>VBSM01000361.1:56216356-56318425 GCA_008086735.1 Cheirogaleus medius | reverse complement strand
CCCTAACAATATTTGTACCCCCATTATATGATGAAATAAAAGGAAAAAAATGTGTTTTTAGGAGTGGGAGCTGAGGTAGGAGACTGAGAGATTATAGTAGCAAGAGGAATTAGATATTAGATAAGAATACACAGTGATGCTTTATATATATATATATATATATATATATAGAGAGAGAGAGAGAGAGAGAGAGAGGGAGAAACAGAGACAGAGAGAGAGTACCTGAGCACATTGGGATTTAAGTTTCAGTCATGTTAAGTTACTGTTTATAAGGTATTAATGACACAATATTTTGATGAAATTCTGTGATACTGTTATACTAGTTATATATAAACTAACTTGGCATTATCCCCCAAAGCCTGTATTTAAAGTATCTTTCTGTGAGTAGGTATATCGAGGAAGTAGTGAGAAAGAGGACTCAAGTTGAAATGAGAGGCCCTGGATAGAAGTCAAAATAACTTGAAGTGTTATCATATGGATAATATTTAAATTCCACAAACTATGAGTGTGAGGATTGATAGAAGAAAGAGCAAGTCAATGACTGAGACCTGCCACATAATGAAGTATGAAGAGTAACCAACAAAGGAGATCAAGAATGAACATTCTTGATTTCCCTTAATCAAGAATGATTACGGGAAAAAGCAGGAGGATATGGTCTCCTGAAAGTCAAGTGAAGAAGAAGGATAGGAGGAGGAAGGGGTCCATTATGTCACAGGCTGCTGAAAAATCAGAACTGAGAATTGATCATTGGATTTTGCAACAAAAGTATTTGAAGTTATCCTTAAAAAAACAGCTATGAAAGAGTGAAAAGAGGAAAAGCCAAATTCATGTGGGTTAAAGAGAAAGTAGAGGGGAAGAATTAGATTCAGATAATACAGAAAGCCTTGTCAAGATTTACAAAAGAAAGCAGAAAAATTTGACTGAAGCTGGAGGGGGATGTGGCAGTCAAGAGAGGTGTACATTTTTGTTGTTATTGTTTTGTATTTTGTTAGTTTGTTTTGCAGTTGACAGAAAATGATTCAGCAAAAAAATAAAAATTGACAAGTTGAGGAAAAGAAAGAAGATGGCTTAAAGAATGTTTTTCAATCAATGATATTAATAACATATAGAATCTATTGTGCAATTCAAAGTGTTAGCCTTAAAGATGAGCATGGACAATTGACCTATAGTGACAAGAGATAGCATATAATATGTGTCTAGAGGTTAGCAAACATCTAGATGTGGTTGAGGGGGATTATTAATATTCTTTTTAAAGATTGTTTCAATTTTCTAATAAGATTAAGAAAAGTCATCATCTTAGAATCGGAATGAGCTAGAAAGTTGTATCTGAATACAGAACAAAATACTTTATATAATAGTCTAGAACAGGAGTCAGCATATTGTAGACCATGGGCCAAATGCAAACTGTTGCCTATTTTGAATGAAGTTTTATTGGTACACAGCCATACCCATTATTTACATATTGTCTATGGATGAGTATAGTAGTCATGACAGAGAACATCTGGTCTCTGAAGATTAAAATAGTCACTTTCTGGTCTTTTGTAAAATATGTTTGCTGACCCCTGGTCTAAAAAGTTGAATATAGAATGGATCAAGGTCATCAACACCAAGACCTTTCTTGAATTCAAAGTAAGAATAATCCTCATTAGCAAATTTTTCTCTAAAATCATTTATACAGACACATGTACAGAGTAGAGGGAAAATTGAATATAACCAGGATTGCGATTATATCAAACAAGCATGATGAAGAAAGAGAAAAACAAGGAAGAACCAAATAATTAACCATGTTAATACTCTCTCTGTAGAGGTCACACGAGAACATTCATTTGATGATAATTCATCGAGCTGTACATATATGGTATGTGTGTTCCACCATGCATGTTATAGTTCAATAAAAAGTTAAAAATGATTAAACATGGAGTTTAAACTGGTAAAGAGGGCAAAGAGGAAAGCAAGGAGATAAGGGACTGTATAGACTCAAGAGGTCTAGGACAGTGGGGTTGAAATTTATTGTGTAATAAAAGAAATGTGTTGAAAAGATAAGAGGTTGTAGATAGTGTGTATATTAATTTTCTAATGCTGCCAAAATAAAATACCACAGACTAAATGGCAAAAACACCAGAAATTTATTTCTTCACAGTTCTACAGGTTAGAAGTCTAGATCAAGTTGTGAGCAGTGATAGTTTCATTGAGATCTCTCTCCTTGTCTTATAATTAGCTGATCTCTCCTTTGTGTACCCGCATGTCTATGTCATAATCTCCTCTTCTAAAAAGTATACCAGTCATATTGGATTAGGGCCTACCCATATGATTTCATTCCATTTTAATTACTTTTAATAGAGGCCATATCTTCAAATACAGTCACATACATACGAATTTGGCAGTAGGGGGAACAATTTGATTCATAACAGTGTGGGGTGCTTGAAATTAATATTGGAGGGAAATTACTAAATAATAGCATCATACAGGGCATAACTATGGAAGAATAGCTAAGGTAGTGTATAAAGCTATATGATTGAAAGAGAAGGGTTCAAAGAATCATTTTTTTTGTGCATAATGAAATCACTGATAATGCAGGGACAGTTAGAAGAAGTAAAAGTAAAAAGGAAGCTAACATATAAATGAGGATGATCTGTGTGTGTAGATGAAGTGTCAAGTGTAGTATTAATAATATGAACCAATGTAGTGATGTAGTGGTGTAGTGATATAGACTAATAATATGATATTCAATGTTGTTTGTTAAGGAAGAATAATCTAAAAGCAACAAGGAAAGAAAAGAGAACACTTACCCCAACTCCAGGACTATTAATACATATGCACATGCATACACACACACACACACACACACACATACACACACACACAATGAATTTGTATGTGTGAGCCAGAAAGGATACTTTCCCAAAATATCTTGCACATGTCCCTGTCATAGTTTAATATATAGTTATAGACCTTCAAGAGGAATATCAGCAATTGGGTTGTTATACAACTCCAGAGTATATTGAGGTGCTTTGGCATGCATTGATACTTTTCTGTGAAAGTTTATTATGGCTTTTTATACGTTCTCATTCTTTTCCCTTATGTTCCTGTTAATTCTCAAGCATGCCACTCTGCTCCTCGCATGCTGTCAGTTGTAGATTATTTTATCACTTTTGCAATTTAAGGGGGAAAATTGGCAATTAATAATAAAGACCAGATGATCACATCTTGGAATTGGGGCAAATTCCAGAGCAACTCAGAACAAGCCTGGACGTTCTCACAGGTCAGGTGAAGTTCAAGAAGATTGTGGCAGTATTTCTCATGTTGTCAAATATTTTAACTTTGTTTTTCTTCTTTTTATTACAAAGTTTTCATATCTTGGTTGGTTGAGTTTGCTATTTGCTATCCCTGGGCACTATTGAACCAAAATCAATAAAATCATATATTACAAGTTCTAAAAATAGCATGAATGAAGTGAAATATCTCATTTAAAATCAAAGCCAACTATTCCTTATAGAATTGGTGTAAAGTGTAGAAAAAAAAGGAAAAAAAAATCAAAGGAGAAAATTTCAAATCATTAAAAATTAAAATTTTTATTTCAGTTAAAATTCTTCTCTAGAAATGGTATGGCTATTTTATAACATCTCTTTACAGAGGTTAAGGCTATAAATTGTTGCCTTAATACCTTAAAATATATTTATTTGAGAAGACCAAGAGTATTTTTCTCTTCTTTCTTGTATCCTCTGTTATAGAAAATCTGTATGATAAGAATATATCTATTTTATAATTAAAATCAATAATATATTTTGTATTAAGGATATAATCCTTAATGTTTTAGAATTTGCTTAAAACTATAATTATTTGACATGTAATAAAGAGAAATTGAGTTGATATTGCTAGAGATAAGTACTCAACAAAAATTTTAACTTCATTGACAAATGACATTGTACCTTTTGACTGAATATCCAGCACTCTGAAATTATTTTGCCCCTTGTTTATGCTCTTCCCACGAACCACATGAACCTGTTTGCTCAATTTTCTTCTGTTTTCACATCTCAACAGAGAAGCAGGCAGCCTTGTGAAAGCATAGGATGTTTTCAGAATAATCATGTTCCAGAGATGTGGAGAATGGAGAATCTCAGTGGATTTGAAACATATTCTAAAATTGGATCAGAAACTTTTTAAAACACATTTTAGTCCCCTGAAGTAGAAGCTTAAAGGATTGAGAATAAATCCACTTGTCTTCTATCCTATTAAAATGGCAGCATTCCTGTTGTGTTAAAATAGGTAGCTTGTTTTGCTAAGCTAAAAAACTAATTCTGTTTGTCTTGTTTTAAAGAAAACACTTGGAGTCAGGGTATAGAGCTCTACTTTTGCTGCTCATTTGGAATTAGTATATTTGAATTAAAAGAGAAAAAATGTGAACAATGATCAATGATCTTTTGTATAAACACTATCAAATACACTATTTTTTTCTGTTTCTTATACAAGAGCTATCTGATTCATGTCTACTGTTATCTTTAATTTCTAACTTTATTTTTTTTTCTTTTATTGAATTTGTTTCTAGTTTTGGATGAGTTTTAGCACAAATCATAATACATATAGTTTCCTGTAGTTTTGTCAAAATACATTAAAATTTGAAACTGTATATGTCTACATGAATAACTATATCAAACCCTTTTTCTACTCTTAAGTCATCAGAAAACTCATTAAAACATATATACATATCTAGTTATAATAATCTACTCTCTCTTTTCATTTCCTTAAGGGTTTTGGCATGTGAATATTCTTAAATAATATCTCAATGGAGCTATAGGGAATATCTACAAAAAAATTATTTATCAGTGGGTCTATTATTGGGAGAGATTTTCCTCTGTCAATCAAAATAGATATGCAGAATGAAGGCTGGGTTAACAGAAGCACAGCATGCTTTAATCGTTTGGCTTGACTCTCTCTGACAATGATTTTGTTATGTGAGAGATCAAAATAGATGCTTCTTTATCAACTAATATGGACATTAACTTAAGGAAACTAAAGTTACCTACTGGTAGAGGGTTCAGGGCCCAGCTATCATGGCAAATTTCTAAATTCTTATGGTTACAAGGAAAACTACACTCTTACTAAACTCCCTAACAATAGGAGAAATTAGGGAAATTATTAGATCCTTTCTATTTTTGATTTACAACCCAGACTACTACAACTCTGATGGACAGAGAACCAGCCTTATAAGCATTCTTTTCTGATAAGCAATTGCAGACCTTAAGCCAATTTCGGCCAACTTATAGAGACTGGGCAAAAATTGTCTTTGTGTCCCATAGCACACCTTTTGACATAAAGAGCCAAAATTCACCTCATTTTAATGCGTAACCCCCACACCAAAGTGAATATGGGATGTATGTTACATACATGTTTACCCATTGTGCATATGCTGGACCCCTCTCATACATTTGTATAACTTTTCTCCAAACCTGTTGAATATGTACAACTCTATTGTGTGATACAGATAAGGACCCTGTGAGATATAAAACCCAACCTGCCTTTTCCTTCTGAAGAAAGAGCAACTTCAGTCCATTCAAGAGGCTGTCTCTTTCTGGTTTTGCAAACTGATATGGCCAATAAAGCTCTCCTTTCTGTTATTTAGCCATCCTGGTGGTCTTTTGGATGACAATTTCTACTCAGTGTACATGATAATAAGTTGAATAATTTATGTTACTGTACTTGTTTGCCAGCCTTTTTTAACAGTATATATGATTTGTGTTTTTAATTGATATATGCAATCAAAGACAGAGTCTGTGTGTTACTTTTAGTACCCTTAGAATAACGATCAAAGCGTACAATAAATAGAGCCCACTCTACATTTACAAATTTTAAATCTGCCCATTAAAATATCTTATTAATTATTGATTTTTATTGGTAAAAGTCATATTAATACCTCTTAGGAAATTATAAAATCTAAAGTTACCTGACAAGTAAAACTATGACTATGGATTTCAAGGAGATCATGCTATAGAAAAGTCATATTTCTGTATTACTCTTAACTAGTACTAATAATGCTAGTGAATATATCCTATACCAACTATGAGTCATTTTGACAAAACTGTGGCACTCTCAAGAAAAATAATCATCCTTTTCTGAGACAACCATGACTATGGAGGTATATCTCAATTAGGTAAACACTAGTAATGTTGCTAAATGCAAGTTCTGCTGCCTGCTGCCCGAGAACCAAACATGAGAGGTGATTGTTGGTAAAGGAAAAGTGGTTTATTCAAGTGCCAACAGCCAAGAAGATGGCAGACTATTGTCTCAAAGACCATCTCATCTCTTCTGCTTACTGAGCAACTTATAAAGTGACAGGATCAAGGGGATTGGTGACAGAAAGCAAGCTTTGGGCAAGTCATCATGACTTGCTCTATGGTTATTAGCAAACAATAGGTCCACTGGTGGATCTTGCCATCAGCAGTCTGTGGTTGGCCTATTCCAGATTCTTGATCTGTTTTTCCTCAAGATCCTTTTCTAATCTTGGGCTTTGCAGCTGCGTGATCCAGCAGCAGGATAATTCTAAACTTTTAAGATAGAACAAGCCAAAAGTATACTGGAAGCAAAATGGCTTCCCTTTAGCTAGCCCAGCATTGTGGTCTGAATAGCTCTTAGGGTACACTTAGGGTAATACCAAGTATCAGATGTACTATTCAACCACATGATTTTACAACATTTAAATTTCTCTAATTCTAACATTTCTCATGGCCCCAAGTGTGTTTTTTCTAAATCATTTAAATGAATATTTTTATGTTTTAAGTATGTTATTAAATAATTTTTTTTTGATTCTGTAGAAGCAAAGGGAAAGCCTTCACCCTCTGAAGATTCACTGAAAAATTAGCTGACAAAATGTAGTTTAACCACTTCGGTACAAGCCTCCACTTTAGCCGACAGCCGTGATATGAAGGCACACAGCTGAGCGTCGACTTTAGTCGACAGCCAAAAGCTTTTACTTTTACAGCTTTTATCTCTGCAGTTGCAGTGTGTACGTTCAGCTAGTAAGTTACTTCAAATCTGTGACCTTTTAACAACTCCTTAGTCGGAGTTATTATAGTTATTTTCCTAAAGCTGCCTGTAAAGTAAAACAAGCTTTCAGTGTTTTAAAGCTTTCCTCATCACACAAGAGCAAAACGGATTCGTCGTCAATGCACAGCACAAACTATCGTGCGGACTATGAGTGCCGGCTGTGGGCAAGGTTTCAGGGCTGGTGAGCACCGAAGTGGTTAATAACAGAAAACGCATACTAATTTACTAACATCCACAGGGAAAATCACAGAGTTATTATCTAATTACCCAGTGGTACAGAAGGTTATGTACCATTTTTCATAAGGAAGGGGGGAGAGGAGGAATGTAGACAGTTCTTTTGAGAAGAATGAATGGACCTGGATGGCAGGAGACAGACAAGATAGGATGTGGTGAGCGGCTGTAGGGGAACAAAGGTTCTTATTATGCAGATAAAAAGCCCCCAGGTAATCTCTTGGAGCTGCCCTCAGAAGAAGAGATGAAAAGTTTGTCTGGAGCTGGTAACAATTCCCAGTCTTCTCTCTTCTCTGGTGATTGATCCTTCCTGGTTATTAGATGAAATTCCTAGGGAGAGTCTTAACACAATTGCATTTAAGCTATCTCAGTCAGATAAAGACATTCCAGACAGACAGGGAGCTTCTGGAAAGAGGATCAGAGAGGCAAGTAGAAGGGGCAAGTTCAGAGAGAACCATGGTTCTCAGACTTATTTCTGAAGGCTTACAATTTTCAAAGCACTTTGCATGCTCAAATACCAGATTTTGGGGAGTCGTTTTCTATGCCCCAATTATTCCTATCTGCAGAATCTGGTACTTATAGGGATTTATCCATAACTGCTTGTTCTTCAGTGTTTCTGGAACCTAAATAATACATATAAGTTAAAAATCAATCTAAATATTTATACCATATGTTATATATATGTATAATATACATATATATCATCTATAAAATTATTTACATTGATAAGCTATAGCACAAATACTGAAAAGTCTTCCCTAAAATAATGACCTCTCTTGGAACATGTACAAAATATTTTATCAACAATTCTCTTTATGCTTAGCTCTTTTTGTGAACTCTGCAACCTGAGTCAATAACACAAATAGTAGTAACTTTTTGGACCTAGAAGATTATGATATTCCAGGTAACATAGTCATGCCAGACGTTAACTGTAGGTCATCTTCACTTATCCCATGCCATCTAAATACCTCATTAAAGAGTCAAAAAACAAATGTAACAGTTATTCTATATAATTAAACTCAAGGGAAATTCAAGTTATAAGCACCTGAGATGTAAGACAATACCCCCCAACCCTCCACACATAACCTCCAAGCCCCACCAACTTAAAAGATAGCCCCAGGTGTAAATGAGCATAAATTGTGCTTGGATTAAGTCAGTTTAAAGGTAGATCAGAAGTTTTGTTTCAATGTGTGGCATGGCTCAAAATTATTGACTTTTAAGGAGGGTAGGGTAGGTCCAATTTGTAATGGAGTATGGGGAAACTGATTAGACTATACTGATGGTGCAGAAGGGAAACAGAGAGTGAACATCCAAAAGAAATATTCTGCAGATACTGAGGTGGAAAAGGCCTGATATGGCCTAGATGTTTCATAAATTATCTGGTAATCAAAAGAGTGAGGCATAGTGTATAGGCTAGTTTTAGGGAAACAGTTTGTTCAGAATTGTGAAGAGTTCAAGGAATGCAACTCAGACTGCTTGGGGGAATGCCTTTTAAATGCTAGCATGAGATCAGGACCCCAGGAAGGTAACCGGAGTTCAGTACAGAGCAATCAAAGTGAAGAACAGGAACAGTAATTGAAAACAAGCAAAATAAAACAGAAACATGTCCAGGCAGCATCAGTTATTTCTCAAGTTCCTGGGAGTATTGTTTAAAGGAATATATTTAGCTATTTTACCTTTATATTAATAATAAAGGATGTGAGGTAGAATGAATTGAAAGTAAAACCCTGGAGCTCCCTTTTGCTCTCAGCTTGGTAAACCCAATGGAGTAACATATGTATGAAAAAACACAGAAATAATGCAAATCATCAAAGACTTGAGGGATACCGTGGTGGTGAACTGATCACATTCCCATTTATTTCACCATTTTTTTTAAATTCAGAAGACAAACAGATCCTGGAAAATAACAAGTTATTTTTCACTAATATCAATTAAGCATCAATGTGTAAATCATAGTTTTTAAATAAAATCATTATGGTTGTCTTCTCCATCAGCATTCCCCAAAGATCCTGTACTTCACCTGGATGTAGAGGCAGGATAGAACTTTTTGTTGTCTCCCATTGGGTGGAAGTAAGTATGTTTAAATCTGAAAAATAGTAAATTATAAGTTTGGAAAGTGGAAGAGTGACTGTGTAAAACACTAGCTACTGGCTATGAGGTAGGACCCTCTTTGCAAGGGGAGGAGGTCTTATGACCTACAGTCAAATAAGGTAGGTCAGATAATTCCTTTATGGCCAGTATTTACTCAGAAAGGGGGAGAGTTAGAGTGATAGTTTTGGATTTTATGGCCATCTTTGTAGAAAAGTGATTCTGGTTTCTATAACCTGCCTTGGGGAAGAGGGATTCTAGTTTCTATCACTAGCTAAGGGGGAGGATGGAACTGAGAGATGGGAAGGCAGGAGATGGTCAGAAAAAATGTTTGTTTCTGAGGCTATTTCTAAGGCCTTCATTTTGGGGTATTGTTTTCTGAATCCCAACAGGATTCTGTGATGCTAGCAGCATTTTGCTTCTTGATAGTCACATGATCATCCTCAATTTATTTAAACTCACTAAGCTATACACTCATGATTTGTGTGTACTTCTGTACACATATTTCAACAATATTTATTTTAAATGTTGGAAGGATTAGTATGAATTCACGATAAGTTTAACTTTAAAAATTCATTTTTAGCTCTATGTATTAAAAAGGCTTAGGAAAAAATAAACAAAGAAGCAATAATCACCCCTAGCTCTAAGGTTGTGGCCTCTGGATACAAAATTCCACTAAATAGAATCAGAGTTCCTTGGAGAGATGGCTGCTTTAGGTATGTGTCGTGATATGTACCATAAAAACATGGAAAAAGTTTTCATACCAAGTAGCAAGGAAGTAAAAATCTTCTATGGTCATGTCCAAAGATTAAGAAGTCAACTTGAAGAGGCTCCCACTGGCCAAAGATAGTGCTATTTGAGCATTAAAAAGAATAATAACTGCAGTGGATTCAAACACATTAAGTGGGTTTAACATTTTTAGTTCTTCATAATTCTAAAAACAACAGCAACCAATTGGTCACCGTTAGAGGAGTCAAGGGAAATAGCTAAATGTTTTTAAAATTAGTAAATAAAAGGACAGAATCAAACATTTATTCACCTTTTGTTTTAGAAACTGTATACCTATATACACAAATAGGAAATAGGGGATGATTGTCATTATAGAAACGCTTCAACTAATAAATGATAAAGAAAGTATAGAATTAAAATAATACAAATTATTAATGCCTAATAAAATAATGGACCTAGGAATTTAATATCAACAAATGCTAATATCACAAAATAAAAGCAAGTAAAACATCATAACAGAAGCACACAACACCTTCTATGAAGTACTTTTGCCAAAAAAATTGACCTTTCCATCATCAAGCCTTTAGAATCAAATATCAATTTAACAGAAATATAGATAGAGAAGTAATATGTTAAACTATATGATGGTGATTCAACCAAAAAAGTACATATGAGACTGCCAAATTAAACTACTTCTTACAATTATTATTGAAGATCTCATTTATTTAATAAAGTATAAATTACTTTTAAAATATATACTTTAATAAAGTAAAACAAAATAAAAGATGGAATTGGGACTCATTAAATTTTTAAATGACTTAATGAAAAGGTGCTCAACATCACTAATCCCCCACATCTGAGGGATGCGGTGAGCATTGTGGAGGGGAAGGGCATACCTCTAACCCTTGCTAGGGAGAGGCAAAGATATAAAAAACAACCAAAATGTTTGTACTCTCATATTTTCCTGAAATAAATAAAAAACAACAACAACAACAAAAAAAAACACAAAAACCACTGTGAATATCAATTCACACCTGTTAGCATGGCTATTACTTTTATAGGTGGTTCAAAATCTCCCAAGATTAAATGTTTAGAAAAGTTCCATGATAATAGACATAATCTTATCTAATATATGTCTTAAAATATAAAATATACACATAGATGCTTGAGCATGAAAAAAAAATATTCTTGAAGGATTTTGTAATGATTTGAATGTTTGTCCCCTCCAAAAACTCATGTCAATGGTTGCTGCTGTGGCAATGTTAGGACGTGGGACTTTGGGAGGTGATAGGGTCATGAAGGCTCTGACCTCATGGGTGGGATTAAAGCCATTATGAAGGGCGAGTTTGGTCCCCTTTTGCCTTTTTCAATTCTGCTTTCCACCATGTGATGATGCAGTAAGAAGACTCTCATTAGATGCCAACATCTTAATCTTGGACTTCACAGTTTCCAGAACTGTGATAAAATAAATTTCTGTTCATTATAAATTACTCAGTCTCAGCTATTCTGTTATAGCAACGCAAAACAGACTGCAATAAAAATATAAGAAGCTGATAATAATGAAGTAGATTTTACATCAACTTTTTGGTTAGTATATTTTTATGACTTGCTTTATTTTACTTTTTTGTCTGAAAAGAGAAAAGTACACACCCATATATTCATATGTATCTATTTTATTGGACTTTTAAAATTACAGATTGATTTTTTTTAATTTTGAAAGTACAATAAAATAGATGCATATGAATATATGTGTGTGTATGTATATATATGAAATAGAAATGGTTGTGCAGAGCCAGGATATGGTATTGGAAATGCAAGCTGGAAGAGCAATTACACCGTGTATGTCATTTTTCTATGAATATTTTCCCCCAATTATGTTTAATATCTATTATTTTTTATTAAAACATTTATTTTCAAAAATATATTTGTAATATTATTTTATAGATTCATCAATATAACAAGTAATTTTAATCAATATATAATAATTTTAAAAATACATGTAATTTCATTATTTTTGATGACTCTTTAATCCCCAAAGTTCTGTTTGGTTAATAATAATTAATACAACGTCTTTACCTTGAACAACTGAGAGGATAAATTTACCTTCTCCTTATAATGTTAATACTAAGTGGGCATACTTGAGAAGAAAGATCAGATAATCTATGAGGGACTTACTAATTATGAAATGTGTATTACAATTTCATGAAGTGATATTCAACTAGCATACAGATGTATGAGTGTGAAATTTGAGAGGAGAATCTGATTGGACATGTACATTTGGTAGTTGTCAGCAAACAGATGGAATTCAATATGATAAGATTAGGTTATTTCACCAAAGGATGAAATGTACATGGAGACGAAATGGTGATCAAGTACTGAGCCATGGTGCATTACAACATGAGGAGAGAGGAGAGGAAAAATTACAACAGAGAGTGAGACGGAAGAATTCATGAGATAGAACTACATTCATCAGATTTATTGAAAGCCAGGTAAAGAGAATTTATCCACAGGGAGGAAATAGGTCCATAAAATGATACTGATGTATAAAGAAGGAAAGTATTTGGAATCAACTATTTGATATAGCATGTGGAGTTTTAAGCAGTATTTTTAGTAAAATGGTAAAGCAAAAGTTTGATTGTTACAAGTTTGGAGAAAAGGGAAAAAAAGGGGGGCATCAAAGGGAAGCAAAAAATGGGGATAGTATCAGGATACGTAGAACAAGATAAATTGCTTTTTAAAGTGGAAAAAATATACTATCTTTTTGGTGATGGAGATAGTTGTGTGAAGAGCAAAAAGAAAAATGAATTATAGGAGATATTACAGTGGTAGTGTTTTTTGAGTAGGCAAAAGCAAAAAGATCTAATTTAAAAGTAGAAAGATTGAGATCTGAACAGACATCTCACCAAAGACATACAGATGCCAAATAAGCATATAAAAAGATGTTCAACATCATATGTCATTAAGAAATTAAAAATTGAAACAAGATGCCATGACACAACTATTAAGATGGCTAAAATTAAGAACTCTAACATCAAATGCTGGTGACAATGTGAAGCAACAGAAACTTTAATTATTTGTTAGTAAGGATGCCAAATGGTTCAGCCACATTAGAAGACAGTCTTGGGGTTTCTACAAAGCTAAACATGGGGTTACCATAAGATCCAATAATCTTGCTCCTAAATAATTTACCGAAATGAAGTGAAAACTTATGGACACACAAAAACCTACTTATGAATGTTTATATCAGTTTTATTCGTAATTACCAATAATTGGAAACCAAAATATCATATGATACTATAATGCAGGACATTATACATTTATCTACACCTAAAGAATTGTAAAACATGAAGACTAAATCTTAACGTAAACTATGGATTTTATTAATGTAGCGATGTTGTTTCATCAGTTGTAACAAATGCACTACACTAATTCAAGAGGTTTGTAATAGGAGAAACTGTGGAGAGGTAAAGAGGGAGTTTATGGGAATTCTGTAATTTCTGCACATTTTTTCTATAAATCTAAATCTACTGTAAAAACTAAGGCCTATTAAAGAGAAAAACAGAATTGTTTTCTTAAAGTGAAGGGTTATCTTCTGACATGGGCAAAGATCATTTATAACAGATTGGAAATCAGTGTATTTGGGTGAAGATTATGGTGGGTGAAGAGACCATGGGGTTGGCTGATGGTGGAAATTATTTTGATTGCTTCAAATTTTCAGTAAAATAAGAAGAAAAATCTTAATCTCAGAGTGAGGATATTTAATTGTCAGAACTTTGAGACAAAAACAGAATATGTGAAATAATATCTTAACTGTATATGAAAGTCAAGGCATTAGGAAGTACAATTGCAATGCAATTAAGGTCTCTGTTGACATCTGTGGTTTTGATTTTAAAGCAAGACCAGTCAATGTGATTTTGTATGATTTTTTTCCCTCCAGACATATTCAGGTGTGTGTTACATATGTAAGAATAGACAGACATTGCATTTAACCAGAGTTGTGATTTTGCAAAGCAAATATAAGATGTGAGAAGGAAGGACAGAACAAGTGCATTCAATTACCAATATTAGTTTAATTAATATATAATACTTTACTAGGACTACCGTAACAAAATACAAAAATTAAGTGGCTTAAGCAACAGAAATTTCCTCATACTTCTAGAAGCTTGACGTCTAAGATCAAGGATTCAGCAGGTTTAGTTTCTCCTAAGATCTCTCTCCTTGACTCGAAGATGGCCACCTTCTTGCTATGTCCTCACATGATCTTTCATGTGTATTTATGCATCCCTGGGTTTCTTTGTATGTCTAAATTTATTCTTATTATAAGGACACCAGTCAGATTAAGTTAGGGCCCAATCATGTGAATTAATTTTGTAATTAATTTATCTTAATTAAAGAAGTAATTCATTTGTCTTAATTACTTATTTAAAGGCCCTATCTTCAAACACAATCACTTGTTGAAGTACTGGGGATTTGTGCTTCAGCTCATATTGAGTATACAACTAAAGAAAAAGAAATCAGTATACCAAAAAGGTATCTGCACTTGTATGTTTATCACAGCACTATTCACAATAGCAAAGATATGGAAGCAACCTAAGTGTCCATCAATGGATGATTGGATAAAAAAATATGGTAGAATTACTTTTTCTAGATCTATAAAGAATGATAGTGGTACTTTGATGGGGATTGCATTAATTCTGTAGATGACTTTAGGTAATATCGACATTTTAACGATATTGATTCTACCAATCCATGAACAAGGTTGATTTTTCCATCTGTTTACATCTTCTACAGTTTCTTTTTTTAGTGTCTCATAGTTCTCCTTGTATAAATCTTTTGTATCTTTCATTAAATATATTCCTAGATATTTAATATTCTTTGGGGCTATAGTAAAAAGTATTGCGTTTTTTATTTGAGATTTGATTTGACGGTTCTTGGCATATATGAGTGCCTCTGATTTGTGTATATTGATTTTGTAACCTGATACTTTACTGAATTCATTTATCAAGTCTAGGAGTCTGTTGGACGAATCCATGGGGGTTTCTAGGTATAATATCATATCATTGGCGAAGAGGGAGAGTTTGATCTCATCTGCACCCACTTCAATGCCCTTAATATCCCTCTCTTGCATGATTGCTATAGCTAGGACTTCGAGCACTATGTTGAATAGAAGAGGAGATAGTGGGCATCCTTGTCTACATCCTTGTCTAGTTCCAGATCAAAGTGGGAATGGTTTCAGTTTTTCCCCATTGAGTATGATATTGACCATGGGTTTGTCATAAATGGATTTGATAATTTTAAGGTATGAGCCACACTTTGTATGGGACCAGAAAAAAGCTTGTATAGCCAAAGCAATCTTAAGTAAAAAGAACAAACTGGGAGGCATTAGTCTTCCTGACTTCCAGCTGTACTATAAAGCAATAATAATTAAATCAGCCTGGGACTGGCACAAGAACAGAAGCATCGATATTTGGAATAGGACTGAGATTCCAGAGATGAAACCATCTGCATACGAAAACCTAATCTTTGATAAAGCAGACAAAAATACACATTGAGGAAAAGAATATCTCTTCAATTAATGGTCCTGGGAAAACTGGATAGCTACATGCAGAGGAATGAATCAGGATCCCTACCTCTCTCCTCTCACAAAAACCACTCAAGATGGATAACAGATTTAAACCTAAAGCATGAAACCTTAAGAATCCTAGATGAAGATGTTGGGAAAACCCTCTAAGACATTGGCGTAGGCAAAGAATTCTTGAAGAAGACCCCCAAAGCAATCACCACAGCAACAAAAATAAACAAATGGGACCTGATCAAATTAAAAATCTTCTGCACAGCCAAGGAAACTATCATTAGAGCAAATAGACAACTTATAGAATGGGAGAAAATATTTGCTCTCTACACTTCCGATAAAGGTCTGATAACAAGAATCTATCTAGAACTCAAAAGAATTAACAAGAAAAAATCAAACTACCTCATCAAGAAATGGGCAATGGAAATGAACAGAAACTTTTCTAAAGAAGACAGAATAATGGCCAACAAACATTAAAAAATGCTCAACATCGCTAATCATTAGAGAAATGCAAATTAAAACAACAATGAGATAGCATCTAACCCCAGTGAGAATGGCCTATATCAAGAAATCTCAAAACAACAAATGCTGGTGAGGATGTGGAGAGACAGGAACGCTCTTACACTGCTGGTGGGACTGCAAATTATTGCAACCCTTGTGGAAAAGAATTTGGAGATATCTCAAAGAGCTAAAAATAGAAATACCATTTGACCCAGCAATAGCATTATTAGGCATCTACCCAAAAGAGCATAAGACATTCTATTATACAGACATCTGCAGCCGAATGTTTATGGCAGCACAATTCACTATTGAAAGGATGTGGAAACAACCCAGTGTCCATCAATTTATGAATGGATTATTAAAATTTGGTATATGTTTACAATGCAATATTACCCAGTCCTAAGAAATGACAGTGAGTTAGCACCGCTTATATTATTCTGGATTGAGCTTAAGCCCATTATTCAATGTGAGGTGACACAAGATCAGAATAATGGGCTCCACATATACTCGCCATCAAATTGGTACTGACTTATTAACACTATGGTATTCAAAGGGTGGTTTGTGTTCACCAGGGATTCAGGGGTTGGAGGGGTAGTCCCACATCTGAGGGATGTGGTGAACATTGTGGAGGGGAAGAGCATACCTCTAACCCTTGCTAGGGAGAGGCAAAGATATAAAATGTAACCAAAATGTTAAGAAAAAAAGAAAAACAAACTTTTGTCAGGTGTGGGGCAGGTGGGAGGGGGGAAGAGAGGATGGGTATATACATATATAATGAATGTGATGCACACTGTCTGGGGGATGGACACGCTTGAAGCTGTGACTCGAGGGGGGAGGGGAGACAAGGGCAATATATGTAACCTTATGTTTGTACCCCCATAATATGCTGAAAAAAAATAGCAAATTGATCCTGAAAAAAAAATATGGTATATATGTACAATGTAGTAGTATTCAGCCATATAAAAACAAAATATCTTTTGAAGCAACATGGGTGGAACTGGAGGCCATTATTTTCAGTGAAAGAACACAAAAACAGAGAGAAAAATATCACTTGTTTTCACATATAAATGGGAACTATATATGTACACATGGACATAGAGTGTAGACTGACAGACATTGGAGCCTTAAAAGGGCAGGGCGGTGTAGGAGGTGGATAATGAGAAAATACTTAATGGGTACAATGTACATTATTTGGGTAATGGATACATGAAAAGCCCAAACTTCACCACTATGTGATATATCTGTGTGACAAAATTGTACTTGTACCCCTTAAATTCATACAGATAAATACTAAATAAATATTCATATGGACATTAATGTTCAGAAGATGAGAGATGACTTGGGGTTCTGTGCCTTTCTATGATGACTTTCATAAATAGGTTAAAGGGCCCAATTAATTAGTCTAGTTGGAATCAAATCTGATTGTGGTGGCTGGAAGTGCTGTAGGTAAAAGGAATGATTTCTCACTCTGGAGGTAAAAGTTCTAAGGAAAATTTGTCTTAGTCCTAGTATGGGTTTCATATTGTTATTTGGTAATTTCAATTTCAAATGCCTTTCTAGATGAGGTTAACTAAACTCTCTGATTTCATGCTTCAATGTAGTCTGAAGATAAACTGATTATTTTCCTGCTAAAAGACATCAGGCCTATTAGATATGTTGATAGGTATGACATGAGATTTAAATGTAGGGAGCTTTAAAGATATACTGATAGGCCCTGCAGAGCAAATCTCAGGCACTATAAATGCCTTGATAAAAATCACATGAAACACATGTCAATATACTTTGTATCACTATCCCAGAGAGAAGCAAGCCTTTTGGTAGATCTGCCATGGATTTTTGAATGCAAAATGTGATTATGTTTTGTTATATTCCTGAGACTTTTTTACTAAGTAACCTCAATGTCTGACTGTTTCAAGGTGGGTCCAAGGGAAGACAAGGGTTGATAGCTGTTCAGACTGCACTACATAGATCCATGTCTTTTGACTCTTTTAACCAAATATATACACTGCTTTTGGAGGTGTGCATTTCAGGTCAGGATGCTGCATGGATCCTGTGGCATACTTTGATAACACAAACACAAGAGGAACTCCTAGGTTTTAGGACACATGATCAAGTCCTCTTTTATTAAATAACTATTTTCTTTTTGAGAAAAAATACTTAGTTTGCTTTGAGTTGCTATACAAATTGAATACCTAACCAAGAAACAGAAAATGACCATGAAATTTAAGGTATCTGTTATATTGGGTGTTATATTAGGTCATTAATTATGAAATGTTTGATTTCAAGTCAAAAGGGTAGTTTATTATATCTCAAACAAGAAGCAGTACAATTAATCAAAGCATGTGACTAAAGTATCGGCACAGTTTTGCAATCTTATCTTGTTTATTCCCCACAGCTTGCTGAGAATTGAATATTTTTCCTTGTGAGAAGTGGTCCAAAACCTGGAAGAAGTGGTAGTCACTTGGTGCAAGGTCAGGTGAGTACAGTGGATGACAAAGAGTTTCCAAGTCTAGCTTCTGTGAGTCACGGATAATTTACCACTTATTTACTCATTTGAAAAATGCTCCATCCTCATGTGAAAGTTATATCCATATGTCTATCTCTGTCTCTCTATATAAGACAGGGAATTATTAAATGCTAAGGTTATCCCTTTATATTAAATTATGTATTGATATTTTCTATCTTTTACAATAGAAAGGAGTCTTTATGAGAAGAAGAACTTTGTCTTGTTTTTTGTTATATCACCAACTAGAAAAATATTCGGAATATAGTAATACATTTAAAATATATATACTGTTGAAGGACTCAACAAAAGGGAATTGGCTAAAACCGATGTTCTGAATCTAAACAACCTGTATTCTTCTAGAAAAACTTTAGCTTTCTTTGCAAATCTTTCCTCTAAATATCTTATTGCTTTTTAATTACACATGTGTTTGGCAATAGCTTCAACAGTCATTCTGTCCTATAATCCACTAAATATAGTAATGGAGAACGGGGGAAAGAATAAGAAAATAAATAGTGAATTACCTCTTTTTGCAGAGGTAGTATTTCAAACATCCTCTATGAATCAAAGAAGAAGAACTAGACTAATTATAGTAGTCTATATAAATATTTTCACATTACTCTCATCATTATAAAACATGGTTTTATCTAGAATTTCTAATATACTATTTTACAGTACAATTAATATTCAGTTTTTAAAATTTCACCCTTTATGAAATTGCCTTTGGTTGCAATTACATGGCTTGTGTTGAGTAATTAATTAAGCAGCTGCTTTTAAATCCATATCATATTATTTGATGTTATAACCTCCCGTAATGATGATTCTATTACCTACCATGAAAATTTTTTCTCTTGGCTAAATTTCACCTTTATTGAAGTTTACAGTAACCATTCATTATTGGATTGTAGTGTACTATAAAAAAAAAACATAAATTTTCACTATATCTTCTAGTAACAATAAGGCCTTCCATTTCTTCAAATCACATAAAGAGCCCTATAAAGAATTTTTAATAGAGGAAAAAAGATACTATGATACTATATGATATCATATTTAAACAGCTTTAAGAGTTCCCTTTCACTGCATTCTGAAATACTAGTATTATTACTCTTTACAAGTTTTTGTGAATTTTTTCAACATTAGACTGTTTTCCTTAGGCATTCATGTCGATCTAACAATACACAAAGTCAAGTTGACTTCGTGAGGAACCTTGTCATGTGCCTTCCATTTTCCTGGTGTTTCCCTAGCCACACTCAGTGTAAATAAGACTAATAACATGAATAATTATATCAAATAGCACTTTTGTGATCCTATTATGATGTACCAAGTGCTGTGATATATAACTTATACTTATCATTTTTATTATATAATGCCTACTATAAAATAGGTATTAATATTGCCTGCATAGCTTAGGTAGGTGCAAGAGCCAATGATCATATAGTTGACAAGTCAAATAAATAACATTGCAACTTAGGGGTGATTTTGTACCCTGTAATTATACAAACCTTTTATAGCCAGGATGAGATCTATGTTGTCCAAGGATGCATTACTCATATGATTAAATATAATCGTTAATTGTGACCCTTGAAAATATCAATGAAATAATATTAATAAATGGCACTTATTTAATGAAAGGAAACCTGTGTCTGGATAACTCAAGTGTTAAGCACAAAATAATGAAGCTACCATTGACTTCCATTTAACAAATGATTTGTACTATATCATTTATACATATCACAGACTGCAAATTTGCATTCTTGATTGAATCTGGGTAAATTATTCTAAATCTATCTTCACAATTGTAAAGTACACATTTGGCACTACTATCATGTTTAATCACAAATTACATTGCATTTTTAAGAGTGTGTTGAAAATGCTATAGTGCATAAGTCAGTCTCTTTTATACCAGTGTTGGGTATCTTTCAAATCTCCATTTATTGCACTAGAGTGGTGGTTAGTATCTCCCAGAAACTGGTGTCCTGACTTCATTTTCAGCATTCCTGCAGGCATGAGAATTCTTTGAACAACAGACACAACTCAATACTCAGAGCCTTCATTGATCAATGAGAAAATAACAGTTACCATTACAAAACAACAACAACAACAACGACAAAAACTAAAAAGCAGAAAACACTGAATTGATTAATTTTATATTTTTCCTTCCTGTCATGCTTGGCCATCTCCAAAAAGTGGAATCGTTTTTCCTATCTATCTTCTTTCTAATTTCTACTGAACAAACATTCTTAAAGAAGAATCATATACAGATTATTACATCTACATCTGGGGTGAGATTTTCCAATTATGTGTCTCTAGCCAACTTTATCTCACATTTTTAAATGCCATCCTCATTTTCATTGAGCTCTGTGGAAATATAATATTCAATTATTAAATAATATTCCTTTACATTCTTGTTTTTTAAAATATTTTCACTACTCCCTTGCCTTCACCAATTTCTGGCTCTTCTGTGTGAGCCTTGCTTCCCCAGGGCTGCTCAATGTGCTGGCATCAGGTAATAAAAGCTTGGATGCAAATAAATAGTTCTCAGACTACTCCTATTGTTGGTCCCTTGCTATGTTATTTACCAATAGCTATACTTCCTGATTACATCAATCTACTGACCATTTCCCTGAGCTTTGAGGACTTCAATATGTAGTTCATCTTTTTACATGTGAACTCCAACTAGTAGTTCAGGGAACTTAATGCTCAATGAACTTTCTTCTGCCTATCACTTGTAATTTTTTGACATTTTCAATGTTAACTTAATTATCCTATTATATCTGGATAGGAATGCTCCACACACACTTCTTATGATGATGACACATACAGATGATGGTTCTCTCATACAATTTATTATAAAGAGAGCCATTAGAAAAAAACAAACAAATTGAAGAAAAACCCCTCATATATCTGGGTTGAATTGAGAAAATAAGGAAAAGGGGATAGATTTTAAAAAGCAATACTCTTCCCAGTAGTTACCATAAATTATTTTTGAATTTTAGGACTCAAAGTCATCATTATTAAGACTATAAAATATTAATGCTTTCTTTTACCAACACAACCCCTTAGGTATGTGTACATCTCATTAACCGAAATGCTCTATTTTCGAAATCTTAGGCTCTGTTATTACACCTGATAATTTGAATCATGTCTTTTCATCCTCTTACTCATTGACTCTCAGTTTACCATATTTTCAAAAACATTTTGACATTCAGTCTCTTTCGTTTGTTTTAACCACTTGCTAATTGAGTGTTATTTAACTAATCTTTGTGTTTCAGTTAACTCTGTATGATGAATTGATAATGGTATTAACTTTCTATGTTCGTTGTAAGGTTTCAGCAAGGAGTATGAACAGTTCCTAACACACAATAATCATTAGATAATTATTAGCTATTTACATTAATCACACAATTTATACCATCAACATTTTGCTGTTATGTTATCTATCCTCTCAATTAGTCCTTTTTCATTTTTCTTCCTTCCCCCTTTCACCAGCATCTTTAATGTTTACAAACCCTTTTCCTTGTACGTTCAACTACCCTGCATACTTTACCTTTCCCTGGACTCATGTGGCAAAATGCCACTAATAAATCAATCCCATAATTGCTTCCTTTTTTTCTATACTCACACTTCTGAGTGCTCCTGAAGAAAAATCACACAACAAAAACTCTCAAGTCATTAGAAATTCATGATTTCCAATATCTGCTGTCAGTTCAACGCTACTTGGCAGTTCTATTACAGGTCACTTGTCAGAGCATTCACTGTTCCCTTTTGTGGTGAGTACAGCCTTTCCCTGTGACCTCAACTCTTTTTTACATTATTTTCTCCCTATCTTCCAAAGATGAGCTCATTTCCTACTTCACAACATAAAATGAAAACAGTTAGACATTGATTTCCTGAATTTCCTTATATCTCCATCTTACATATTTAGCCACATTTAAACTCAAGGATATATCCTATTTTCCCTGAGTTAGAGGAAGAGTTGCCCCTCTAAAGTCTAAGTCATCACTCTGGTTTTATTTTATCCTGGTTTCTTCTGATCCCTTCTGGGAAACTATTTTATCACTTGTGTGTTTCTTTGCATTGAAATAAACAGGCTCAAATGTATTTCATTAAGACAGAAATTTTAATAAAAATCTTTATTTTTCTTTCAAGATCTTACTCTTTCCTGTTATAATCAAACTCACAGCAAGAGAAGTCTGAGATGTTTTCTTTGTTTTCTCATGATCTACCTATACTTTAATCCTCAGCAGTCTGGTTTCTACTTAGCCTTCCATTGAATCTACTTCAGTAAATTAGTTTATTGAAGCATTATTTATAATAGTGACTAACCTGTGATTAGTATCCTATAATCTATATCTATCTATGTATCTATCTATCATCTATCATCTAACCAACTTGGGCCTTGACCTCCAGATACAAATTCACTGGGTATTATGAATTTGAATCATTCACAGAGACAAATTGAACAGTTTATAGGGCCAAAATACAAGGTGTTATGTTCTCTAGCATTTCACTGCACAGAAGTCAGGGATAACCAAGGATAGCATAATGGCCTTATCCTAATCAAATGTGGCCTGTGGGGCTTTCCGATGATGCTTTAGGAAGTCTTTTTCCTTTTTTTCTTTTTTTTTAAAATTATGGCAGTAATTTCAAAAATCACAGGTATTAGGGGAACTTTCTTAAGTGTGTTATTCTTTGGCTTTTTCATTGCATAACATTATAGAACCTTGTAATATAATATAGTGGCTGTCAGCCTGTTCCACTGTGCTGTTGGGGTTATACAGAGCCTTGTTAATTGCAGCTGTGGCTGGTAAGGGCCACAGGTAGAGAGAGCAGGGCTGTGTGAATACCTTTCTCTAATGCTGAGAAGCAGTACCTTCAACCAGAGTTGCTCCATTTAACATATATTCCAAATGTACTGGCCTTATTCTTAACTTTTGTTATAAGAAAGCTTTCCATGGCCAAATCTAATGCATTATAGAGAGGCTTTGGCATCAGAAACACCTGGGGTTTAGTTTTATCTCTCCCACTTGCTAGCTATGCAACCTCAGATTATTTATTTAGAACCTATTTTAAACCTCATGGAAGCATTTATAATTTCAAATTTCAAGGTTGTAAGACATAAACCTGACACATATAAACAAGAACAATAATCTATTTTATTTACAACATTATAGGATAGGTAACATTGTTATCCTCATTCTATAAATAAACAAACTGTGACTTTCAGGTATAATGTAAATGCTAAAGATGACTTAGCTAGCCATAGCTAGAACTTAACTCAGATTAATCTGATTCCAAATTCTATATCATGAAATAAGATGCAATATTTTATATAACAGAGGAGTGCCTGATCAATAATAAATAATGAGTAATCAGTGTCTTACACAATTTCTGTTACCTAAGAAATTCTCAATTATAATAATAATCTTTCTTATACTTATAATATGGATTAAATTTTACAAAGCTCTTTTATAATCATGGGTTTATTTGAAGCTTAAAACACTCCTATAATGTAGACAGAATAGACACTAACATTCCCATTTTTCAGATAAAGATACAGAGATTTGTATAACTAAAAAGATATACTTGAACATGGTTAGCTAGTGACATAATTATTTGAGTTTTGGCATTTTCCCTACCAATCAGAGTGATATATGAGAACCAATAATTTTGTATTCCACTTTTAACATAGAATCAAAGCAATATTACAAAATAGTTCAAAGCATTCTTACATAATGCTACTTGATAGTATTAATCTGAGAAAATCCTATTCCATCTCTTCATTTCCCTTTAACTTTAAACAAAATTTTCTTTAAAAACAGTTCAACAAAAAATATTAATGTGAAAAATGTAGGATATATTGCTGTCTGTGAAATGAAAGATTAGCTCTTTTTTAAAAAAAGTTAGAATGTACCCCACTGATTTTCTGCAAGAATCTAATTGACAAAGCTGCCCTTTTAATATTTCTAGCTATAAATGATTCAGATAGCTTCTTACATGACCCATCATAGTGTAATACAGTGTGAATGAACTTTCCAGTCCAGAAGGTTTGTTTAAAAAAAAAAAACCCGAGAAACAGACCACCTACTAATAGACAAGTGTCGAAACAAAAGTAGCTGGAACTGTTTGCCTCTTCTCATCCTCCCACTGTTTTTGAACCCATTTTAAACCTCTTGTCACTCCTGTGGCTGAGAGTGGTGTTTCTATAATAGCGAGGAAAAAAAAAAAAGAAAAAAAAGGGAAAAAGAAAACTTTGTCTCTTGTTTAGAAGACAAAAATATAATTGCTCATATACTATATTCAATACTGTGAGAAGATGGAAAAAGGTTTTTTTTCTGCTAATACTATGCACATTAAATTACATTTCTTTTTGAAAATTTCAAAATATAAAGTTGGAGATGGAGAATATAGGATCTAAAATAGTAATGATTAATGAAATACCACAAAATTGCATTGTTTGTTAATTGCATATTAACATATTATTACATCTCATATTGCTGCATTTCTTACGTGCTTTAATATTCTTATTTAAATTCTCTTTGAATAATATTGTGTGAGTGTTCTATTTACATTTGAGAGTTTAGATTATTATAAATTTTAACTTTGGGACACAAGAATAAGACTAATCAAATAATTAACTAATAATTGTCTCCTTTCAATTAAGTAAGACAGTGTGTTAGTGGAGGAATGAATGATCAGTTGCATGAGTTGATGCCATCCAAGTACAGAAGATTCCATTTTTACTCTTGAATTAGGTTAACTCAAGATTCTAAAATTAAGGAATTTAAACACATACACACAAACACACACTTGCAGTAAATATAGCATAGTAGTTCAGAGTTTGAAATATAAATTTTGGTAGCCTAAAGATCCAAATTCTGTTATTCTGGAAAAGAAAATTAACATTACTGTACCTTAGTTTTCTAACCTGTAAAATGGGAATACAAATATGGTTGTTTTATATTTTAATTATTGCCAAGTTCTTAGAACAGAGCCTTGACTGTTTACTAACAGTATTGATTTAAGGTATTTTGATTATGTTGTTAAAATCTGTTGCTATTACTTTTATATTATTCATTTTATTTTGTTGCATTTTACATCATCAGGAATTGTGCTACATACCCATGCAAAAGAAAATTGGCTTTCTAGTCAACAAAATTGTATTTCTTTACATTTTGTACTTTGCATTTCATACATTTCATCAAAATGTTCTGTGCTTCCTTTCTCTGAGATTCATTATGCACAGGGATACAGTCATTATTCTTTTTCTTTTTAGCTTATTTTCAAGTCTGAATATATAGGTGTTGCCGGCATATTCTCTAAAATATTAATATATGTAATGTTCCTGAAACAGTAAGTTTTGATGACGCTCCACTTTGGCTGTAAAAAATACCTCACAAATCTACCATTTCACCCATGAATTTATATGTGAACATATATAAAATGTATAAATATATGCATGCTACTACAAAAGTAAAAGATAAAAATAAGCAAATAAGTATATAAAGCTTTATTTATAGGGATTTGTCTGTATAAAAATATATCACATAACTAATATTTTAAAAACTTCATTACAGGGCCGGGCGCGGTGGCTCACGCCTGTAATCCTAGCACTCTGGGAGGCCGAGGCGGGTGGATAGCTCAAGGTCAGGAGTTCGAAACCAGCCTGACCAAGAGCGAGACCCCGTCTCTAAAAAAAAAAAAAAAAAAAAAAAAAAAAAAAACTTCATTACAAACTTTAAGGAAAATAAAAAAATGAGAATTTAATGAACTTTTGAAAATTATACATTTAAATTTGTATTTACTACTTACATCCCTCAGTAAGTTAAGAAACAACTCATTGTGTTTTCTCAGTGTATACTCTTTAATGGTTTCTATGCATTTATTGACTTATAACAATAAAAAATGTTAATCTGTCATTAAAGTAAGCATTGTTTCTCAACTGTTCACAGCTGAAATTTAAAAATGTGGCAATAGAAGTCAAAAGGGAAAGTTATGTACATAAGTATGTACTAGCAAATATTGTAATAGGTACCTTTATTAAAATAAGGAAAACTTTCTATTATTAAGTATTACATAAAGAATCAATTCCCTAATTTATAATTTTGCAATAAAAGTACCTTTATATTGAGTTTTACTGTAATATGATGTACTCATTTTATTTGATGAAAAAGTATCAAACTGATTCAAAACAGTAGTAGGACTTGGGAATCCACTACATTAGGTTGTTGATTCTTTTATTATGTGAACATTTGGACTAGTGGGAATAATGTCCATCATATTGACATGTACCACACACAGATGGTCTGGAGGTTATCAAATACTTCTGTTTTGTTTTGGCACTCCATTACTTTCAAGAGCTATTTATTGACTCATATATCCAACTAGTATAAACATTGTGCCTTATTTATAAAATGTATTGTGACTGAAAACAACAAGAGAGAGCACTAGTCAGAGTGATTTATAGCTCTGAAGAGCTTTATCATATAATTCAGTGTATAAACACATTGACATATCATGTCTATATTAAATAATCAAATGAGGATTGGCTTTGTATTTATTTTTATTTAAGTTTATTTTTATTATACTGTATATCATATAGATTTAAGCATATGTGTTCTTAAGTTATCAAGCAATATATAAATTACAAGTCACCTGACAAAATTTCATTACCATTTATATTGATATAACACATCTTCATCCTATGGTGATTCACAAAAGAATATACTTTAGAGGTTATTTTAATGCTATAAAGGATCTTTGTTTATTTTGGGGGAAAGTTAATGGCATTGTTGTCTTAGTAGTTCATTCTTTTTTTTTGTATTTTATTTTATGTTTTTTTATTTCAGAATATTACAGAGTACAAATGTTTAGATTAGATACATTGCATTTTCCCCACCCAAGCCAGAACTACAAGCATGTGTATCCCCCAGACAGTGCGTACCGCACCCATTAGGTGTGAATATACCATTCCCTCCTCCCCCTTCCCACCTGCCCAATACCCAATGAATGTTATTACTATATGTGCACTTGAGTGTTGGTCAGTTAATACCAATTTGATGGTAGTACATGTGGTGCTTGTTTTTCCATTCTTGTGATACTTAGTAGAATGGGCTCTAGCTCCATCCCTAATAATATAAGAGGTGTATTTTATTTTTAAAAGCTTTAGCCATTTTCATATATACAGGGATGCACACTAAAAACAAGATTTTTAATGCAGACATTTATTGCAATTAATGAGAACCCACAAAACATGTTGCTCATTCCCTTGAATGCTCCAGGAGAGCTTTCATGCTAAGAAGGTCAATAGAAATAAGATTTTGTAATTTCCTCTGAACAATGGATTCATTTCTACTTGCTAACAAATAATACTATGAGGGTATTGTTTCTTCTGCCTAAGTATGGCACTTTTGTCATTTAATTATTACATCAGATCAAGGAAGAAAGTAATTAGTATCAGTTATTATAAACAGTGCATATCTGGTCTTCGGTTTACCAAGATTCAAGATTTTTTATTTTAGTTCAGAAAAGCAAACACTAATTTCTACACTACAATTTCACCTCAAAGATGCAAAATAACCTGCCTTGCATACTACATGTTCAGGGTAGTGTTTCTCACATTAAAGCTCACAAAACAGTGGTGTTTCCTGAAAGTCTATCAGCTATCAAACAGTTTTAAAGTAAAAACGGAATTAAGTAATCACACATCTATTTGATAAGTATGAAATATATGATTAATTATGATTTTTAAATGTATAGTATTTACATTATATTTTTCATGCTTTTATTTATCCTTCTCTTCAAAACCATGTTCTTTTTGATGTTTACAATTTTTTAACTATTTAAATTTAGATGTCCAGAAAAGTTACAAAAATAATATAGCACTCTCATATACCTTTCACCCAGTTCCTCTAAAGTGTTACATAAAAAGATAATGTCAATTTATTCAAGTAAAGTTCAGTTAATAGAATGTAATATGCTTTTCTAATGTATTCTCATGTAACTTCCACAGACTTTTCTTATATGTTAATATTCCCTTGCATAATTTTTCTCTAAATCACAGAGGTTTATCAATGTCTCTAAAATAAATAATTAAGATATAAAATTAATTAAAATAGTAACAAAAAAGTATTGATAAGAAGACCTTTGTGAATAGTCATAATAAATGTTATTATCATGTTCATGTGGAATGTGAATTCTACTGGTGAAGAGAAATGTAGCAGATGATGTCTGTGCTCTGCCAATGTAACCTCAGATCTATTTACCATTTCTGTGTTCCTCTGCCTGCCTTCTGGTGGTTAATAGCCACATAATGGTCAGAGTGTCACCCTTGGGTTGCCAGAATATGCTTTGCCTACAAGCACAGCTGGCTGGAATCAGCTAGCATTTAATGTCCCTTTGGAGACATCCCTTAACCAAGGAATGACTGATGGATATGAAACCATAATTACTCCCTTGCCCCAGGATGATTTTAAAGCATATATTTTATGTCATTTCTAAGATTTTCCCTAAGGTTTAAGCTTTAGTCACTCACTGCAATAGAGAGCTTAGTAACTCTCCCCTGTTGAGAGAGTTCACTTTTCTTCACTTTCCTTTATCACTTTCCCTCTTCCCTTCCAGTGTTCCTCACCTCCCACAATAACAAGGTGTGTGCTTAATCCTTCACTCAGGGTCTGCATCTTTGAGGGAGAGAAGAGAGATCAAGGAAGATAATATGTACCATTAACGATTATTTTGCAAGTTATAGTGGAGTCCCATGCATTTTCTACTAAGTTAAAACATTCAGTTTCCTAGGTTTTAGTGTGATATGCTCATTACTTTTCCAAACAATGAATATTTCAGTGAGAATTCTCTTTAACTTACCTGAGTTCTTTTTGTTGTTTTATTTTCCAATACCAAAAATTCTCTGAGAAAACTATGAAAATTGAATCTTAATGACTTATAGCTGTTAACACTTCATTATTTAGTAGAAATGAACAGTAAGGAAAGGTTCTAATGGATAAGAAATATAGTTCTAGCTACTTGTCAACTAACCAGAGATCTATTGGTGAGTGTACAAAAATATAATATCGGCCAATGACATGAAACAATTATGGCCCCTAATGTTTAGTAATATTGTACTCTATTTTCACCATATAAAAATTGTGATGAATGTCTTTCTTTATGAAGTTACCTAAAATATGTGCTCTTCCTGTGAGCTGACGCTCATTAAATGGGAGTCAAATGTCGAAACTAAGCAAAATCGTACCCATGCAATGCTCTCAATTGTAGTTGTCAAATAATGGAAATAAGAGCTGTAGGTACATAAGAATTCATAACCCTTCAAATTGGAGGGAGTGGTAGAAACAAATTTTAATATGCATGTGTCTTTATTCGGTTCTTTGCCCAATCTTATAAATTCTTTTTCACTGTTCTTGGGGTTATTCTTGTTTGGAGAAGCAAACACATTTTACAGAAGGAAATTCTTCATCAACATTAACATCAACATTAAAGGTGGAAGAATTTGATTTCTATTGTGATTCATAAATGCAAGAGTGCATTATCACTCTCTTATTATTCTCATACACATACTTTTTAGGGTATAATGTTTGGTATAAAACAAGTATGAACTGGTTATCCATCCATCTCTGTATCTACCTATTATCTTTCTACATCCCTTATTATTCTTGACTTCTCACAATAGCCTAAACCCTTCAAAATCACTCAAAAATAGATTAAAGTTATATAAAATAAGTAAAACAATTCTATATTTCCTGGTCCCTATATCATCACACCATCAGCAGGCAGTACGGACTCAACAGTAACCTGATTAGAATATGTTCTTATGCATTGTCAAAATTGGAAAGGATTTTATAAGTTTTTTTCATACTCTTTGTTTAATATTCTATCTTTGTAAACAGGATACATTCTTAGTGGTTGATAAATGAGCTACTGAGAGTCTTAAAATTCTACTGTCATACTCTCCTGAATGGCTATTGCTTAATTTATAGTAACCTGCCATTTCTTATCTAACAGCTTTGCTTTCAGTGTTTCACTTAATGGACTCCATTTAGCTCAGGAAATTTATGTTTCACATTATCATGGGTTTTGTTTCCCTGGTAAAACCAGCATCAAAATATCATAAAAAGGAGGGAGAAGAAACAAAATGCAAAGAAAAAATGTACCTTCAGTCCTATAAGAGATTACTAGCTTTATTTTTCTATTCCATGATAAATAAAATGGCTAATATTGTCTTAACTTTGGAGGTGACCTTCCTATACTTTAAATAATGAAAGAAAAATGATTTATGGTGATGCATTTTATGCTATTACATTTGGACATGTATAAATGATGCACAGAATTTCTATAATGCATCAATTTACTCATGTTATCTAAAGGTACAGTACCTTTTTCTTTTTGGCAGACTATGTACTTCTGCTATATAAAAATTACCTTCAGCTATACTCAGAACAAAATATCCATAATTTAAATTGAAGTATCAGTACATCCTGGAAAACATATATTTAGTTTTATTTAATTAAACTTTCTGTATAGATATGCTTTATGTAAACATTTAATAAACATCTAGAAAAAAACCAAGCATATGTCTATGAGATATTTTCTATACATTATTAGCCATATATCAATTCCATTTTCATATTATTCATATTATTTTTTATTCATTCTTAGTATTTTAATCAAAAAATTATTTCAAAATTGCTCTTTAGTAAAAATGTTTCAAAAGTCCATATTATTTCTTATATTACTAGAATAAAAATATGTTCCAGAATGTACTCTGTGTGTGTGTGTGTGTGTACACATATCGCACACACACTATATTACCTCAAGATTTCATGATTTAAATTAGACAGAATTACCATGATATACAGGCTTCTGGGAATATTCATACCTATAATTAACAGGCAACTTTCCTCTGTCTTTGTAAAAAATAAAAGGACTATTACCTAGGAATACTCGAGGGACAGTGAGTATCACCAAGCTATGGGAAGGAATAGGGCTTAAGAATGCTATAACGGGTTAGGACTCAATATTGTCCTTGCCTATAGTCAGTAATGAGGGGTTAGGTAAAATCTGATTTCAAATCAGTAAAGTTCATTGACCTGGCAGGATTAGAAATATAATATTTTTGAATGTGTGTATACCTTGTGCATTTATTAACTTAGATTTGTTGCTCATTTACTTTATGAATGTGTTTAAGAGTTCTAAAAATGTATTTCACTTTTAAAATACTAGATTTATTTTTTTCTCAGAAAACATTGTTTTATTTAATTCTGTGCTTTCTAGGTGCTGTATTGTATTATGATATTTTTGGTTGAAAGAAAATATACAGACTTAGATAATAAGCAAATTTGATATTTTAAACATTGTCACCTAGTGTTAAGTTTGAATATAATTAGTTGTAATTTTAATAATTCTTAAGGTCTGTTAGTTAAGGTACCCTGGAGAAATGATTACTTGGTTTTCCATTTAAAAGAATGTTAACATCTTTATTTATAGTATTGGTTAGTTGATTCTTGTTATAAGAAAAAAATAGATCTTTGTTTCCATTATTTTATTATTCAAATAAGAACAACAGCTTATTTCTGCTTTGGAGTTCTAACTGAATTAATAGATCTGGCATTTCAGATTACACTAAAACAACCCTAAAAAGTCTCAATTAGCTTTTTCCCCACACATATCATTTTGAAAGATTTTTTAGCATTATTTTTTAGGAGTTTTAGGATTTTTGCATTTTTAATAATATATTTTAACATATACACAGTGAACATAAACCAGTGGAAGACTGAGTCACAGTATACATTTATTAGACAAATTAAAAATAGAATCATAAATACATGAATGCCTAACTCTCAATTTCAATTACAGTTTTTTCAATGTGTTTTGTTTCATTTTTATTATATGGGTTGTTTTTCTTATAAAATTAATTTTTACCCTTATATTTTCTTACAAATAACATTTTTAAAAAACTGTAATTTCCTATTTATAAAATTTTGACCCATCTGTACAATGGTATAAAAAGGTATTTGTATTTGGAATTCCACTCAGTAAAATGTATTATATCTAGCTTTGAAGTTGCTATTATAACCATGTTGAATGAGTTTTGATAATCCGTTGAAGTGAGCATCGGGTTTGGGAATTTTCTCTTGTTAGAGATTATTTGGACATACTAAAGGAGGTATAAAATTACTGAAATGAAGTACAAAAGGATATGTGATTTAGTCTACATGACAATAGTGTGGAATCCAGTTGCCATAATATAGCCTGTGCTAGTGGGAATCAGAAATTTCTGATGTCTATGCTAGATTCATATATTTCTTTTCTTTGCCTTTCTTTGTCCTCTGATTTATTCTATCTTCTGCAACAGGACTATTCAGATATTAAATCTAGTGCTGGAAGAATAGTGGCTACTCACCACTAATCTAACTTGCATATGACTTTGGTTTAACATGCCTTTCTCAGAATGGCCTTTCGAATTTAACATCTAGAATTAACTTACTAGAACTGTTCCTTTTCTCATAATTTACATTTATTCAAAAATAATCTATTTGGATTCTATTGTCCTGTAGATTGATTCCTTTTAGTTTGGTTGAGCATCCCAGTTCATTCAACTATGTTCCCGTAAGTTCAAGTCATGTGGTTGCAGATAAAACTAGATTTGAGGAATATGATTTACTTTTCTAAGCAGACAGAATAGGCCTACATATTGTTTTGTGTTTATTTGTTTTTTAACATAGTGGATTATTAATTGATGCACAGCAACTCTATAGCTTTGTACAGAAATTCTATCAGTTGGCAAAGAAAAGGTTAATGAGCATAAAGTGAGTGGAAACATTTTACAGATAGGAAGCCAAGTTTAGAAAGTTACTCAGTTGCAGACTGGGCCACTTTATATAGGAAAAGAAGGGATTACACAGAGATTGGAACCAAGAACCCAGAGGACAGATTCAGGAGACATGAACAAATCTCTGTGAAAACTTGGAATATGATCCTGTCTGGATTTTAGAATTGCCACAGACCAGTGACTGCAGTGTGCTTCCAACTTTTCCCATTTTTGAATGGGAGTGTATTATAAACTTAATTGTTTTTCCTAAAATTCGTTATTGAAACCTTAACTCCAGTGTGACTGTAATTGGAGATAGGGCCTCTATGAAGGTCATTAAGTTTAAATGATGTCCTATGTGAGGAGCCCTAATAAGACTGGTGTTCTTATAAGAAGAAAAGGAGATAACAAGAGTGCAAGCCCAGAGAGAAAAGATGAAGTGAAGACAAAGGGAAGGCAGACATCTGCAAGCCAGGAAGACAGCTCTCACCAGAAACCAACTCTGCTAGTGCCTTGATCTTAGACTTCCATCAATCAGAAACATGAAAGAATAGATTCCTGTTATTTAAGCCACCCGGTCTGTGGTGTTCTGTTATGGCAGCAGCCCAAGTTGATGAATACAGAGTGTCTATGGTTGCTACTCCATGCCAGTTGCAACATTGCATGTTGAATCTATGAGCAGTAGATGTCTTTCTAGTTTATAAGAACTACTACAGATGAGGGACTTCATCCACCTGTGGACCTGATATAGATCATGAGTATCTGTACTTTGGGTAAACGGTCTTTGAGTTAATATTATAATGGACTGAGACTTTGATAGTCTTAGGGGAAAAATTGAATGTATTTTGCATATAGAAATGATGTGTACTGTGACCTGTGAATAGACTATAATAGATTATATTTTCCACTGATGGTAAAACCATTCTGCCATACCACATGCTTTTCCAAAATGGAACCTTTATAGTTCTCCATCAAAATGTGGATCTGTGCTCTATTCCCTTGAATCTGGATAGCTTTGTAACCAAGAGAATGTGGAAGAAATGCTGTTGTAGTTTGAAGCTAGTTCATAAAAAGTGATGCAGTTTTCATCTTGTTTGCTGGAACACTTCCTTTTGGAGCCCCAAGCAGCCATATAAAAAGTCCAATTATCCTGGGCCCAGACCACAGAGACAAGCCATTCCTTTGAAAACACTTCTTCCACAGATTCTGTGAGCATAACAAAATGATTACCTTAAGCCAGTATGTAACAATTTAGCATGAAAGTTAGCAACCCAAAATATACATAGTAGGAATAGAAAGAGATTTGTGTGCAATACAAGGAAAAGCAACTGTTTGCATGGAGATATAAGAAAAAAGTCATATGATTTTGAATGTGAATGATTGAGAAAATTATAATATTAATAAAGATAGAGATATTGGAGTAGGGGAATGTTTATTCTAGATAATCAAATTTTAGAAAATGCAGAGGTTAATAGCTAATTGGTAGTTTTTAAGTTTAGGACTAAAGCATGAAAAAGAAATGGAGACTAAACCTGAAAATCATTAAGTTCCCCCCCTGTCAGAGAGTAATTTTAAAAGCAATCAAGTGGCTTCTTGAAGGTTTTCTGAGAGAATACATGGAGAGAGAAGAGAGGAGAGTATATTTATAGAATGATAAGGGAAGGGCAAGCCATGGAAAATTGGAAAACAAAGGAATTTACAAATTCTTTGAAAATAAGAGGGTAAAGAATTGTAAGAAAAGTGATCATCAGTGTTAAATAATATGTAAAGGCAACTTTTTAAAATTTTACTTGCCAATTTAAGATAGAAATACACAATGGCAAAACATCATATATTTTAAAGCACAGAGAAGTCTTATAATAATGCAAATAGAGGTAAATGGTTTCTTTTAGTCAACAAATATCAATAACATTTATGTGCTGGTCACCTTGATAGGTACTAGGTGGTACAAATACAAAGAAGAGCCCATCTTGCCTTGTAGGAATGGACATTTAATAGGAGAGATAGATATATGAATGAGCAAACCCAATAAATTACATGGATGAGATAATACATATACATGAGTCATGTGGTAGGAAACTTCAGAAAGAGAATTCAGAAAAGACTAAAACATGAGTCTATTAAAGGGATGGCATTCCTGAGAAATTGGTGCTCAATTCATCCAGTCTCACTAAATGGGGTTATAATAGCACATAGCCAGAGAAGAGGGCAGCATGTAGCCAGAGTTTCTTAAGCATTTCAGATAAGTCAGAATATATACACACCTCTGAGAGTAGCATAGGGAGATTTGTGAAGGTCCCATTGGGATCCTGGACCCAAGTCAGACAGTTTGCACCTTGACTTCTCCGTAGGGATTCGTAGGCCTGGGAAGTTTGCATCCTGATCAGATAAACAACGATGTTTCCTACTCTGTGTGTGTACTTGTGGGCAAATGGGTAAAAGTCTTTACCTGTATTAAAGAAACTCTGTATGTGTCTGTTGGTATTTGGCATTAATCATTCAACTTTAACCTCTTGGAAACTTGCAGCTAACAAGGAAGGGATTTTTTATTGAGTCAGATGTCAGAATGGGCTTTATCAAAACGATGGCTTGACCTGATCTTTCTGGGCACAGTGTAAAGTTTGATTAAAAATTCAGAGACATCAATAATTTCACATTTCTACAGCTTGAAAAATGTGCAGTATATCTAGAGCATAGGGAAAAGGTACACACTTCTTTACATAAATGGAATTAGATCCAGTGATGTGATTATATAGGGAACTTGAATTCTGTCAGAAATTCCTTAGCAGACTCTGAAGTTAGGTAATCACCTCCAAGTTGACCTTGAATGCATACAAGCATAGTGTTATAGCTACTGAAAGTTCAGGCTAAAGCAAACATGATCATTTAAATATTTTCCCTAGAAATGTTTTAGGATAGGTTAGAGAATTATAATTAGTAAAATTGCCTTAACCCCTTTTAGGGACAAAGAGTCAGACTAAATATTTTCTTTAACTTTATCTACCTTGTATATTATACTTTTTATGCATCTCATTATAGGATTAAGGTTTTTATAAGTAAGTGAAACCAAATATTTTCCTTTTTACAAATAATTCTAGATTTTGATTCTTATATATTAGGCATGTATCTGATTTTCAAAATTAAAACATATAGAAGTACTCCTGAATGATACAAAAATGCTAGATTAAAGCCAACTCAGTGAATGGCTCACAGAGTATTAATGAAAAAATGCAACCTATTTAAGATAAGAGAGATATATTATAAAAAATAGAAAATTCACTGTTTTATCAACTGCACTTAGGAGACTATATCTTGTAGCAAATTACCTTCTGTTGTAAACACTTAAAATCCTTCATTTGCATGAAGTTTTCTTTTGCTTGTGATTTTGTTTCAAGTTAATTCACTATTTGATCACTTGCCTGTGAAATCGTACAATCTGTGCTGAAATGGATAATCAAGACTATTTTATTATTCACCAAAGATATTTCTAATGTTCCTGGGTTAATGGTACACAGTTCTTTGATTTACTATTCTATATAAAAGTTTTAAAGAAAAACAACTAGCCTAACAGTAGAGATTTGTTGATACAGAATATATACTGTGAAGGGAAGGAAGTGTTTACTAAGAAAGCTCTCTGTCTGTATAATGAAGTAAGAAACCAAGAAATAAAAAGCTAAAAACATCATATATTCCAATATTTTTTTCCAAAATAGAAATTTCTTGTTCGACAGGCCAGACAGTGTCCTTTTTAGGCCTGAATTCTCCCAGCAATGGTAAACCCACTACTGTGTATATCCACCCATCCTTTTCTGGACAGTGCTGACTTATGGAGGACCTCTTCCAAATGAGCCAAAACCTGTGTCTCTATAACTTCCAATCATTGATTCTCTTCTCTGGAGACACACAAATAAGACTAAGCTTTACTCATCACATCTGTCATAAAGCTTCATGGCACAGAGAAGATATGTTTTATTCTGATGAATATTTTTGTCCAATTTCAACTGTATTTCCCATTTCATAAGAAACTGTTTCATACACAGTTGTACAATTTATCATCCAATGTTCATGAGGTAGGTGTGTCCCTCTTTCTTCATTTTTCTCTTCTACAATATATGTTTTACTTTTAACATCATATACATACACACACACGTATATATCAGAATATATTTTACTAGTATATAATTTATCCTCTTTTTATTTTGCTTTGTCATTTTCCCTACAAATGACACCTTTTAGACAACTCACAACTTTGGTCTAATTTAGGGGACAAGTCCTTTTATGGAAGGCATATTGTTGTGGGAGGGAGGACAGACAAAGGAGGAAAAATCTTTATCATAAATGAATAAAGAATTTCTCAGACTTTATTAGCTTTTGTGCAATGAATTAATAACTTATAGTTCTATCCTCTCTAAGTCCTTTTCCAACCCTCACCTCAAATTATCTACAAATTTTGCAAACAAGAGGGCTGTATATAAAATCCAAAAGAACTATTATTAAACATACCTATTACACTGTTATAAGAGTTATACTATATTTCCAGTGTTTAAACCGTGTTTTTAAACCTAAGCAGGGAAAGTCAATGGGTCAGAAAAACAGAGGAAAATACTGAAGGATGTGGCAGAGAGAAATTGTTCATGACTTGAAGCACCTGTGGCCAAAAGTAGAGGAATTTCCTTTATGTAATAGCTATTCTGAAAATGCTTCTGATATGCCCTTTATTAGGAGTTTTTAAAAAAATCAAAATTTAACAGGATTGCATGTTCCCAAGAAACAGATAGCAAATTAATTTAGTGAACCTAAGGTAAGACTTCTAATAAGACCTTATCTGGGACCCACTTATTTAAGAAGAATGAATTGTTCTTTTTTTTTAACTCAAACCATCACTATCACAGAATAATGAATTGTTCTGATCCCAGATGTGATATGTTAGCTGATGTGATATGTTTTCCTCTTTCAGTACATTATATATCTCTATCTCAGTAAATATAAAAATCTGACCCATCTCTCCCAAAATTCTTGGAATGTACAACTGCCTATTCAAAAGCTCTTTCTAGATTTTTGCAGCCACAAATACTTACTAAAGGCCTAATATTTAAGGTTCTGCTCTTGGTCCTGGGGATACAAAGGTAAACATAACATCACTCATTCTCTATTAGAAAGCTTTCCTTCCCGTGGAAGAAGCAAGAGTGTAGAACACCTATCATATAGCTAAAATAATCATTAAGTTGTAACCAGTGCCACAATGAAAACAATAAGAGATTGGGAAGATAATACAGAGAGATTTTTATCAGGTGGTTAGGGTAGGTCTTTTCAAGAAAATGACATTTAAGCTGACACTGAAGAAAGAAAAAGAGCTAATCATGTAAAAAATGGTACAAACCATGTTTCCAGCATAATTCTTTGTGTGTCAAAATAATTAATGAAGAATAACCTGATTTCTGATAAATGTAAAATGATTGAGAGTGGAAAATATGAGGTTTGTGAAAATAGGCCATACAGTAGACCATATTAAGAAGTGAGATTGGATTTAAAGTGTAAATGCAATATACATATACCACATTTTGCTGATCCTTTCATGTGTTGATGGGCACTTGGGTTGATTCCACATCTTTGTGATTGTGAATTGAGCAGCAATACACATTCTAGTGCAAGTAAAAAAAAAAAATAAAGTGTAAGTGCAATGAGAAGCCAATGAAATATTTTAATCAGTATAAAGTGATATGACTTGCTTGAGATTTGATAAGACTGGGCTTATTATTGTCTAATATTAGACTAGAGGGGAGGGAACAGGAGATGGGAGGGCTATTATTTTGTGTAGTGTTCCATGCTCAGTGTCCTGGATTAAGGGTGTGGCAGAAACGATGAAGAAGAAAAGAGGGTAGAGCTTAAAATATACCTTAAAATAGGATTAGGACAAAAACACTTATTTCTGACATTGCTGACTTATATAGGTTTTCATCCCAATGAGTCCAAACCTGCCTCCCTATAACTTCTAACCTCTGATTTTTTTAGAGGTACATAAAATAAAAATAATCTCTCCTCCTGGCCCCGAAATCCCTCCTAAAACTTTATGATATATTCCTTTAAACTCCATGGCACAGAAAAAAAATACTATTTATTTTGATGAATATGTGATTAGAGAAAGTGAAGACTCAGATAATTTGGGGGTTTCTTCCTTAGATGGACAGTAGTACTATTTAACTTGATGTAAGGGGTGTGAAATAGGAAACTGATTAGTAAGAAAAATCAAATATTTCTGTTTTACACATGTTAAATTTGTGATATCTGAATTGTGATCTCTGGAAGACATCTAATTGAAGATGACAAGTAGTCATTCATATATTCAAGTTTTGAGCTCCGAGGAAAGATTCTGGTTTAGGATATAAATTTGGAAGTCATCTCTGTGAAGATGATATTTAAATCTTTGGAAAATGGTGACATTCTGTAGTAAGAGTATATGGAGGGAAAAAAGAGTCCCTATGGCCAGTCTCTTAAGAAACCCAACATTTTTAGGCAGAGCCAAGAGGAAACTCAGAGTGCTGTGATTATACAAGGAAAATCACTATGCATGACACAAATATAAAATTCAACATTTCTAAGTCAAATTCACCCAGCTCCTTCTCTTTCATTGTCTACTTTGATATTAACTCCTTTAATAAAGTCAAAGTGGATATTATATAGATTCTAGTGGAAACTCTAGTTTGAAAACCTTACTGGACTAGGCTGAATAGCTGTAGAGCAGGCATTCCTTTGAACTTAAATTGTGAAGAGCATACAGTTGTACCTCTGAGATATAACTTTAGCAACCTCTGAACCAAACAAGAATTGCATTCAAGTAGAAAAGGGATCTCAGTTGTACCTCACCCTCTGTTGCTCCATCTGCTTGGAAAACTCAGGTGAGTAATAGTCTACGAAAATAAAAGAATATAGAAAGTAGTTCCTGTTTACCTACTATATGTCATAGTGTTATGAATCCTTCATAAGTAGTGATTTTATTTCTGAAACTCAGAGGTGGCCATTTACTATGAAACTAGTCTTAAACTGTTCATATTAAGCCAGAGAATGAACAAGAAGATTGTGAAAATAGTGCTGAAAAATTGGTTCTTGAGATATCGATGTATGTCACCAATATATGGAAAACTATAGATTTTATTTTATCCTCCAAAACTCTCCTTACACTTACTAGATTTTTTTTATATCTGTCCAATTTCTTTGATTCCTATGCCCATTGATTTTAAATAATAGAATTATTCGAATAAATGTAAGAGTCAAATGAATCCAGAAAAATGATTGCTATAAGTAGTAGTAATAAAATAATAGCATATAACTAAAAGCCAAAGCAACATAGTAAAATAATTTTAAGATTAATAATGTAAGATACAAACAAAGTAAAATTTTCAAACTCTATTTCTTCTAGAATATAAACTTAGGATAGGCTTCCCTGCTGTTTAAAATAAGTTTGTTAAAAGTCAAGATTACTTGTTTTGTTTGACTATGCTGAAATAAAAATAAATAAATAATCAATATTGCTGATTATAAAATTGTTTTTCTAAACAAAATTTGACATTGTAAAATTTGGACTAATTTATTTTAATAGATGAAGTTGTTTATGAAAAAATCTACCCTGTGAAAATGTATTGTGGTACAAACAGTAATTTATCAGTATAGCATTTCAGAATACAAATGAAAACCTGAATGTTCCCATTTTAAAATAAAAGAAAATGTACTCTAAAACTGTTCAGTATTTTTCTTATATTTGAAAGCTTTCAAAATTCTACAAGATGAGACATATATATTTTGTACCAGGACAAAAACAAGACAATATCATAGTTATTAACTAGTGCTTATTTACCTCTGATTCTAGCTGTTGATTGGTGATAGAATAAAATTTCCAGACTCAAACTCAGCATTATTTATATTCTCCTTGGAAGAATTTAATTGAAGGGAAGAATTGTAAAAGTGTGGGTGGGAGTATGTGTGTGTACGTGTAGAGAGAAAGAGAGAGAAACTCAAAGAGGTCTTTAAGGAAGAGGAGAAGGACATATAAATTAGCATAATAGTTTGTGTTTCCTGACCATATCCATACTGAGTTAAAAATTAAATAAAGACAGTATGGACATTTTAAGGATGTCGATTCTACCAATTCGTGAGCAAGATATGTTTTTCCATCTGTTTTTGTCCTCTGTGATTTCTTTCCTCAGTATTTTGTAGTTCTCCTTGTAGAGAACTTTCACTTCCTTTGTTAAGTATATTCCTAGATATTTTATTTTCTTTGTAGCTATTGTGATTGGTATTGAGTCTTTGATTTGACTCTCACCTTGACTGTTATTGGTATATAGAAATGCTACTGATTTATGTCCATGGATTTTGTAACCTGAGACATTGCTGAATTTATTTATCAATCCCAGGAGTCTCTTGGTGGAGTCTTTGGGGTTTTCTAGATACAAGATCATATCACCAGTGAAAATCAATAGTTTGATCTCCCCTTTCCTGATTTGGATACCCTTTATTTCTCTCTCTTGCCTGATTTCTCTGGCTAGGATTTCCAGCACTATGTTGAATAGAAGTGCTAAAAGTGAGCACTGTTGCCTGGTTCCAGTTCTTAGGTGGAATGATTTCAACTTTTCCCCATTGAGCATGAGGTTGGCTATGGGTTTGTCGTATATGGCTTTTGTAATTTTAGGTATGTTTCTTCTATGTCAAATTTGTTGAGAGGTTTTATCATGAAAAGGTGCTGATTTTTTTTTACTGCATCTATAGAGATGATCATATGGTCTTTGTATTTGATTCTATTTATGTGGTGAATCACATTTATTGATTTATGCATGTTGAACCATCCTTGCATCCCTAGGATAAAGCTCACTTGGTCATGGTGGATTATTTTTTTGATGTGCTGTTGAATTTGGTTTGCTAGTATTTTATTGAGGATTTTCACAACTATATGCATAAGGGATATTGTTCTGATTGTTTCCTTTTTCTTTTACTTGAATGTCTATTGCAGCACAGTTCACAGTCGCAAAGATGTGGAACCAACCTAAGTGCACATCAATTCATGAATGGACAAAGAAAATATGTGTGATATGTACACACACACATACACACACACACACCATGGAGTACTACTCAGCCATAAAAAGAAATGAAATAATGTATTTTGCAGCAACTTGGATGTAACTGGAGACTATTGTCCCAAGTGAAGTATTTCAGTAATGAAAAAATAAACACCACTGTACTTTCTAATGATTGGGAGCTATCTGATGGACAAACAATAAGCACAAAGAAATATAAGGTCATTGGAAACCAAGAAGGGGAGAGAGCACTGGAGGAGGTGAAGGGTAAAAATCTACCTATTGTGTACAATGAACAATATTCAGGTGATGGGCACACTTGTAGCCTGGACTGAAGCATTATAAAGCTATCCATGTAACAAAAACTTTTGTAGCCCCTAAATATTTTGAAATTTAAAAAAATTAAAAGAAACCCAGAAACATAGATACTTTGTTTTCTTTTCCTCTCAATTATTTTTACATATTATTTGGAAATTTGGTTAATAAAATTAAATATATTTTCCACTTATATTCTTTTCCAAATTCAGTATATAGAAATGAAAACATTACATTTCATTATAATTTGTATCCCAATTATCTACTGTCATATACATCATCATATATATCATATTTATCTCTATCTAATATGTATAATTGTTATGCATTGAATGTGTCCTTCCCAAAATACATATGTTGAAATTCTAACCCATAATGTGGTGGTACTATAAGGTGGGTCCTTTAGTAGGTGATTAGGTCATGAGGGTGGAACCCTCATAAATGAGACAGTGTCCTTAAAAAAGGGATACTAGAGAGTTTCCTTTTCCCTTTTGCCATATGAGGTCACCCAGGAAAGATGGCCATTTATGAACCAGGAAGTGGGCCCTCACTAAACATCAAATCTACTAGTGTCTTTATCTAAGACTGTCCAGCTTCTAGAACTGTGAAAAATAATCTGTTGTTTAAGCCACCCAGTCTATGGTATTTTTGTTATGGCAACCCAGATGAACAAAGACAATAATCATGTATATCATCTAATATGTTCAACCATATGCAATAGAAAAAGAAATAAGAACATAGGAAGTTATGAACAGAAATCAAATTTGAAGTATGAACAAATGGAGTATGTCAAATTTTAGATACAATAGACTTTCAAAATAATAAATTTTTTTCTGAACCACCAAAATATATGATTGCTTATAATATTAGCATTTGCAGTTGAGGATATAACTTAAGATTTTTAAATTATCATACTTTTAAAAATTCAACTGAAATATAATTATTTGACATCTTTTGTTTTTTGAAAAGGAAATATACTGATACTTAAAATCCTCCTACTATCTCTGGAATGAAATTATAAGTTTCAATAGAAAAACTTTGGGAACACAGAAGGAAATAGGTTGTAAAGAACCACTGAAGGCAGCCAAGTGTGTATATTTGAAGATAGCTATAAATATGCTTTTCCAGCTAATCCCTTCTACACTTAGCAGAGGATGCCAGATTATCAGGTAGCTGTTTTTCATGGTGTGATTAACTAAATGACGCAGGGAATAATTCCAATTTAAAATCATTAGCATTAAATGAAAAAGCCAAATCCTACATCTATAGAAATAACTGGCTCAGCTATTGGCTCTCACATTTTTTGGCTTATAAAAGTACCTATAGTTTAAGCATGCAGCACATGTCTCTTTACCATCCACAGTAAAATGGCTCTTGCAGATCAATAAAGACAAGTTAAATACTTAGTTAAAAATAGACAAAGAACATGAACGTTTCACATAAAATATATAGTTTTAAATCATCAAATTCATTTATATATATATAAATAAAAATTCAAACAATAGGATATCACTTTTGACCTCTTAAATTAGAATATAATTTGAAAAACCTAATAATATTGGAGAGTTTTATATATATTTTGCATATATATGTGTTCCTTTATATTTCCATATAAATATATATGGAATTTTATTTATTATTATTGGGAGTGCAATTTTACTTTGCTCTTCCTTTAATATCAAATTTTCTGAATTCTGTTTTTATATGTGTAACTTGTATAAACTGTAGAGTCATGTTATGTTTTGTTTTCCAGTATGATTGTTTTTTTCTTTTAGTGGGGTAAAGTCCATTTACATTTATTGATATGACAGATATGTTTGGTGTGACCTCTTCTGTGTTATTCTATGATTTATTTTCTGCTCTGATAATTGTGTTTTACTATAAGCTTTAATTTTTTATTTTTTCAATGTGTATATTTTCTGGTATTTAATAACATTTTTGTTTTGATTTTAGTAATTACATTTAAAATTATTACTATATAAGGGCTTGGGTACACATGGCCAAATAGAGTGGAATAATAGACATTGGAGACTCCTAAAGGTAGGGGGGGAAGGGGTGAGGGATGAAAAATTACCTATTGGGTACAGTGTACACCAGTTGAGTGATGGGTATACTAAAAGCCCAGACTTCACCACTAAACAATATATCCATGTAATAAAATAACACTTGTAGTCCTTAATATAGTGAAATAAAATAAACAAAAAGAAGATGGACAGAAAGAAAAAGAAAACAAAGACAGAGAAAGAAAGAAAAAAGAAAAGAAAAAAGTGAGTTCCTATCTATTTCTCTCATTTACATTCCTTTATTTCATTACCTATTTTAAGTATATATAATTGTAATTTTCCTTTGTTTCTCTTTAAATTGATATACTATACATAGCTTGTAAACACAAGAGTGGTTTGTCATCCCTAGCTTTTATAGATGAAGAAATAAATCAATTGCTCTGCATCCCTTCTTTTTTACCATTTCTTTCCCATTCTACACTGAATTTCTACATTGTAGAGTGTGCAATTCTAATCCTGTCATATTTAAAAGATTACATCTTAACATCATATTTGATGGTGCAAAATTAGAAGCATTCCAGTAAAGATCACAAATAAGACAAGAATGTCTATTCCCACTACTTCTTTTCACTATCATATTGTAAGTCTAGCTAACTCAAGAAAACAAGAAAAGGAAATAAATGATACAAAGATTGGTAAGCAATGAACAGAACTGGCTTTGCTCACGACTAATATGATTGCCTATGAAGAAAATCTGAAAAAACTGACAAATGCCTAGAACTAATAAGCAATTGTAGAAAGGCTGCATTAAACAGGGTTAATATATAAAAGTCAATCACTTTCCTATATACCAGCAATGAACAAGTAGAGTTTGGAATTAATAACAATATCATTTATGTTATCACCTCAAAAGTGAAATACTTAAATGCAAACCTAACAAAATATGTACAAGATCTATATGAGGAAAACTACAAAACTTTGATGAAAAAATAACTAAATAGAAGGATATTTCATGTCCATGGACAGGAAAACTCAATATCGTCAAGATGTCTGTTCTTCCCAACATGATCTATGGTTTCAATACAATCTAATAAAAATCCTAGCAAGTTATTTTATGGATATGGACAGACTTATTCTAAAGGTTAGATGAAGAGGCAAAAGACATAGGATGGCCAACTCAATATTCAAGAGGAAGAAAACCAGAGAACTGACACTCCTCGACTTACAGACTTACTGTAAAGTTAGAGTAATCAAGACAGTGTGGAATTGGAGAAAGAATAGACAAATATATCAGTGGAGCAGGATAGAGTGTCCAGAAATAAACCCACACATACTTAACTGATCTTTGGTAAAGAAGCAAAGGAAATACGATGGAAAAAAGATAGTCTTTTCAACAAATGGTGTTAAAACAGGTAGGCATTCACATGCAAAAATTAAAAAAAAATAGACACAAACCTTACACTGTACAAAAAATTAACTCAAAATGGTCCATGGACCTAAATATAAAATGCAAAACTATAAAACTCCTCAAAGATAACAGGGCAGAAAATCTAGATGACTTTGAGTATGGTGATGATTTTTTTAGATATAACACCAAAGGCAGAATCCATGAAAAATAATTTATAAGTTGAACTTCATTAAAATTAAAAGCTTCTGCCCTGTGAAAGATAAGAACAAGATTATGAGAATACAAGCCACAGACTGGGAGAAATATTTGCCAAAGACATGTCTGATAAATGACTGTCATCCAAAATATACAATGAAGTCTGAGAACTCAACAATATGAAAACAAACAACCCAATTGAAAAAAATGAGCAAAAGACCTAAACAGAAGCCTTTTCAAAGAAGATATACAGCTAGCAATTAATCTTATGAAAAGATAGGCCACATCATGTCATTAGGTAAACGAACATTAATATAACAATGAGATACCACTATACAACTATCAGAATGACCCAAATCCAAAACATTGACACTATCAACTTCTAGCTAGGATGCAGAACAGAAGCCCTCATTCATTGCTGGTGAAAATGCAATGGTACAGTCCTTTTTAAAGATGTTATGACAGTTTCTTACAAAACTAAAATCCTTTTACAATGCAACTCAGCAATCATGCATCTTCACTCAAAGGAGATAAAGGAGATGAAAATTTATTCTACACCAAAACCTATAATACATGGATGTTTATAGTAGCTTTATTCATAATTATCAAAACTTGAAAGCCACCAAGATGTACTTCAGCAGGTGAATGAAAAAATAAATGGTGTTACAACCAAATAATGGAATATGATCCAGCACTGAAAAGAAATGAGGTATCAAGCCATGATATGACATGGAGAAAACCCACATGCATACGGGCACACGTCAGGGATATTGAGGGTTCAGTTTCAGACCACTGCAATAAAGTGAATATCACAAGAAGCAAATAACACAAATATTTTGGCTTCCCAATGTATATATAAAAGGTATGTTTACACCGTACTGCAGTCTATTATGTGTGCAATAGCATTATGTCTAAAAAACAATGCATATACCTTAAATTAAAAATACCGTATTGCTAAAATATTCTAATGATCATCCAAGCCTTCAGTGAATTGTAATGTTTTTGCTGATGGGGGGGGGTCTTGCCTTGATGTTGACAGCTGCTAACTGATCTGGATGGTAGTGGCTAAAGGTTGATGTGGCTGTGGCAATTTCTTAAAATAAGACAAAAATGAAGTTTTCTACATCAATTGACTCTTCCTTTCACTCAAACAGTTAGAGGATTATTAATTGGTCTGATTTCAACATGTGTCTCAAGGAACAGGGAGGCCAGAGGAGAGGGAGTGAGACAGGGGAATGGATGGTCCGTGGAAAAGTGAGCATACACACATTAAGTCCAACATCTTATATAGGCGGGGTTTGTGACACCCCAAACAATTACAATAGTAACATCAAAGACTTTTGATCACAAATCATTGCAACAGATATGATAATAATAATAAAGTTTGAAATATTGTGAGAATTACCAAAATGTGACACAGAAACACTGAGTGAGCAAATGCTGGTGGAATAATGGCACCATAGACTTGATGAAGCAGGGTGCCACAAACCTTCAATTTGTGGAAAACGCAGTATCTGTGAAGCGCAATAAAGCAGAGCACTGTAAAAGAAAGCCTGTCTGTATTATGAAGTAAAAGAAGCCAATATGAAAAGGCTACATTATGTATGATCCCAACTGTATGACATCCTGGAAAAGGCCAAATTATGGAGACTGTAAAAACATCAGTGGTTGCCAGGAGTTAAGGAGGAAAAGAAGAATGTATAGTCAGAGCTCAGAGGATTTTTAGGGCAGCAAAACTATTCTGTATGACACTATAATGATGGATATATGTTATTATGTATTTGTCAGACCCATAGAATGTACAACATCATGAGTGAATCCTAATGTAAACTATGGACTTGAGATGATGAGGTATCAATATAGATTAGTTGATAGTAACAAATGTACCACTCTCTGATACAGAATGTTTATAATGGGGAGGATTGTGGGTGTTGGGGGGCAGGAGGTGTGTGGGAACTCTCTGTACTTTCAGCTCATATTTGCTATTAACCTAAAATGGATATAAAAATAAATCCATTTTAAAAGTTTATATCTGATCTTTACCATAATTCTTCAAATATATATGTAAAATATTCACTACTGGTTATTTGGCTGCAGAAGATTCCTGACCAAAAAATCTCTAAGTTCAAGTATATTCAGAATTATTTGGACAATAGTTTTTATGCTGGTGGGATAGCTTGTATAGATTAAAACATTTTTTATAGGTGATTTTATTCTCTATTCTAGCATTGAATATTGTTTTGGAAAAGTCTGAGGCCAGCCTGGGAATTTTTCCCACATAGGTGACTTGTTTTATTATTGCTTTTTTATTTTAACCATCCCAATGATTATATTTTTGTAATTAATTTATGTATTCTTATATATTTTTATGCTCTCAGAGTTCAGCACCATCACTGGTATAAATTTTGATCTGAATCATATTTTTCTCTGGCATATGCTTGCTCTTTAAAAGACATACATTTAGCTTAATTATTTCAGAAAAAAACTTCATCATGTAAGTTACATAATATATATATACACACACACACTTGTCATTTTCCATTGTTTTTGACTTCTGTATATGGGAAATCCAAAATATGTATGTTGGAGCACTTTTACCAAGTCTTGCTAATCTTTATTTAAAAATTTTTCAGTTCTGTTTTATTTTGTTATCTTTTCTCATTGATATCTGTGTCACTGAAATGTTTTTCTCAGTGACTTTTCTTTTGTGTTAATTTGTAATTCATTTTTTTCTTTGTAATATTTCTGAGTTTCAACAGCTCACATTTTATCTGCTGTTTTTGTCAAATCATCCCTCATCTCATATTTTGTATTCCTCTTTCGTCTTCTTCTTTGCACAGGGGAAATAGGTCACTAATCATATCAATTCCTCTATCTCTTTCTTTGTATTCATGCTGAATCAGACTGATTCACGTTTATTACTGATCATGGATTGAATGAGACTCGTCTCACTCTTTAAAGGGATGTCTTGTGAGTGAGGGAGGAGCTACGACATTCTTTTAGCCTTCGTGGTTTACCACTCCATCCTGAACTTTACTGCTGTCGTAAAGCAAGACTGCTTTGCACTGCAACAGCTCCTCTGTGTATTTATTAATAACTCTCTGCTTAACTCAATAGAATCGCTAACAGGAGGACTTCTTTCCCCAGACCAGGTGGCCCTAGTACCCTTTTCATTGCTACTACTCAAAGGATTTAACTATAGGCTGAGTTCTTCTTCCTTAGTGACCTTGTATCCCATATCTTCAAGTCCATATGACTTTTCTGTATTTTCTTTATCATTATCGCCTCTGTATATCTAAGCTTTTGGAAATTAATGCTATTGTTTCAGAATAAACATTGTGTTTATATTTCTTTCCTTTCTGTTCACTTGCCATATAATATAGATTCAAATTAAGAAGATAAATAATTTTTGGTAATTAGCTTTAAATATAAGTATTTTGACCCTGTCAAATATATGAAATTTATATTTAAAAAGAACATTATTGAAAAAACATTACTCAGTGATGATAATGACATGAAAGTATAGTCAACATATTAAAATTTATAATAAACCATTATTGGGAACGAATAGCACTTCAGGGGAAAATATGAGCACTAAGAACAAAACAAATAATTTAAGGGGGAATTTTAAAAGCCTAATATTTCACAAAGTAAGGCAAGTGATTTGAAGAAGGTTACTTCCAAATAAAACCAAAATCACTGGGAATTATAAATGGGATAAAAGAATTACTGGATCTAAGAAATAATATGATCTACACACAGTTCATAATTTGATCTCCCTTAGCTTAAGAATCTAATTGAAAATTGCATTACAAACTTTATATGACATTATTAAATTAGACTTTCAAAAACTCTAAACATTGATAAATAAAACTATTTTAGACATTTGGAATTCATTACATCTTAACTAATTAGATTGCTTATATAAGATTTTATTTTTTAACATTGTCAAAAGACAGGAGCTCATTGAATGCAGAACAAAAGTGGTGAGTATGCAGTTAACTTGGTTACATTGTCTTCATTTCATTAAATTGAAAGTAACAAATATGTGTTAATCATATTACAGCACTTCATTCTGGTACACCCCAATTGACCCATTCCTTTTTAGTTTATTGGAAACCATTTTCACTTGAGGTTTATGCACATGTATGTGTGTTTATACTGTCTTGTCATACAAGAAATGATAAAAATATAATGTCATACTATGTGCTGTAGAAATGTATTTATTAAATATTTATTAAATAACAAAATATTTACTAGATGAGCATTTTATATTTTGCTAGTATATGTGGATTTGAATGCTCTCCTTGAGGAACTTTTGTAATATTATTTATATTATCATTTTTGATCAATAAATATATGTATTTGAAAATAGTTTATATAGGGTTTTTTGTTTGTTCTTTGAGTTTTTTTGAGACAGCGTCTTGCTCTGTTGCTGTTGGTAGAGTACAGTAGTATCATTGGCGCTCACAACCTCAAACTCCTGGGCTCAGGCAATACTCATGAGCAGTCTCCCAGAGTGCTACGATTATAGGCATGAGCCACGGCACCTAGCCATGAAAATTGTTTGTAAAGTTTTCTAAAAAACATAATGAGTTATTTTCCCACTGAATGCAATTATGCATGTATGTGTGCGCATGTTTACCAGTTTCTTTAATTCATTTTGTTATTTGTCATGATTAATATTCTATACAATCAGGTGATTATTTCTCTAACTTAATCTGTTGCATGGAAATAATAAGATCCAAATTATAGCATTTCTGTGTTTAGCACCAACTATTTTTCAATCTACTTGAAAAATATTAATATATTTTAATTCATAATTATGCATAGTAAATGAGGCAATGCCCACCACATATTAGTGGCAAAATTATCAAAAGAAAAAATCCACCTGGAATTAGTTTGGGAATGTGAGAATGAGTAACATTATCAAATCCATTAAGAGATTAAAAGATCATTTTAGTATATTCTCAACAATGTTTTGTTAAAATTTAATATCCATTGGTTATAAGTATTCTTAGGACTTCCTTTTTATTTTAATAGATTTAGAGGATATAGGTGTCTTTTGTTACATGAATGAATTGTATAATGCTGAAGTCAGGACTTTTAGTGTGCCCATCACCAGAATAGTGTACATTGAACTTTTTTATCCGTTATTCCGCTCCCATTCTCCCCTTCTTAGTTTTCAATGTGTATTATACCACTTTATCACCATATATACCCATCATTTAGCTCCCAGTTATAAGTGAGAACATGTGGTATTTGTTTTTCCATTTCTCATATACTTCACTTAGGATAATAGTATCCACTTCCATCCAAGTTACTGCAAAAGACATTATTTTATTCCTTTTTATGGCTGAGTAGTACTCGATGGGCTCAATGGTGTGTGCGTGTGTGTGTGTGTGTGTCTGTGTGTGTGTCTGTGTGTGTATGTGTATACCCCACTCTTCATTATTTACTCATCAGTCGATGGGCACTTAGTTTGAGTCCATATCCTTGCAATTGTGAATTGTGTTGTGCTCAACATTTGGGTGCTGGTGTCTTTTTGATAAAATGATTTATTTTCCTTTGGGTAGATGGATCTACCCAGTAGTAGAATTGCTGGATCGAATGGTAAGTATCCTTAATTCTTTGAGGACTCTCCATACTGTTTTCTATAGAGGTCAAACTAATTTACATTCCCCCAAACAGTGTATATATCTGTGCATCTGTGCCAAGATTTATTGTTTTTTGACTTGTTGATAATGGCCATTCAAAGAGGGGTAAAGTGGTATTTCACTGTGGTTTTAATTTGCATCCCCTGATGATTAGTGATGTTGAACATTTTTTCATATGATTGTTGGCCATTTCTCTTCCTTTGAAAAATGTCTATTCATGTCTTTTGCCCACTTTTTGATGGGGCTATTTGTTCTTTTCTTGCTGGTTTATTGGAGTATTTTGTAGTTGCTTGGTATTATTCGATTGTCAGATGTATAGCTTATGGATATTTTCTGCCATTCTATTGGTCGTATATATACTCTTCATTATTTCCTTTGATGTGCAGAAACTTTTTAGTTTAATTGTTGCCGTGTTTGCTTTGGGGGTCTTAGTCATAAATTCTATGCCTAGGCCAATGTCAAGTAGAATTTTCCCTATGCTGTCTTGTAGAATTTTTATCATTTCAGGTCTTATATGTAAGTCTTTAATCCATCTTGAATTAATTATTTTATATGGTGAGAGATAGTGATCCAGTTTCATTCTTCTGCATGTGGCCATCCAATTTTCCTAGCACCATTTTTTCAACAGGGCATCATTTACCCAACGTAAGTTTTTGTCTGCTTTGTAGGAAATCAGTTGGTCATAGATATGGTTTTATTTTTGGGTTCTCTATTTTGTTCCATTGATCTATATGTCTACTTTTGCTCAGGTACTTTACACTGTTTTGGCTACTATAGCCTTGTAATATAATTTGAAGTCACGTAATATTATGCCTCCAGATTTGTTCCTTTTGGTTAGAATTGCTTTTAAGCACAATCAGAAATGAAAAAGGAGAAATTACAACTGATACCACAGATATACAAAATATAATGAGACTGCTATGCAAATCTCTACATGCAAAAACTAAAAAATCTAGAGGAAATGGATACATTTTTGGAAACACGCAACTTCCCAAGCTTCAATCCAGAAGAAATAGAAATCCTGAACAGACCAATAATGAGTAGCAATATTGAAACAATAATATTTAATAAAAGCTGTTCAATACAGTACTGGAAGTCCTAGCCAGACCAATCAGGCAAGAGAAAGAAATAAAGAGCATAAAATCAGGAAAGAGGAGGTCAAACTATCTCTGTTTTCTGATGATCTTTTCTTATATCTAGAAAACCCCAAAGATTCCTCCAAAAGACTCCTAGAATTGATAAATAAATTCAGTAAAGTTTCAGGTTACAAAATTAAAGTATACAAATCAAAAGCATTTTTATATAATAATGATACTCAAGCTGAGAATCAAATCAAGAACTCAATACCATTTACAATAGCTGCAAAGAAAATAAATACCTAGTAATATACTTAACCAAGGAGTTAAAACATGTCAACTAGGAGAACTATGAAGTGCTGATGAAAGAAATCACAGATGACACAAGCAAATGGAAAAATATTTCTTGCTCATGGATTGGAATAATCAATATTGTTAAAATTTCCATACTGCTCAAAGTGATTTACAGATTCAGTGCAATTCCCATAAAAATATCAATGTCATTTTTCACAGAACTAGAAAAAAAATCCTAAATTTCATATGGAATCTTTGCACACTATTAAGAAAACTTCCTTGTTTTTATAAAGTATAATCTCAAGTGTCTACATAAAAAGTTATATAATAGTGATATTTCATTTTAATATATAGAACTTCTAAAATATTTTTAAATTATGTAAAATAATTTTAAAATTATTTAAATGCAAATATTTTAAAATCATAGATTTTAAAATGTAATATAAATATTGGTTTATGTTCTTTTTATGTTATATTTATGTTATGTTCAAAATACTAATGTGGGTTAAAAGCCTGTGAATTTGTTGAATTTCAGATCTAAAACCTAATAATGTTAATGTTCTTGAATTATTTAATGTTATAAAATTAATAAAGGATAAATTGATTTTCTAAGTTGCACATTTCAATTTTTAATTCAATTATGGATTTATTCTTTAATTTTATTATTTCATTAAGAAAACACCAATTAGTATATGGATAGGCAATCCAATTAAATTTTGCTTTCATAGCTAATTGTCAGAAACAAAAAGCTTGTTCACATTTATGTAAAAACTATTTCAGATAAACCACTGTGTATTATAGATCATGTAATTTTGAAGACTGTGTTACAATAGTGACATTTGCATATTTCTCCAACTACCACTTTTAAGATGATGGATAGATGTAGTAAGAATATCAATCATGTAGAGCTATGTACCTAACAGTAGGGTCAAAATCCTGACATTTCTTTTTCTTAATAAAACATTTTCCTGTAAATGTTTGAAAAGAAAATTTAGAGAAATATTAAACCCATTTTAGTTATTCATGTGTAATTTGTAAAAATAAAGCCAACCTAAATATTTGTATCTGCTTCCATTATTACATTTTTTCATGTGTTCTTATGTGCAATTAAAATAAACAGAAAAACAAATATATCTCTGTTGGACTTGGAATATGTCCTTTTTTTATTTCAGTAGTCTTGATCAAATTTTAATTTCTTGAATATTTCCAAAACTCTTAAACTGAGTAAATAAAATTAGTAATACCAAAATAAAGAAGTTAATTCATGAACCATAAAGCACATGTCAAAATCCTTAAACTCAAAGAGTGAGGTACATAAACAAAATAATCATACAGTTCAGATTAACACACACACATCAATTTAGCCATTAATTGTAACTATTATGATGATTGATTTCCTGAATATATTCATTTTAAATACTGTTTAATAAAAAATAGTTTTTCAATTGTTTAACTCGACATGTATCCTGACATTAGTTCTCTAATACTTAGTAAATTCTTTTAGGACTAGAGCTCTGCTTTAATTATTTGTGGTTTATTATCCTTGGCCCTCTCAACTGGTGAATTACTTTACTCTCCCTCTTTTTCACAAGGAGAAAAAAACACACGGATAAATTGTAAATTCAAGAGATTCCTCGAACTTATGAGAAGCATATGTGGCAGGGATACAAACTGGCCCAAAAACTAAAGAGAGACTTCATCTAAATGGAAGAAGAGAAGTCAGCACAACCTTATCTGGGATAGATGCAATCAAATGCAAGCTAAGTATTACACAAACATGAATGATGAGTTGGAGGTTGTGTACTGCCAGAGAATGTGAAATCCAGGGTGCTGCACAAATAGGAAGAGTTATCACTCTTTTCCCAGGAAACACTGGAGAAAGTTTTAAGCAAGTGTTCCTTGTGGTAAAGATATACAGGAGATGGAAAGCAGCCACAGTGGGCAGGACATGAAACTTGACAGGAACACTTCTACCTTGTCTTATTTATGGAACTAGTCTATGCCTATGGAGAAAAGACAAAAACCTGTCACTCTTACTGGTGAAAACCTATTGCAGCAGGAGGAAGAGAACAGATTATAATCCTACTCCTGAGGTAGAAGCAGGAATATACTGGACCTAGAGCTACGACAGGGAGAGGGGCAAGAACACTGAGGAGGCACACTCCTAAGACACAGGAACATGATGACTTTCAAAGACCGAGCCTTAATAAATAGTAACAAGAAGATCTTCTTAAGCTACACCCCTTGCCCTCAGACTAAAAAGTGTTGAGGAACAAATAACCCCCCCCAAATAATATATATATATATATATATGTGTATGTATGTGTGTATATATATATGTGTGTGTGTGTATATATATATACACGTGTATATATATATATACACACACACAGAGGTACAGGAGAGGAATAAGCGATTAAAAAGAAACATTTTTTGAGGTTTAGTGCAAAGGAAAGACCTAAAGCCAAGGGTAGAACAAATGTGAGGATGAAAACAACAATAAAAACATGCGTTAACTCTTTGCCATACCAGCCCTCATCTTAATGTAATGTATTACTAGAAGAATTAGAAAACTATGGTGCATTGAACATAACCATATTAACAACAACCTTCAAACATGACCTAATTCTTAAGTAGATTAACTCAACTCCTCATATTAAAGGCATAGCAGAAGAAAAAGTATTTTCATTTCCAGGCATAAAACTTAATACCAAAGTTATGACTATTCTACTTAATATGTCTGGCTTTTAAAAACAACAACAACAAAATTATAAGACATGCAAAAGGCAAGAGAAAACATATTCCTAAGAGACAAAGCAGTCATCAGAACCAGACTCAGATATGACACATATATTGGAAATACCTGACAAAGAACTTAAATATTTAAAATATTAGAAACTCTAAAGAAAAATGTGAACAATATGCAAGGTCAGGTGTGTAAATTCAGCAGAGAAATGAAAACTCTAAAGAAGAATTAACTGGAAATGTCACAATTGAAAAATCAGTAACAGAGAAAATGAATCATTTTGGTGGACTCATCAAGAGACTCAGTACAACTAGAAAATGAATCATTTTGGTGGACTCATCAAGAGACTCAGTACAACTAAGGAATAAATCAGTTAACTTGAAGTTAGAGCAATAGAAATTATCCAAACTTAATCATAAAGATAAAAAAAATAAACAGTGCTTTCAAGATCATCAAATGATCTAGATATGTATAATTAGAATCCAGAAGAAGAAGAAGAAGAAGAAGAAAGAAGAAACAGGACATATAAAATATTCACAGAAAAAATGGCCAAGAATTTTTCAAAATTAATGACAAAACACAAATAATAGATCAAATGAAAACACAAAGTACCAAGAAGAATAAATAAAATGAACAAACAAACAGGAACCTGGGTATAACACATAGAATTTGCTGAAAATAAAAGGCAATGAGAATATTTCACAGACAGACATGTGACATTACATACAGAGGAGTAAAAATAAAAATTACAGCAGACTTTTTGTCATAAACCATGCAAGCCAGATGATAATGGAGAGACATCTTTAAAATGCTGAAAGGAAGAGAAAAAGTAAAATAAAACCAAACAATAACAAAAACCTTCTCAAGCCAGAACTCTATAAGCAGAATATAGTACAGTATAAATTGAATAAATCCTGTAATTTGGTTAGTAGTATTGCACCAATTTATATTCTTAGTTTTAATAAATTTATTGTCATAATGTAAGATGGGAACATTAGGGGAATCTGGGCAAAAATATTGCAGAATCCTCAGTGCTATATTTGCAACTCTTCTGTAAGTTCAAAATTATCTCAAAATAAAAAGTTAACAAAGAATAAATAAGTCATTCAAAGTCAAGCAGCCACCCAATAGCCAAGTTTAGAGGGAAGAGTATTTCAAAATTTTAGTTACTACCTACTTTAATTACACATTAGATCTAAAGTCACAGTGGATTTTAGTGTGAAGTTCCTTTTATTCTTAATATTATATGCATTTTCAACAAGGACCTTAATATTTGAAAAAGATAAATTTGTATGGGATACAATATGTGTGACTTAGACATTAAAATTTTAAGATATATATTGATAAAAATAAAGAAGAAGAAAGATAGCATTATCTGACCAAGGATAAATTTGTGCTTTACTTAATCTTGAGTACTTTACCTTTAAATCCAAGTTTCTTTTTTTCCCTGTGTTTTCTATATCTTCCTCAAAATATATACTTTTTATTGGTTTTCCTTATTTTCCTTTCTTCCATATTCAGCAAGTTAAATTATTATGGTATCTTCTAGATTATGTGTGGTGTGTATGAACACGTGTGTCTGTGTATTTCTCCTCTACTTTATTAAAATATTTGATACTGAAAAATTATCAAGAATATATCATATCTTTGACTTATTTTCATCTCCCCCAATAAACTTTTACTTTTTCCATGTCTGTATCTATACTTATGGCACGTGAAATGCCACTTATCTCTTGCTGCATAGTGAAATCTAGACCATCCAAAATGATCTGGATCATTTACCAACTTTATTAATAATTTCCTAACTACTTCTGATCAGAAAATCTTAGTATGTATTTATCTGCAGGTCATTTAATGTTGCATGTTTATTTTTTTTACCTATTCTTGTCTTCAAGTTATTTGACATAAATATTTCACCTATCTTAGCTGTTCAATTGTGGACAGTTTGTTACTTACTACAAGTTTATTAGCCACTACGTTGTAGAATATTTCTGGCACAAACAACAGCACTTATGAATACACTCTAACTCTGTTATCTCTAGTCTATCCTTATTTTTTGTTTAACATTTTTTAAAAAGCAAGCAATTAAAAAATGAAATAAAAGTCTATTTGCTTGCGTGTTATTGACTAAATAGAAAAAAAGAGATTTGAGTATTCATCACCTTTCTTCCTAACATACATAAATAGCATTCGTTTTAGGCATTCTGCTTTTATTTTTCACATTTGCCTCTCCAAGTTTAGTGCACTATGAAAAGTGATCTATAATTTTTCTGATTTCTATTTGTAAAATGGGTACAGTGAAATATGTCCTGTTCTCCTTAAATGGTACTAAAAAGCTCAAAAGAGTATTTGTGTACACAAAATTGCTTGAGACATTATTTGTGCTCTACTAATTTAAAAAAATAGTAACAGGTTAGATTACATATTGTTAACTTGTATGAAAGCCCCAAGTATCAACATACCAAAACAATTCTAGATACATTATAATTGACACAAATTGTTTACAGATGATAAATAGGTCTGGAGATTTTAGAGCTGGAAATATCTTTTTTTAATATTAATCTGGTTTAAAGATTAGCTAGACAGAGCTACAATGGAATGATGTAGTGGCATTATTCTTGGCTATTGTATTTGGATGAATGATTTATCAAATCAGAAGGATATTCCATTTGTTTCTTTTGTCAATGGAAAAAAGCCAAACTCTGTAAAATAATTTTAAAGAGATTTATTCTGAGCCAAATTTGAGGACCGTGACCCAGAGCCACTGCCAAGAGGCCTTGAGCTAGTGGACTCTCTGTGGTTGGGTTATAGTTTGGTTTTATACACTTCAGGGAGACAAGGGTTACAGGTAAAGTCATAAATCAATATCTGGGAGGCATACATTGGTTTGGCTCAAAAAGGTGGGACATCTCCAAGGGGGGGAGCTTACAGATTATAGGTGAGTTTAAAGATTCTTTGGCTTGTAATTGGTTAAAGACATGAAGCTTTGTCTAAAGGCTTGGAATGTTTCAACATAAGGAGCTGTTATCAGAGATAAGCCACAGGACATAGATTTGTTGTTTAAATTGAGGACCTGCAGGTTTGTCTTGCATACTCTTAGGCCTGTTAATGGGTTACAAAGGATGTCCCCAAGAAGGGAAGGGGGTATGATAAGGTATGTCTGACCCCCTTCCTCCTGGCAGGCAATTTAGTTTTAGAATATTCCTTTGGCTACAAGGGGGTCCATTTAGTCAGCCAGTGGGGAGGGGGGATGAGCCTTAAAATTTTATTTTAGTTTACACTTTCTAACTTTAGTAATTTTTATCTGTTTATGAAAGTTCATAATGATGCCACTAAAGAATTTACAAGTTTAATATAAGTAGGGTAAAGATTATTTTAACTACTGACTTTCAAATTTACATAATATTCAGGCATAAAAATAAATGTTATATCCTTTTTATGGCTGACATTGACTCTTAATGAAGATTGTCTTAGTCAGTTTGAGCTGCTATTACAAAAATACCATAGACTGTGTGGCTTAAACACAGAAATGTATTCCTCACAGTACTGAAGGATGGGAAATTTAAGATAAAGATGCTAGCCAGTTCTGTTTCTGGTGGGAATCCTCTTCCTGGTTTGAAAGATGCCTGCTTGCTGTATCCTCACATGGAGGAGAGACAGATCATCTTTCTTGTGTCTCTTTTTATAAGGAGATATTTATTTATTTTATAAGGAGACATATATTGATGAGGGCTCCACCTGCATGGCCTAATTACTTCCCAAAGGCCCCATTTCTAAATACAATGACACTGACAATTAGGTTATCATTATATAAATTTTGAGAAGTCACAAATATTCAGTTCATAGCAAATATCTACATGAGAAATTTCTTTTTGAAATAAATATTGATATAACATTTTTCTCCACAAAGAATTATGTTAATATTGTTCACAGTGACCAAAACAACTTTGATGTTTCCCTCAGCTTGAATAACCTTTAGAGAGGCATGTTCTTGACTCTATGCCTCTGGCCTACTTTTTAAAATAGCATTTACTTTAGAAATTTTGTAACTGCAAATTATTTCTCTCCCCTTTTGAAATGTAAATATTCTCCCAGCCTCTTGCTAAGTTTACAACCCAGGAATGTCTTTCTAAAGGACCATGCATTTGAAATGCCAAATATTCAAAATCATTAAGACATATGTCACCCCTATCTCTCATTCTCTGTGGGAGGGTAGGAGCCTAACTTCATTATCCACCGGTTAAAAAACATAGATGATCTAAGCACACTGACCAGCCTCCTCACTGAAGTCCTCTAGTACTCAACCCACCTTTTGTTTCTGTAAGAGTTGAGTTCAATCTCTCTCTTCCTGTTGTAATAGTCTTGAATAAAGTCTTCCTTGACTGTTTAACAGTATTTGGCACATTTTCTTTAACAAAAAATATAATTAATAGAACTCACTAATCATGCTCTGACCACTAGGAAGTTCAAATCCAGATTTGGACTTTAAATTAAATAATCATGTAGGATATTGTGACCTGCATCTATAATCTTGCCATCCCTCATTATAGCTATTGATAAACTAATGTTTCATTTTTTTAATTTAATCATTATATTTTTGTTAGAAACATTAATATTTTATGCAAAATATGGAGTACAAAAATAGAAGAAAAGACAAAAGCTAAATCTTAGCTAAGTTCACTAAAATTGAATTTTACAAAGAAGAGAAATCATTTAGAGCTTAGAGGGACTTAATATATTTTTGAATATGTTACCACAAAGTATAATGTGCTATCTAGAAATTTAATCCATTAGGCTTGTCTTAAACCTACTTTTTAAATTTAGCAACCTTTGATTTATAGTTAGAGTAACTTTGGAAGTGCAGACCTACCCTATTTGCTCAGTGTCATTGCCTCTTCCACCCTTACCTCACTTTATCAAAGGAGACTTTCAGTTATAAGATCTCTTTGTCAAAACCAGTTTTCTTGTCTCCCTCATTTGCTTAACAGTAGAATATTTTAAATGAAACACAAGACTATATGACTTTAATGAAAAGTCATAAAACAAATTAGATACAAGTGCAAAATAATAAACCTTGTCACTGGATGGCATTTCTTATTGTCAGAGAATAGAGCATTGAAACTTTATTGGTCAATTTTCTGATATTTCAAGGAAACAGAGGTCATATTTTCCCCATAATTTTGTATAACATTTCTATTCTGTATCTATACACTGCCAAATAATAAAAGTATTATTTTCTTTGGTTTTTGAAATTCCATTGATTTAAAATATATTTCCCAGTATTTTCAAGTAGATTAACATAATAGGATTGCCTTTAAAATTTTATGTGGACATTTAAGGCTGATTATCATATAAAACAAATAGAAATTGATTATGTCATCTACTGTCTATGACTTTCTTGGATTTTTCTTGTTTTTCGCTCCAATTTCGATCTATTACAAATGTCTTTACCTTATATATTTTCATAAGTTTTGACAGAGACAACAAAAGTTTTTGTAAAGACTCAGGGAAATTCCAGTCTCTCTATAGCTGTACATCATGCATCTGTTTCTGAGAGTTTCATCACAGAAATCAGAATTTCCTAACAGAGTTTCGAACATCTAACAGGTATGGTCACCTATTCAGTCCATCATACAATTTTAATAGTTTCACAGAGAGCATACAATCTCTCTCTCCCTTTCTCTTTTGATTTTTAGACTATTTACTTGGTAATCTTTCCTTCTGCCTAATGTACCAGAAACTCCCTAAAGACTTAGTTTTCCCTTGGTGTTCAGAAGCTTAGAGAGGTACATTAACTTGCTCAGGCCTTCAGGGACCACTTAGTGTGCTGCAATGAGTATTAACATGGAGGAAAACATACTTTACTTTAGATAAAGAGCCCAGATTCATACTATTAGATACTATAAATCTAATTTTTATTTTCATCAGAGTGATGTTTGCACATATTTTGAAAAGCTAAACCTTCCTAAAAGGATGTTAATAATAACAATAACACCCTATTCTATCCCTGCCAAACTCTACAGTTGGCACACAGGATTAAATTCTTCCAAATTTTTAACATTTCTTATGGTATATGTTTATACTAAGAGCTCATGATTTATTAGGTTTTGATATAATCTAACACATTTTATTAATGTAAATGAGTGCCAGGTGCCCTTGTACATTTATTCTCCTTGTAGCCTCTGAATATATTCTTATAAAGCAATTTTCAATTGAATCAATATTCAGTGTTCCTTTGCTGCTACAATAAAAGTATGGTTTACAGCTAAGCCAAGTAGCATACCAAAATTACGTTTCCCCCATCCTCAAATAAGTTTAGTCAAGTTGTTTAGCTAAATAATATACCAAAATTTTTTAATTTTTCTCTGGAATTTGTTTTCTAATGTACTTGTTATTAGTTTTTTAAATCATCAACCATCTTCACATGTACTTTTATATTCTTCAACTAATTTTTTTCCCCACAAGTTAAAGGACATTTCTTTTCCTCCTCAAGACTTAGCTTGTGAGACTTGAACCTCCAGGACAGATCTAGCCTGATTGTTTTCAATTTCTGTCCATTTACATTTTGGAATGAGGCTCTGGAAAACGGATGGAATGCTCTGTGCTTATGGCTAGGATGCCAACTAGGGGGTACCACCATGGGTCAGTTGTGCAATGAGGGTGCTATTTGGTTGTGGGAAGCCTAACATGGGTCTGATCTTTTTCAGAGCACTTTCATTAATTTAGACATTGATTATTCAGTCCCCTGCCTAAGAGATTATATTTGTTTTCCACTCCTACACTAAAAAGTACCACAAATTTAGTGGTTTAAAACAAAACATATTTATTATCTCATAATTCTGTGGATCAGGAGTTTGGATACAGCTAAATCGGGTCCTTTGCTTAGGGCCTCACAAGGCTACAATCATGATGTGGGCAAGATATTGGCTGGATTGAGTCCCCAAGTGGAGATTGAGATTGTCTTCCAAGTTCATTCAGATTGCTGGGAGAATTCAGTCTGTTGCAGTTATAGTACTGAGGCTCTCAGCTTCTAAAGGCTGCCCTTCTCCATAGGCTGTTCATAACATGGCTCTATTCTTCCAGACCTGTTGGAGAGCCTCTCAGATCTCAGGGAAGGAATAAGCCCTCTTTTAAATGATTCATCTAAGTAGGTTAGGCCTATCCAGGATAGTCTCCCTTTGATTAATTTAAAGTCAGATGATTAGGGACCTTACTTACACCTGAAAATTTCTTTCATCTTTATAATAAATCTTGGGAGTGATATATTCACAAGCCTGCTTTCACTCAAGGAGAGGGGATTACATGTATGGATGTAGGTCACTGAGGATCATCGTAAGAATTCTGTCTACCACAGAATTAATTATAAACCTGTATTTTGGTTTCCAGTGGTGGGAGAAAGGGTAATTCTGAATAACATTTCCCAGTGAATCCCACTTTTTTCAGACCAGTATCTCATCACTGTTCTTAATTGTTTGTGTTGTCACTCAACCCAGAGAATAACTCATCACTCCAGTAAGGGTGAATATGGGTTCCTGAGATTCTATGAGCTGTCCTGTTTTCAAAATTGTGCCTTAGTCTTCTGTTTATGTGGTGCCTAGACCTCTAGTTCTTCAGCAGAGACAAGTGTCTGAGGAATGAAATGGCTTGCCTTGCATAGGTATCTCTGTCTGTGGGAATTATGTTTACACTGCATTTGCCCTGCCAAGGCAGTTAGTGTCCTCCATCTGCTGTCCATCGTCATGTATTTTTGTAAAATATAGAATCTTGTTGTCATTTTTTAATTTAAGTTTGTGCCTTTTTAAAAAAATCAAATCAGTTTGTGCTTCTATAAAATCATCTCCCTTATCATTTTCAAGGGGAAATGGGGACATAAACTCTTTCGTTAACTACAAAATATTTATAGTTAATATATAAATAGTTAACATATTTGGGATTATACATTATAGCATGAATCTATAATTGCCACTGTATCAAGGACTTTCAAAAATATATTTAAACTTTCACACAGAATTTACACTTCTTGAGGTTTTTCTAAGGTAAGAATCAAGGATATGAACAATTATTTGTGGACATGGATGATTTTAAGCAGAATTGTTAAAAATAGATTTTACAATTGAAGTGCTATATATAGAAATGTATATAAGCCATAAATGCATATTCTGATGAATTCTTACAAAATAAGCAAAATCACATAATCATCACTAAAGACAAGAAACAGAGTATCAATAACACGTCAGAGCTCCACTGTGTGTACTCTTCTAACCAACACCTTTCCTCCTCTTTAAAAGTAAATATTATCCTGACTTCTGACACTGTGGTGTAGTATTGTCTGTTTTAAATGCAATCACATGAACTCTTCTTTTGTGTTTGGACTCTTTCACTGAACAGTATGCTCAGAAAATTTATTCTTGTTGTTGTGTATAGTTGTAGTTTGTTCATTTAAATGGAATTTATAATATTCTATTGCAAAGCAATACCAAAAACAATTTATCCAATTATGTAGGTGGATATGTGTGTTGGTTCCAGTTTGGAGTTATTATGAATAATGCTGTCACAGACATTCTTGTCCATGCCTTTTCATGCACGTAAAAATGCATATCTGATGTGTATATACCTCAAAATGGAATTACTAGGCCATTATGTATGAGTATGCTAAACTTGTTGGATAATATCCAAGGTGGTTCTGCCAAATTCACACTTCCTAAAACAGTGAATGAAAATTCCCATTTTCTTACAGCCCTGCTAATGCTTTGTATTTTAGGGTTTTTTTAAATAGCAATTTTATGGCTATGTAGTCTAACCTTTATTTAAATTTTCATATTCATGATGATTAATAAGTTGAAATTTTTGCATGTTTATGGGCGATTAGAATATCCTCTTTTGTATAATGCCTGTACATGTTCTTTTTACTTTTCTTTATTGAGTTTTATGACTTTTCCTTATCCCTCTGTAGAGTTTCTCTTTTCTAACTTTTTAAATATATTCTGAATACAAATCCTTTCTCAATTTTATGTGTTATACATATCTCTGCTTATGGCTTGCTTTTTCACTCTCTTACTGGTATTATTTTATTCCATTCTTTGTTTTAATTCATGTGGTAATAATGTTCTTTTTTTGTAAACTTTTTTCAGCATATTATGGAGAGACAAGTGTTTAGATTACATATATTGCCTGTGCCCTGCCCGAGTCAGAGCTTCTTATTGGTATTTTTATGAATATTATTATTATTATTAATGTAGTACCATTTCTCAATTACTTTCTTTATGCTTCTCTGCCTGACAAAAGAAATCTTTTATGAAAGAAATTGTAGATGACAAGATCAAATGGGAAAAGATCCCATGCTCGTAGATTGGAAGAATCAATATAATTAAAATAACCATACTGCCCAAAGCAAATTACAGATTCAATGAGATTCCTGTCAAAATACCAACATCATTTTTCACAGAAATAAAACAAACAATACTGAAATTCATATCAACCAAAAATGAGTCCAAAGACAAAGCAGTCCTAAACAAAATGAACAAAGTTGGAGGTATTATATTATCTGATTTCAAATTATACTACAAGGCTATAGTAACTAACTGGCATAGTACTAGTATAAAAATAGACACATAGATCAATGGAACAGAATAGAGAATCCAGAAATAAAGCCACATATATACAGACAACTGATCTTGTGCAAAGTCAACAAAATCCTACACTTGGGAAAGAACACCCTATTCAATAAATGGTGCTTGGAAAATTGCATTGCCATACGCAAAAGAACAAAACTGGATCCCTATCTCTCTCCATATATAAAAATTAGCTGGAGAGGGATTAAAGATTTAAACATAATACCTGAAACTATAAAACTACTAGGATAAATAAAACAAGGAAAAATGTTTTGGACATTGGCCTAGGCAAAGAATTCATAACTAAGACCTCAAGAGGAAATGCACCAAAAATATATAAACAAATGGGACTTCATTAAATTACAAAGCTTCTACATAGCAAAGGAAATAATCAACAGAGTGAACAGGCAACCTGCAGAATGGGAGAAAAATGTTCACAATTAATGCATCCAACAATGACTAAAATCCAGAATCTACAAGTAAATCAAACAATTCAATAACAACAACAAATCAAATAACACACTAAAAACTGAGCAAAGGACATGACTATGTGTGAATATACATTTTTTCAAAAGAAGATATACAAATGGGCAACAAACATGAAAAAAAATTGAAAATCACTAATCCTTAGAGAAATGCAAATTAAAGCCACAGTGAGATACCATGTTGCACCAGTCAGAATAGCTATGATTAATATTAAAAAGTGAAAAAGTAACAGATGTTGGCAAGGACACATACAAAAGGGAATGTTTGTACACTGTTGGTGGAAATAGAAATTAGTGAAATCTTTATGTAAAACAGTGTGAAGATTTCTCAAAGAACTAAAAATTGAACTTCCATTAAATCCAGAAATCCTACTACTGGATTAAATCCAGAAATCCTACTACTATATCTACCAAAAGGAAAAGAAATCTTGATATCGAAAAGATACTTGCACTCATATGTTCATGACAGTACTATTCACAATAGCAAAGGTATGGAATCAACCCAAATGTCATGAGGGGATGACCGGATAAAGAATATCGAATATGACTCAGCTGTAAAAAAGAATGAAATTGTGTCTTTTGTAGCAACATGGATGGAACTGGAGACTACTATCTTAAGTGAAATAAATCAGAAACAAAAAGACAAATACTGCATGTCTTCCCTTATAAGTGGGAACTGAATAATGTGTACATGTGGACATATGGTATGAATTAATACACATGAGAGACTCAGAAATTTGGGAGAATAGGAGGGCGTGAAAGATGAGGAATTATTTAATGAGTACAATGTACACTACTGGGTGATGGGACATTAAAAGCCCAGGCTTTACCACTTAGTAATATATCCACATAACAAAACTGCACTTGTACCCTTCAGTCTATAAAAACTAAAAAAAACAAAAACAAAAACAAAAAAACAACACAAATCTTTGCTTATAACAAAGTAATGAAGTTACTTTCATGTTATTTTCTGGAAGACATTATTATCACTTTCACATTCAGAAAGCAGAGTAGAATTTGGTTTTGGATGAGGTGTAAGGTCATAGGCAACTGTCTTTCCTTTGTAGGGATAGCCACATGTAGCAGCACTATCATTGAAAAGAATGACATTTTTCTACTAAACTGATTGTTACAGTCCTCTATGCATAAATCTGGTTCAGGACTCTCTATGCTGTTTCTTTGATCTATGATTATTTTTATGGTAATGTTAGACTTTGTATCTAATAGAAAAAATACTGCTTTTCTTTTTCAACTTCATGTTATATATTCATGGCTCCTTACATTTATACATAAATTTTAAAATTCATAAATTTTCACAAAATTCCTATTGAAATTTTAATTGGGTTTGCATTGAATACATAGATATACTTAGAAATATGTAGCATATTTACAACATTGAATCATCTAACCATGTATTCCTCCATTTATTTATCTTTATTTTTTTCTTGATAAAGTTTTATTGTTTTCCATAGAAATCTTTTCATCAACTTTTTATACTTAGGTGTTAAATAAGTTTGCTATTGTAAATGGAATTAGTTTCAAAATTGTTTTTCTAACTTGGTATATAGATTATATAATTGGCTACTTATATTGACCCTTTACCCAGAAAAATTGCTAGTTTTCTTGATTTTTTCCAATATTTTTGTGCATTTTTAATATTCTCTACATATTTAATTATGCAATTTGTGGATAATAGCACGTATTTATTCCTCTCCAGTAATTATAATTTCTATTATTTCTATTATATTAGTGCTCAGGCTAAGACCTCTGGTATCACATTGAAAAAAATTGTGATAAGAGAATCTTCGTTTCTTTTCTATTTTAGCAGAAAATATTCTAATATTTTACCATCAAGTATGACTTTTGCTATAGTTTTATTGTCCAATTAACTTTTAACACATAAATGATTTTCTCTCTACTCATAGTTGACTAAGAATATTTTTATCATGTATATATATTGAGATTTGTCAATTTTTTTTAATTTACTGAGAGCAGCATATGATTTTCCCTTTTTTTTAATATTTCTAATATTTATAACAATGGATTTTCCCCCATCAAATGAGTTTGAGTTATACTGTTCTAAGAATTACTGTCTGCCTCCCTCTCAATACACGTACGATGCTTTTTTGAAGTTCTAGTATACCAATGCTCATTGCAAATTCCCAGAATATTAAAGTATGCAATATCAAATAAGTTTTCCAAAATAAATTTTTATTTTGAAGATCTATAACAATTGCAAAGGCTACCGCTGTTATTCTTTCTTTTTAGAGTTAATTCAATAAATCTTTAATGAGATCCTGAGTAAACTCAAAGGCTAGAATGTGACACAAATATACACAAAATATAAATCTTACCCTTGCATCAAGCTGTACTAGTGATTAGCAAAGATTTCAAAAGAGAAGTTGTAGGCCTGTACTTAACATTCACCATCATGTCTGGAAGGCCTGAAATATACCAGAGGAAGCTGTCTCAGTCTCCTGATTTTCCTCACCAGGATGTCTTTTGAGATCAGAGGGATGAGAGCAAAAAGTAGTTTTAGGTCACTCCTATGTTTGTGGTCTAAGTCATTAGCTATAGCTAAAAAGCCTACATAAATGACAACATTCTCCAGTACAGTTGAGGTTCTTAAATCCGAAAGTACATGTCTATTTATGAAAAAAATCCAGACATAGATATTTTCTGTTAAAAGTCTTCCTTATAAAGAAATCAGAACATAGTTGCTCTTAGGCCTAAAATATCTTATCTTCCAGGCAGAATCTTTCAAACCCCACACATCTGTTTACACAGAGTCTAATTAAGGTCAAAACAGTTTCACCTACCACTAAAGATGGAGACAATGAGTTACCATTCTACTTGTGATGAGCTTTTCTCCTTTGATTCTCTTATTGTTTTATCTATTATAACCAATTGTTTTAGATCTTACTGTGTTTTCACAACATACTGTATTATTCCCAATGTTTCCCTGATTTTTGAAGAACCATTAGCACTCTATCCAAACTTAGCTTTTCCTTCTCCTACTTCATCATGTCTTCTGATGAAAACCTACTCATATTATAATAATTTAGGATGTTCTTTCCAGAAATAGAATCTCAACCTACGATCATCATAGCATAACACTTATGCTTAGCTTCAATTCTAATAGTACATGAAATTTTACCTCTTTCAGAGATAATTCCCTAAATGCTTGGAATAAGTGATATTTTTCTCATGACACAAGAAAATAATGCCCCTATAATATCCTATATGCCTCCTCCTTTGAAATAAATTTTGAATAATTAATCCAATGTGGTGTTATTTTTATTAAAAATTAATATATTTATTCATTTATTCCAGCCCTAAATAAGGGAAAGAGAAGCATAAACATGGGTTTGTCAAATTATTTCCCTATATTATAACAATCCCTAAGAATTGATAGTGGTGGTCTCTAGAATGCTACTATAAAGGATTATGTAGTTAAGGCTAGATTCAGCAGAAAATAGCATAAAAACTGATTAATGATGTCCATCCTAAGTATAGAGGAAAGAGTGGTAACAAGCAAACCTATTAAGAGCTTTAAACTTTGCTATATTAAAAATTATATTTTTGTTATAAAACATTTTAAAAGAAGTTCAGACACATTAAAAAAAAAAAAAACCCAGGAGAGTCCTAAATTGGAGATTTGAAATGATCACCATATATAGGTGTCTTATTTTAATAGAAAAAAACGAGTACTATTTTTCTATATCTTTTAAGAGTTTATTGGATTTAAATATGGCACAGCATCAGAATAATCCGAGTAATGAGATTTGTAAGGTAAAATGACCAAGGCAGTTTTTCTTACATGAGAGTTTGCATATTAATTTTCACTCTTTGTAGTTTATATTGTAATGGATTACTTCTGTAGATTATTTGTTCCATGACCACCTGCTCGGTTCTGCTATGTTGCACCTAAATACCAGAGTCATTGTGTTAAATCATCTATAGAATCTTCTGAAATGGAATGCATCTGAGAAAGAAAGCAAAGATTAGGAACACAAATGATCTAATTGCTGCTTTGGGTGGTGTTATTTTAACTTTCTTTAATTTACTTTGTAAGAGAAAATCAGATGATTTTAAATTATTCGCCACATTTCTTTCCAATATGAAGTTCTTTTTATTGTGATTAGACTTTTACATTAAGTGTTAGTGCTTTTCACTAAGAAGCAGGTTAATTGTACCATCTATTTTCAATTAGCTCTAATAGAGTGCATGTATAGCTGTAGAGTCTATTGTGCATGTCCTTAAAAAGTGAGGAAATGAAGTAAAAGCTATTATTTTGATGTCCTGATAAATTATATTCCATATTATTTTAGATTAACAAAATGAATGACTAATGTTCCATGTAGACATGAGCTGTGACAGCATTTTTGACTCTTAATAAATCTGAATACTAGCTGATATCCCATCCTTTTTTATACTAAATGAAAATTAAACCTAGATTATTTCATTACCTTTAGTCACTGCCTTCTAAAAGCTAACATATAGTCATTATTGACTTTTCAGCAGTAACCAAGCACATTTTACAATATATAGGTTCTTTGTTATCTTATAGGAACACATGGGAAAAACCTTAAGGGAAACTATTGAATTAAATGCATTATTCTTCATTTAATGGGAAAAGGAATGTAAAATTTTTACTTTTTCAATTGTCATAAAACAAAAATTTGTGTGTCTATATATAATTTTATTATATATATTCATGAAACTTTTCTATACAATGAAAATGCTGTTTTTTATTGCAAAGTATCATGGGGTATAAATGTTTTTTGGTTACATGGATAGCTTTTGTAATGCTTCAGTCAGGGTTAAAAGTATGCCTATCACACAGACAGTGTTCAACTGTACCCATTAAGTAGGTTTTCACCCATTCCCTCCTTCCCCCTTCCCTCCTTGATTTCCATTGAGTTTTACTTACCTCTATACACATGTGTGCTCATTGGTTAGTTCCAATTTAAAATCAAGTGAATGTGGTGTTTGTTTTATGTTCTTTAGATACTTCACTTAGGATAATGGTCTTCAGTTCCATCCAAATTGTGGCAAAGGCATTCATTCATCCTTTTTTATGGCTGAGTAGTATTCCATGATATACATATACCATTTTTGTTAATCCACTCATGAATTGATGAGCACTTGGGTTGATGCCACATCTTCTCAGTTGTGAATCGTGCTGCAATAATTATGGCAGCACAATTCACTATTGCACGGTCATGGAAACAACCCAAGTGCCATCAATTCAGGAATGGATAATTAAAATGTGGTATATGCTCACAATGGAATATTAGTCAATTCTAAGAAACGACAGTGAGCTAGCACCGTTTATGCTATCCTGGATAAAGCTTAAGCCCGTTATCCAAAGTGAGGCCACACAAGATCTGGGAAATGGGCTACACATCTATTCGCCATCAAATTGGTACTGACTGATTTAAACTATGATGCTCAAATAGTTGTAGTGTTCACCAGGGGTGTATGGGAATCCCAGTACCTTCTACTGAATATCACTGCGAACCTAAAACTTCTCTAAAAAATGAAGTTTATGAAAAGCAAAGAAAAAAAGAAAGAAAAAAGCAAATTACTCTAGAAATATTAAACTTTTAAAAACAATAAAAGTTCTAGAGAATAAAGGTATTAAATTGTTCTACATAAAATAAATTTTAGAAGCATTATCTAAAGTACCTATCTCTTGAATATTTCTAATCCACATTAATAAATTAACTGAAAATTTTAATAACAAAGTGACTTCTTTAAATTCATTTAATCTATAATATTCAAAATATATTTAATCATATAATCAATTTTTAGAGAATACCTATTAACATTTTGAACTAATTAACATCAAAAAAGGAATGAAAACAAATTTATAGACATGAGAAAGTCAACAGACAAATAATAAAGTAAATAATAACAGATCAAGTCAAATCGTATATTAACATTGAACATCATAAAATCAGGTGGCAGTTACTTTATGTCAGTAAGGACAATCAGAAATTAAGAAAATTACTAATGCATTCATTTATGCAAAGGAGAAAATTATATGATAATTTTGACATCTTAAATGTCATTTAATAAAAAATCTCATGTATAAAAATTTGTTTTAATGATGGAATGAGAGTAAACTTCCTTAACATTAAGAAAAGTATTACAATACTAAAGAAAACATCAATTCTAATAATTAAACAGGACAAACATTTTTAAATATCATTTGAGAGATTGAAAATGAAAATTTTTAAACCATGATGAATATCAGAATCACCTATGAGACCTTTAAGGAGTATAAATGTTTGTGCCACAAACCTGAGAATTATGATCCAGGAAGTTTGATGTATATTTTTTAAGTGTTTACTTAAAATAAAATACAATACAAACAATGGTAATAATAATGACATTTATTGAGTGATTTTAATATGTCTGAACTATTTTACATTTTTAGATATAAATTATTTAAACTTTATAAAATCTGTATATAATAGAAGCTATTATTATTTTCATTTTACAAATGAGTAAACTAAAGTGCACCGAGGCTCAATTCGCCCACAATCTTTTTGAGACAAACAATGGGGCTCAAGTCATCAGCTGTGTTTGGATCTGTTTTTTAAAATGGATCATAACCTCAGGCACTAGCCTTATTGGAGCTATGTTGAAAAACATTCTTCTAATTGTCTGATATTAAGACAGCACCTATAATTAGCATGTGTCTTATATTTGACACTTCTAAATCAATTTTTCAAGGTTTTCATTTATTTTTTCCATATGCAGACTCAAGACTTATTATATTTCAATAAAGTTTCCTTGAATTAGAGTTTTAAAATTTGTTTTCCTTCTTCACTATCTCCAATTACAATATAAGCATGTTGAATTTTGTCAGTCTTTTCTATCAATATTTTCATCTCAGAATCCCTTTATAATTTTATAATGTATTGAGAAACAAAAACAGTCTTTCTTTTTATGCATTTTACCTGTTATTGTTTACCTACTCAAGAGTTAAAGCTGAGAAATTTATCATTTCCCTGATGATTAGTGATGCTGAGCATTTTTTCATATGTTTATTGGACATTTGTCTGTCTTCCTTAGAAAAGCTTCTGTTCATGTCTTTTTCCTACTATTTAATGGTTTTTTTTTCCTGACTTGTTTGAGTTCTTTGCACATTCTGAATATTAGCCCTTTATAAAGTAACATCTCTCTTCTTCAAAAGCGATCCTTTCTTAAGAATGCCATCTTTGGTTCTGGGTACTTTCCACTCCTTTCTTTTTAATCCCCTAATGTTATAGATGATGATTTGTCCCACTGAATCTTCACACAGTCTCAGTTGTTACCACTCAGAGCTGGATCCTCTCCTTCTGGGGGTAAATTTTAGTTGATGTTTGTGGGGTCTCTTACCACCAGATACCTTTACACTCACAGGTTTTCCTATAGCTCCAGCTAAACTCTGCACTATACTATAGGCTCAGACACTGATTCCACTAATCTTGAATGTTTATTTCCCAACTTATATGCAAAGTATAGTTTATAGTTCTCTTTTTAAATTATCCTGTAGGTATAGGTTATGAGGAGATTCATAACCAGGTATCTTCTGTTATCTTAAAACACACTGGAAGCCTCCCACTGTGTTTTTAATTACTATGCTTTCCATTTATGGAAGTTCCACTTGGTTATTTGTCAAATATTTTTGTTCTTTATTATGGTCTCGTATTCTTTGCTTATATATTCAGACCCATCTTTTATTAATTTTTATCAGAATATTGATTCTATATTCTGAGTCTTATAAATCCAGCATCTGCAATATTTGTGAGTCTCCTTCAGCTTTATGTTGTTTTGCTGGTTTTCAGGATTTCTTTTTTCTTTCTTTCTTTGCTATATGTTTATATTTTGAGATCTTTAATTCTGAGCTCATGTTTCTTGGATTTTGTTTCCAGTAATTGCTAGAATTCTGAGTTGAAATTTTATTCCTTCAGTTGAACGGAGCACCATGAATAAAGGACCGCTCCAAATAGATTCTCCACTTGAGTTTTTGAGACCACAGTGGGAATGTGAATCAATCTTAAATCCATATGGAGGATAGTTGTGGATCTAGGTTCAGGGGAGATTGTTGTTATTGTTTTTTCCCTTCTACTTGGTGTCAAGGCTGTATAGACACGAGTTTTTGCTGCCTCTTTCAGCAGGGTGGTTTTATTTCTCATGAATACATACAGGGAGTGTGATGGCATTTGGAGTTCCATCTTTATGTACTGTGCAAATTGGATGGATCCTTGGATTTATCTTCTTTCTCTTCTGCCTAGTATAAATCTGAAACAATAGCTAAGGGATACAAAATTTCCACAAATATTATCCATTCCATTCTTGCTTTACTACCAGGTTTTTTTCTATTATTTTTATTTTGCCTCAACTATCTTGCTAGCCAATTAAACAATGCTCATAAGATTAGCTTTTATATTTTCCTTGTATTTTTATCCAGCCTATTTTAGTTGCTTTCTTGGGGAATAGGATTTCCTTATTTTCCCTTGTTAATGATAGTGGCCTGCTTTATACTGTGACTCTCATTACAACACATAGAATATGGCAGCCAAGTAAGTGGAAAAAATCAAATAGTATTTACCATTATCCTATGAACAATATAAAAATATTATATTCTATATTATGTCATCCCAAGTCCATGGAATATTTGATTCCACATAAAATTCCTGTATGCAATGACTATATAAAAATTAAAATAGCTTAAATATAATATGCTTAGGATAGTATTTGAGAAGAAAATAATGCTAAATGAACCAACTATATATTAGTCTTTTGTTCAGCCAACCAGACCATTTCCTATGAAATAAGAATGTACCACAAATTAGGCTTGTATTTATTTCTGAAATTCCTCAAATATATGTTGGCAATATTTGTCTTACAATTTTATTAGATATAAACATGTGACAAAAAATAAATGCAATTGTAATTTTAATTTGTATACAAGTGGCTCATTAAAAAATAAACCAAATTAGAAACTAAGAACACTCTCCTAGTCTTGGCTCTTCCATGAACTTCTGCATAATCTGAGTACTCAAGTCATGCTTTATTTATTCTTAAAATGAAGAGAATATGGTTCAATATTCACTAAATTCCCTTGCATATTTTAAAAGCTTATGTTTTTTCCTCTTTATAAATGAACTCCAAAACAGTTGCCTCCTTTTTTTAAAATTAAGAATCTGTAGGATAGATATTCTAAAACTCCCACAGAATTGTCATATTAAAATAATTAATTTTCCTTGTAGTTCTTTGGTGTATCTCTATATTACTTTCCACAGAGGTTGTACTAGTTTGCAGTCCCACCAGCAGTGTATGAGTGTTCCTATCTCTCTGCATCCACACCAACATTTATTGTTTTGGGACTTTTTGATGAATGCCCTTCTCTTTGGAGTTAAGTGATATCTCACTGTAGTTTTGATTTGCATTTCCTTGCAATAATTAGAGATGTTGAGCATTTTTTCATATTTTTGTTGGCCATTAGTCTATCTTCTTTTTAAAAGTTTAGCAATCCCATTACTGGGCATCTACCCAAAAGAAAACAAGACATTCTATAAAAAAGACAACTGCACTAGAAAGTTTATAGCAGCACAATTCACAATTGCAAAGATGTGGAAACAACCCAAGTGCCCATCAATACATGAGTGGATTAATAAAATGTGATATATGTACACCATGGAATTCTACTCAGCCACAAAAAACAATGGTGGTATATTACCTCTTGTATTATCCTGGATAGAGCTGGAGCCCATTCTACTAAGTGAAGTATCACAAGAATGGAAAAAGAAGCTACACATGTACTCACCATTAAATTAGTATTAATTGGTCAACACTTAGCACATATAATAGTGACATTCATCAAGTGTCGGGCAGATGCAGGGGGAAGAGGGAATGGCTATATTCACACCGAAGTGTGGTGCGCACCATCTGGGGAATGGGCATGCTTGAAGCTCTGACTTGGGTGAGGCAAAGGCAATATATGTAACCTAAACATTTGTACCCCCTAATATGCTGAAATAAAAAAAATAAAAATGAAAAAAATAAAATAATTAATTCTTTAATTCCTCATTTAATCATAGAATATTTGAATTTAAGCTATGAGCATACTGACTAGAGATTATATTTTCCAGCTTTTCTTGTAGCTAGATGTGGGCATATGACTATTTCAGACCAACAGTGCCGTGTTTCCCTGAAAATAAGATCTACCCATAAAATAAGCCCTAGCAGGCTTTCTAAGCATTTGCACAATATAAGTCCTACCCCCAAAATAAGACCTAGTGATGGACGTGGCTATGCAGCGTATCTGCACAACGCATGCATTTCGTCGTGGAGTGGTAAAGAAGATGAGCAGAACTTCTCATCTGCCCCAGGAGAGCTCTATTGCTCGACATGAGAGATTGAGGCCAATGGTTCTAAAGGAAATAGAGTCACAAGAAATTCAGGATGCAATTCGGGGTTTGGAAAGTTATGATGATGTTCCAGAAGAAGATGACTTAACTATATTTGAATAAATGTAGATTGTTGTACCATACTTAAAAATATAACACATCCCCTGAAATTAAGCCCTAGGGTGTCTTCTTGAGGAAAAATCAATATAAGACCCTGTCTTATTTTTGGGGAAACACGGTATAAACACAAGAATGATGTATGCAATTTTGAGTGTTGCTCTTAAAGAGAATACTTGTGCTTTTCCTTTTTCTCCATTTTCTGCTGGAGAAGAGACGATGAATCATAATTTTAGATTATGAGATAGAACCTATGTTTAGAGAATAGCAGTGCAAAAGATAAAAGAAGCATGGATCTCCAACCATGTAACTACCATATCAGCTTTGCCCTTTTGTTTGATACAGGAATAAGTTAAGACATTGATATTTTTGTTATTTTCATGATAGGAAACATTTGTATCAACTAATATAATTATAGATACATAGAATAAGCATAAATAATAGGTACCCCTGACACATATTTTTTCTCTTGTAACTCTCAGAAAACAATGTACTGAGAGTGTTGTAATTAAATAAATCACTTCAAGAATGCTGCAAATATATGAATTAAGAAGGAAAATAGTGACAAAAGTGTGGGTTATTGGTTTACGTATAGTTTTATAATTTGTAAATTTTCTTTTATTCATTTATAATAATTATGTCATTTATTTACTTTAACCTCAAATAAATATATGCATTATTGTTTTATTGACACTTTGCATACAAGAGTACAGACTCAGATAGTTAAAAGACTTAGCCAAACTTACCAGCTATTGGATAAAATAGTTATATACATTTTGTAAATGAAATTATTAGAAAAATCTAGTGATAGTCTTAACGTTTAGGTGCGTAATAGATTTTGAGGCCCTTATTATCTTTCTCCTAAAATAATGAAATTACCTTTTAAACTGAATAGTTACCTTTAACATTTTTCTTTCTTTTTTTATAGTAGTACTTGGTGTCATTTTACTAATGACACTTTAAACTGACATTTGTTATATCAAAATTTATTACTTTACAATGAAGCAATATTCAGTCTGCCATGTGGTCAATTGCTTAGCAAGAACTGATTATTTCACGATTATGGTAATTTCTTTTATTAAAGAGAAAGAAGATATGAAATATAGAGAAAGAAATCATATAAAAAAAGTTAAATAAGAAATAATTTATCTTCTCTGGATATAGTTTTTAGATCCCTTCCCAGGAAAGTTAATCATTCCCTCCTGTTCATTCCTAATCTTTTTTATTATCAAGACCTTTTTTTTTCTTGACATATTTTTCATTATGGAAGAGATCAAATATATCTTTAGATAAAAAGGAATAGTCTTTCTTCTTTACCCATAATCCTACTTCAACAATAGTCACCACATGGTGAGTCTTATTCCAGCTATACCTTCATCAATGTCATCCCTGCCCCCAATATTTTGAAGCAAATCCCAGACACAATAGCATGTTAGTGGTAAAATCTTCAGTAAATATCTCTTAAGAATAGGCCTCTTCTTATATATATCCACAATATCACAATCACATCTAAAAATTAATAATGGTAATCTTTCTTATGTCTTATTTCCTCAACTAAATCATGTTTAAAGCAGTATTTCTCAGGTACTAAGGTGTATACACATCACTTCAGGACCTCATTAAAAATGAAGATACTGATTCAGTAGTTCTGGAAAGAGTTTTGAACATTCTGCATGTGATTTAATTGTTCCTTATCATACTATAGGTAACAAGGGAATGAAGTATCTCTTTATTGTCTCCCAAATACTCAGGTCCAATGTTTTAAATGAAAAAATAATACATATTGACTTATGTTCTACCTTGGTTCTTACATCCATTTTATTAACATCTCTGAATTTTTTTTAATTGAAAATTGTTATACTTACAGAAAATTTGCAAGAAAGTACACAAAATTGTTATACATCCTCACACAGACTTTCTAATAGGCAATATTTTACCATAGTTGTAGCATCATTCTCTCTCTGTCATTATCTATCCATGCATATTAATATTTTTCTGAAGTATTTAAAAAATCAGACATGATCTGTGATAACCCTTAAAATACTTCTACATTTAATTCCTAAAAACAAAGACACTGCTTACACAACCAAAGTATACCTAGCAAAATGAGGAATTTGACAAATAATTACCATTATAAGAGATTTCATTCATTTTGCGTGGGAGATTAAATCCAAAATCATGTGCTGCAGTTAGGTATCTTGTCTCCTTAGTCTCCTTCAACCTGGACCTGTTCCTCAATCTTTCCTTATTTTTGCTTCCATGACCTGGATACTTTAAAAAATTATAGGTTAGTCACTTTGTAGAATATTTCTCATATTTTGTTCACAGATGATTAATTTGGGTCAATAATACTGCAGTGATGCAGTCATTCATTTCTCAATCAGTTCAGTGTATCAAGGGACACACAGCACTCATTTGGCTCATTACTCATGATATTAGTTTTCAACACTTGGTTAATATGTCATCTACAAAGTATCCACCCTTTAATTAATTATATTGTTTGTGGTGCAATACTTTGAATTTATATAGATAACTTGTTTCTCACAAAACAAACACTTAATAATTTTGGTACTTATTTTGAGTTTTGCCTGAATCCATTAGTCTCATGATTTTTGTCAGATGGTGGTTTTCTAATTCAACTATGCCTCTATTTATTTTATTAGTTGACGTTATACTGACAGGTAGAAACCTTTTTTCTTTATTTCTATCTTTCTTTTATTTAGGTATTTATTTTTTGATTTGCTTTTGTCAGTATGGACTCTTAGATTCCTCTTTTTATTTAATAGTTCATAATCCTTAACTTTCATTATTCATTTTAATGTTCAAAACATCCCAGTTTTTGATCAGTTCCTTTCGTATCTTAACCTGTCTTGTCATTCATAGAGAACTTTCTTACATTTTGCACAATATATTTCAGGCTCAACTTATACTATTCTTGTCCCAGCACTGCATTGAGCCATTTATTTCCAGGAATCCCAGGTTCTTGTTGCTGGGCATTAAGTTTGCTACTGGAGTGTCTTTGATTATAGGTCCTTGACAAATATTGGTGGAATTAAAATTGAAAAATTATTTTGGCACAATTGTTGATAAATATAAGTAAAATGTTAATTTTTAAATATATTATCATGTATATTTATTAAGAGTGTCTCTTTATATGAATGAAATTCTTTACAATTTTTATTTAAAATTTATAATCCTTAACTTTCATTATTTATTTATTTTAATGCTCAAAATTTCCCAGTTTTTGTTCAGTTCCTATCTCATCTTTTCCTGTCTCATTATTCTTAGAGGCCATTCTCACTTTTTGCACGATATATTTTAGGCTCAACTTACACTATTCTTGCCCCAGAACTACAATGAGCCATTTATTTACAAGAATCCCAGGTTCCTATTGCTGGGGATTAAGTTTACTACTGGATTGTCATTGATTATAGGTCCTTGACAAATATTGATGGAATTAAAAGCAAAAAATTATTTTGGTGTTATTGTTGATAAATATAAGTACAATTTTAATTTCTTAAATATGTATCTTTATTAATAATGTCTTCTTTTATCAATGAAATTATTTACAATTTTACTTAAAATTTATAAAAGTATCTAAACAATTGGTGAGCAGAAAATGAGGTATATCTTTTTTTTAATAAGAAAGGGACACAAACTATACATCTTTGACAGATATTAAATTGTTAAGATGATTCTATTTCTAATTACAATAGGTAAATCTATAATCAAAAATAGGTTCTTACACATTTTCCATATGTTTGTGATAAGGAAATTTATGTGTAAATGATGAACAGTCAAAGGTTTAAATCTGATCGCATCACATTGTGCTAAAATATTTTATAAAGGAAAAAAGCTATTAAAATTAATCCAAATGAACAACATACCAATTTAAAAGAAACATGTGCTTTAATTTGTTAAGCTCTAACCTTTTCTGAATTAGAAAAATACTTTGACACAAACACTTTACGAATGTCAGCAGAAAATCCATATTCCATTTCTTCACATTGGTTTTGTGACACTGTGCTTGCTGATATTCGACAAGGGATAGGTTGGGATTGATTTCTTCTGCCACTGCTCTTTTCTGTTGTATTATGGGAAATTAAAGGGCTAGAATGAATTGAATTCTTCACAACCCCACAGTCACTCAAGTGGACAAACCCACAAGAGATAAATCTATCTGCTCTATGGGTCTTGAAGGCCAATAGAAATTTTAGGAATAACATATTACTTTAAAGCAATTATGAAAATATTAAAGTCTGTGAAAAAGAGACATACTACTTGTATACTTCATAAAAAGGTTTTTAAAATTAAAGTTGATTTTTTATATTGGGTGAGATTTTTTTAAACCTATACCCAATCTATCCCCACACAAATGCATCCAAAGTTGAATACTAAATTCTAGCAGTCATTGTTTCAGAAAATTATGGATATCTGAAAGGAGCTCAGAGAAGATTCAAATATTCTTTGATATCAGGAAAATCCAATTTAAAGGAAGTACTGTATTTAATCAATGTATAAAAAATTTAACCTGGATAAGATGGGGAATAATAGAGTTTTATTACTTTAAAGGTTATTTCAATTCAATTAATGTTTAGTGAAAATCTAAATTGGTACAGTTTTTTTAATGGGATGAAATTTACCAAAATCTCTCAAATTAAAGAATATCCATATATGCCCTTTGACACAGACATGTAATTGTTAAAAATATACCATTTGAAAGTACTTGCAAAATTACACTAAATTATAATATATGCCTTGAGATGTTCATTGCAACATCTTTTGAGTGGCAGAAAAATATTGCATTTTATAAGACTATTTAAATAAATTTTGATGCATCCATAAGAAGAAACATAAAAGAAATAATACATAGCCATTAAAAATAAAGTTATTCATATAGGCCTCAAAGTAAAAATCTCCAAACAGATTAACACTCACTATAAATAAGGGCAAGATATATAATGTTGTGTTTTATGTGTTCACTTAGATATAAAAAATAGATATACTGTATAGTATAAAGTTCTTAAATTGTATTTGAATTTTGAAGGAGTATGAATAGTAGTTACCTTTAGGAAGAGACATTGTGGTATTGGAAGTAGAAATAATTTAATTTTCATTGTACACTTTTTTCCATTTTACAATTTTCTAACTAGATAGAAAGATAAATAGATAAACACATGTTCTTATAAAATAAGTGTTTTAAATAATTCAAATAATAGAATAATTTTCTTTTGAAGATTCTGTAAAATGTTTGAATAAAAACTGAGGGAATTAATGAATAAATGAGGCTTCTAAAAACTGGGATTGATGCAATTTTAGGGTTTAGGTTTTAAGAAAAGAAAATGCTGTGTTGTAAAACACGAATTGTATAGTAGCATAGAGTTTCATTAAAAAATACTCCATTTACTTTCAAGAAAATAATCAAACAACAAATGGTTATATGTAAACCTAGAGCAAAAAGGATATTTGCATTATTATTCTCAGTTGCTTTCTTCCAATATAATCATTAAATTCAAAGAATACAAGTAAAAAATGGAAATTTGTTTATTATTCACAAATGTGTATGCTTTGATGCATTTTGTCTATCTCCTGTTAAGGTCAAGACATGGGTTTATCTGAGTTAACAAATAAATGCTATTCACTTTAGAACTGTGAGTCATAGATTGGCTAATTGTTCCTTCTTGATGTAGCTATAAATATTTGTTTTTTCTATTGCCTTAAGGTTTCCACTGTTACATGCATATGCCCCTCTACCTCCCCCAAACACCTACCTATATATGCATATATTTTGAAATGTTAATAGTAAGTTGCCATGTATATGAAATCAGGATTTATCTTATATTTTGTTAAGTGAAGACTGTTTGATGGCTAATTTTGTGTCAACATGGAGGGTGTTATGAGACTAACTTCTTAAACAGTAAAGTAAATTGTCCTTCATAATGTGAGTGGAATTTAACCAATTAATTGAAGGCTTAAATAGAAGAAAAAAACTGACTTTCCCCTGGGTGGGAGAATTATCTAGTAGACTGCCACCAGACTTCATTGGCATCATTGACTCTTCCTGAGCCTCCAGCAAGCCAGTCTACTTTGTAGATTGAACTTGCCAGCCTCCATGACCACATGAGCCAAATACACACACACATATATGTGTGTGTGTGTGTATAATATATATATATATCTCCTATTGGTTCTATTTCTCTGGAGAACCTTTACCAATACAGACCCTTATCTGATCTATAGGCTACTCAAGTCAGATAAATAGTGGGTTTTTATAGCAGATGGTACAATATAATAGTTTTTACAATAAGGAGTAGTGAATTTGTGATTAATAATATTCTAAAAATATGTAGAAAGTATATATTTATGGAAACTTATAAACGATCCAATCATGTACTCTAAAAAGTTTTCTGGATACAGTTTTTCATATCTATTGAACCATATTCTTGTACAGTAGCTCAAATAAATGATGGGTCAGCAAATGCGGCTTGAGTAAATACATAAATGAGATACACAATTCAAATATTAGTATATATTTATGTAATTTAATTTCTTTTGTTTTGTCCCACAAATAAACATCCATGCTTTCTATTGGCAGTGGAAAACATAAACTTTTATAGCATTTGAATCTAGTTTCCTTTTGTTTCAAGTCCATAGGCAAGAGATGTGGAAAATTCTCTGAAGACCGAATTGTGTTAGTGATAAGAATTGATATTTAGAGGTAGGATCACCCTCGCTTTATGCTCTATATCCCAAGTAATAGAAGTGCTTATACATTTTATAGCTGTTTGTGTGTGCATGTGTGTGTGTGTATATTATTTCAGCAACTTTATAAATAAAGGGCCCTGTGGAGTAGCTCCTCTTGTCTGGCTCTAAGGACAGTTCTAATCAAATCTACACATACCTCAGGAATCTGGACTTGCAAATTTATGTCATCGTTCTTTTGCATCTATGAATTATAAGAACCTAATTAAATAAGAGATTTGAAACATGCTTATTGAGCTTTTCTTGATTCAAATTTCAGTGTTCTGCACATTCTATGAGCATCTTAAAATCCTAAGAAATCGTCACTTGTATGTTGTAAATGTTCAATTCATAAACATCTCCCCTTGTTAGACTGCTATCTTCCAGGAAAAAAATTTCTGGGTTATATGCTGATGTTAATTTTTAAAATGACATGGATCAATGACCAAAGAGTTTAAGTATTTATTTCCCTGGATATATATTATCCTATTGCTTAGTAGATGGCAATGATATGATACTTACACCTTTGTGATTAAGCGCCTGTTGAACTTTAGATTGCAATAATCAGAGGGCTGTTCAATTTAAATTTTAGATTATTTAAGAAGTCTTCAGCAAAAAAGACATTATAATATGTGATGATTACTGTAGACGTTATGAAAAAGGCTGTTAAATCCAGTGGGAATGTTCATCAGCATACTGTAATCAGCAACTAGAGAGAATGCTTAATTACAGTTATTTGGGTGACAAGTTGATGTAGTAGTGGAAGTGAAAGCAGAAAAGGATGCCTGGATTAACACTTGCAATATGTAAGAGGATATGAAAATGCATCAGTATCAATGAAGATGTCTCATTATATGGCTGTTTATATTAATTTTTCTTACTCTACAAATTCTAAATGCAATCCTCGTCATTACTTGGCTTAAATTTTTCTCAGAATAATATATTTTGTACAAAAGATAAAATTTAAGATATTAAATGAGGCTTATTTTATTCACTTGATATTATGTATTTTATTTTAATAACGTATCCAGTGTTTAGTCATTACAAAATAACACCAATTTGACCACCACCTTATTTCAACTACTTGATAGTATTGGATACATACAATTCTTTTTGACTTATTAAATAAAATGTTATAACCCATGTATTTAAAAGGAAGTGTCTTTAAAAGTTCTTATTTATTACTCATATTGTTTTTAAATAATTAAACTTGAAGAAAGCACCTTTTAAATACTGGTTGTATTAGTTTCCTACGGCTGCTTTAACAAACGGTGTGGCTGTAACCAAAGGACATTTTTACACTCACAGTTCTGGAGGCCAAAACTGTTGAAATCAAGGTGTAACAAGCTAACACTCCCTCCAGAGGTACTAGGGGAGATTTCATGCCTTGTCTCTTTCAGTTTCTTGAGGCGGCCAGCATTCCTGGGCTTGGTGTATCACTCCAATCTCTGACTTTGTGGTCACATGGCCTCCTCTTTTTCTCTGTGTATCTCTACTCTGTGTCTCTTACAGTAGCCGCCCCCAGCCTTTTTGGCACCAGGGACCGGTTTCGTGGAAGACTTTTCCACGGACGGGGGTGGGGGGAGGTGGAGCACAGGTGGTGATGCCAGCGATGGGAGCAGTGCTTGTAAATACAGATGAAGCTTCCCTTGCTTCCCTGCCGCTCACCTCCTGCTCTGTACCCAGTCCCTAAGTTTCACGGAAGACAATTTTCCCACGGATGGGAAGGAGGGAGGGGAGAGGATGGGCGGAGCTCAGGTGGTGATGCGCAGCCCCTTCCCAACAGGCCAGGCCGCTGCCTGGGGTTAGAGACTGCAGTCTTACAAGACACTTGACATCAAATTTAGGGCCCACCCAGAAAATCAAGGATGATCCCTACCGGATTACATCTGCCAATACTCTTTTTTCCAATAAGGAGGCACTTACAGGTTCCAGGAATTAGGATGTGGACATACCTTTTTGAGGGCCATCATTCAGACCACTACAATGGGATTATCTAATAGCAAAATCTATATTATATTTTCTATTGAAACAACATATAATTTTTAAAAGCAGATACTAATAGTATACAGTAAATTAAGTGACTATGATGTACATTAAAATGTTTTAATTATGAAAATGCCATATTTCTGGATTATAACCAATTTCTTAAAACTTGCATTTGAATAAATAATGGCTTGTTAAAATATTAATAAAATTATTTTATTACCTTCCATTATTATGACTGCATTGAAATACTTCATCTGTACTGATTATAAAAATGCAAGTTTATTTCAATATCAAGAAATGGCCATATAGTTATTTTGCCATTCTACGAGCCAAGTGCTGTAGTAGGCAAAAAATAAAAGCTCTTCAGGTGTTTAGAACTCTAGTAAAGGAAACATAATAGAAAGCAAACGTGTAATTATAATATAATATTGTAAAGTTTGGACACATGTACACAAATGCACACATATGTAATATAATAAAATAGAAGAGAGAAAATTGTAATTAATCTTGATCAGTGGGCATTTAGGCAAAATGTTAGGGGGGTATGTGGTATCTGTAAAAGGTTGTTCATGGTAAATGAGATTTTGACAAACAAAAAAGGCATTCCAGATGAAAAAAATAGTGAAAGGAATGGAGCCATAATGATATCCAATTGCTATAAAATAAATGGGGTGGCAATAGAATAATCTTGGTGGGATTTTTCATGTCTTGTTACAGAACTTAGACTTACAATTAGTAAAGGAAAGTAAAAAAAAATACTTCTAAAAGGATAAGGGTGTGACAACATACAATTTGTATTTTAGTGACATTATTTGATAACAGTATGGAACATGAGTTAAAGGTGGTTAAGATTTGAAGTAAGGTTATATTCTTTATGTATTCCAATGACAGATAATTATAATCACAATTTCTGAAAGAAAAGTATAAATGGAAACAAATATATGATTATAAAAACTATCATGCATTGAAAAGAACATATGCAAACTAAGTTGTAAGTCAAGTCTGCTACATACAAACTACATAACAAGGAACTCTAACACTCTGAAACTAACCTATAAAAATCATGTTAATAATTCAGTTTACTACAATTAGTAAAATAATCATGAGAAAAATTCAACCTATTAGATGACCTGACATGTCAAATAGCAGTAATCATATAAGGCATATTCTTTCATTATAATAAAATTAGTGAAATTTAAGAAACATATGAAAAACTAAAAAAAAAGTTTTAGGTCACAGAGTAATGCAGTCAATCATTTTACAGAAAATGAAAATAAGAACTCTAAATATTAAAAAATTCAGAATTCACCAAAGTTATTCTTACAGATATATCTACACAGTTAAAGATTGTTGTTATTAGAAAATAATCCTTTTATAGCTGTCTTTACATAAATAATAAAAATGATATATTAGAAAATTCCAAATTGGAAATAAAAGAGAAATTTAGAGATTAGAAGAGAAAAAGTGAGATCAATGAACAATGAAAATTTGCTCTTGAAGAAATTATTTTGATTAATAAAAATATTAAAAACTGATCTTCCAATCAACTTTAAATTTGTTAGTTTATAATATTGGATTCTTAGTACTTTTATGTACACATTAATGTTTTGCTCAATATATTTTCCAAAGGGGAGAAGAGGTAAAAAAGAAGGAAGGGGGAGAGAGAAAGAGAGAGGAAAGAAAATGAGAGAGAGAGAGAGAGAGAGAGAGAGAAATTCAAGCTACATAAGAAGGTATTTTACAATATTTTATGCTCTTTTTTTGAATTACATTTTCTGCAAATGTCAATATTACATATTATGTTTAATCTGAAATTGTTGACATCTTCAGTCTACTTATTATTTAAGCTAAAATATTACTAAATGAAAAAATACTTTTTCTACAAATAGTGAAGTTCCTTGGATGCCCAGAGCAAACTCTGCTAAATGAGTGTATTCTGAATTTTAATTATTTTTATCCTTAAATGTTTTCGCATTCAGCAAACATTTAGCAAACTATTTTCTTAGGTACTGACTGTTGACAAATTTGTATAGGACAAACTCCCTGAAAGAGTTTTCTCTATTGCTAGTTCTTTCAAACATTTCACCATATCTAAATGGAGCAAAACCATACCTTTTCAATGTTTATCAATTCAAAAGTAAAACATGATTTTATGGAGTTAGGAAGTTTGACTCAAAAGATTTTTTCTATAAGACAAGATATTTCAAAGCAAAAATGGAGACTTTCAAGGATAAGTTTTACATACCATTTGAGTTTTCCCTACTTTTGTAGGAATACATTTTAATGTCATCTTTTATACAAGCTGTAGTTTTATAATGCAGTTCCCTAAGAGCTACAAAAAAGGTAAAGTTTATCACTTCTTCCAATGAGAAACTTGAATTAATATTTTCCAAATTATTTTGAGAAATGCAAAATCAAATTTTAGATGGCTGTGCATTCATTTAATGCCATTTTAAGATACTTATGTTATTTAAACAGTTGTTCTTCAAAGATACAAATATTCCTGAAATCCAGCTTATTACTATTAATAATAGCAAAGAGAAATTGAGATCTAACATGCTGAATCTTTTTAACTCAACACAAGCCTTTTAATAAAAGTTTGTAGTTTTAGTTATTCTATACATGTGTATCTATAATATTGGTTCATTTGACAACCATAACTTATATTTTTGGAGAATACACAAACTTGTTTTGATGCATAATAAATTAAATATGCACTTAAGCCAAAGTTTTGTACTCCACAAAAACTAGTCTTTTTATTGTCAAAGAGAACAATGAAACAGAAAGAAACCTGAGTAAAATGATATACATAATTTTAAAAATATCAGTGATTATATTAAGTGGAAATAGATTTACTATACCCTGTAAATATAATTTCAGAATGGACTTTTAAGAATCAGCTTTACATTGCTTAAGAGATATATAAAACACTTTTATAGAGAAAGATTGAAAATAAAACCATGAAAATCATTAGCCTTATAATCATTAATGGGTCAAGAAAGCAAGCACAGCTATATATATCTCAATCAAATTGACATATGAAAAAAACATAATGGAAAGAGTAACACTTCATAATGATAAAAGTTTCAATTAAACACAAGTTGTAAGAATTTTAAGCTTTGTGTGCCTAATAACATAACCTCAAAATATAAAACAAAAATAGAGCTACAAGTAGTGGGAACATTCACAATTATATAGAGAGTTTTTAATGCATTCATTGATGGAAACAGAAGTCAAAAAGTCATTAAGATTTGACTATAACAATTAGTAAATGGTAATAAATAGGCACAAATAGAACAATGTAAACAAGACCTATGTACACCTTTTCAAACATACAGAGAACCTTTACAATAAATTGACTATATGCTGAACCACAAAGTCTAAACAGTTTTTTCTTTTTGCTTTTGTCTTTGTTATTTTTGTTAGTGTGTCGGAATGTGTGTGTGTGAAAGAGACACACACAGAAGCTGATTCTAAAATTAATGTGCTAATCAGAATATATTCTTTAGGATATATAATATATAAAATGGGAAGATTGCTACATCAAGACTTAAAAACTTGCAATAATGAAAACAGGGTGACATTGGAACAAATGATAAATGGACTCAGGAGGAACCTATTATCTTTTTTATAAAATGATCCTGGGTCAACTGGTACTCCATACTAAAAAAGAAAGTTAAATTTAATCTCAACTTTATCAGTAAGGAAAGACAAACCAGTAGATAAATAGGCAAGAGGCTTGAATAAGCATTCTACAAAGAAGATGTCCAAGTATTAATATTAATTTAATTTCTATTAAATGTCTCTTATTAACTAAAATGATATAATTAATGAATAATTACTCCTGTTACCAAGCTACCTCTCTGCATTTTTGTTATTGCCATACAATATGTTCCTACATGGGATCCATTGATATCAGTCATTATTAGGAGTCCAGAGAATTTTATTTACTGTTTGAGTATCAAAATTCTCAAAAAGCAATTATATTCACAATAAAATTTACTTTGTTTAATGTGTATGTACTTGATAAATTATGGTTAGAGAGAATGAGATACTCAGACAAGTCACTGGGCTAAATGAAGGATTCTGAGAAAATGGAGGTTCCTTACCCTAACCTTTATTAGCAGCTAAACCGAGGAAAATTTTTGAGAGAAAATGTAAAAAAAGTAAACACAGGAGAATGAGAAATAATTAAAATGGAAAACCAAAACCAAAATTAAAATCTGAAAGCAGATCTGAAAATAACCAATTCACAAGTAAAGTTTGTTCACAGTTGAGAGATATGTTTTTTAAATATCATTAGTTAATTAAATGACATTTCCCATTTGATAGTTAAGTGAGAGAAGGGAAGTAAAAGTAAGTAATATAAATTTAGTGGGAAGATTTGAGGCAGCCATTGACTGAATGTTAGTGGTGCATAAATAAAGAAAGCAAAAGAATTGATGAAGAATAATGAAAGACTAATGGATTTTGAAATCATGAGCATTTTTGCACTAATATGCAGGATATTGAAATTTTACAGTTGATAGCTAAGAGTGGAGAAGAATACATTTTGTGATCTGCTTAGATTTCAATAAAAGTAGAAAGCTAAGCTGGGTGACCGAACTGATACTGAAATGGTCATGATCTATCATGTTATACTAATGCATCATGGAGGTATTTAGGAAATCTTAATTTCTGGAACCCTGATATCATATGATGTAGCTATACAAACCTCTACATTTTCTTAACATGAAAAAATAGGAAATATACAGTTTTAGTCAATTTTGTGCCATTTACTATATTCGTTTTCAACTTTCTCCCTTCACATTCTACCTTTCCTTTAGAGAAGTTGTAAATCACATTGGTTTTAAAATCAATTGGAAAGCATTGGAAGGTATGCTTGTATCACTAACTATACTTCTCAGATGATAATACAGTATGGTGGCATAGCATGAGGTTTCAGTGGTTTCCATTTCATTTTCTATATATATGAATAGTGGCAAAAACTATATTAATGATTTAGCACTAAAAATAGTAGTAAAATTATGTTACACATTTACTTGAAAACTTATATACATTCTTAAAGATTAAGGATATGAAAAATATAAAACAGAACTGTATTATGTGCTTATTTCAAACTATAGTATAGAGACTGATGTGCTCTTTTGACATACACAAGTTTAATATGTGGACTTGATCCTTTCTAATGTTTAGTCTAACTATAAACCTTGAAAGTGTTTTGTTTTAATAAATATAATAGTTATAGTTTATGAATTCAACAAATTACACTTAAACACTTACATGTACTTGACTGTTCATTCTTCCATGCTACTGTATTATGCAGCTCTCTTACAGGGAGTTTGGGAAAACCGCTTTTATTTACTTTTCTTTCCTTTTATCAAGATATAATTGTGGTATGATATATTTTTGTTCAAAGTTTATTTCTGTGATTAAAATAAAAATAATATACTTTTACATCATTGTGCTCTGACATAGAGGTCAGCGTATAATTGAATATTTCAGGGAACATTTTATTTTCTTTAATTGGAAACAGTTTGTGTACCACAGAATAAAAATTTGTAGGAGATTTAAAACGGAAAAAAAAATCCCTGATAGTAAAGAGTTTAGGAAAACTGAAACCAATTAATTCCAGGCATGTGTCCTATCCTATTTGCAATGACTCTTCAAAAGGCAAGCCACTGTCCAAACACTTGGGTCACACTTTAATTCCCTAATGTTCTTGCACTCTCTCTCCTTGTTCCTCTGCACTTTCTCCCTCCATCTTCAAATTCTTAACCTCACTCCTCAAAACCTGTTTTCTTTAATATCAATTATTAAGGAACATCTTCCAAATATTTCTTGACTCTTTGCCAAATGCTCTATTCACCTGCATATGCAAAACATACAAACAAGCAAATAATAGCAAACTTCGTTGCCCTTTGGTTTATGGATTTTCTTGGAATTGAGCCTAAATATATCTTATAGTCCATATTCATACCTAGTCAACACGGTATCATGTCAATGTAATCTATCGAATTCTGATCTGCAACCTCCAGCAGACTGAGGATTTTGTAATCTAGAAGAAAACGTTTTACTCCATCCCGACTCCTGCCTTCAATTATCTTAGGACACTTTGTATAAACTACTTACCCTAAATCCTTCCCACACTTAATTCAGATATTTTTATCTTCACTGTATCAAAACTCACGATAATGCTAAACTCAGTATTTTGTCAGCTGCCGTGAGTGAAATTGTAAACACTAAAATCTTATGATATCACTACTGAGAGCTTCCCTTTCAGTTTCCCATCTAGCACAATCCACAACCTGGGAGCCAAGCACTGCTGTAAATTCTTACTCAACAATAGGATCAAAACTTGTCTGTCATATTTGGCATAATTGTTATTCATTCTCACATCATTATCTATCATCCATTGATCTATCTATCTATTTTTTTCTCTTTCTCACTCACTTATTGTACCTCACTGGTCTACTTCATGGACTCTGCTTCCTATACTTTCCTCTAGACTTTGGTTGCATTCAGTCTACGGGCTCTCCTTTTGCGTTCCCAATGACTTGATATTTCAAGTATCCTCTATAATCAGGTACTCCCAAATATAGGTGGCTAGTTCACAGCTTGTCTGCAAATTTTGTGCTGGATAATTTGAAACACATCTATTAAAACCCATTTAACACATATTTAATATATTTATGATGTACCAGGTACTGTTCTAGACACTGGAGTTACAGTGGTGAAAAATCAGGCAAGAACTTTGCCTTCTATGAGATTATCTGATAATTAACAAATGAACTATATTTATATACATAACATATACTGAATTACATATATTAATAATTATATATTATTACATACATTTATTTATAATTATAAACTAACATGTAATGTATAAATGAAACTGTGCACATAAGTGCATATATTTACAGTTTCATATATTTATGAATGAAAGAAATATTTTAAATGTAAGTGTGGCCCCAGAAAATGAGAACTAAAGTAAATACCAGTCAATTAACATCTGTCCTTCACCCTCTTCTAATCTCACCCTCTGCTACAGTGTTAGAAAGTAAGAAACAGCAGATAGGAGGTGAGAAGGAAGAGTTCTGTCCAACTTCTGAGACCATAGTCTTGTGGAGGAAATGATTTAACATTAAAAAGGATTATTAAAGTTTGATTATTAGCTGGGACTGGATATTTTAATTACTGACTTTAATTTGTAATTTAAAGTTAATATAGTAGACAAAAAGCTACTGCACAGCCAAGGAAACTCACTAGAGTGAATAGACAATCTACAGAATGTGAGAAAATAATGGCATGCTGCACATCTGATAAAGGGCTGATAACCAGAAAATAAAGAACTTAGAAAAATCAACAAGAAAGAAATCAAAACACCTCATTAAAAAGTGGGCAGAGGACATGAAGAGAAACATTGCAAAAGAAGACAGAATAATGGTCAGTGAACATATAAAAAATTGCTCAACATCTCTAATCATCAGGGGAATGCAAATCAAAACCATAATGAGATATCACTTAACTCCTGTGAGAATAGCTTTTATCAAAATGTCCCAAAATAACAAAAGCTGGTGTGGATGCAAAGAGATAGGAACACTCTTATACTGCTAGTGGGACAGCAAATTTGTAGAACCTCTATGGAAAGTAATAAGGAGATACCTCAAAGAACTAAAAATAGAACTACGATTTGTTCCAGCAATCCAACTACTAGTCATCTACCCAAAGGGAAAAATGTCATTATATATATTAAAAAAATATCTGCACTCCAATATTTATAGCAGCACAATTCACAATTGCAAAGATGTGGAAACATCCCAAGTACCCAACAATACATGAGTAGATTAATAAAATGTGGTATATGTATACCATGGTTTTCTACTCAGCTACAAAAAACAATTGTTAACTAGCACCTCTTATATTATTTTGGATAGAGCTAGAGCCCATTCTTCTAGGTGAAGTATCGCAAGAATGGAAAAACAAGTACCACATGTACTCACCATCAAATTGGTACCAACTGATCAACACTTAGGTACACACATGAAAGTAATATTCATCGGGTGCCGGGCAGGTGGTAGGGGGGCGAGGGAATGGGTAAATTCACAACTAATGGGGGTGGCACACACTGTCTGGGGGATGGGCATGCTTGTAGCCTTGGCTTGGGCAGTGCAAAGGCAATATATGTAACCAAAATGTTTGTACCCCCATGATATTCTAAAATTAAAAAAAAAAGACTTTCTGTGAGTGACCATAACAGTCATGGGATCTGTTTAATTTTCACCCAGCGACTTAGGAGAAAATCCCTTCTATGAACATATTTTAAATGATGAAGGAGACAAAATTAGGAAGCCTTATTTGAACTCAAGCTAAGTATAGTACGATATAAACTAGAAAGAGAAATAATAGATCCTTTCCATGTGTCCTGCCTGTTCCATATACTGGTTATATTGTTATGGAAATACAGCCTGATAATATAGAGAGTGACAGAGGGAGAGGCTGGAAACATTAGATAAGGTAGCCATGGAAACACTTCTCAGCTGTATTTTTAATTACTTCCCATGCCATTCTTATGAAAAATTAAATTATTTTATTTCAAGATCAGCACATTCAAAACTGAATTGATCATATTTTCCCCCAAATATGTCCTTATCTCTATAAGAAAAACTCATATCTGAATAAATTTTTTAAAACCCTTAAAACTCACTACTGAGAAAATAAACAATGTGACAAAAACATTGGGAAGAAGACTTGAACTGATGCTTCACCAGGGAAGTAATGCAAGTGGCAGATAAGTTCCCGAGATGATGTTCAATATCTTGAGTCATCAGGTAAAAAGTGCAGATTAAAACCAAATTGCAGTATCTAATATTACACCTGTTAAAATAGCTAAAACTTAAGAAATTGACAATACAAGTATTAGTGATGATATAGCAGAGCAGAAGTCTTTACAAATTGCTGCAGGAAGTTAAAAATAGTATAGTCACTTTAGAGATCAGTTCTTATTTTTAACAAGACACTTAACAATATAAACCAGCCATCCAACTTATATGTATTTATCTAAGAAAATGAGAACCTATGTTTACAGAAAAACCTTTATGTGAATACCCATTGTAGTTTTAGTCAAATAGCTATAGATGTCTCAATGTTATTGAATAATCAAATTTGTGGTATCTAATTAGAATACTACTCAGCAATACAAATGAACAGTAAATTTAAGACTCTCAAAGCAGTATGTTAAATAAATACTCCAGCTATTAAATGTTATATATTATATAATTTCTCTTATATTAAATTCTAGAAAAAAACAAAATCATAGTAACAGAAAAGCAAATCATTTTTTTAATTTTAAGAGAAATTCAAAGATATATCACATGAAGGACAATAGTTATAAAACTGCATGTATTTTTAAAATATTCCCATAGATGAGTTCTAAAGAGGCCAATGATTCTTTCCAAAGTTTATCTAGAATTGTGGCATTCTTATTAGCCAAATTCCTGCAGTGAATAAGCTTCACAATTCAGTACTTTTTCCACTATGACTTTCACATTCAAAGACTAAACCATATGATGCATTGTTCCCCACTGCTTATTAAAGAAGAATGAATAGTCAAAAGAGTCAAATATTTGTATGCTTTAGGGCAGATATTGATGGCTTGGATTTAAGACACATAAATTCTGAGTTCTCTTCCAGTAATGAAATATACCTAACATTCATCTAGCTGCTCATTGTTTTAAGTTATCCAATGGTCACATTTTCAATAAAACTCATCCTTAACATGAAAGTATTTTTCTTATAATCACTATATTATCTCTACCCTAACAGCTTTTCATTACTCTTGAACACATTGAAGAGTGACACATTTCAGCATTCCAAATGAGGTCTTGGAGTATTTAGATAGCAAGATCTCTAAAAGTATGGCATTAGATTAAATGGTTAATTGTGTTTTTTTAAGTTATTTAATTATATAATTAAATAACTCACTCTATGTATTACTAACACTTTTAAAGTTTCAGCTACACCAACTTCTGCCTCTCTGAGGCAGCTATGAATCACAGGTACTTGTTTAAATTTGGAATAAATATTGGTTTGAAAGAATGAATTGAAAAGGAAGTTTTTTAATGCAGTTTACATTATTGATAACCATGTCCGAAATACCAATCTCAACTGGCCTTTAACTTACCTAAACTACAATTCTGCTTTAATAAAATCTTTTTCTTACAGCTGTGGAAATTCCAAATGTGATCATTTGGGAGATTTTTGGATGCAATGATAGAAGAAACATGAGTTAAACCGACTCATATAACAAAGCAGTGACTTATTCTCAAAATACAGTTCCCAGAACAGCAGTATCAGCATCACCTATGAACTTGTAGAAATGTAAATTTTTTAGCTCCACCATAAATCTACAAAATGAAAAATTTGAGGATTAGGCACATAAATCTTTGTTTTAACAAGTCTTCAAGATGATTCTGAGAATCTGCAATAAAAATATATTACAGCTTTTAAAAAAGAGCAAACATAGACATGGGATAGACTCTTACTTGTGAAATGATAATTTAGAATTTGTGGACACTTCTTTGTAAAAATTTTGAAGTCAGAACTTGAAAGCAAAATTTAATTTGAAACATAAGCTTTCACTTGGGTAAACAAGTCAACATTTTGATACAAAAACTGCTTGGACCAGTTTGCAAATATTTCTTAAAGAAACGAAGTTGTTATTTTTGTTTTGCTCTATAGTTTTATCTTCCTGAAAACACACAAACAAAAACTTGAAACAAATATTAACAATTGTCAAGATGACAAATGATCTTAGTCTTCAATTCTAATTTTAACATTTTAATAATGTAAACTCAGGTGAATGAAATGAAATGAAACTCTTAATTGTTTCATTCTGTCCTTAGTCATTCTTCAGCCCAAATTGGAGGATAGATTATTGATCCACCTGTTGACTCTGCAGGGTCGGCTTTCTAATTGTGACAGAGTTTAGGTTGATATTATAAAACTTATGGATCAAAAATTTCAAAACTTCTTTAATTTATAGAGAAATTTCTCCCTGCTAGTTTAAGGGAATGGGCAATTGTTTTCTACTGAAAGCATGTTTATTTTATCCACATTATTTTTGTCAATTTCTCAGCTAATACAAGACAATTTTTTTCCAATATCTTTTTAGCATAGTGTACCTACAAGTGTCCTTTCTCTCTGGTGTGTAGTAATTGGAGTAGGAGCATCTGGCTGTTTTATTTATGAAACCATCAGGTTTTTTTCTGGGCATTTTCTGCTTTTGTTCTAAGTTTCCTTCGTATTGCTCAGTGAGGATTTGGCAACGTGGACAGAGGGTTATTTTCTATTACAGCTTTTGCTTTTATAGTAAATCCTCTTTTTTTGGCTTAAGGCCATTCACCAAAGGTGTGGAGAGAACTGAGGTTGAATCTCTTTTAGGACCTATTCCTGACTGTTTTCTAAAGGCATTATGAAGACTGTTCCTGCTATCTAGGTGAGAGAGAACTTCAAGCATTATGTGGTTCTATTTTAATTGATGTTTTTTCCTTTCCAAACTTGAGTTAGGTTACACAAAAATTTCCTCTGTTTTTGTATCCTTGGAAATGTCAGGCTTCCAAAAGGGAAATGGGCAAACTCTCTCACATATAAAATGATGCCATCTTTCTCATTTTTGTTTTGATATTTTCTTTTTTTAATCAAATTCATCTTTAGAGTTAGGAGATATGATTTATTAATCTAGGACTGGCTGCATATAATTTGTGAGCTCAGTGCAAAATAATCGAAGCCTCTTGTTTAAAAATTAAGAATTTTAATAAAACAACAGGAGAGCTTTAAATCAAGCACAGGGCTTTTCCGAATGTGGGCACTTTTGTTACTGCACTGGTTGCATATCCATAAAGCTGGCTGTGAATGAATGCTTGCAAAACACAAACACTTACATTTGTTTACTAATTCACTGTATTTTTTCTCAACTTACAAAATTTCAATTTCTCTATCTAGAGATCTAGTCAGGCTCAGCAGTTTTCAACAGTCAAAGTGATTTTTATCTCATCTCATTATTTCTTTTTTCCATCTGTATATCAGCAACTGCTCTGCTCAGACTTGAATGTGTATGCTAAATTGGCATAAATTGACATAAATTTTGTAATGCCTAGCAGGCAACCATTTATTGTAAATCTGCTGGACTGATATTATATGTTCTTCTCTAAGTATCAATTCACATGACAAACTACAGAGGCAAATCAAAGTAGCTGTTTTTTCAGCAGTATACTGTATTGGAATCATCAATCCTGTACAGCCTCCAATATTAGAACACTAAAAGAATACACTCCTATAACTATTTTCTATCAATGATATCGACCATTAACATATTGAGTTGTCTTTATAGTGTTGGGACAGTTTCATTATTTCTTAATCTCTTTTTTCTTGGTAGAGAAGGCGTATAAAGAGTTTATTCCCATGATTATCTTGAACAACCTAACACTACTTAGCAGTGTTTACTTCTTCAGTAGAGATATTCTCTCCTTATCTTAAATTTTTAACATTCCATGTTGGATCATGCTAAATACTGCTTACTAATAACCATGCATTCACTACCAAACAAAATTTGGCGATCCCTAAAATATTCTCTCAGAGCTTTCTTTCATCACTATATAGTTGCTCCTTCGTGGATGTCTTAATTTAGTTTCAACATTTTTTTGTTTTTTGAGACAGGGTCTCCCTCTGTTATCCCAGCTACAATGCAATGGCATCATCATAGCTCACTGCAACCTCAAACTCCTGGGCTCAAGTGATCCTCCTGCCTCAGCCTCCGGAGTAGCTGGGACTATGAGCATGTGCCAACATACCCAGCTAATTTTTCTATTTTTTAGTAGGAACAGGGTCTTACTCTTGCTTAGGCTGGTCTTGAACACCCGAGTTCAAGCAATCCTCCTGCTTTGGCCTCCCAGAGTGCTACGATTACAGGTGTGAGCCATCATGCCCTGCCAGTTTCACCTATTACTCCATGAATATGAATATCAAGATGTATTTTGTACTTTTTCATTCAAATATGCATGTTTTGTGTTATTTAAAACTTGTATTTTCAATATTAAACCTATTACCCTTTTACACAAAGTATTTCTTCATCTGCCTTGTTTGATAATGTTACTTGCAGTTTTTCAAAAGTGGATATTGATTCACATGGATACAATTAGATTCATACATAAAACATAAAATAAACGTTATCTTATTTTCACTGGAAGATTAAAAGTATTTAATGAAGGAGTACTCTAAGATAAAACATTTTATTTAGTTATATATAGTATAATTTCAATACAGTTATTTCAAGTAGAATAATAACTTGATATTGTATCAATTTAATTTGAACTGAATTTGGTTGCTTTTATCTTTTGACATGTGTGTGTGTATATGTTCATTCTTAAATAACTTTGAAATGGAGATCATGTTCATGTGAATTAATACATTAATATTTTTTGGACCAAGTTAGAAAAACAATTTTTCTTAATTTTCATTATAGTCCTCATTGAATAAAATAAAACAGTGTTGCTTAAAACAATGCTAAATTCAGTCTCTGAATAACATTTTAAGATAATATATTTACAATTGATCAAAGTTACATTTCTCTCTTTTTAAAATTATTTGCAAATAATAAAATTGCCTTATTCATTTTTTGACATCTAACTACTCAAACTTGTAGGTTTAACATTCTTTCAGGATGTGAGATTGGAAAATATTCAAGAAATTTAGATTATTAAAGAGGAAAATAATACTTTAAATAATTTTAATATAGTATTTTATATTTCATTTAACTTTGTTGATCTATAATTTCAATGTCACTATTATATTTTTATATATGTAAAAGATAAAAGATTATGAGGATGGGAATGTTATTTACAATTAAGACTTTGAAGAAGAAAAATCTACATATATACTGACTTTCCATTAAGATACATTTTATTACTTTTATTTAAAATGTTTATTGCATTGGAAAATATAAGTTAAGGTATTTATAAGAAATCTAACTATAATAGTATTCCCAGTAATTATTGCTAAGACTTTCAGTGATTATGGGTTTTATAAACCATTTCAAACCAAAATATTAACAATTCAATGACAGTCATGCATCAATTAACAACAAAAATATGTTTTGAGAAATGTATTATTATGCAATTTGGTCATTGTGTGAACATCAGAGTGTACTTATAGAAAACTAGATGGTATGGCCTCCTACATACCTATGCTATATGATACAACCTATTGCCCCTAGGCCACAAACCTCTGCAGCATTTTACTGTACTGAATACAGTAGGCTATTATAACAAAATAAGTATTTGCATATCTAAACATATCTAGACATAGAAAAGGTATAGTAAAAATATGATATAAAAAATAAAAAACAGTACACCTGCATAGGGCAGCTCCACTATAATCTTATGGGACTATTGTCATATATATAGTTCATAATTGATCAGAACATTGTAATGCAATGCTTATATATACATAATAAATCTGTAGCATAATTATAGAGGTATTAATATATTTGTGAGTGCTCGCCATACCTCTCTGAAAGTTATGTAATAAAAGAAAATGCACTAAATTATGATTCCAAAATCTGAAAATTTTTGATGTTTTAAATATATCTGATCCCATAGGTTTTGAAATGGAATTGTGAAACCCCGATATATCATAACAATATAATATTGGACGTGTACCAAGAAAAACTGGCATATAAACAGTGATCAACACTACGCTATAAAAATGGAATAGTAGAAATATAAAAATTTTGCTGAATTCATAATAATATTTTGTTAAGATGGTCGAAGTTTGGGAGAACAAACATCAATTAGTTTATACAACATTGTGACAAGGTGATAATGAGTGTTAAGGAATTTTAGAAAATCAAAAGTATGTTTTCACTTGTTATAATCGAGTAAACAGAAAACCCACAGCCATGCATTTTGGAGTGGCTTTGGTAAAGAAGGCTGCACTGTGTCCAAACTGCAAAGGCCCTGTCTGCAAAGGCACCCTGATTGCTGGAAGCTGGAGAGAGTAGAAACCCTAAAAGACAGAGAGGGAGAGGGTTTCAACTACTAGTAAAAGGAAATTACTTCATCTCCCTGCATGGAGTGAAATTGTTGAGTGATGTGACACATGAGATTTTACAATAAGTGTTTCAGGGAGCAAATGTTTGAAGTAGCCAGTTTCTAGTAGGGCCCCATGGGAGAAAACATGGGCCAAACCTGGGAATCAAAGCTTGACTGGAACAATTATTTCATGGTATGAAAAAAGTCAGAATGGAAGGACCTACATGTTAATTAGCCACAAGCTACTGAAATATCCTCACAAGACCAAAACTTTCATGGCATGAAGAAATCGAGGCTTGTTAGCTTCATAAACCAATTGCTAATTCAATTGTGTTCATTGTTCATTGAGTTTATTTTTATAATTCAGGGACAAAACACATATCCTATGTTTTATATATTCAGAAGAATACCAGATACATAGATGGAGTTGTGTGTGAGTGAGGAGGGGTGGGGAAGATGGATATGGCAATCTTAAATTATCCCGTGGAAAATAATTAGATGTAAAAATGTGATAAGAATGCACTTAAAAGGAAATACAGTAAAAGACTGTGATAATTGTTATTTTAAGAAAATAATACATAAAAATCATAATATTTTAGGATATCGCAATTTGAAAAGTCATTTTGACCCTTTTAATTCACGGGGCATGAAAACTGAGGGATCTGAATTAGCGCATTTCCTTATTTTTAAAGGAAAACTGGTTTCTACCCATCTGCTTCTCAGTACTGCTCAGAGATATATCCAATAATAAAAGTTATTTGCAAAACACGAAACATAATATCTTAGGATCTAGATGATCCTAGATAATTTTCAAAAGTATATATGGGAATATTATTAAAAAAATGGTGCTATTTGCTAACGTCCTACAGGTAGTGATTTCTAGAGAGAGAAAGAGAAATTTTGATAGGCATTAAATGTTTTCTCCAGGAAAATGTAACCTGCCTCTCCCCAATCCTTTGCAACAATATTCAATTGTTTTCCATTTCTTTTCTGGTTATTACATTTTTACATTTTCAAATATAATGTCTTTAACAAGAGCAGGATAATTGCTCAGTATATAAACACCCCATGGCAATAAATAAATAAATAAATAAATAAATAAATGGAACAGTACATTGAAGGCAAACACAACCGCAGACGAAGTTTAAGGCATGAAGAAAACAACTCTCTGAATCTGAAAATAGATACAAAATAGAAACTTTTAATAAATATATCCAATTTATAGGAGAAAGGAAAATATGCTCCCTCAGATCTCTCACCCACTAAGTAAAATGACTGTTAATTTTTTATTAGAAAATTATGCACTCCTGAATTGACGGGTACTTGTGGATAACTAAAATGTGGTATATGCTCACAATGGAATATTACTCAATTCTA
>VBSM01000361.1:56198912-56215083 GCA_008086735.1 Cheirogaleus medius | reverse complement strand
CCCAGCTAATTTTTTCTGTATATTTTTAGTTGGCCAATTCATTTCTTTCTATTTCAGTAGAGATGGAGTCTTGCTCTTGCTCAGGCTGGTTTCGAACTCCTGACCTCCAGCGATACACCTGCCTCGGCCTCCCAGAATGCTAGGATTACAGGCGTGAGCCACCGCACCTGGCCTTAAATCTAGTTTTTAAGACTTATTTTAGGTGGGTGGGTTACTATAAGTTTCTCCTTGATAGCTTGAGCTAGAAATCAACAATATTTCCCCTCACTTATTAAGCTTCCAGCATATATACCAACATTTTTTTTTCAATTTTAAGATTGTGTTTTGGTAATAAGCTATAGCTGCTGGTTCCAAATGCTGGTTTTGTTATTCATGCAACAAATATGTCAATGTGTAAATATTGTTTTAAAATTGAATTTAAATAATTCTTGAGCCTTTTGTCTATATGTCAGATAAGCATATTTCCTCAGCAGACAATTTTATGGAAAGTACAAACTTGAATGTGTACCATTTTATAAATTTATCAGTATTGCATTTTGAAATGTAACTGGCTTTATATCAACTTTGGGCTTGTACTAAGCATGGTGTTGAAAAAGTATAGATTAAAAAAATGTCTAGGATGATATTTTGGAGGTTAATTAAGAAGATTGTTCTATTTGGCTTTGTTTTATCTCATATGCTTCTTTTACAACATATGAATATAGAAAATGTGGAACTTATTTCTTAGTCCAGCACTTATTATACTTGCATTTCCTCTGTGTCCAGATTCAGCAATTCCTTACTTCCAAAAAAAAAAGTTACAAGGATGAGCCAAGAACAATATTCAGAAAGCCTATTTCTGTTGGAGCAAAGATGAAGTGAATAAAGTTAGTATTATTGCTATATTTCACATTCTGATGAAATATTCTAGAGCCTGGAAAAATCTCTTAAATTCCAAGCAATCTGGGTCAAGGTCCTATAGCAGTTTCTAAGACTTTTCTGCTTATATCAACATTTTCAATTTTCAAAATTCACCAGCGGGCTCCCTCCATTAGAGTCAAAAGAAATCTTTCTCTTCCCTTCATTTTTACATGTTGATAGATTTTAATTTAATCTACCTGCAAGGTTGTCATACTTTCTGTAAGATCTCCTTTGATTCTTCATGCCAGTTTGTCAGCTGGTGATTCCAACCCGCTACAGTTGGCTTGAAATCTTTAAAATATTACTTGAGAGTAGAGTTCTATTTTAACTTTCCACCGTCATTCTTCACGAAAGCTTTAAATTAAATATTGACACTTTTCATATTCATTTAAAATATTATATGCACCCTCTGCAGTTCTCCACATTTTTTCATGAAATAATTTCAAACATAGGGATATATAATTCTACACATCATTCTTATCAGTTTGAGCTTTACCTGACAAGCTATTAATCTTTGAAATATTTTGCCCAGTGCTATGATGTACTGTCAGAAAAGAAGTGGGATTCATTGCTTCCAAATTCATTTGGGCAGAAATAGAACATCATTATAGACATTTATCATTTTTTACACACTCAAAATTTTGGTAAATGAAGTGCATCTAGGTCTTCTGTTGGGTCATCACAATTAACATCTAAACAGTAAGAGTATGAAATACCATTTATCAGACTTGATTATGAATTAATACACTTGTTTTATCTTTGTGATATTTATACCTGTCAAAAACTTTACCAACTTCAGTACTTAAAATTTTTCAAATACTGAGAGAATAACTGAGGAGTTAAGTATATGACCAGGATATTATTGATAATAATTTCAAATATGCAAATATCATTGTTCATTTAATTCATTTGTTTTTACTTATAACAATTATCAGTTGTGTTAAAATGTGTTACTTATTTTATAAAATGTAAGTTACATATTTGTAGGAACATTTCAAATTTCTCACTTCTACATTTCTGGCCCCTAGTAGAGTGTTTTATATACAAAAGGGGCTTGATAAGTAGATATTGATAAGGTAAATATATTAATAAATGATTTAATTTGTTTAATATTAGTAAAAACCCTACTTCACTGAGAATCCAAGTTTAAGTTACAACTTTGATTTTTGATAAATTACTTAGTCTTTTTTGGACCTTAGTTCCCTTATTAGTAAGATTAGTGGATTGGGTTCATTGGTTTCCAAGGTATCTCTTAAAACAAAAAGTCAATTATTTCACATATCTTAGATGGTACTAGAAATATCCCTAATAAATTTTTTTTCAAACTTTATTTTTTTTTCTAATAGTGGATTCATGTTATTTTTCTTTTCACCTTACTTCATTGTTGATTAAAACAGAAGCATGGGAAATATAATTTATTGCCAGATTCATATACTAGTGAGTGTGCTTCTCCTAATTTGATCATAGATTCTCTGCTTTTTTTCTTGTTTTGAGTAAATTTTCAAAGAGTAACTTCAGATATATGCTTATTTCTTCATTCTCCAACTCTGAGTTTCATAATATTATCTACAAATGAACTTTTTGGCTATAGGCAGGAAACCTATAACTAGCTAAAGCAAATGTTGAAGTTGACCATTTTTAAGAATCTTTAAAATATAATCTTATAAACTTTAATAAAATTCTAGAAAATACTTTTAAAAAGAGAGTTCTATTTGGGTATAATGATGAATATTGAGTAATAAAATGATAATTTAATATGGTACTACTTATATTCTAATTTAGCAATACTTTTAATGAAATAACATAGCAATGTTACATTGGAAGATATACTATATTATAAATCATGACCATAATTTTTTTCTATAATAATAATTTTGATGGGAAAATTTTACTTTAGAATTTCTCACATGATCATTAAAATAGACTGTGTAAAGTCAGGATTTAATACATGGCATATAGTCTTTAGATAACTTACAGTTATTTTATTTTTAAATTAGCTGATAAGTTTACTGATGTACATCATTTTTAAAGAAGTTAAGGTAAAGCTGATAATTTCATTTTTAATAATCATATTAAACCAAATTTTAAAGAGTGCTTAACAGTAATGCTCTTTAATTTTATGAAAGACCATGTAAAACTATTAAGTGATTTCATGATTTGATATGGAATAAAAATTATGAAATAAAATGGTAGCACTTTTTCTGTTTGATAAACAAGATTACTGATTTACAACAATTACAATTGCTTTCACATAATTCAAAATATGAGTAAATTAATCAAGAAATACTATTAAATACATGCAATTTCCTTTTAGACTTGGTTAAAGCTGTTTAAAATAATGTACTGTGACAAACTACTGTATTTAGACTTTAATTATAGACTCTGTGCATGTCTCCTGACATGTAAAATTTTAAAAATCAGTGGTGGCGAATATAGCTAATAAAATTAAAGAAACTATTTTGAACATTTTATTTACTTATTTATTTGACAAATAAAAGTTGTATATATTTATCATATACAACAGGTTATTTGAAATATGTATACATCATTGAATTGCTAAATTGAGCTAATTAAAATATGCATTAATTCACATACTTATTATGTTTTGTAGTGAAAACAAAAAATCTTACTCTCAGAAATTTTCAAGAGTACAATAATATATTTTTATTAACAATGGTAACAATGCTATACAATCCCTTCAACTTATTTCTCCTATCCAATTGAACTTTTGTATCCTTCGACCAACATCTCAATCCTACCACCCCCCAATTCAGACTATTCCATTCTCTACTTCTATGAGTTCAACTTTTTAAAATCCACATATAGCTGAGATCATGCAGTATTTGTCTTTCTGTGCCTGGCTTATTTCACATAACATGATATCCTCCAATTCCTGTCATTGCAAACAAGACTTCTTTCTGTTTTAAGGATGAATAATATTCCGTTGTTCATATGTCTCACATTTTCTTTACCTATTCATTTATTGATGGAAACTTAGATTGATTCCATACCTTGGCTATTGGAAATAATGCTATGTTGAATATGGGAGTGCAGATATCTCTTCAGCATACTGATTTCATTTCCTTTCGCTGTATACTCCATAGTGAGTTGCTGGATTATATGGTAGTTCTATTTTTAATTTTGTGAGAAACTTGTTTTCCATAATGGTTGTACTAATTTACATTCCCACCAACATTGTACAAAGGTTTCCTTTTCTCCATAACCTCTCCACACTTTTTATCTTTCATCTTTTTGATGATAGCCATTCTAACAAGAGTGAAGTTATCTCTCATTGTGGTTTTAATTTGCATTTCTCTGATGATTAGCGATGTTGAGCATTTTTTAATATAACTATTGGCCATTTGTATGTCATCTTACGAGAAGTATCTGTTCAGAGTCTTTGCCCATTTTTGAATCAAGTTATTCATTTTTTTACTCTTGAATTCTTTGAGTTCTTCATATATTTTGGTTATTAAACCTTTATCAGATGTATGGTCTTCAAATATTTTCTCCCATTCTGTAGGTGTCTCTTCACTTTGTTGATTGTTTCCTTTGCTGTGCAGGTACTTTTTAGATTTATGTAATTCCATTTGTCTATTTTTGCTTTTGTTTCCTGTAATTTTGGAGTTCTATGCAAGAAATCACTTCCCAGATCAATATCATGGAGATTTTTCCTCTATTTTATTTTTTAGTAGTTTTATAGTTTCAGGTTTTATATTTAAATATTTAATACATTCTGAGGTATTTGTAATATGAAGTAAGGATCTAATGAAATTCTTCTTCATGTGGATATCCAGGTTTTTCAACACCATTCATTGAAGAAACTGTCCTTTCCTCATTACATGTTCTTGGCACCTTTGTAGAAAATCTACTCATCTATTTTTTTCTCTTGCCCGATATTCTCAATCTCTTGTTAAATTTCTAATTTTGGCCATTTATTATTTTCCTGATTTCATTGAATTGTTTCTCAGTATTTTCTTGAGGTTTGTTGAGATTCCTTAAAGCAATTACTTTGAATTCTTTCTCAAGCAGTTTATAGATCTACATTTCTTTGAGGTCAGTTGCTGGTATAATATTTTGGTGGTATTATGTCTCCCTATTTTTTAAATATTTCTTGTTGCTTTATATTGATCTCTACACATTTGATGTATGAGCTAGTCTGATCTTTGCAGACTGATTTTGTCTGGCAAAGCCCTTCACTAGTCTGTCCATATAGAGATCCTGGGTAGGCTGGCTGTTGTGGTCTGAGGTATGCTTGCTGCTGTAGTATTTGGGATAGCTTGCCTAGTGCCGTGATCAACAGGTGCGTGGACCTGGAACCTGAGATATGAGGGCAGGCTTGGAGCTTGTATCCACAGGGGTTGGCCTGAACCCTGTGTCCACATGGGCTAACCTGGCATTGGGGTTGGTCTTGAACCTTAGTCTGCAGGGGCTATCCAGGCATTGGGATACGCCTGACACCAAGGTCATCTGTGATAGACCTGTATCCTGAGTTCACAGTGGCTATATTGGATCCTGTGTCTACAGGGGTGGTTTTCGATCCTCATTCCATGGGGTGAAACCTGCTACTCGGATCTACTGGGTTGGGTATATACCCTAGGTGTGTGGAAACAGGCCTCAGTCCTGGAGCTACTAGGATTCTCCTGGTGCTGGCCTGGAGACTGTATCCATATGGGGAAGCCTGAATGCTTTGTCTGTTGGTGCTTACTTGATGATTAGGATGATGATGCTCAGCCAGGTGCTGGAGTAAGCCTGAAACCTGTGGCCATGGGAGTTCACCAAGTGTTGGTGTTGTTCTAGAGCCTGGGTCCACTGGAGTTGGACTGATGCTGGAAGAAGCCTGAGGCTGCTGGAACTGGCCTGGCACAGAGGACAGTCTGGAGCCTAGCACCACTGAGGTTGGCCTGGGTGGTTGGTTGGCCCAGAGTCTGAGTTAGCTGTACAGGCCTGGAACCTGCGGCTGTGGGAGTCCTCTTGGCCTGGGGGCAGGCCTGGAGGCTTAGTCTTTACGTAATGGCCTAGAGTCTGGGGCCATGGCACTGGGTATTATTGGAATGGGCCTAGTTTTGGGGTCCAAGGCAAAATCCAGTGCTCAATGCCCTCTCTTCCCATCCAGGGGTTGGGGTAGGGGTGATACAGGTAATGTGAAACTGTCTTTCTTATACTTTTCAACTTGCCTTTTCTTATTTCTGTGCTAGATCCAGGTGCTTTAATTTTTTACCAGGTTTTCTTAACTCTTGTAAAGATATTTTTGCATATGGACAGTTGTTCAAATTGATGTTTCTGCCAGGGAATGAGTGCTGGAGAGTACTAGTTAACCATCTTTCTGACTTCCATCTCTAAAAAAACTAATTTTTTACAAAAAATTAAGATAGTATCTTCAACTTTAATTAAAATAATTATTTGCATTATATGGCTATTTGCTTTTAGCAAATTCCAATGACTAACAATAAATGTATAATGTGAATATTTTAGAATTTGTAACTAAAAAATAAAAAATAAAAGTAGAAAATAGATCCATTTCTAATACTAGAATATATATATTTACAGTAAATTTCTTTCATATTCAAAATACTGCTTTACTCATATTGTCTGTGTACATTATTATATAGGTAGATAAATAGCATTGCTCAACATTATGTGTCTTCATGTAATTTAAATTAGCTTAAATGTATATACAGGCCCATTTTTGCATCAATGAGTGATTATGCAAGATTTTCAAAAATAAACATAAAATTTTTATATTAACAATGGAAGACTGTATTAGAATTTTATGTGCTGTGTCACAAATTCTGAAATAATTCATTAGGAAAACTATTCCAAGTAAACAAATATAACCATATCTTGTAGTGAAAGAAGCATAGCATATGTAACAAAAAAAGTACAATTATAAAATACTGTGACAAAGTGGTTACCAAAAATATCAGTCATATTAATGTGAATGGGCTTAATGTACTTAATAAAAGAAGGACATTTTCATTTTGACACACAAAACAAGTCCAAACTACATGCTGTTAAAAAGATAAATAAATCAAAATAAAGTTAAAATTAAAGAGATGAAAAGGTAGACAAATAGAAAGAGGCAGATATAGAAACAATGATAGAGACAGAGAGAAGGTGTGGTGAACCGTTTTAATACTAAAAGTGACAATTCAAAGAGAAGATGTAATGTTTATTTTTATGTGCCAAATTACATAGCAAAACCCATTATGAAGTAAATGTTACAGAGAGACATGTAGATAGAAACACAATAATAATAGAATAATTTAATATACTACTCACATTACAAGATAGATGAAATGGACAAAAAGAAATAAGTTAGGAAATAAAATCTTAAATAATATAATCAGTTAGTAGATTGTATTGCTTTATTTTGAATGCTACACCCTGATCATAGTAAATATGCCTTCCTTCTTCTCCAATGCTTATGACATATATATAAGAAGTGATAATATGTGTCACAAACAAAACATCAGTACTTTCCATGAAATCAAAGTATTATAAAGCTAGAAATTACCAACAGAAACAAAAAGCAAAAAATCCTATATTTGCCAAGGTTCTCCAGGAAAATAAAAGCCATAGGAGAAACACACACACACACTCACACACACACACACACACACACACACACACATATACACACAGTGTCTTTGGAATACTGCATTTTAAATATGTATCATAAAAGATAAACGTTGCCATCCAAAAGAAACAGAGAAGAAGGAAATTGATTTATGAACATTTTCAAGGAACAACTTGTTTCATTCCTTGAGAAATGACTATATAATAGGTATTTCTCCTTCTTATTCTAACAATACTGTTATCAAATGTGTACCATTCACCTTTATTTAAACAGAGAATACACAAGGAAGTTGCTTTGTTTATCAGGAAAGACACAGAACAAATAAATATTTCTACCTCTGCTTAAAGTTTGAATCTCTGGTGAACAGCCTGCTCATTTCTTGAGTGAGCATGTCGCAGTAGTATGAATACCACTGGAGTGATTCTGACATTTGGTTGATAAGATTTGCATTAAAATATATTTACAGAAATTCTGTTTAGCTAATATATAGCTCTTCACGCCCTTTATCAATTTCAAACACACTTGGTTTCCTCATGCATAAAACTTACTGAAATGTTTGCCAAGTAAAGCAATTCTAAATAGGAGTGAAAATATGTAAAGAATGCTATAACTGATCAGTTCCCCATAGGGCTGAGATAAAGCAAACAATCAAAGACAAGATAATAAGTTCTTGTTTTATTCATCTACATTTATTTTACAGCAAGTGTCATATGCAAATATACACTATTAACATCATCTTTTTTGACACAATGGTTTGTATGTTTTTGTAGCTATTGCCTCCTTAGTGTTTCATAATTCTATTCCCTAAGCTCCCAAGAATTAACTATAAAAAGTATTTCTCTCTCTGCAGTATATTATTTTTTCATTTATGAAAGTGTTAAGACACATGGAGAACATTTTTTGTGCTAGAGTTTTGGTTTTTTAAGAATTTATATTCATAAAGTATAGTATTACATATCAATAGACAATGAAGTTCTAGTTTATGTATAACATGTACATGTTAAAATTCAAGATGTGTGTACTGAGTTGTCATGTAGTAAATTCTGGACAGGTTTTATCTTTAAATTAAAATGTAAAGTAAGTTTTAGGTTTTAAAAATGTATTTCTAGTATTGAGTACAGTCATTATATTTCCACACTTGAATTACAGTAACAGAATAGACTAATTTTTGTTTTGAAAAGTAAAATAAATTTATTTTATTAAATTTAGAAAAAAAATACAGAACATTGGTATTGATTTGGCAATACGTCCATGTATAGATACATACATAGTTTAAAACAACACTATCAACATTGCCTACTAGTTCATTAAAATTTGAAGTTAAATATGAAAAGTTGGGACTTTTTTATAATTTTAAAGTGTTAATAATTATCTTTTTCCTAATCACTGAAACCCAAAGATTCAATGTGGAATTAAAAAGCAAAGCTATGAAAACCTTTGCAAAATTTTCTTATTTCCTAATATAGAATCACTATTTTGAGCTTGTTTTAACTGAATGTTCTGCTAACCACATTCTTATTCCAATATCTGGAAATAATATCTCTCCTCATTAACTTTCAATAATCATAGCTGTACGTAGGCCAAGATCACGGATGTAGAGTTATATTATTTTTCTTCATTTTCTAAATCCATATTATATCTACATGTTCTTATTTCACTAAATTTATCTTATGTAATTTTTTTTGTTTTCCTAATAACTCAGTGATACGATACATAATTTTAATTTGGAATATATACTAACAGTGAGTCACTATCTGCTCATTCCTTGCAGGTTCAGGCTTATTGTGTATCAGAATGATGATATCAAGCATGATGAAGATTCTAGAGTGAGATTCCTAAAATATTAAGCTGACTAAGAAAACAGCCATTGCACTAAATTTTAGAATTTTAGAGTAGTTGGAGTGAGGATATTAACTATGATGGTCTATCTACATATATTCATCATTGATAACATTTTACGTAATGGGATAGTGTACCATTTGAAGATATGCCCCAGAGCAACTTTTACAATGTTATTTTATGCCCCCCTTGATGTTTCTTCTTTAGTAGGTTACAATAAAACTTTTGTCACATGTTAATTGTAACCCATGACTTGGACAATTTCAACTGAACCTTGTAAAGAAAAAAAATTAGAGGATTTTTTGATCTTCCGGGCTCATTACACAGAAGAAACTGTGCTATATGTCTCTTCACTTTCTATCTCTCAATCTTAATGCCTTTCTTAGACTTGAGTATTTATTAACTATAATGATGTAGTTGCTTTTCAGCCTATTAGAAAAAGACAAAAATATATATCCCATGAAAAAATTTATTTGAAATTTAAAGTTATCTTTAATTTTTAATTTTAATTAATATTTATCAGGGGCAGAGCATGATGATTTGTATCAAAGAAGGATAAAATTCATTGTGTATATTGTTTTAATGTCAAAACCAAAATATATTTCCAAATCTATACCTTATATAAAATATAAGTCATGGGGTGAAAGAGGGCAAGAAGAGGAGAAGATGAATGTTTCCTATGTATACATAAAATGTGTCATTTAATTGAGGCAGCTTCTATCATTTACTAATGTTAAATTTTTGTACATTAGGAAAATGGAATATGAGAGTTTTTATTTGTCCAGGTTATTCAGCTAGTGATTCCAATGTCTGATTCTTAGTTCCTGACTTTTTCCTCTAATTTGTTTCCTTAGTATTATAAACATAGTAAAATAAATGCAGTAAAGATTAGTGTATTGAAAATGTCTTTTTTGAACTGGCATGCATTTACAGATGGATGATGTTAACTCCCTCACCTTTTTACTCTGAAATCCAGGGCAAAGGATTCAACTTCTCTCTTTCTTATCCTAAAGATAAGGTTGGATATGATAGTAATAACCAGGAATGTTGTTGAGAGGAAATATAATAATTCATTTAAGTCACTTAGCATAACTCTTGACACTTAGGGTTTTATTAGTGTTATATTTTAATAATATCATTATAATTTATTATTATTATCATTAGTATTGTTATGATAATGAATGTTAGACAATGTGTGAAAATGACCGATAGGCAGTAAAAGATCTGGAACATATCTCCAGTGCCTTTGAATCACTTTTATTCACTCTCATTTATTATTTCACTCACTCATAAGCTTCTTTCTTGCTTTATTCAATTGGCAGGTGTCTATTAAAAACACATTTTGTGTCAGGCAGTGTGATACACATTGGAGAAACCAGGAAAAAAGCAGAGATTCCCTTCTGATAAAAGTGTTATTCTTCATTGGAAGATGAAAAAGAAAAGAAAATACTACTTTTGTGTAATATTTAATAACAGAGTTAATCTCTCAATAGTACTAGGGGAGCTCAGAGCAAAGCCTGTAATTCAGGATGAAAGGTTTGGAAAAAGCCTCACAGAAATCCTAAAACTTAAATTGGACAACAATGTGGGTAAACAAGTACTGGTTGGAACAATGGTGTTAGGGTGGTCTGAACAGAGACATCACGATGCTCAAACCTACAATGAGAGAAAGCCTGAGAAATGCTTAGAAGGGAAAGTTGAACATGGCAGGATGTGTATGAAGCAGGCAGGAGATGAAGGCATGCAGTTAAACTGAGGCCATTTAATGTGCAGAACATTTATTAGAAAGTACTCTTGGTATTAGCACCTGTGGAGGGAAGGAAAAGAACTAGGATTTGACAGGGGGTAAGTTGAACAGCAATGCTTCCCAATGAAGGCATCAGCCAACCTCACAGAGGTTGTTATAAGTTAGGATATTCCTTCAACATTATTGTGAGTTAGGGAGAGAGGCTATGTCTTTATATTCCTTATATTCTTCATCATGAGATGCTGGATACTCCTGGAAGGAGTTTTTACCTTGGCTGTGACAGTTTTCTTCAGTGGAGGTCTGACAGCTGAGTTCTGGCAGCTGGTTCTGCGTACAGCTGGTTAACTCCTTCATTACTGAAGAGGGATCTAGATGGAATACCGGAGTGTCCACTACAGTTGTCTTGAGAACTTACTATTGATTACCAGAACAACTTTTAAGCAATGCCATGAAGTACTTGAATCTTGCACTTTCTTTCTGTTGTGTTCTTAATTTAGTGGAAGAGAATAATGCTTGCTTGATGCAGGGAACATTCAAACTGCACTTTGTGGTTATGCATCCTTCACTTTATATAAATCGGTCCATCTGCCCCTAATTATACTATTTTGTATTTCACAGTATTACAGGGGTACAAGTATTTAGATTACATATATTGTTTTCGCACCACTCAAGTCAGACTACAAGTGTGTCCATCCCCCAGATGGTGCGCACCACACCCAATAGGTATGCATAAACCCACCACCTCCCTCACCTCCCACCTGCCCAACACCCGATGAATGTTATTACATAACTGCACGTAAGTGTTGATCAATTAATACCAATTTCATGGTAAGTATATATGATGCTTGTTTTTCCATTCTTGTGATACTTCACTTAGAAGAATGGGCTCCAGATCCATCCAGAATAATATAAGAGGTGCTAGTTCACTATTGTTTTTTCTGGCTGAGCAGTACTCTATAATATACATATACCACATTTTATTAATCCACTCATATATTGTTTGGGTACTTGGGTTGTTTCCACATCTTTGCAATTGTGAATTGTGCTGCTATAAAAATATGAATGAAGATGTCTTTATTATAGAATGTCTTTTTTTCATTTGGATAGATACCCAGTAGTTGGATTGCTCGATCAAATGGTAGTTCTACTTATAGTTCCTTGAGGTATCTCCATATTGCTTTCCATAGACGTTGTACTAGTTTTCAGACCCACCAGCAGTGTAGGAGTGTTCCTATCTCTCCACATCCACACCAACTTTTGTTGTTTTGGGACTTTTTGGTAAAAGCCATTAAGTGATATCTCCTTGTGGTTTTGATTTGTACTTCCCTGATGATTAGAGATGTTGAGCAGTTTTTCATAACTTTCTTGGCAATTAATCTATCTTATTAGTCTCTCTTCTTTTGAAAAGTTTCTGCTCATGTCCTTTGCCCACTTTTTAATGGGGTTGTTTGATTTTTTCTTGCTGATTTTCCTGAGTTCTAAAGATATTCTAGCTTTCAGCCCTTTATTGGATGTGTAGCTTGCAAAAATTTTCTCCCATTCTGTAGGTTGTCTGTTTGCTCTCCTAACAGTTTCTTTGGCTGTACAGAAACTTTTTGATTTGATCAGGTCCCATTTATATATTGTTGTTGATGCTGTGATTGCTTTTGGGGTCTTTTTCATAAATTCTTTGCCTATAATGATGTCTATAAGAGTTTTTCAACATTTTTTTCTATAATTCTTATGGTTTCATGCCTTATGTTTAAGTCTTTTATCCATAGTGAATTGATTTTTGTGAGTGGTGATATGTGTGGGTCCTGTTTCAGTCTGCTACATGTGGCTATCCAATTGTTCTAGCACCATTTATTGAATAGGGATTCTTTTCCCCAGTGTATGTTTTTGTCTGCTTTGTCAAAAATCAGATGGCTATATGAGGAATCTTCCTCAACACGTTTTATGAAGCCAACATCACCCTGATACCAAAGCCAGGGAAGGACTCAATAAAAAAAGAAAACTGCATACCAATATCCCTTATGAATATAGGTGTAAAAATTCTCAACAAAATCCTAGAAAATCTAATTCAGCTGCTCATCAAAAAACAAAACAAAACAAAATCCATCATGACCAAGTGGGCTTCAGCTCAGAATTGCAGATATGGTTCAACATATGCAAATCTATAAATGTAATTCACCACATAAATCGAAGCAAAAACAAAGGCCATATGATCCTCTCAATAGATGCAGAAAAAAAAATTGACAAAATTCAGCACCCTTTTATGATAAGAATGCTTAACAAAATGGGCATAGACAGGACTCATCTCAAAATGACAAAAGCAATATATGACAAACCCACAGCCAATGTTATACTGAAGAGGGAGAACTTGAAACCATTGCCACTTAGAACTGGAATCAGACAAGGTTGCTTTCTATCACAACTTCTATTCAACACAGTGCTGGAAGTCCTAGCTAGAGCAATCAGACAAGAGAAGGAAATCAAGGGCATCCAAATGGGGGCAGAAGTGATCAAACTGTCACTCTTTGCTGGTGATATATATGATCTTATATCTAGAAAACCCTAAAGATTCTGCCATGAGACTACTGGAATTGAAAAATAAATTCAGCAAAGTCTTAGGTTACAAAATAAATGTACACAAACCAGTAGCGTTCCTATATGCCAACAACAAACTGAGAACCAAATCAAAGACTCATTATTCTTCACAACAGCAACAAAGAAAATAAAATACCTAGGAATATATTTAAGTAAGGAGATAAAATATCTCTATAGGGAGAACTACAAAACACTGAGGAAGGAAATAGCAGGGTATGTAAACAGGTGGAAAACCATACCATGCTCAAGGGTTGGCAGAATCAACATTCTTAAAATGTCTGTACTACCCAAAGTGATCTACAGATTCAATGCAATCCCTATTAAAATACAAACATCATTTTTTGCAGATCGAGAAAAAATAATTCTATGCTTTGTATAGAACCAGAGAAGACCCTATATAGCCAAAACAACCTTAAGCTAAAAGAACAAATTGGGAAGCATCAATTTACCACACTTCAAGTTATATAACAAGGCTATTGTAACCCAAACAGCATGAAACTGACACAAGAATAGATTCAAAGAACAATGGAACAGGACAGAGAACCCAGACATAAAACCTAACTGTTCTATTAAAAAGAGTACCTATCATTACTTTTATCTCTTGCCTGTATCACCATGATTGCCCCTGAGCCATTCCTCTTGCTTACAGTCTTGTACCTCTGAAATCCCTTCCCCACAGGGAAGCCAGATTAGAGATGTAACACTACAAAAAACATAATGCAGTGCTCTTCCTTAAAATCTTCCAATGGCCTCTCAGTCTACTTGGAATAAAACCCAAAGTTAGAGTCCTATTTCATAGCTCCTATTTTTGATGAAATGCCTCCACTAATGCCTGATGATGAGCTGATTTATATATTTTCAAAAGAGATATGTATATTAAACAGGAGATGCAGGGAATGTCCTAAAAGTAACTGGGGTAATTTGTGTTTAATGTGAAAAACACACTTTGATAGATGAGTCTATTAGCCCCAATTCTTTATAAGGTTGACCTGTATGAAAACTTTCAAAAGCTATAACAAAAAAAGTTCATAAGTTTACCAAATTTGTAATGATGCATTTGTGAATTTTATATAAAAATGAGCATATCAATAAGGTACATTTTACAGAATTTCCATCATCTAAAAAATATATAAAGCAAATTCTTATTCTCATAGCATGTCAAAATTTGCAATTTAGGAAAAATATTCCTTGAATATCTCAAACTCTAGTTTGAATACTTTCTAAGTGGCCTGAAATTTTTATGCATTATTCGTACTTAATGTCTTTCTGAAACTATGCAAACTACTCCATATGAATAAACACATTTTGCTAACAGCTAACCTAAGAGGTAAATAGTAATTTTATTCAGAATCAGAAATATAAAGCAACTTGTCCAAGATTTCTCAATAAGTGACAAGGGCAGGACTGAAATTGTATCTGTGACTGGCAGCTCATGCTCTTGCTCTTTATGTAAGTGATTGGATATTACAGCTCATATTTCAGAAGTCCAAAGAGTGGATCATTATACTGAACTTTTGTTAAACACTACTCTAATCCCATTTTTTGCTTCAAATGAAACAATTTCAATAGTAGTTCCTATAGCACCTTCCATATTTGTATAAAGTTTTAAACTTTTGAAATATTTTAAGCAATTTATGGAATTATCAAAACAAGAATATCAGCATCAAATATTGTTGTAGGAAAGCTGTACATTATTTATTTTTAAAATCTTTATAAGAAATTACTAATATGAATATTATCTTCTTATTGTAAATACCAAGTTTACAATATTGATGTGTAATAAAGAATTAGTTGCTAAGTTATGTTACTTCTGCACTTATTTATATTGAGGAGACAGCCTTGACTATGTTAACTATGTCAAGAATGTGGAACTTTTATCATTCTATGTATGTAGTCAAGAAGCTCCACTGAAATGACTTTCATTAAAAATCAACATTTTCATGGTAATATTGATTTAAGTCAAATAAAACTTGTTACTTAGAAGTAATTTTGTGTGTGTAATAAAATCCAAAATTATTCATCTATAAGAATAGTATTATCTTTTATTTTATAGTTGAATAATAAATAGCATTTCAGTTCAAATTTATTATAAGATAATTTTATGCAGATTTTTTAGATAATAGAGCTGGTATTACAGACCTCCAGCTTTATTTTTCTAAGAAACTTATGAAATCCAAGTACTATTTGTATTTAAAATGATCTAGGATGAAAAAATAATAAAAATTTTGAGATATTTATTCAGTACTTTATTTTATAAAATATATTCAACTTCTTATAATTTTTATTAATCTAATAGTGGATAAGTTGTAAAGAAATGGTTTAACATCTTACATATGTTTAAAAATTAAAATCCAGAGGGATTAAGAAATTTATTAAGGTCCCAGATTGATACATTTTAAAGAGTCAGCCTTTAATGGTAGATCTACTTGTATCCCTTTAAGGTATCTCCATATTGCTTTCCACATAGGCTGAACTAGTTTGCAATCCCACCAGCAGTGTAGGAGTGTTCCTATCTCTCC
>VBSM01000361.1:56159334-56198812 GCA_008086735.1 Cheirogaleus medius | reverse complement strand
ACATAACCGTAATATTTGTACCCCCATAATATGCTGAAATAAAAAAAAAAGAGTCAGCCTTTAGAATTCTTTCAATTTAGGTTTGAATTCTGCCCATGCTATTTGCTAACTTTTTTACTTTTGTCAATTTATTTAAATTTCCCAAACCTCATCATTACTATCTATAAAAAGAGGATAGTATCTATACTGGCAATTTCTTATTAAGATTACAAATAACATATAGCTTTCCTAGAACAATCCTTGATATATAGTAGGTAGGTGATAATAAGGCACTGATGATAGTAGGTGCTGATAATAAAATCACTTAACTCCTAAATAAGTGGAAGCAGGGAAAGAACTCAGGGATTCAGAATTCCAGTGCAAAGACTGTTTTACTAAGCAGTTTTGAAAAGATCTCTTTCTCAAACTAATTTCTCCTTTTCTAGTAGCCATTGTGTATATGTAGACAAGTTTGTTTGGATTCATCAAAATTCAGAAATAGTCACAAATAGTAAACAACAAATGGTATCCAGTAATATGGTAAAATAACTTCTTATCTGGGGATATCATTGTATCATGAGAACTTTAACATTTTTAAATGTGAATATCTTTAAATGAGTTCCGCTCTTTATCTCAAGCATCTCAGTGTCTCTGCAAGATTGTTCTTCAAAAGAAAAAAAGATTGTTCTTCAATAAATTTAGCTGAGATTCTTGTACATATAAACATATTACAGTTACACGTTTGTTGAGTAGTAAATAAACATTAATGCCAATTTTTATCTTACACCTCTACTAGAAAGAACCCTAATATATATGTGTATATATACTTTCTGGCATTTGCAGTGAATTGTTCTTTACCAAGTCTGCCTTTACTGTAGCATATATATTGTATCATACTGGCATTGATATGCCACATTTTAGTCATAGTGACAGTGAAAACTTAAAAAATATATATCTGCTTTTAGCATAAAGAAAAGTAGACCTGAATTATTTCAGTGAATTACTTACTTTCCCCAACTTTCAAGCATGACTTTCCCAATTCTGGTTTTTCCTACATTCATATTACAATTCAGCAACAATTTCTCTGTCATATTCACTGTCATACAGAAAATAAAAACTGCTACTACCTTGCTAAGGCGTTCAAATCCTTGGTGACAGATTGTTGTGTGAATTACCCTAGCAGTAAATTTCCTAACACTCCTCTTTTCATTGGTTTAAGATATTGAGTACTGCTGATAGAAAAATTATTCTAAATTTCTGGATGTTTTCCTATTAATTACTCCGTGTTTCCTAGATATAGTATTGTGAAAATATACCTATAACGTTGATTTTATACGTATTAATTTGATTATATATTTATAAAATAAAAATTATGAAGTTGGATTTTTATAGAATATAATGCTTTTAAATACTTAAGCGATTTTCTCTTAAGTCTGCAAAACTATTTTTAGAATTGGTGTTTCTTTCAAATGTGTCAGCTATTAGAGTGTAGGACTTCTTAGTTTATTAGTAATACAAATGTTATGACTGAATTAAAAAAGCTTCCCTAATCACTGAAAGGTCTTTGAAAGCTCCAAAGTAATTATATCTTGCAATTATCAGAAAATAAAGTTCCCAAATCATTTCGACAGTCAAGCATTTACTGGTTCTGAGCCTGCAGCTATGTGTGGATAAGATTAGCTGCTAATTATAGGGAGGGAAAATAATTAAGGTGAAATAAATTTTTCATTTTAAATTGCATATGATATTTGAAATAAGGATGTTTTCTGCCCTTATCAAAGCATTTCTAGAAGTCTAGAGGATAGAATGTGATTGCATTTTAAAAAGCAATGTTGAAGAAGGTAAAGAATTATGTTTCAAATATTTTATAAAATAAATAAATATGCTGAATAGTTGTGCTCTAATGAGAGGTTTTGTTTTATTATGCCAACTAATTTATTGAATTGACTGAATTAAGAAGAAGCATGGGCTGACAAATAAATAAATGCTAGAAGTTAATGAACAAATAATTATTGCCATATTATTTGTTAGACTGACATATATCATGTTTGTTTTTGTTTTAAATTTTCCACTTTTAAATTCCAATATTAGGAAAGCAATTATCTACTACATTTTTCCCCAAATATCCTGCACTAAACACAAGTTTTACTAATAAAAATAACTATATATATATCATAAAAGCATTGGATACCTTTTGAAAATCCTTGTGAAATTATGAAGTTTATTAGCTAAATGATTTATCATGTCTTATTTTATGCATTGTAATACTTCATTTGGGCCTTAGATGATGCAGAATTTCTCAAATTTACTTAACCAGAGGTCTAGAGTTCCTTGGAACACATTTTATAATATATTAATTTAGATTTCTTTCCCTTACATACTTTATTGTTCGGGCAAACAAATTAATCTGTGTAACAGTAATTTCCTCAGGTTTTCACCTATTCAATTTCTGTATGCTTTGTAATGGCATTTCAAGATTCTATGTTATGTTCTTTACAACAGTATTTCTCAAATGTGGTATCTTTTAGCTCCTTTTACCAATAGCCAAATTTAAAAATACATATAAGGTTATCACAGATCTCACCTAATAATATTAAATTAATATTTCAATTTATAATGACAATTGGATATTATTATTATGCCTGATATTTTGTGAACTTTAACCAAGTAACCTATTCAGGTTGATAGATAAAAACCATAAGGTATAGATCAGATTCTACCAGCAGTCAGTTTCTTCTTGCAAATTTGTATATATACTAAGTAGCACTAGAAATATAAGTCATTTAGAATGGCAACCAAGATTGGAAGGAATCTGCCAGATAGTTGGGCATATTCAGATAACACTTGGAATCAGAAATTATGGTATGCTTTCTTGCTGAAGACTATTTCCTGTCTCCAAACAGTAACAAAGCTGATGAATTTCACGCAAAAGCTAGAATTTCAAATCTTTCAACTTGGCAGATAGTATTTCCAATCTGCTTCTCTTATCTTGACCCCTGGAAAGTACTTCTTGATCATCTGTTGCAGCATTGGGATTGATTTTAAAATATACTTAATAATACTTCATCAGCTTCTTTCACCAGTGAGTGAAGACAATTTCCATGTGTTGAGAAAGAATAAAACTCTTGGCTATCTCTGCTTGGACCCCAGTTCAATTATCTAAAGATATTATTATATTGTCTTAGCAACATTAAGAAATTGTGATATTTCATTCCTGTGGGTTCAGACAAATATGAATAATGAAAGTACCATTGAGATTTTTCACTCAAGAAGCACTTGAAATCATAGAAATTGATTTAATGGCCTTACTTATGTTATGAGGAGACCTTTTTATCTTATCCCTCAATTTCAAATCTCCTATTGAATAGCTAAAAAAAATTTAGTGGGAAATAGTAGTTAGTAGCAGAGAAGTATACCCACAAACCACTCTTTTTGCTCAGAATGCTAAAAAGTGTATGCTCAGTGACCAAGAATTGAATACATTTACAACATTCATTATTTTTTTCAAGACTAATGAATAAAAAGGAAACATATAAGTGATGGTTATTTTTTTCTCTGATAATAAGTCCAAGTTGGAATTCTGATAAGATTTCTCTTATCTCATACATAAGTGACTATTTTTGTTGCACACACAGAGCTGAAGAATCATCAGAAATTATCTGAGTGCATTTTCTAGTCTATATTATGATCTATAGAAAAATGATTACTAACAAAACATCTATTTCCCATTACATGCATCATTAGTGTAAGATAAACATTGCCTATCTTTTCTCCCACATAAGTGAATATAGTATATGGAATGAGCTTATTAATTTAGCAGATTAAATACTTTATACAAATATATAGAAAGGCATGTCAACACCTCTGATCACAATTGCTTTAATAATTTATGGACCAGTGATATATAATGATGAGTAGTCATTCCATATGAAATTGTGGATAAAACTCATTCCTATTAATTCATATCATAATAATTGTCATTTAACTCATAAGTTGGTTTATAATTTTACATCAAAATGTGACTTCTTTTTGTTATCATACAGTATACCAATGCTGAAAGATGAATTTATATTTTTGTTCTAAGTCTTTATTTACAAAATGTATCTATTTTATATTTTAAAACATTATTTTGAGATTATTATGTTGAAAAAAGACTTGGTTTTTCAGGAAAATCAGTATTGCTTTTAGAAAATAAAATGAAAACCTTTATGGTTTCATGGTATTATATGTCAATACCATATGGGATTGGAGTTCTTTTTATTGGAATGTTATGACATCTTTCTGAGTTGTAATGTTTGTATAACTATTTACCTAAGTCCTTTTTAAGTTCATGGATCACTTTTTGGCCACACTTCTACTTTTGTCAGTTGCATCTCCAAACAGCAGAACAATTGTACTGACCACCCTCTGTTTCTTCCCTCCCCTACTCCAGATCCATTAGCAACCTTTTCCTGCCTTGATTTTTACCCCTGTAGAATTCATCATTTGAACCACCTTGTTGCTAGTATGCTGGCTGAGTTCAATCAATGGAAGGCAGCAGACAGATTAAGAAGAGAGTTCTGTGTTTTTTTGTTTGTTTGTTTGTTTTGTTTTGCCTTTCCTTGCAAAGCTGAATTCCTTGGCACCCTGGATCGTGGCTAATGGACACATTTCCAGTTTCTACTCTTTCAACTTTCACACAGCTCTACTAACCTATTTCCATGCCTTTCGACTCCAGGGGTTGTTCCTACTTCCTGACATTGCTAGTACTTGAGTGTCTTATCTTATTTTGTTCTTTTAGAATGCCCACAGTTACAAAAGTAATCCTTCAAATAAATCATCTGAGTATATCTGAATTTTCTCACTGGGACCCAGATTAATATGGTAGTTCAACAAATTTAAATTATGAAAATATAAAATAATAAGCATGATATACACATGGCATAAGTAATAAGATAATTAAAATAAGACTAATGAGATCTTATAGTACATGTACAATTTATAAAATATAACAAATTTTATGTTTTATTAGAAAGCAATATGATTTCTAGGAAAAAGTCATACTCAATGATTTTGTGTTTAACACTCAATTTCAATTAAAATTTGTCTATAGCAGAAAGAACCAACTTCAGGAAGATAAACGTGGCCCACAGAATATATAAGAAAAGTTATTTGAAGCTTTAAAACCTTTAAGGAAAAAATATAAGCACACACACACACAAACACTCACACACAGAGAAAAACCTTTGTAGCATTGAATATAAACAAAGGGCTAATTTTAATTACATAGAAACATATAAACAAATAAAACTCAAGGAAGTAAATAAATATATGAGAAAAAAAGCAATGCTACAAAATTCAGTGTAATCATAAATATGGAATTAATCCTTAGGTATCAAATATTTTAAAGCCAAATATTTCTTAACCATGAAATCATTTATTGACAAATACAAATTTATTGTTTATATTTATACAGATAATTATTTTTATTCAAACTATGTCTTCATTTTGTATAAATCAATGGAATACAGAAAACTCAGACTGATATTTGGATATGTGAAGTCACCAGAAAGACAGCTTTTAAAAGAAAAATACAAAAGAGAAAATTTACCTCTGAGAATTAAACATTTGTTCCAACATGTTATTTAGGAATTTGGTTCTCTTAAAGCTCTCAATTTAAATAATAATCAGATTATAATACATTGAATTTATAGGTGTATATACAGAAATGATGTTTTAGCTTTGCAAAACTTATGGCAGAGACAAAAAATTTTAGGAAGGTTAAAAAAAGTTATTCAAAATTGATAGAACATATCACATATATTTGATTATTTAAGTGTACATCCCTGCTCCTTTACAGTGGAGAATCTTGGCCAAAAGACTCTGTGAGTTATAGATCCATAGGCATGAATTTTCTTTTGGGAAAATCTACTGCAGAAACATTTTTGAAGATCATCTAACTGTAATATTCTCTTACTTTATATAGAAGCATTGTTCTGATTACCCCTACTATTTCCACAGAGAGTAAATGCACTAATCATCCATTTTCATTGCACAGTAATACATAACAATGGGTCTTCTGATTATATTTAGTAATAAATACCATTGGGTCTCCTCATGTTAGGTTTGTTAATTGGGATCATGGGTATTAATTTCTTAAGCTGCCACAACAAATTACCACAAGTTTTGTGGCTTAAAATAACAGATATTTATTCCCCATAGTTCTGAAAGCCAGATCCAAAATTAAGGAATTGGCAGGGCCATGCTCCCTCCAAGGTTTCAAGGGGAGATTGATTCCTTTCTTGTCCCTTTCAGCTTCTAGTAGCTCCTGGTATTCTTTTGCTTATGGTAGCATAACTCCAATCTCTACCTCCATCTTCACATGGCCTTCCCCTGTGTGTATAAGATTTCCTCTCCTTTTTTCTACAAGGACACCAGTCGCTGGACTGACTTAGGGCCCACTCCACATCCAGTATGACCTCATTTTGTGATCTTAAATTATATCTGAAAAGAACTTTTTTCCAAATAAAGTCCTAGTCACAGGTCCAGGGTTAGGACTTAGACATACCTTTTTGGAATAAGCAATTTAATTCACTACGTCATATAAACAATATGTATTCTCATTGCAAAATAATGAATAACGCTGGGTCTTTTTTGTATGTGTGCTTTTGATAAAATAATTTATGGTTCCAAAGCCCTATTAATCTTTGGCAGCTAAAATAGTGTGTTTTAGGAACTACATTTCAAAATGCACAGATTCTAGAAAGTTATTATTTGAGTTAGCTCATCTTTCTGTGTAGTTTCCGTCCCTTAAAAGCACATTTCCCTACATTGCAACTTCGTATTCCAAGTTTCTAGAAAAGGAACTTGTGAACATTTTGTTTCTTTCAAATAAGAATCTTTGGGTCTATGATAGCAATAGATGTTATCAATATGAATAAAATTTTATGCCTGAAGTTACTAATTTTCCAGTCTCTTACTTCTCCATTCAAATGTGTTATGAAATTTATAAACAATAATATGTCAGCTTTTTGCCTTGTGAAGCCCTTCAGTCTACTTCTGTGATAAATATGAATGTTTTCTGAAAGACTGATCATACATTTTATTAAAAAATTTCTGAGATTTTATAGAAAAGACAAAATTAATATATACAACATTGTTTGCAAGAAGACTTGATTATGTCCCCTGTGAAATGCTCCGGGAAAATGCTTTCTAAAACACCTCATCTGAAAATTAAATTGTTGTCTTCTCAAGTGGGAATTATTCTTTAAATATGTACTAAAAAATAATCCCTTAAATCCTTTTATGTATCTTTATACTTTCCTGTATCACACTTCAAATGCATTGCTCATTGATATGGTTTTGAAATGTCATCATTTATTAGTTACTCAAGCATCAATATTTTCTGTCTTTTACAAAGCCTTTTTGTCTGCAGCAAAGATACTTTATGTTAAAATCCTTTCTTTCTGTAATTTCTACTTTGTGTTCTCCTCAGTTGGCCCTTTTGGATGTCTTCTTTTTTTCTCAGGTTAGAGGATTTCTTGGTAATTAGTTTTCATTATTTCTTTAAATGACCACTTAAAAGATTTTTTATTCTCCTTCTATTGCTTTAGATTTTTGTAAGGTATACTACTTGCTTTCATTTGGAATTTTGTTGATCCCTTCCCAGAAATAACAATAGAAATTGAAAGTGGGGAAATAAAAGCAGATTAACTACAATGACTATAAAGTGTGTGTGTGTGTGTGTGTGTGTATGCAGGTACATGTGGATATTAATACATGGTACTGTGCCTTTTCTTTAAATCTAGGCATTGGGATTTTACTTAACTGTTTTTCCTTTTTCTTTGGTTTGAAATACAGCAATGCATACTAAAAACAAAATGAAGGAAAATATAAAAAAGAATATTATATCTGGTTGAATTGCTTTGCTTCCTTGAAAATTAAGAGTTTGACATGTAGCTGATATTAGAGATGAGTTAGACTTCCTAATGCATTATCAATTAGTCTCAGGAAAAGACACTAGGCTTGTGTAAAACATTCTCTCACCAGGCAATTTATCATCCCTTATGTTTACTACAAGTATAGGAAAAGGAAAAGAAACACAGTTCTTGTGAGCAAGCCAGTCTCAGAAATAAAGTCCAAAAATGTATGCATATATGGGTGCACCTGTGTTCCTATATTGTCTGAGTTCCTATATTGTCTGGGAAAAGGAGCATTGTCTTGCAGTGTTTTTATAGGGAAGAATTAGAATTATTGACTAGGTTTTATAATAAGGTGGGTTTAGGCACAATAAAAGTTAACATGGAATTGACTACCTCATCCTTGCTCAGGTAAGAATAACCAGATCCCTGACACAAAATAGAAGGAAATTTCAAATTTGTGGCCTACAGCCTATTCTAACCCTGAATCATAAAAATACAAACAAAACTGATTCAGGTAAAAATAAGTAAGAAATACAATGACTTTGGAACAAATTTTATCAAAGATAATGTTATCTTAATTTTAATAATAATTAAAAATAAGAATTTTTATTTAAAAATTTAAATTTAAAATAAGAACTTTCTAATAATTAGCACTTTCAAAATGGAAGTGAGCATCATTCCCATCATGAATTTAAACAAAGGCTGTATTTTCATCTCCTGAGATTAAATGCATAGATTGAACTTGACCCCTTTCAGTCCTTCTTGATTCTAAGAACCTAAAATTAAAATTAATGAATGCACTCATCAAATATTAGTGAGAAATCCCATCTAAATTCTTTTTATCATAATATTTGTCAGAATTTTTCTATTCTTAAACTCAATAAATATTTACTGAATAATATTTGTAGACCACTGAGATTGTGATTAGCAATACAAATTTGTCTAGCAAAATTAAAGAAATGTAACTAAGTGATCATAACATGTTATGACAAGTGCTTGTTGCAGAAAATGTTAGTTGGTTACCCACAGCTTTTTTTTTTTCATTACCTAATTAAAACACCTGGGACTTGCGATGTTGCTATAGGGAATATTTCCCTGATCTTGTATCCTAAAATGGACCTCTCTTCCAGCTCTAGGAATGAATCATAGCAAAGATTACCCAATTTCTTTTGCTAAACATCTGTTTTTCAAGTTTCCCTTGCAGTACAAGTTTGTCTTTTCACAATCTTCTAGCAAAGGAAGGGTCAGATTGATGGCTCCTGAAAGAGCTCATATATTGATAAAATATAAGAGAGTTACACACATTAAAGGCCCTTATTATCACTTATCTCTTATCTCTCTACCTTGCTTTTGAATATAGTTGTGATGCCTAAGCTTCTACAGCTATCTTACAATGATGATGCAACAGGTATAAGAGCTAAAAGCCAATATTCGAAAGATGGTGGCTCATAACATTAGAAAGAGCCTAGGTCTTTAAACCCAGGCTTTTTTAAAATCTCAGACTAAAGTTCTGAGATTACCTACCTCTGCACCTTTATGAAATTAATAAATTCCCTATTTTAAACTAGTATTTGTCAAGTATTCTCTTAATTCCAGCTGAAATAATTCCCAACTTATGCAATAGCAGTGTGTTTATGTATATAAACATGCATACAACTCTCATTAAATAAATTGAAATATATGATAAGGAACACAGATTACTGAATTTTGTATTATTAGCGGTGATAGCATGTGTTGTTGGCTCAGTAGAAAGAACAGGAGGCTGCTACAAAACCTTTATGGCATATTGTACCATAACAAGGCCTTCATTCTGGTGTCTCAAATTTTGTTTTTCTTTACATTTTTTTTGTAACTTTTATCTCTGTGCGTTAACTCTCTAACAATATTGCTAATTGCTTATTGACGAGACCCTACCCTTATTCTCCCATCGGCATCTATGTCCCAATAGAAAATGCATTGCACATTCGGACTATATAATTTGAGCAAAGTTCAACATAGAACTCTTTTCTTTTCTTTTTTTTTAATTTATTTTTTTATTTCAGCATATGATGGGGGTACAGATATTACAGTTATGTATATTGCCCATGCCTCCCCTCACCCCTCGAGGCAGAGCCTCAAGCATGACCATCCCCTAAACGTTGCACATCTCACTCATGTTCGTATATACCCATCCCCTCTTCCCCCCTCCCACCCGCTCAATACCTGACAAATGTTATTCCTGTATGTCCACTTAGGTGTTGATCCATTAATACCAATTTGTTGGTGAGTACATATAGTGCTTGTTTTTCCATTCTTGAGATACTTCACTTAGTAGAATGGGTTCCAGCTGTATCCAGGAATATACAAGAGGTGCTATATCACCATTGTTTCTTAAAGCCGAATAGTACTCCATGGTATACATATACCACATTTTGTTAATCCACTCATGTATTGATGGGCACCTGGGTTGTTTCCACAACTTTGTAATTGTGAACTGTGCTGCTATAAACATAGAACTCTTGATAAAGGTGTGGCAGGGCTTAGAAGAACTAAAAAGAAATAGGGAAGGACATCTGGTACCAGCAACAGCAAGAATAATCACAACCACTAGTCCTAAAAGGGCCAGTAATGAGGGATTACTACAATCTTGAGATGTAATGATATGGAGTGACATCAGCCACTTGCTGGATGTTCCCTAGAAACAGTTTCTTGTCATGTGGGCCTCTCCATGGGGAAGTATGCCACATGAAAGCTTCTTTCCCTCAGAGGAAGCAATTGAGAAATTAAGAGAGGGTGTGCAAGTTGGATGCACAATATCTTTGTAACTTGATTGTGAAAGTCACATCACATCACTTTTTCCAGATTCTAGTAATAGAAATGAACCACTAGGGCAAGCCTATACTCAAAAAGGGGATTAAATAAGGACATAAATACCAGGAGGTAGGGATCATAGAGAGCCATTCTACAGGCTGCCAACCATAGATGTTAACAATTCAATAATTGGCTTTTAAAAATATAAGCAAAGTAACTTACACATGGAATAGAACAAATTTGCTATGAAACCAGTTAGACCATTTTAATTTTGACATATTATTAGGAAATTAAAAGGCAATATGAAAGATGAAGCAGGTTAGAAGAGTTTGGAGTTGATGGTATTCATCTGGGCTAGAGATAACTATATGAGAGTCATCACATATAAATGATTGAATTGTTGCAACCCAAACATATTTTTTTGGAAATTTTCTATCAGAGAAGCTCTAGAGTCCATTGATATGAATATTTGAATAGCCATACCATTGATGTTACCAAATCTGAAAACATATTCTTTCTAAACACCTTTATTCAGGCTTAAATGACTTCACTTTTCTTCAAAAACAATGTGTTGCTTTAAATTGGGGGTAAATAAATGATCTATTCAAATTATTTCATAGCCCAAATGAACTATCTATACCAATAAACTCAATTTTTCATTCTTTCATGACAGAAACTTGCTTACCAACTTGAAATTAAAATTTTTTAGTTTCTGGGGTTCATGTTCACAAAACCACATAGATGTAATTTTAGAGTAGCATATCAAACTTTTAGGTATACAATATTTAGTATTTTTATATTCTTTATTTTTCACATTGTACCATAAGCCCTAAAATTCATTGCATAATCTTGATATATTTGATTTTAATAACAGTATTATATTTTAAGAAGTAGATTTATGAAATAATTTTATGTAATAAAAATAGAAAAAGCACATTTCAGGTGATTAATTATTACTTCCAGACCTAGTCAGCAATGAGGATGACATTATTGAATAATTTTTGATTGATGAGTAATTGGTTAAATAAATATTTATTCAAAATATCATAAGAACCAGATTCAGCTGAGCCCAGAGGACAACAATAAATGAAAACCAGTTGTCCTTTAAGAAATCTTTATTCAAATGGAGGATACTGGATGACAAGCAGATAGCTGGAAAGCCGTAATATATTTCAGAGTATAGTCTGAACCAGAATCACTTGGAGTTCTTTTTTAAAAGAAAAACAAATTTCCTAGTGTAGGCACTGAGAATTTGCCTTTTAGATAGATATATATTTATACAAACACTAAATTTTAAACACATTATGGTATGATATATATTGAAATAAGGATATTTATAGGGTGTAATGAAAGCGAGAAGAGGAGACTAACCAGGCATTAGGATATTAGGAAACTTTTTCACTAAAAATAGTAGAAATTCCTATAAATTTTCTTTATTAGAAAAATAAATCAGATTATTGAGTCTCACACTTTTAAGCAAGTGCTTTGTCTTAGCTCACTTAGCTTGGCTGCCATAACAAAACACCAGCAACTGAATGGTTTAAACAACAGACATCTATTTTTGTCACAATTCTGTAGGCCAGATCTAAGTGCCAGCATATTTGGTTTTGGGTAGGGACTTTCTTTCTAACTTATAGACTGCGGCCTTCTTGCTGTGTCCTCAAATGCCCTTTCCTCTGTGCTAGCACAGAGAAGAATGAGATCTTTGGTGTCTCTTCTTCCTATAAAGATACCAGCCCTATTGGATTAAGGCTTGTTATGGTCTGAATGTTTGTATCCCCCAAAAATTTATATGTTGAAACCTAATCAACAACGTGATGATATTAAAAGGTAGGGCATTTAGGAGGGATTAGGTCATGAGGGCAGACCCCTCATGTATGAGATTAGTGCCCTTATAAAAGAGGTTCCAGAGAGTTACTTTGTCCCTTTTACTACATGAGAACATAGTGAGAAGGCATCATTAATGAACCAGGAAGCAGTCCCTCATCAGAATCTGCTAGTGTCTTGATTTTGGACTTCCTAGTCTTCAGAATTATAAAAAATACATTTCTGTTTTTTATAAGCTATCCAGATGGTAGTATCTTGTTATAGCAGCTCTAGCAGACTAAGACATGGCCCTAAACTTATGACTTCTTTTAATTTTAATCATCTCCCTGAGAGTGCTATGTCCAAATATGGTTATGTTGGTGTTAGAACCTTAGTAAATGGATTGGCAGTGGGGCGGGGGTGTGGGGAGGTGGGGTGTTACAGAATTTAGTCCATAGCAACATATAAAACTAATCACTAAACAATAAACATTAAAAATAAAGGCATACAAAGTACAGGTTCCAATTTTTTAAATTAGGTTCATCAGATATAAAATTACATGTCATATTTCGTTACCATTTTCTAAATATATATTCTCAATTTCTGTACTTAGTTTGTCACAATCTGATAACAGTTTATAGACCATCATCAGTCTACAGAACATACTTTGAACAGAACTATTCTTGGTCATGTGGATAAAACTATATAAGTTCTGTGTAGAAATTATTGATAAATATTTCTGAAGTCATTAGGAATCAAAGCTCCATATCTATCTGGCACACTGAAGGGAACTGGGCCCTATAGTATTTATAAAATTTGGACATTTAGGAATATCTGTATATGGGTATGTGTATATAAAAAGTGATAGTCTATTTGAGTGGGAATAAGAGCCTAAGTACTATGTCAATAAAACAAAGAAATGAGAGTTTGTGATATCAGACCTTCTCCTTAGATTTTTAAAATATGGGTTTATTTTACTACAAACAGATGTTAATATTATATAAATTAAATATATATATATGAATTATTATTTTAGTCCATTAGTATGATACTTTTGACTTTTAGTCTCAAAGCATATATATCAAAAACTATCATGTCAATATCAAACCACTAAATAGATTTCTTCCTTTTACCACTCCCCAGAGGAACGCAGGAAATTATAAGGGCTAGAGCCTAGAAAAGGAAAGGAGTTAGTCTCAATTGCTGCTATCAATGGTCATTCAAAAATATGAATTGCCCTTAGCTCTTATGAATGGCTATTTGATATATCCTTAGAGGCTCCTACTATAAGACTGCCTATTTCTCTCATTTATTTCCTCCAACATGAATTAGGCTTGATAAAGCATAGAAAACTGAATGTCACATTTGGTGTGTTTCTGGATGACTGCATTGATTTTTTCCTTGTGGATAAATTCAATAACATGCAGCATTCAGGGGTTTCTGTAATTGTAATTTTTTTGGATCTCCTCACTCAACAATTTCTCAATTTCCTAATCTCCTATAAGGTCAAAGGTGGTAGAATGTATAGTAATTTTTAAAGCAGTACATGAGTAAAATTCAATATTTAATAATAGGCATAGCAAATGCTATTATACACACAGAATTCAGCTTTTAAAATTCATATTAATTGCAAAATACCATCTGCTGAAGCTCTTTGACTCTGTAGTACCTGAAACCCTGGACACTTACTTTAGAAAATAAAAGCTGAAATTTCTGCTTGGCTTAATTCTGTGGATTTTGCAACGTTAAAACTGTGAAAGAACTAATTATAAATTCTTGGAGCTTAATTTTAAATGATCAAGTTTATAATATCAAGAAATATATATTTTAAATGTGTTATGAATTTATCACATGGACCAAAATGAAAGAGAGCAAATAAGGTGTTTCATCCTAGGACAAGAATTGGGAGGGAAACAGGAATGGAAGAAGAAGATGAAGATGAAGAAGAAGAAGAAGAGGAGGAGGGAAAATTTACCAAACACATGTTTAGCACACACACACATGAATCTTATAAAGGTACTTTTAAAATATAAGTTATTTCATCCCATTAGCTATGGTATATTAAACTGCTGATATTTTATTATCTATGCTAGTGTCATACCTGTGGCAACGATGCCATACATTGGAATACATTGGGAAAGAATATGGAAAAGAGTACTATTTCAGCTTCCTAAGAAATCAAGAGTTTCTCCAGTGTGAGTGGCAGGAGGTAGAGAAAAGGTTACATTTATTAGAGACAGAGAGAAATATTTCAAGAACATGTAACACTTAGCTGAGTATTGGCTCAGCACAAGGTTCAGGGATCAAGAGTATGAACACATGATATGGTGTAATTAGAAGACATTTTGTCAGAATGTCTTGGAAGGTGTAAAGAATATCAGGGAGACTTCAGGAAAATCATTCACTACTCTTGTAATTAGTGTCCTAATGAGAAATTCATTCACTTGTTATAATAAAGTTATGTTTTGGAGATAGTGAGAAAAGAGGTAATAACAAGAGCCTAGAGTATGCAAATGTGGATGCTTACTTGTTATGGGATAAAAAGCAAGATCACTTAAGATAGGAAGGTCATAGAACTGAGAGGGCATGGGTTGAATACTTACGTAGGTATTGAAATCTCAAAAATACTAATTATGAGTCAATATATAAAGAAAAGGAGATGTGTGTTGTCATGGAGATCTTTTAATGCACTTGATATGGATTTTTTCATGTAAGGTTTATAGTCATTTATGATTTGTGACTTTTGTATTATCATGATATCTTTATCTTGGGGGCTTGTTTGCTATTTGTTCTTAACCAAACCTACATTTTAGAATTGGGGTTGTATCAACTCAGCATGAAATTACTAATTGCCTTGAGCTACTAATATAAACCAGTTTTTAAAGATTTCTCAGAGGTGAAAAGTCTAAGTAGATGTTCTGTAGGTGACTAGAATCCCATATGGGCTCATTTCCCTGTCTAACCATTCCTATGATGCTCTCTGCTATGAATTGTATTGATACTTGCAGAGAAGAAAGGTTGCAGGGTTAATACAATAGTTGTTGATGGGGAAACTCTGGGCTCTGTTATATTCTATAATAGTTTATTCCTGTGAGCTAAAATGTCTAATGATCTATTTTCATGATGCCAATGTCTATAACTAGGATACTTAATCCTTATTTGAGTTCCATGTGTCCTCCAGGATAGTGTTATTAAACTTTTTGGATATAGGCCCCATTAGTATCATTAAAACTTATTGAGTACCCTAAAGAGAGTTTGTATTATACCTATTAATATCTACTATATTAGAAACTCAAACTATAATGATTTTAAATGCTTATATGCTAAGTGATTTAAAAACTCTGCAAAAATCTATTGTTATAAAATTTTTGCAAAAAATGACAATATTTTCCAAAAAATTAAAGATAAAAGTCATATTGTTTTATACATTTGTAACTCCATTTAATGTGTCTGATTAAATTTCAGAAAGCTGAATTTTTATTTTTGCTTCTGCATTCAATCTTATGCAATATAATGCTTGCTTTGAAGTACCTGGAGAAAATCTGGCCTTACAGAGGTAATTGTAAATTTGCCATGGAGTCTGTGGAAGGACTCAATCCACTGGACATTCATGAGAATAAGAATGAGTCCAGCAAATACTAGCTTAATATTATTATGAAAATGATATTGACCTTCTGGACTTTAAATACAGCTCTCTAGATTGTCCATGTCTTAGAGTTCACATACACACACACACACACACCCACACACATACATGCTCAATAGTGTCTTGGAGTATATTAAACAGTTCAGCTGATGAGAATGTGATCATATGGAAAAATAAATAACATTTAGAGAGAATAGAATTAGGAGTTGTTAGTAAGAAGTAGGTAGTATTAGTTAGGGAACTCATGGGCTGTAGTTGAGTAAGTGCTCAAGTGTTGTTGACATGGGTGTGAATGGATCAGAAAGAACCTGTACCATTTACAGTTAATTGCAAAATGGCCTCAAAATGAATATGATGAAGTAAATCTTGTGGGGCATAGATAGAACACATTACCAAGCAGTTAGTCTTATCCACCTAAAATTGAAAACTGCAAAATGAGACTCTAATTATTCTACAAAGGAAGTGTTACATAAAGGTTAGTATAATAAAAACAAAATAAAATTTAGTATAAAGAATAAAGATTATCATAGTTTAATACAACATAGGAAGCAACAAATGGATGTACATTCCAGAATTAGAAACCCTGGAGCACAGGAAAGTTGCTTCTTCAAGGGTGTTCAGTGCATTCACTGTGCATTGGTCCTTCCTATCATGATGCATACAAACTAAATCAAAATATAGACTAAGAAAACTATAACTCTCAACTTTGTTCTTTTTCTTATTGTTCTTACTGTCACCTAGATAGTACTCTAAAAAATTTTTATCTGATATCATCACCATAGTCTGCAAACCTCCCCCCCTTACCAATCAATTGTCCTTGCTGTTACTAGAGTTAACATAAGATACAAATCTAATCAAAATTGTATTGCTTCAATTCCTTGAGTTATATCAGATTCCATGATAAACATCTAACATTTCAGTCCATTCTTACCCTGCCTATTAATACAAGCTCACCTTCACATTTGCCAGATATAGTTTTCTAATTGATTTGTTAAGTATGTGCTCAGAATCTCTCTCTCTCTCTCTCTCTCTCTCTTTCACACACACACACACACACACACACAGCAACTCTGAGTGCTCACATGTATCCCATGGACTTGCCAGCCTTACCCATACACCAAATTACCCATTGTTGCCCTGCCCTGGGAAAACAAAGAATAACCAAAGATTTCCTTGCACAGTAAATTAGGAAAAAGAAAGAAAGAAAGAAAATGGGCATAGGAATGACAAGCTCTTCCCATAATGGGGATAAAAACAACCTTTATGTTGTTGTTCATAAGAACAAAATTGCTTCTAGATAACAAAAATAGAAAACTAAATATATAAAAGAATACTCCAAAAGTTATGTAAACAGTCAATTCTCTTGGTTTTAGAGGAATGACCTCTGTTGATAGGCCTTCCCTGAGAGGACTACAGGAGGAGAATACAGCAAGGTCAGTTCTTAACATGAGATAGGCGGTTCTTTATCCCCATTGTAAATATATACAAATATGAAGATTGAGAACTGAATAAATCTAATTTTTGTCCTAGTAATGAGAAACTTATAGAAAAGGGCAAGATACATTTACTTGTTTGAGCAATTATTATTTTTTTAGCAATCTAAGATCATTAAGAGTGTTTAAATCTTCTGGTCTAACATGTGAGTGAGGGATATTTTTGGGGTAGGTAGGGCTCCCATGAGTTCCAGGCTAATTTGTATTAAAAAAAGAAAACTGAGAAAGCCAGAGCCACAAGCACTATGATCCCAAATGAAAATAAAAGAATAGAATATAAATGCATAGAGAGGATTATATTGACATATCTATATCTATGTCTATATATTTATGTCTATATCATATCCATATCGATAGCTATATATTTATATACTTCTGTATCTTTTCACATATTTATATATTTATATGTTTTGATATACAAAAATAAATTTATATATACCTCAGAACTGAGGCAAGTCTCCAGGTGGGCAAAATTACTATCCCCTTCATTGCAAATATTTTTCTACTAACATACTGAGTTACAGTAAAACAAACAAACAAACAAAAAAACTTGTCATAAAAATAATAATACTTTTCAAAATCTGTGTGAAAAATATGTTCATTTACTATGTGAAAACACTTAAATGGGAAACCAAATTATAATCATAATGTTCTGGGTGATCATGAACTTGGAGAAAGAACTGTCTTAGGGCATATGATGTAGCATCTACCTAGACTCTTGAAACTATTGTAAATGGATCCAAAGATGCTAAGAAGATTTAACATGTATATATGAGACCTTCATATCCTCTTGAAGAGAACTTAGGTGGACACTGATGATGCTTGCTTCTGAGATTCGTATGTATCTATCTTCCTCTGCCCTGTCATTCTTTTGGCTAAGATGACACATTTAATTAAATACAGTCAAATTTTGGCTCTTGGGTAACTTTCCTATCCTTGTGCTGAGAAAATATATATCAATTCTATAGCTAAACACTCAAAAACCCATCTTACTTTCTTCATTTCTTAACTTAGCTCTTAACTGTAATTTCAGTAATAATTTTCTTCCTTTTCCTTCTTCTTAAAAAGAAAGTAAAACTTACCCTATTCATTGACTATCTGGCAGGCACTGTATATCAATAATCCCTTTGAAACTTCTCAATAACACAGAGAAATATTTTTATGTGTATATTGTTGATAAAAAGGAGTGCATAGGTATCAAGTAACTTGCATAAATTTATACAGTTAAGTGGTAGAACCAATATGGAACTCAGGTCTCTTTGGTCCTAGTACACACTGTACTATTCTAACCTTCTTGTGAAAGACTCTGATTACTACTCATTCATACATGTTCAATATTTAAGTAATACATGATTTTATACTATATGAACCAAATGATACATTTACACATATAGTCTTATGCTGCATAATGACATTATGGTCATTATGACCAAACATGTATACAATGAGTGTCCCATAAGATTATAATATCACAATTATATTTTATATATAATACATATATAATTATATATAATTATTAAATATAAGTTTAAAATATAAATAAATAATAAAATATATAATTAATAAAACATATAATTATATGTACCTTTCTTATATTTAGGTATGTTCAGATACAGAAATATTCACCCTATGCTACAATTGCCTAAAATATTCAATACAGTAATGTGATTTACAGATTTGTAGCCTAGGAGCAACAGGCTGTACCATATAACTTACGTGTATAGTAGGCTATATGATCTAAGTTTGTGTAAGTAAACTCTATCATGTTCGCACAATGAAGAAATAGCCTAACGAAGCATTTCTCAGAATGTATCCCCATCATCAAGTGATACATGACTGTATACTTGTCATAAGCATCATTTATTCAATAAGAACATTGAAATGACATATATGAAAAATTATATACATTGGAAGAAATAATGGAAATATCTGACATAGGGACTAAGTTGTCTAGTTGTCTAATTAATACAAGTAACTTTTGTGTGTTCTGTAGTATGAGAGTATTGTCCTTGGAAATGATTTTGCAGCCTGCAAATCAGTAATTTTAACATTTAAAGTGAAGACTGGCCTTGGCATTTGTGATATAGATTAATGACAGAGGGAGTTGTGGGACTATCAGTTCTGGGTATGACAAAAGTTAAACTTAGTTCTGTTGATGATTCATTTAGCCTAATCAACATCTTAATAACAGGTGAATAGATTAAGAGCAATAAGTAGTCTCAGTTTCTTATTGCTGATTGCTGTGATATTTTAAAGATTCAAATCAATAATTAAGATAATTAAGTCATTCAATGTCAACCTTCTATGCAGACATTTTAAACTATTTAAATAAGTAGCTGGCATGCATCCATATGACATTTGGGTTATGATGTGCTCTATATGTTATTAGATAAAAGAGAAACTGAATGATATATTTAAAAATATACTAAAGTCATAAGAATTTGCATAAGCTTTCTTAAAATTAATTTCTAAAAAGATCGAAAAAGGTATTGTTTGATTTGGATGCACAAATATTCAACATTTCCATTTTCGTGAAATGTGTTTATTCTTATTATTTTATTATCCATCATCATTCAGAAAATTGCTGACAACTGATAGGACACCCGATGGTGTACTCGACCCATCTGTTCATCCATCAACCTTATGGTAAATGTGCAAAATGAAAGGTTTGCTTTAGGTCACAAAACCAAAGATGAAATTTATTCATGGCAGTTTTTTTAAATAAAACATTTATTGTTGCTGAATTTGTACCTAAATTACCTTGTTGCCTTCATAAAATAATCCAATTATATCTGAATAACAGACCCCAAGCAGCTATGTCAAGTCTTGTACTTTTGACATATAATTTAGTTCACACTAAAAATGTTCAATCAGTTGAACCTGAATAATAAAAATTTTAAGATAACTTAAAATTTTATGGATATTTTATAAATGTAATAAACTCTTAAATCATATGCTATATTAAATGTGTGTAGGAGGATGCACACTATATCCTGGATGATGATACTTTAGATAGACCCACCACAAGTGGTTCATCTGGTCTCTCCTTGCAACAGAGAATACCCTAATATTGCTTTTACAACAATGAATCCTCAGTAGAGGATTATGTATAACTTGAAACATGGAATTATGCATATTAATTATCAAAAACCTCTACAATATGCCTCTGTGATTAGATTATGTTAAAAGTGCATTTATTTTGCAATATAATCATAAAGGCCAGAAAAAGCACAAAGTCGTGCTCAATCTTTACCCTTCGTGTTAGACTGAAGTCTATATGGTATAAATAACCTTGAAATCTATTTTCTACCTCTGTTTCTGTAATATTTTTCTTTTTCAGTCTTTCATTTATTCAAAAATATTATGAAACACTAATTATGAAGGATCTTTTTAAATATTGGAAATATTATAATAAATGAGATAGTTTCTGCCCACAAATTGCTAGTGGGTGAGACAGATGAGTAAATATGTAATTAAAGTCCAGTGTGACAAGAGCTGTGATGGACCTTAGTTCAAGAGGATAAGGCAGCCCACAGAAAGGGAATATAATTTCTTCTTGAATATCTAGGAAACCTTCACAGTACAAGTGCCATCTGATATGAGACTCAAGGATAAGTAGGACTCAGTCAATAAGAAAAAGAAAGAGCATTCTAGGTAAAAGGAAATGAATGGGTAAAGTTTCAAAGGAGGTAAAATATGTAGCATCTTTAAAGAACTACAGAGTCTTGAATGCGAAGAGAGCAGATTACAAACTGGGTGGTGGCATGAGACAATGCTGTGGTGGTGGTGACAAGGGAGTTTAGTAGACACAGTATCACTTCAAGCAAAAGATGCACATACAGGAATAATATTTATTGGGCATCGGGCAGATGGGAGTGGGGAGGAGGGGATGGGTATATACATACATAATTAGTGTGATGCACACCGTCGGGGGGAGGGACAGGCTTGAAGCTCTGACTCACGATGGGGGGGGAGGTCAACATACGTAACCTAAACATTTGTACCCCCGTAATATGCTGAAATAATAAAAATAGAAAAGAAAGCTTCCAAAAATAGTGACAATGAAGATGAGAAAAAAACTGGATGTTAATCATAATTGGTGGCTGATTTCCTACAAGGGTGAATGAAGGGAGTTTTGGACATAGTGACTTGAAATGAATAATCAATAACTTGGACAATAATATTCAGTGGAAAAAAACAAAGTCAGTTTCTCCTACTATACTCTCACAACAGGCTTCTGACACTAGATGTGTGGGGATTTCTCTCCACCAGCAGGCAAGCAATCAGCTCTGCAGTGGACACCAGCTGGGTGTCCTCTAATTCTGTTCAATTCTGACACAATCTAACTGGAGATGGCGTCAGATGCTGCAGGTTAAGGGTTCAGTCTCACAAGACTGCCCCTATTTTGGATGCCAATCTCAAGCCCCAGGTTGTTTTACCTGTGCTCTCTGACCAACCAGCTATACGACCTCTCTTTGGGTTTGATTAATTTGCTAGAGTGGCTCACAAAACTCAGGGCAATGCTGAGTTATCTGTTTATTATTTTAAAAAAATTACAGAGGATACGGATAAAGAGATAGGTAGGGTGAGGTATGCAAAGGGGCACAGAGCTTCTATGCCTGGGTGCTCCACCCTCCAGGCACCTCTATGTGTTAAGTTATCTAGTACTGGTAGCTCTCCAAACCCAGTCCCTTTGAGTTTTTAAGGGAGCTTCATTATGTAGGCATGATTAATTAAATCATTGGCCATTAGTGATAAATTTAACCTCCAGCCTCTTCTTTCTCCCAGGAGGTTGGGACTTGGGGCTGAAAATCCCAATTCTCTAACCCTGCCTTGGTCTTTCTAGTAGCCAGCCCCCATCCTGAAGCCAATTAGGGGCTGCCAGTCACCAGTCAACTCATTAGCACTCAAAAAGTCACAGGACTTTGGAGATTCCAAGGATTTTAGGAGTTCTGTGCCAGAAAACAGGGCAAAGAACAAATATATATTTCACAATATCACAAATACATTTAAAAATTCATGTGGAGATGCTGGTAAGCAGTGAATAGACTCTAAGAAGTGAGTTGTGGAATGCAGAAATAGTTTTGGGAAACAATGGTATATGGACGAGGGAGAGAAATGAGATTTTACATTTCCTCTTTTCCTTATTAGAGCAACCAGACCCCAGTGTTTTATGGACGGATACAACAGCTAAACGAGAGATAAAGAAGAGTCACTTGCTGACAGTTTTAGATTCAATCTGTAATTTCTAGGTAGAAAATGGAAAAGCTCATTGCAGACAGAAAAGTTTCAGGCAAAATATAATGAATAAAAGGAAATCTCCAAGTCCCTGTCACACCAGTAAGAAATTGTTATACCTTTGTGAAAAACAAAAAACATAATGGGAGCAAGGAGCACATAGACAGGCTTGTGTGTTTGTGTGTGCATTGGGGGGTGAGGTAGGTCACAGGGAGAGCCAACATGAAGCCAGCTTCATGGTTCATGCTCCAGGAAGCAGCAGAGTAGATATATTTGTTTAATCTGTGGTTAAAAAGATATATGCCCAATTTCCTGATTAAAAATCTGAAAGAGCTAGAAGGACCAGAAGGAAGAAATAGCTGTGTGGCACATCTAGGAAAAAGGTCTTAGCCTCACACAGGTTTCCAAAATCTAGCATGACACCGAAGAATATTTGTAGTACTTCAATAGTGACAAAGAAGTAGTCGAAGGGGTCTTTGAAACTGGTACTCAGAACTAAGAACTTAGATGATCCTATGAGGAAAAGGGGGGTAACAAAATAAATGGATCAGTATGTCTTCTACAATGGGAAAATTTCTGTTCAACATAAAAATGAAGAGAAATTAATATATAGTTGCATATATTATATTTAAATAGTTATATATATGCATGGTTATATTTCTTTTCTATTGATATTGTATAGGGGGAAAAAAACCCTGTTTTTCATCTGCTTTTACACCACAACAATCAACAAAGAAGACTCCTGTGACCAAATATGTGGGAGTTTCTCCCCACACACCAAGAAAGCAATCAGTTCTTCAGTGCACCTCAGCTGGGTGTTCTCCAGATCAATTCTGGCACTATCTACCTGGAGATAATGCCAGATCCCACAGGTTGAGGGCTCTGTTCCACAAGACAGCTCCCACTTCAGACATCAGTTGCAAGTTCAGGCCTCAGGAACAAAATGTCATTTGAATTTTTAAGCTACAGAATTTCTGCCTCATTTTTTTTTTTTTTACTTTTTCAATCTTTGTTAAATTTCTTTTTCCTTCTCTATGCTTTCTTGAAGTTCACTGAACTTCTTCATGACAACTATTTGAATTCTTTATCTGAAAGGTCATATATCTCCATCTCTCCATGATTGGTCACTGGTACCTTATTTAGTTCATTTGGTGGGGTCATGTTTTCCTGGGTGTTCTTGATGCTTGTGGCTGTTCATCAATGTCTGGGCATTAAAGAGTTACATATTTTTTTAATATGGGCTTATTTGAATCCATCTTTCTTGAGAAGTCTTTCCAGATATTCAAGGGAATTGAGTGTCATGATCTAAGTTTTTTTGTCACTGCAGTTGTATCAACACCTGGGGGTTCCCGAAACCCAGTACTGCTGTGACTCTTGCAGACTCCTGATGGTACCACCCTGGTGGATTAGGTAATATATGGGAGGATTCTCTATATTACCAGCCAAAGTTTCTCACTCTTTTCCCTCACTCTCTGTACTGGGCTGCTGGAGTTGAAGGAGGAGTGATTTGGGCATTCTCTCATGACTACCAGCAACAGGTCACACTTGAAGTTAGTCCAGCCTCACCTCAAAACCATAGTGACTGTTGCCTGGCTACCTCTGATGTTTATTCAAAGTCCAGGAGCTCTTTGGTCAGTTCATGCTGAATCCTGCCAGGATTGAGTCTCTCATTTGGGGCAGCATGTTTCCTTCTGGCCCACAGTGGGTCCAAAAATGTCTTCCAGGAACTAAAGCTTGAATTTAGGGCTTCAGGAATCTGGTAGTTCTTCATTTTTCTGTTGCTGAGCTGGTACCCAAGTTTCAAAACAAAGTACTCCGCACTTTTCCCCTTAGTTAGGTTTTAGTCCAAGACCATCCATTCTTGGTGCGCCCATGGTCAAAGAATGACCAGACACGCCAAAGTTAGACAAGCATGAAAATGAGGATTATTGAGGAGAGAAAGATGGGATTATAGAGCAAGAACAAGATATAGGTTTACAGACCATGGTATATATGCCACAGATGACTAATTGACCCATTGTCGCAGCACGACAGGCAAAAGGAAGGGCAAAGAGAGAAAGATTAGGGTCTGCATCTTACTTTATGGTGTCCAGATAGGGACTTCCCCATGGTTCCAACATCAACATAGAACCACTTTGACTGGACAGTTGGGGAGCTGCCTGACCTGAGTCTTACTGTGCATGTGGGTTATAGGTCACTTTCTGGACTTTATGGTATCCATGCCACTTGATCCGTGGGCTAGAGAGTCCTCCATATTCTTTTGCAGCTGGTGCACCAAGTTCTGATTGGCAGATTCATAGGATATTCCCTCCTCCCCCAGGTGTGGAGAATTAGAGTTGGGCAGGACCAAGATGGGGCCAACAACACCCACTTTCATCCCTAGGAAACCCAGAACCCCTCACTATCTACCTATCACTTTCCTTTTCCCAAGTGGAAGAAGACTGTCTCTGAGCCACACTGCCTGTAGTTGTGGGAAGGGTGACATAGGCACTGGCTTGGACACCACTGCTGGTGTCTCACTGGATCACATGCACCCCATGTCTACTGGCCCTGAACCAGCATAGCTGCAGAAATTGCCCCAAAACTACAGCCTTTGTGGCCCAACTGCCTTATGAATTTACTCAAGGTCCCAGGCTGCTTTTTGTCAGCTGATAGTGGAGCTAGCCAGAACTTGGGTGTCAGGGCAGAGGATTTTTCTCTGGTAGGCTAGTCCCAAATGGTCCTTCCATGGGCACCAGCAGAATTCTGCCCTGTGCTACATTCTCCATGGTAGGGCAGCCCAGAGTTTCAATGCAAAGTCCCACAATCACTTTACTGTTCTTCCTCCAGGCACACAGATTCTCTCTCCACTCAGCATGCTGGTACTGCACTGCTGGGGAATGGGAGAGGGGTGGCTTACACAATGCAAGATTGCCTTTTATGCCCTCTTCAATGCCTCTTTCATTGATATAATATTAAACCTACAGTCCCCAACCCCAGTACCAATCTGTGGCCTGTTAGGCACCGGGCCACATAGCAGGAGGTGAGTGGGAAGCAAGCCAGTGAAACTACATCTGTATTTACAGTTGCTCAAATCACTTACATCAGTGCCTGAGTGCTCCCTGCTGTGAGATCAAGGGCTCATTAGATTCTCATAGGAGCTGGAACCCAAATGTAAATTGTGCATGTGAGGGATCTAGGTTGTGCACTCCTTATGAGAATCTAATGCCTGATGATCTGAGGTGGGGCTCTGACAGTGATGCTAGCCCTGGGGAGTGGTTACAAATACAGATTATCATTAGCAGAGAGATTTGACTGCACAGAGACCATAATAAATCAATTGCTTGCAGATGCATAGCAAAACCCAATCAGTGAGTAGCAAGTGACAATGCAATAATAATAGAAATAAAGTGCACAATTAATGTAATGTGTTTGAATCATCCCAAACCACGCTCCATCCCAGTCCATGGAAAATTCATCTTCCAGGAAACTGATCCCTGGTGACAAAAATGTTAGGGACCCCTGTTAAACTCAGGTCGTATGATATCTCACCTGATTTTTAGTTCTTCTTAAGGTACTTACTTGTATGGATAGTTGTTGAATTTGGTGTTTGTGTGTTAGAGACAATCACTGGAGGTTTCTATTTAGCCATCTTGCTTCACCTTGAACTTCCTGATGACTATTTTTAAAGGAAATGTCAAATAGTTATCTATCATTGTACTATTTTACTCTCCACTATAAATGTATGAATGTTCTAAGTGTTCCATGTCCTTTCAGAAACTTTGTTTATTAGTGTTTTCTTTTTAAAGGACCTTCTTCAGCTGAACCTTCCCACTTCACTTTAATATTTTTATTGATAGGTGTCTTCCTCTTGCTTAGGATGGTCTCAAACTCCTGAGCTCAAGCAATCCTCCCACCATGGCCTCCTACAGTGCTAGGATTACAGGGATGAGCCACTGTACCCAGCCAAACATATCCATTTTTCTAAAATGTGTCCTGTGTCCCTTTGTAATTTCTCACTCATGTCCCTCCTTGCCCACCTCAAAGCAACCACTTTGTATTAATGTCACTCACTCTAAATGAGTTTATGTTTTCTAGAATTTTATGTAAATGGATTGATAGAGTTTATGATTTATTTTTGTCTGACTTCTTTCTCTGAACATAATATTTTGGAGATTTACCCATGTTGTTTTGGGCATCAATAGTGCATTCATTTTTATAACTAACCAATATTCCCTTATGTGGATAAACTACTTTATCCCATACATTGCATTTTAATCATTGCCAGTTAGTTTGGTCTTTTTAAGGGGTTTCATGTCTGTATCTAAATATTCCAACATATATGATATAATTATATTAACTGTTTTAATGTCTTTGTCTGCTAATTCTAAGGTCTGTGTCATTTTGAGATTGGCTTGACTTATTTATGTCCTACTGATGGTCCATATTTCCCTGTTGCTTTGCATGACTATAATCTTCTGAATTTGATATTTTTGGATGCTGCCTATTTTTATATTGATATAAATATCTTTGAGGTCTATTCTGAGATGCAGTTAAGTTACTTAGAAATAGTTTGCTCTTTTCAGGTCTTCCTTTCATATATGTTAGGTAGGTCTGAAACAATGCTCATTCTTGAACTAGTTATTTTTTACTAATGGACACTCTTCCATGTAGTCAAACCAGTGCCTCATGAACAATGATATTTTACACACTGGTTAGTGAGAAAAGGGATTATTGCCCATCCTAAGTGAATATTGGACAGTTTTACCACCATTCCTATTGGTTCTTTCCCAGTCCTTGGGTGATTTCCTTTCATGCTTGCATTTTAGTTCTCTCTATGTGCAGCTCTTTCCTCTCCTGCATCATGTCTTGTGAACTCTAGCAAACTTGATCTCCCTGGATCCTCAGCTTTCTCTCCTCAACTCAGGGAATCAACTGGTCTCCTCCTTGCTTATACCTTCCTGTGCTGCAGCCTAGAAATTCTCTCAAGACAATAAGCTGGCTCATCTCATTTGTTCACTTTCTCTCAGAGATCACTGATTTTCATTTTTTGATACTAAATTTTTGAACATTTTCATTAGCCCAAAAAGAAGCCCTGTACCCGTTGAGTCATCACTACCCATTCCCTTCTGCCTACCTCTAAGCACTAAGTAACTAGCCAATTAAGTTTTGCCTGTATAGATTTGCTTATTCTGGACACTGATATAAATGGATTCATATAATATGAGTTGCTTTTTTTCACTTAGCATAAACCTACAAAGTTTCATCAGTATTCATCATCATTGCCAAGTAATATTTCATTGTGTTGACACACCACATGTTGTTTATCTGTTCATTAGTTGATGGCCATTTGGATTGTTTCCACTTTTTGGCTTTTATGAATAATACTCCTAACAACATTTGTGTATAAGTGTTCTATTTTCTTCTATTTATGGAAGGGTTTTGAAAGGATTGGTATTAATTATTTTTTAAATGTGCGATAAAATTAACCAGCAAAACCATCTGGGTCTGATGTTTTCCTTTGGGAAGTTTTTAAATTACTAATTCAATTTCTACACTTATTGCAAGTATATTCAGATTACCTATATTTTTAAGGTCAGTTTTGAAAATTTATGCATTTCTAAGAATTTGTCCTTTTAAGCTAAGTTAGCTAATTTGTTCATACATAGTTGTTCAATCCTTTTTTTCTGTAAGGATAGTAATATTCCTGCTTAAATTACTGATTTTAATTTGAGTCTTCTGTCTTTTTTATATGGTCAGTCTTGTTAAAGATTTATATGTTTTTCTTGTTTTTTTGAAATAATTTACTTTTGGTTTTATTGATTTTCTCAATTTTTTTCTAGTCTCTATTTAATGTACTTCACTCTTTTTTAAATTTCATTTCTTTTGCTTGGATTTAGTTTTTGGTCCTTTTTCTAGATTCTTAAGGTAGAAGGCTAGGTTACTGATTTGAGACTTTTTTTTTTTCTTTTCAGTATAGGCCTTTCAACTATAAATTTTCCACAAAACCTTGTTTTAGTTGTATCCCATAAAAATTTTGGTATGTTGTTTTAATTTCCATTCATCTTAATGTATTTTCTCATTTTCTTTATGATTTCTTCTTTTATCCTTTCATCTAAGGTTAGTTGTTGAATTTCTACATATTTATGATTTGCAAGTTTTCATTCTATTCATTTCAAATGTAATTCCAGCGTATTTGGAAAGCTAGCTTTGCATGATTTAAGTCTTTCTTTTTCTCATCTAAAAGTGTTTATTTGAGAAAACCCAACAGGTAGACAAACTGAATAAAATTCAAATTATGTTTGCTGTTTTATAGACTATTAGCTATTTTTAATATTGTTAATGTTTTGGTTTTAATTATTACTACATAATAATTGCATATCTTTATAGGGTATATGGTCTAGGATATTGGCTATTCTGGAAAATATTCCATGTGTGCTTGAAAAAAGTGTATATTCTGCACTTGTTGGATGAAGTGTTCCATAGACGTCTATTAGGTCTAGTTGGTTTATAGTGTTGTTCATGTCCTCTATTTTTCATGAGAAAAGGATAAGTCAATATAAAATCTCTTTTTAAAACAATTTATCCCCAGTACAATTTATATTTGTGTTCTGTTCATCCATAAAGCTCTGTAATATATAGGAAAAAAAGTGAGAAAAGGGAATAAATCAAAGTTAGAAATGTTACTTAGTGAATACAATGCATTTTTTTGTTTTTTGCTATATTTATTATATACAATAGTATATATTATTATCCTAAAATAAAGGATAATTTTTTCTACATATCTAGAACCCTATAAAAATTCTCCACACTAAAGTAATGGCTAAGACAAAAAAATATTCTGTCTTCTTTTCTTAGAGAAAGGAAAGCTAGATTGGTACATCGAGAATAGTCAATATTGAACACACACTATCACACTATCTTTAGCATACTTTTATAGGGTACATGGTGTAGGATGTTGAATATCCCCTAAAAAAAATGTGTTGAAAAACTAACCTTTAGTACCTGTGAAAGTGATGTTATTTGGAAATAAGATCTTTATAGATGTAATCGTTTTAAGATGAGGTCATTAGAGTGGACCTTAATTCAATATGACTGGTATCATTATAAAAAGAAGAAAATTTGTACACACAGATATATGTGGAAAATTCCACATAAAGATGAATGCAGAGATTGGAGTGATGCATCTGAAAGCCAAAGAAATGTCACCAGGACTTGTATATTATAAGCCAAGGACTGCTAAGGGCTTCTGGCTCTCACCAGGTAGGAGAAAGGCATGGAACAGTTTCTCCCTCAGATTCTTCAGAATGAATCCACCTTGTCAACACCTTAATTTCAGATTGGTAGCCTCTAGAACTGTGAGACAATAAGTTTCAGTTGTATTTAGCCACTCAGTTTGTGATAACTTTGTTATAGCAGCCCTAGGGACTAACGCACACACCATTTATAGATTTCACATATTTGAATTCTTTATTTGAATTCTTTCTATTTTAAAATCTTGAACTGATCACTTTACATTTCTGGTGATTATATAACTCATTTTTGGTGTCAGTATGAACAATAACACAAAAAAAACCAATTTGAAGTTCAATTAATAAAAAATTATTTTCTTAAATATTTACCCTTTTATTAAATAGTTACTTTGAAAATTATATCTAGGTTGGTATATCTGAGTGGTTACATGTGTGGTTAACTGACATTTAAAACAAGAATGCTAATTTTTACTGAATTGTAAACTATGAGTGCTATAGTTTAGTAAATATTAATTTCACATTCTATTTTTCTTAAAAATGGAAATTTCCTTTTTCTACTGAATTTTAATAAGTTGCTAACAAAGGAGATGCCAGCTACCTTTGCAAGACCATTTTTCTTAAAAACAGAGGGTGTATAAATATTTCTTCTTTGGAATGACTACAGAAAGCTATCATAATTGTTCTTAACTTACTTTTACTCTTCTTTATGTGAACTGTATTTTAAAGTGCCAAAGAAATAAGATATAATTTAAAGCTTTGTTTCATAATAAGGCGTTTTTTGTTTCCTTCATAAAATTAACTGCAAGTGCTCATTAAGCAATGTTAAAGCAAACCATATAAATTTAGAGCATTTCTCCCCAGTCCAATTCCTCCTTTAAATAACTTTAAAAAGAATACGTTAATATACTATTTTAGAATTCTGGCAACCACAGAGACATTTTTAAAAGTTATTTAACATAAAGTAAATTATCTAAAAAGTGCTTAAGAAGGCATTATGAAGGCCTAATAGGAATTAGATGTTTTAAGTATTTTCTCAGGTTCAGTATTTGAAGAAAAAGAAAGTAAATTTCTTATGTCCTATAGGAATTACAGGGAACAATCATAGAGGAAAGAAGGTTGAGGGCAGAAAATACATTGAAAGAAAAAAGAGAGACAATGCTTGGGAATTCCCACCTGTACCTTGCTGAGATAGTTTAACAGTTATGCTTAAAATATTGCAATGTCTTTCCCAGTACAGTACTAATAAAAAAAAAGAAAAGGAAAAAAAGAATAAAATGCCTAAGTCTCAAAAAAATATGGCAGTAATAATCTTTCATAATTATATAATATATTAAGTAAATTTCTTTAAACCTACTAAGTGATGTAGTATGTAACTGAGGATTTTTTATCCAGAGTTTACCAACTATGCAGCAAAAGAGATTATAATACAAACATTTAAAATGAGATGCTTATTTTTAAAGTGGAGAAAATTTACCACAATTCCTTCTACAATTAGGATTTTGATGTGTATTTTTTCAAATAGTTTATTAATTATCCAACAAATATTGAACTAATGCCAACCATGTGTTGTATGTTAAACTAGGTACTATTTCACATTGATAGTGTCTTCCCTTAAAGAAAACACATTTTGCTGTTGTGAGATGCCCAAGCAAAGTGACAGTGGTAATATAATATATAAAACATTATGATAGAGTTACCACCAAATGCTTTGGGAAATATATAGATGATAATAGTTTTTGAAGTTAATATGAAACTATTTTCTATGAAAATATAAATTAGTATAAGATATCTAAAAATATTCTATTCACCAGAAAATAAGCAGAGCCTTGGTTGCATTATCAAATTTGCAGAAAGCGTATGTTGTTTTTAACAGTCCGAATTTAAAACAAACATAAAAAAAAACACTGAAAAGCTATATTCTCTTTTGCAAAAGAAGTCTAATTGGAAAATAAATTCTCTGTCAATATTCTTAAACATTAATAGTTTTATATGATAATAATTTATTTATTTTTTTGCAGGGTAGGCAGAGAGTTTTTTTAAATTTTTTTTTATTTCAGCATATTACAGGAGTACAAATGTTTAGGTTATATATATTGCCCTTACCCCACCCAAGTCAGAGCTTCAAGCATGTCCATTCCCCAGACAGTGTGTACCGCACCTATTATGAGGTATGAATGTACCCATCCCCTCCACCCCTCCCACCTGCCCAACACCCAATGAATATTCTTACTATATAATTTGACTTTTCTTTGAAATCAGTTTTATTCCAAGTTACTAATGACAATGACAAACAGAAAACACAATTTTTAGAAATGTTTATTTTTCAATGGCAAAATAAGTTGCCAAGGAATGCAACTTACAAAAGATGTTTAAGAAATTAATGAAGAAAATGAAACACTCCAGTGAAAGATAAATACAATAACTTATATTAATGAAAAGGCACTAGGTTGAAGAAATCAAAATAAAAAAGATGGCAATCCTCCCCAAAGTGCTACCAAATACCTCACAAAATAAAGTACCTACCTAAAATAAAGTATCTCCCAAAATAAAGTACCACCCAAAGTAATGCAAATAAATTATAATTATTATTATTATTATTTAGAATCTGGCAAACTGATTCCAAAAGTTATATGGAAAAGCAATTTCTTGAATTTGTTAAGAAGATTTAAAGAAAAAAAAGCGACATAGGCCTACATCCTAGTAGATACTGCACTAATGACCTTTCTATGTAACACATTATCCCCAAGAATAGCAACTTGTTCATAAATTATTAAGACTTTTAAGTGGGCAACAGAGGAGCACTAAATCAAAAGCTGGGTCTTACACAGGTCCCGTGTCCATAAAACTGGGCTGAGTATAAGTTCTACATTTTTTTTTTTTTTTTTGAGACAGAGTCTCACTCTGTTGCCCGGGCTAGAGTGAGTGCCGTGGCATCGGCCTCGCTCACAGCAACCTCAAACTCCTGGGCTCGAGCAATCCTCCTGCCTCAGCCTCCCGAGTAGCTGGGACTACAGGCATGCGCCGCCATGCCCGGCTAATTTTTTCTATATATTTTTAGTTGGCCAATTAATTGCTTTCTATTTATAGTAGAGATGGGGTCTCGCTCTTGCTCAGGCTGGTTTCGAACTCCTGAGCTCGAGCGATCCGCCCGCCTCGGCCTCCCAGAGAGCTAGGATTACAGGCGTGAGCCACCGCGCCCGGCCAAGTTCTACATTTTTTGATTCATCTCATCCCAGACAATTTCTCTGTCCTCATCTAATACCTTCCACTGTACACTGTACTTTGCTCTTCTGTAAAGTTACCAGGCAAGCTCCTGCAACTGTGCTTACTTTGTCACGTCTATTATCTGTGATACTGTTGGTTCAGAATTCTCCTGGGCAATTTCCTCATTTTATTCAGGTGCATGTTCAAACTCTACCTCTTCAGACCACCCAATTTAACAGCATATATCTCTCTCATTCTCTCTCTCTCTCTTTTTCTTTTTCTTCATACTACATATCCCTAGCTTCCAGTTTTTCATGTAAATTTATCTATAGGACTTCTTTATGGCTTGGTTGAAATTGTTATTTTTTTTTCTCTTTTCATTAGGTTGATGGTTTTTTTTTAAAATAAAGTGTTTCTGAATGAATTATTATCTTAAAGCTTAGCTTTCCAGATGATAGATTTTATCCTGTTTGAAGCCATTTAATTTGAAATCTATATCATGATGCCTTTCATTTCTAAATGTGGCTGTCTTCTTTCCTTTTTCTTCTCTCTCTCTCCCTCTCTCTCTTTTTTTTTTTTTTTTTTTTTTTGAGACAGGATCATACTTTATTGCCTGGGGCAGAGTGCAGTGCTGTCATCTTAGCTCACTGCAACCTCAAGCACCTGGGCTCAAGTGATCCTCCTGCTCCAGCCTTCCAAAGTAGCTGGGACTACAGGCATGAACCACCATGCCCAGCTAAGTTTTCTAGAGATGGGGTCTCACTATGTTGCTCAGACTGGTCTTGAAATCCTGGCTTCAAGTGATTCTCCTGCTTCTGCCTCCCAAAGTGTTGGGATTACAGGCATGAGCCACTGCCTCCAACCCTGAATAGGGTTCTTGCCACTAACATAGACAGCCTTAACATTCTCCTTAGTTCAATGAAACTTTAGAGACACTACTTCTAGTCTCTAGGCCTCTGCCCTTCCTTTTCTTAGAATATGTACTTTAGATAGCCTGTACTTGTAAATCCTTTCTCTACTTACTTGAGATGTAAATCTTTGTAAAAGCCTCTTGTCAGTTTTACAACCCAGAGATGCCTTTTTCAATGGCTTGGGGGAAGGATCTCTTTGAAATGCAGTCATCAAGGAGGATAGCACCCCTATCTCCCAGTTTCTATGAAAGCTTAGAGACTTAAGTTCTGTCAGAGCCTGCCTCCAAGTTGTAAAACTATTTTGAGTCATCAGCATACTAGAAAGTTTACTTTTCCTTACCTAAGGTCTACTAGTAAACAGGTAGCCTAAGATCCTTGCCAATCCCACCTCTTAAAACCTTTCCAGCCCTTTGTCTTGGCAAAGCTAAGTGTCCAGACTTGCACTGTTCTCTCTCTCCTATTGCTGGCACTGGTATCAGAATAAAATTGTCCTCTGTCTGCTCATTTTGTCCTGTGAGATTTTTTTCTTTAGTACTGCTTTGCTTTTTGTTCAAAAATCCTAAGATAAAAACAAACAAATATCTCTTTTTACATTCACTTGTATTTCTGTTAACCATGGGAATATATCTATATATTTTTTTGTGTTAGATATATTTTTCTTTGCTCAATATTTTTAAAAATAAAATAACTTCCAAAATGATAATGACTTATTCAATTTATAAACTTGCCATTCATTGTTCACTTTAATTAATTTAACCATTTTATCAAAAAAAGATTGACATCTAAATATTTAAAATACTGAAAAAAAAAAATAAAGACTGTACATCAAATCAAATGACAAGGTACATTGTTATAGCAGATAGAGAGCTTTATGTGCAGAAATATTGCCCTGAAGTCAGTGAAGAAGGAGCTGAGTCTCACACTTAGAATCTATTTAATTGATTTGTTGAATTTACCACTCTGAGCCATTACTAATTTGAAACTATTAGATAATTTTAAAATAAAACAAAGTTAAACAGAATTAAATCAAAATTTAACTCTTTGTTCACCAAAATAGTTCAGTGTGCTGACTTTTGGTCACTTTAGAAACTGTAATTTGAATACATACTGGACTTTTTTGCATAAACATATTTAATTTTAAATATCTATTTTATAGTTAAGTATTAGAGTATATTTACTTTTAAATATCAAATCTACTGCATCATTGTCATGCAAAAGAGTTACATATTACCATTTAAATGCAAAATAGTTTAGTCTTTGCATTTTAGAGTATAGAATGTTGATTTTTAAATGGCAGGTAGCTAAGTTATTCACATTACAAGAGTGAAAAAAATTGAAATTGATGACATTTTTGTTATTCATAAGTGATTACTATAATACATATTTTCCCCTTAGTATACGCAAATGGAAGACCAGTATTTTTTTTTAAGTCAGCTTGGTTGTAAATATATATCTAACTGCACAACATTACAAAATTTAAAAGTTCGGATAGTACTTATAGATATAGGCACTGACTTGACATAATAACAACTACTTGAAACCTTAAAAATTTCACTAACAGTATAAATGCATACAAAGTTATGTACTTTGAACTTAATGTTTATTACAATGAAGTAAATATAGCATATCCATTTTTAATGCTTGAACTCTCTCTCTCTCTCTCTCTTTTTATTGATACAAATGTCCACATTTACACAACTTCCCTTCTAATCCTATAACAGGACAGATAGTTCATCATGAATGCCTTTGTCTGTGAGAGTGTGTGTATCTTCACCACACACAATTCTGTTATTTTACCTTTCCTCTCTAACTCCACACTGTTTCTATAAGGCTCATTCTTTTGCCCATATTCATGATATAACGTTTTCCAGTGGGCTAATATTGAGCTTATCACTCAATATTTTAATAATTATAATTTTAATTTGAAAGCATTTTAGCGTTTACAAAGACACATTTAATTATATGTTTATATTATATTCATGAAAATTCCATGTGAAAGATGTTGAAAGCATTTCTACTGTGAACCTTGCATGAACTTAACCCCCAGCCCTTCCTTTCCAGCCCTCTTGCTAAGCAAAAATTGCCCAACCAGTAGCTAGTTAACCACAAGAAAAATGTCCTCTTCTGAGAACTGTTTTGGTCCAACTATTCATGAAACCTGCTGGACTTCTGCTGCTAGGGCTCTATAAAAATTAATCTTCCCTTAAGGAAAAGCATCCCTTCAGAGTCATTCTCATGCTGAATCATTTTTTTCTTTTTTCTTTTTTTTATTTCAGAATATTATGGGGGTACAAATGTTTTGGTTGCATGGGTTGCTTTTGTACTGCTTGAGTCAAAGTTAAAAGTGTGCCCATCACCCAGGTAATTTTACCCATCCCCTCCTTCCCCTCCTTGATTTCTGTTGAGTTTTATGTTAGCACTCATGTACACAGATGCATCATTTTTGATTAAAGGTTTATTCTTAATAGTGCTCTGGTCGATATTCTTTCACACCTTTGGTTATTGCTCTAATACTTTAAGTCACTCCATTTTTTTCATAGGCTCTTCCTTGTGTATAATGTTCCAAAATACTTTATCTCTCCCTTGCTACAAAACTATAGGCTAAATAATCTTTAACAGTACAGACATTTTCTTAATCTCATTTAGTAATAAAATTTACTTGCATATTTCATTTGAAAATAAAATAAAACTATAAATAATTTAAGTAATGGGAGTTTATATCAAAGGTAGGCCTCTATATAATTATAATAAAAGCTCCAGGGAGCCCCTTTTTCAATGTACAAGCATACACTTTGGGGATTGCATGGTAATCTTCAACAAGAAAATCATTTATATAAAACTTATCATGGATGGCCAATTTTCAGAATAAATCTGAACTTAGAGAAATGCTATAGTTAAATAAGTGCATGTGGGGCTTAGGCTTCTCTTGCTGATTGCCCCAGAGTTGGAGTTGATAATTAAGACCACCTGCATCTGCACAGATTCACTATAAGGACTGAATGCTAAGACCACTGTGTCAAGATGACTTAACTGTTGTTCTGGGAAATTCTTGCCCAGGAAGAAAAGATTAAAAAGAAGTAAATAAATTCAATGGTTGCCTGAGAAAATTCCTGAAAACCATTTACTCAGAGAAATAGTTTTCGTATTTGTACAGATAGTTTTCCTACCAGGAAAATAGAAAACTTACCCAAACCAATATCTTCCTTTTTTTTTTATCTTTCCAATATTTTTTTTATTTCAGCATATTATGGGGGTACAAATGTCTAGGTTACTTGTGCTGTCATCCCCCCTGGCATCAGAGCTTCAAGCGTGTCCATCCCCCAGATGGTGCGCATCACACTCATTGTGTATGTATATACCCATCCCCTTCTCACCACTACCCTCTGCCTGACGCCCAATAAATGTTATTCCTATATGTCCACTTCAGTGTTGATCAGTGAAACCAATTTGCGGGGGAATACATGTGGTGCTTATTTTTCCATTACTGGGATATTTCATTTAGTAGAATGGGTTCCAGCTCTATCCAGGATAATACAAGAGGTGCTATATCACCATTGTTTCTTATAGCTGAATCGTACTCCATGGTATACATATCCCATATTTTATTAATCCACTCATGTATTGATGGGCACTTGGGTTCCACATCTTTGTGACTGTGAATTGTGCTGCTATAAAGATTCTAGTGCAGATGTCTTTTTTATAGAGTGTCTTTTTTTCCTTTGGGTAGATGCTCAGTAATGGGATTGCTGGATCAACTAGTAGATCTACTTGTATCGCTTTAAGATATCTCCATATTGCTTTCCACAGAGGTTGCACTAGTTTGCAGTCCCACCAGCAGTATAGGAGTGTTCCTATCTCTCCACATTCATGCCAACATTTATTGTTTTGGGACTTTTTGATAAAGGCCATTCTCACTGGAGATAAGTGATATCTCATTGCGGTTTTGATTTGTATTTCCCTGATGATTAGAGATCTTGAGCATTTTTCGTATGTTTGTTGGCCATTATTCTGTCTTCTTTTGAAAAGTTTCTGTTCATGTCCTTTGCCCACTTTTTGATAGGGTTGTTTGATTTTTCCTTGCTGATTTTCCTTAGTTCTAAATGGATTCTGGTTATCGGCCCTTTATTGGATGTGTAGCTTGTGAAAATTTTCTCACATTCTGTAGGTTGTCTGTTTGCTCTCATAACAGTTTCCTTGGCTGTGCAGAAGCTTCTTAATTTGATCAGGTCCCATTTATTTATTTTTGTTGTTGCTGTGATTGCCTTTGGGGTCTTCTTCATAAATTCTTTGCCTAAGCCAATGTCTAGAAGAGTATTTCCAATGTTTTCCTCTAGAATTCTAATAGTTTCACACCTTAAGTTTAAGTCTGTTACCCAGTGTGAGTTGATTTTTGTGAGAGGTGAAAGGTGTGGATCTTGTTTCAGTCTTCTACATGTGGTTATCCAGTTTTCCCAGCACCATTTATTGAATAGAGATTCTTTCCCCAGTGTATGTTTTTGTCTGCTTTGTCAAAGATTAGATGGCTATATGAAAATGGTTTTATATCTGGGTTCTCTGTTCTGTTCTACTGGTCAATGTCCCTGTTCCTGTGCCAGTGCAAAGCTGTTTTAATTACTGTAGCCTTGTAGTATAGTTTGAAGTCTGGTAAATTGATACCTCCCATTTTATTTTTATTGCCCAGGATTGCTTTTGCTATGCAGAATCTTCTCTGGTTCCATATGAAGTGTAAAATTATTTTTTCTATATCTTTGAAAAATGATGATGGTATTTTAATAGGGATTGCATTGACTCTGTAGATCACTTTGGGTAGTATAGACATTTTAACAATGTTGATTCTGCTGACCCACAAGCAATATTATATCTAGAAAACCCCAAAGATTCAACCAAGATATTCCTTGAATTGATAAATGAATTCAGTAAAGTCTCAGGATACAAAATCAATACACACAAATCAGAGGCATTCATATATGCCAATAAAACTCAAACTGAGAACCAAATCAAAGACTCAATTCCCTTCACAATAGCAACAAAAACAATAAAGTATCTAGGAATATATTTAACTCAGGAGGTAAAAGACCTCTATTTGGAGAGCTATGAAATACTGAGGAAGGAAATAGCAGAGGATGTAAGCAGGTGGAAAATATCTTCTATTTTTATAAAGCAAGTTTACTTCTCAAGGCATACTTGGGGACCTTCGCCTTGCTATGCCCTCTGATCCTAAATATATTTTTTTTATTTTTTTCTTTTATTTCATTATATTATGGGGGTACAGATATTG
>VBSM01000361.1:56137736-56151198 GCA_008086735.1 Cheirogaleus medius | reverse complement strand
ATAATGAGTGAGATGTGCAACGTTTGGGGGATGGTCATGCTTGAATCTCTGCCTCGAGGGGGGAGAGGGGGCATGGGCAATATAGGTAACCGTAATATTTGTACTTCCATAATATGCTGAAATTAAAAAAAATAAAAAAAAAAGAAATCTGGACTCAGAAAGAATATTGCACAGGTATATAGACACATATTAATATAATACCTCATGAATTCAGAGTGACATTTCCAATTTAAATTCAGGACCCCATAGTTTTTACTTAACTCTATCTGCATTATTCCTCTATTGTTTAACTTCTACACTAGCAGAAAGTGCATAGACATGCAAGATTTCACAGAAACTAGAAGACAAAATGCAACCACCAAAGATGACATTTTCAGCAATAGACATTAACATTAAATGTAAGTAATTTTAGATGTAAGAAAAATATTTTGGTGAAGGTAAGTATGAAAAAAAATACAAATGATATATACTCTGACAATTTAGAAAATAATACAACTAAAAATAGGAAGAGAAGATGGAGAAAAGTTGAAAAGAATAATAAGCTTACTGATTCCCTATTCTGTAAAAGCTGGGAAACAGATGTGATATAAATGGAAAAATCAATCCATTTAAGTGTATCTAAGGAGTACAAACAGAAATATTATAAAAATAATGCTGTGAACAAAATAAAGTTGTGGAAAAGTGAAAGATATGGAGCAAAACAGAGAATACAAGCTTATTTTATGATTATTTACTACACAAAATCAACAAATAGTGTCTAAGGGGCCTAAGTATATTATGATGTGGGTCCAAAGGAACTACTGGACATGAATAAGTACTTATCATTAATAGAAAAGTTTAAAAGAGTAACATAGCAGAGCTTGTAATAAAATGATTTTTGTGTATATAAAATATAAATCATAATAAAAAATGACAAAACTCAGACCTAACTTATTGTTTTTTTTCAATAAATGTAAATGAGCTTAGTCTACCTATAAAATTAGTTAATTCATAACAAAAGACCAAATTATATTATATACAATAAACTTAACTAAAATTCAGTAATTCAAAAGTTAAATACCAGAATTTATAAAGTTAGTATTAGATAAAGTGTTAATCAGGTAAAAATTAGAAAATTTAAAGTCCTGAAGTAGAAAAATTTGTTCTCATAAGGGAACATAAAAATGAAAAAATAAGAAGCTTAGTGAACTACCTGAGTAAATGAAGCTTAACTACATAGACTTGACTAATGTGTTTAATAATTGAACTATTTCCAGCAGTACTTCTCAGTACTATTTCCAGTACTGCTGGAAATATAAATATATCTGGGTCTTAATTGTGTCCAATCATTATAATTGAAAAAATAAATAGATAATACTTCTTTGAATTAAAAATGCTCAAATAATCAGTAAACACTTGAAATTTTTTTAAACAACACCTTTAATTATATGGAATTCATCGCTCTACTTTGAATAGGAAGGGACTTATAATTAGATAATATGTGGGTCATAATCCACAGAGATAAGAAAGGATATTGTCATGGATATTTTAATTTCTGCTAATCAATTTATGTAATGACAGTATAAATTGTTTTAAATTATAAGCTACACAAAAGCTAGGACTATTTTCTGCAGAGTACTAAATTAGTGGAAAATTCAAACATATGAGTTAGAGAAACCAAACTTAAAATTAGACTGTAAATATACTGGTACCTCTCATTTAATTTTGATTATATGTTGCAAAGAATATTTGAGGTCCATTTTATCTTAGTAAAGTTTTGCAATTTTAAAATTATTATTTTTATTAAATGCATATTATTTAAAATGAATGACACAAATCTTTATTTTCAACAATAACATTAAATATGCATAAAATAAGCATAATTTTATAAAAATAACTAATTACTGTGGGGTCACAAGATAAAGCAATTACAAAGTGTAGGAACACTGCATTGGTAAGTGAATAAATAATGAGGAATGGGAATATTAATAATCCCTTAGCTTCATTAGGGATTTGTACTACTGTTTAATTTTCATGAGGTAGTTAGTGTACAATGTATTATGATTAATCTATTTAGTATTTAAATGAGACAATATTTTGTTGGTCATTAAACACCCCTCAAATTTTATGAGTTACTATACAGTTTGCTGAACTAAAAGTGGTGCTAAGTATGTTTACCTGTATACAGCAAATTATTGGAACTAAAAAAATAAAAAGTCAAAATGTATGCAATGATTAATTGTATTTACATTTGGTTTTAGCTACCATAAATGTGAATATAAAAATTTAGATATAAATCATTTCCCTTTAAAGTACTAGAAGGTATGCAGTTTTGTTGCTGTTTAAATGAATTTCCATATTCAATGGAGATGTTACTCTCATTGGACTAAACAAGGGGTAGCTCTCATAAAATGTATAATTCTTGTTTGCATTTTAAAAAAATTGTTACCATTTCCTTCCACCATAATACTTTACTGTAACAGTTTACCTTTTAAATGATTTATCAGGTATTTCCTATTTTCACTTCACAATATTAGCTAGAGTATATTTGTTTGTCAAATTTTCCCATATTTGGATATTATCCTTATCCAGTTTTAACTGTGGTTACTTCTCCATTTACTGTGTTCACTCTCTCACCTTCTGGCCCTCTCCCTTTTTATGTCCTACCTCTCTTTTTGCAAATCTTTTCCATTTTCAGAGATGGCATCAGCCCGATTTTCACCTGTTTCTCTTCCAATTATGTTCTATTTCTCCTGTGTCTTGAACCTCTTCTGTGTCTGTTTTGTGCCTTGAGGAGTAATCAAATTGTACCAATGCATCTGCCAAATTCATTAGTCTTCCCATATTCCCACGGTGACCATTGTTTGGGGGATGAGATAATAAAGGGACTCTTGATACTGAATTTAAGTAAACATGAGTAGGTTTAAATAACTTGTGAGAAAATAAATTTATTATCAATGTTTATAAGTACTTAAAGAATAGGGTTTATATTTTTTAAAATAAAGAATTTCAAAAGATATATATATATATATTTTTTTTTTTTTTTTTTTTTTGAGACAGTGGCTCCCTATGTTGCATTGGCTGGAGTGTAGTGGTATCATCATAGCTCACTGCAACCTTAAACTCCTGGGTTCAAGGGATCCTCCTGCCTCAGCCTCCATGAATAGCTGAGACTACAAGAGTACACCACCAGGCCTGGCTAATTTTTCTGTTTTTTTATAGAGAGGAGGTCTCCCTCTTGCTCAGGTTGGTCTCAAACCCCTGACCTCAAGCAATCCTCCCCCCTCAGCCTTTCAAAGTGCTAGGATTACAGGTGTGAGCCACCATACCTGGCCTTCAAAAGATATAATTTGAGCCCTTGTTTAATTCACAGGACAGATACTACTGCATATATTACAAATATTCTAATAATGTATTTGATATAAACATGGCAACTAGCACAATAATCATAATTTGGTAATATTGCCATTTTCCTTATTTATTATGTGAAACTACCAGCTCATTAAAGCTCTACCTTCTTCACACAATTATATTTCTGGTTTTATGGATTAGAGTTATCAATCAAGTCCATCCCTCTCTCATTTATTTTTTTGTCCTTTACAGATTTTAGTAATGCCACCACTATATTTTTTGTGAATAAATCACATAATGTCTATAAAATTATTAGTATATATCATAGAATATAATACGACATGCTACTGATGTATGTTTTAGAAAAATACTTTAGAATATAAACAAACATTTGCTTTTATTCTTTTACCAAACTAAATAAGATTATTATAATATTAAACATACTTAATAGATAATATCTTAAGGTAAAACATTATTAGTGGATTGAAAAACTATGGAATAATTTGCATTGGAGATTTTATTTTTCTCCTTTGAAATAAAATGTCAGAATTTTCACACTGCTTTCATTGATTATCTCAGTGTTTTCAGTTTCTTATCTGGATTTGCATTTGTTGTCAAAGGGGTTATTAGTTGAAATTTCAGGTAAATACAACTTAAATTATTATTGAATAAAGTCAGTGAAATAATTTTTTCTTGAAATATTATAATAATTCACCTTTTCTTCTGTCCAGGGAGCATATAAAATCCATATGTGAGAAATACATCACCTTATTTAAATATTTGAATCATGGAAATTCAATTATTGAAGATTTAATGCAAAAAAAAATTTTTGAGTCTTGGTTTAGTAAAGCAAGTCTAATGTGGTAAGAAATGTGTCATCTCAGTTTTGGTCAACCAAATACAAAATAAAATGTTTAAATATTTTTGTAAAAGAAAGATGACTGAAAAATAAAAGGTGTATATAGTTTTACAAAATTAATGTAAGGATTTGTTTTTTAAAAATTGAGTGTGTGTATATTTCACTGCTATTCCTGCATTTCATTATATCATTATGTATGAGCAATAACCATTCACATTATAAAATGTTTTATTACTTCAACATTTTCATATTTTATTTGACTTTATTGACTCAATAAATATGATATATATTAATTGTTAAATTTTTCAAGCACAGGAAAGTAAAATATTCTGATAAATTCTGATATAAAATTTTTCCAAAATATAAAATTTTCTTCTAATATATGACATATTTCATTCTACTTCTACTTAGAAAAGCATTATGAACTTAATTTTTTTTAAAAAATTGTTCAGACTCTAGAAAAGATGACATAAACAGGGACTGGAAATTATTCTCCTGCCTGAAATAAACCAAATTAGGTAAAATATGTAAAATCATGGTTTTTAAGATACTGCACATCAAGAAATGAAAGATTGATCCCTTAAAATTTTTAAAAAACAAATCCTTACATTAATTATGACTGCAAGCCATATATTTGTCCCAATTTACTGCTGTGAAAGAGTTTCTGGGCCATGCTACAGGTAGTGAGAAACCAGGCAGAGCCTGTGGACACCCGAAGCTGAGGAGACAATGCTGAGAGGTGCCTAGCGTTTACAGGGCAGAGCACTAGATAGGAGGAAGCTAAGCTGAAATAACTCTGACAATCTGCAGAAAGTCCCCTTGAAATGTTCAGCTTAGTGCTGCTTAGCAAATGTAATTAAGAGAACTAGTGGGAAATATGGATAGCATCACTGAAAGGATTAAAGGTAATAATTCCCAGAGGTCTGCAGGGCTAGCAATTTTTATTCATAAAAGATAGAAAAATCCAAAAAAGTATAAATAAAATGGATTACTAAAATTAATAAGTGGTAGGGGTCAGTCAAAATGTGTTTTTAAAACAAAATAGTAACAATTTGTTATAAAATAGTAGAAAATATAATTGTAAAATGATACATAAGAGCAGCAAAAAGTACTCAAATGCAAATGTCTAGGTTTAAATCAAACATTGAAGATTCTTTTTAAGATCCCTGTTTCTAATAATTTTTTCAAAATTATGGGTTTTTTCAAGGTAGCCCTAGTCCATGTGATTCCTGAATATATAACTATTTAATAATAGCCTTTTTTTTGTAGGATAGAGAGAGATGGAATTATAATAAGTTCTCAATTGCCATGTGCCAAATACACCTGCATGCACATAGGGAAACACCTTATGTCTGAAAACTCCATGTGCTCTCACCACAAGGTCTTTTAAATGCTAGATTTAGGAAAGCGACAAACAAAATTTATCAAATGAAAGATAAAAGGGCAGATCTATACGGAAAACAATGTAATACTATAGGTACAAATCATGGATTACCTAAATAAATGGATGTATTTATATGCATACATGAATTGGAAGACTCAGTATTATAAAAATGTCAATTTTCTCCACATTTTTATATATAGACTAAATGCTATCACCATAAAAATGACAACAGGTTTTTAGTGGAAATAGAAAAGCTGACTTTGAAATATATATGAAAATTCAGCTGTTGAGACAAACTGATAATTTGAAGAAGTACAAGGTACAGTGATCTAAGAGCAAAACTTAATATAAAAAACAACTATTAAGACATATAAAATAGCATGTACTGAAAGAGTAATTTAACTTAATTTGGATGCTTCAGTTATTTTGAAAATTTATCTTTATTCCTATTTTTTTATGGTCCTTGATACATGAGTGTTACAGCATTACTTTTCTAACAATCTTTATTAATAGAAAAAATTCTATGGACTTTTATTCCCTCTGTTATCAATCATAAATTTTACATAGAGCACAGAGTTTCCATAAGTGAGCCGTTTTTTGCTACATTTATTAAACATAGACTTAAGCACATTGTTAATTAATAATAAATAAAAAGTACATTTAAAGAAAAATATTTCATGTCTTTTCTTATATTTAAATACAATAGCAAAATATTGGCTCTACTTAATCTTAGTACTCATATTTTTAAAAGCTCAACAATTCCTGTGGCTCAATTTGATGAGCCCTCCTTTTCCTTTTCTAATATATTAGGAAATGGTATTGTTCACTTAAAGCTATTAAACTATGTCTCGTGTTATTTCTTCCTATCCTGGAATGTCAGCCCACATGCATTATTCACATGAAGCACAGTGAACTTTAAATAGGGAGATTATTCTGGAGGGAAATGAGAAAGCCATCATTCTCAGTTTTACCCCATACTGTTATTAAAGGTTACATAGGAAGTGATCTTTCTTTTTCCTACTTTTTTTTAAAGCTTTATCTCCTTTCTTTTTTTCTTTCTGACTCTGTCTTATTCCTTTTCATCTAATATCCACATGATTCTGTTTGTTTTCTATACAGTGCGAAGGAACTAGTGGCATTATTTTAAATGATTTGCAAGCTAGATATTTAAATAACTTATGATGAATAAAATATTGCATGTCTTATTACTTTCTGTTTTGTGTCTATAATGTGATCGAGATGAATTAAAGTCAGTAAATACAACAATATTTGCCTGAAGAATCTGAACACCAAGTTTCATGCTGGTGTAAATTAAATCATGATACAATGGCAATTGAAATGAAATGCTAACAGACCTTTCACTAAACAATACATTGTACAATTATAGACAGTCTTTCCTTACAATCATATACTTATTTGTCAGCAAAATGTTTCCATCACAGCACTTTCGCATCAGATGACTGATATATGTTTAAATACGAAAGGAAAACACAAAAATTGTACTTATTATTATTATATCAGTTTATGATCTATGAGGATACATAAAAACTGAAACTTATAAAATTCAAATATTTAAATTTATTTCAGTTTTAAATTTTGGTCATAAATATACAAAGTAGCAGTATAATCTAGAACCATTATAAATTATTAAGTAAAATAATTGGTTTTACCAGTAATCAAACATTTGTTTGTTCTTGATTAACTTTAATAGACTTCATAGCTGGGAATATTAGAAAAAAATTTAAAATGCAAGAAATTTCAAAATTCAACAATTAATATATCCTTTTTGAATCTTTTTCTATACATTACAGAAAGGCAGTGAGTTTTAGTGGATAGAACAAAGGCTTTGGACTAGTTCAGATCTTTGTTTTTTTTTTTTTTCTTCAATCACTTATATGAATAGGGGCAAGTTATTCAACAATTCAAAAATGCAGTTTCACTATTGATATAAAAGCAAACCTATAATTTTTTCTGGTAAGAAAGAAACGATAGAATAAATATAACTTCATCTATCCTCCTTTCCCTTAGTTTTCCTGAAATGCCCTTCTCTACAACTACTGTGAACTCCCTCCCTATTCTATAACTATTTTTTACATCTTTTTATTTTGAATTTATTAAAGATATTTCTTGGCTTTCTCATTTGCCAAATCATTTCACTTAAAGATCTTCAAGCATTGCCTGTGGGAACAAATATTCTTAGACCAGGTCAAACTTTAGCGTTGTTGTAGCAAATATCTGGCTGTTGAGTGGCATCTTTCCTTGAACATTTTCTTGTTACCTCAGTTTCCTAGATAATAACTGAATGGGATTTGAAAACATATGTCCACACAAAATCTTGCACCTGTGTGTTTATAGCAGGTCTTTTAATAATCAAAGATGGAAGCAACATCATGAGCCTATGGTGATATAAAAACATGATTGAGGCCAAGCACGGTGGCTCGCGCCTGTTATCCTAGCACTTTGGGAAGCCAAGGCAGGAGGATTGCTAGGGGTAAGAAGTTTAAGACCAGCCTGAGCAACATTGTGAGACCTCATCTCTACAAAAAAAAAAAAAAAAAAAATAGGCAGGCATAGTGGCTCACACCTGTAGTCCCAGCTACTGGGGAGACTGAGACAGGAAAATCACTTGAGCTCAGGAGTTTGAGGTTGCAGTGTGCTATGATGATGCCACTGTACTCTAGCTGGGGGTGACAGAGTGAGACCCTATCTCAAAAATATGAAAAACAAAACAAAAACCATGATTGACTGAATACAAATATGTACATATCTATATAGATGGGGGTGGGGATAGACAAATCTCCCTCCCATTCAGAAGAATCCCAAATAATTTAAGTAGATACTCCACCTTAAAGGAGGTGAAACATAATTTCCCACTCTTTAAATGTGGGTTGTGAATAGTGACTCCCTTTTAAAGAGTGCAATACTTTAGGGGAACAAGTAATTTTACAGTGGAGAAACCTCACATACTACTTCAGCCAGATAATCAAGGTCAACATCAACAGTGATAAGTCATGATGATAATTTGTACCCTTGATAGTATATGATGGAGAACACTTCACCTCAGTGATCTTTCTCCCCAAAACATATAACCTCAGTGTAACAATGAAAAAAAGATCATGCATGTGCTAATTGAGGGGTATTTTACAAAATACCTGACCAGTATTCCACAAGACTACCAAGATCATCAAAAACAAGGAAAGTCTGAGAAACTGTCACAGCCAAGAGGAACTTAAGAAGACATCATGACTAAATATAATGTGGTATCCTGGATGGGATATTGGAGCAGAAAAAGTGCATTACATAAAAACTAAGGAAATCTGAAAAACTATGTACTTTAGTTAATATTAAAAAATATAGTTCCTGAAATTGGGATAATCAAAAGACAATATTGGCAAAAATTCTAGAAAACTAAAACAAATATCACTCAAACTGAAACATAATGAAAAAATGATATTCATAGACAATGCATTCCAGGACTTCCACTATACATCTAATGACAATTCTGGAAAACAAAGCAAAACCAAAAAAAGTGGAAATGGAGAAATGTACTGTTTGAAAAGAATCACATCAGAAAAGCCTTAATCTTCATATGTAATATGGTCACCAAGTGCCCATCAATGAAAAGAAAGACCTACACAGACACAATTTAATAAAATTACAGAAAACCACAGGAAAAAGTAAATATCACATAATTTTCACAAGGATTAAGTAAAAATAAAAGATTATCCTTAAGATAATCAGTCATACTGGTGTCAGACTTCTCATCCCCAACATGAAAATCTAGAGACAATGCAGAAACACCTTCAAAATGCCAGTGATAAATAAAAACAATAATAAAATGCAAAAAAAAAGCTTTAGAATAATTAATGTAACATATAAACAGTGTCCATGTAAGCAATAAAAGGTAAGCAATAAAAGCACGTAAGCAATAAAATATAATATTGAGAAAAATAAAATGTAACTTATAATAAAATAATTAAATTACTAGATTAAGATTTTTGATTAACACAAGTAGTACTAAAAGTCCATGAGAGAGCTGGCAGCTGGTTACAACTTCTCAGGCGTTAATTTTCTCCTCTTGCTTGGCTTAGGGTTGAGGCAAATTTCTGTGCATTCTTCTGGGGATGAATGGAATGGAGATAATTCAGTTTCTGTTTATCATTATCCTAATGATATAACTTTTTGCTGCTCCAGCTTTCTAGGGAGGGCTGCTATTTGACTCTGCTCCCTAGACCCTGAACCTTGACTTCAGTGGGTTATATACCCCATGCAGCCTTCGAACTTAAATCTTAAATTTATCTGTATCAACAAATGCCTTCAGGGTAAAAGAGGCTTCTATATTTATTTGCCTTACAGCTCTGAACTCTTGCTTTTTGTTAGTTTGACTTGGTAAATCTTCTTATTTTTCCAGTTATTTGATACATTTGAGGATTTAAAAAATATTTTACTTTGTATTTTTACTTTTTATTAGTGGGAGGATTGTTTCAAATAACCTAGTCAGTCATTTTACCGGAAATTAAGCACTTCGGTAGGGCGTTCACCAGCCGCAAAACCTTGCCCACAGCCGGCACTCATAGTCCGCATGATAGTCTGTGCTGTGCATTGACCACGAATCCGTTTTGCTCTTGTGTGATGAGGAAAGCTTTAAAGCACTGAAAGCTTGTTTTACTTTACAGGCAGCTTTAGGAAAATAACTATAATAACTCCTACTAAGGACTTGTTAAAAGGTCACAGATTCGTAGTAACTTATTAGCTGAACGTACACACTGCAACTGCAGAGATAAAAGTAAAAGCTTTTGGCTGTCGGCTGAAGTCACGCTCGGCTGTGCGCCCTAATGTCACGGCTGTCGGCTAAAGTCGACGCTCACGTTCTTCTGTGGCTGTCGACTATAGTCGACGCTGGTACTGAAGTGGTTAAGGTAATCTACAAATGTAAAAATCTTACTGCCAACTATTAAATATACAAAATTATTGAGGGAGTTAGAGATGGATGTATCTGGCACATTGGCACCTGGCCTACTTCGCCTCCCTCCACTCCATCTCCATTATTATATTTATATCCTCCGGTCTTATGGGGGCTGAAGAGCCAACTAGAACCATATTCACTCAGTTCAAATGTGTTATTGGAATTAAAATTCTTGTGTGGAGTGGTTAAAAGCTTAGACTCTTGATTTCTAGGCATTTTATTTCATATTTGAATACTTCTTATTGAAAGACATTCCTTAATTTGATTTCTTAATAAAGCTCCAAAAATTTGCCCTTTCCTGCAAAAACAAATACACAAACAAACAAAGAAACAAGTAGGTTAGCAGATATTATCCTGATTTTGAGAAAATACAAAAAGATGGCATATATAACTTTAAAGGTAGTGATACAAACAAATTTACAGGCAGTGCAGGAGGAAATTGGGAGAATTCTTATCAGATGGGTCCCATTTATTTTAATGATATCCAAAATAAATTTGTCTCTTTAGAATGAAGATAATATAGGCAGTGAAAAAAGTGGATGAATGTAGAGGTAAAATTGAGGAAAACGGGAGAGTCATCAGGTATAAAAATATTAATACCAACATAATAGGCAACATATAGGGCCAAACTAAAATGTAGAGCAAGGAATTGTATTGCACTCAATACATAGATTTCTGTGTCCTTTTCTTTTCCGATAGCTTGAAAAAAGAGGTGGAAATTTATATGGGTTAGACTACTTGCTGTGCTGGTTGTTTTGCAGAATGATGATAGAAATGCAAGATGTAAACACACTTCAAGTAAATCAGGTAAAGGAGAGAGAGTAAATATTGTGAAGGCTCATGTTGCATTAGGTGAATAGGGAATAAAATTAGACTGGAAGTGGGCTTATAAATACATATAAATGGCAGTGATTTTAGGCTTGGAGAGTTGATGAGTTTGCACATTATGTTTAGTGAGTAAGATAATGAAAGAGCACAAAATCTACACTTATTAAATATATGTTTACTGGCTCATGAGGCAAAGTTGTATACCATTACATTACATTTATTATTCCTTATTATTAAAGTTTTAAAAAACATATTTTGTTTCCACAAATTGCATGTAGTTTGCATGCATTGTAGATTGCATGTAGTTTATTGTCACTATTAAGTTTTAAAACAAATTTTTTTCACCTTTTAATTCATTTGATTATCAGCACTTTGGAAATGGATCATTAATCATGAACAAAATAACCTCATTGGTCACATTGATAATTATTACTATGACTAAATATTAATATATGTCATGAAACATATAGTTGACCTGAGTTAGTATTCAGTTACCAAGAGTATTATTTTGCTTGTATTTGCTTTAAAAATGAATGCAGAAGATGAATCTGTATTCTTAAGCGCTAAACTTCTTCTAGCATGATTTATTTCTAAAATTTTGAACATCTTCTAGATTAATTTTGTCATTATATCACATTAGCACTAATTGAACAGACTCAGATTTAGAGTCTTGTTGTTTCTAGATGAAACATAATTTAAATTCCAAGAAATGCAGACTGTCATTGCTTCTTATGTTAAATTAAATTGCTAGAAAATTATGCTGATATGTCTTAAAGCAATAGGAACTTCATTACTAAAAACTCTTTCTGAAACTTTTAAGAAGTAATTATAATCATAAAGCAACTATTAAGAACCTGGTTGCATTAGACTACTCTATAATGCACAGAGATATAATGGTATAAATGCTGGCCTTTTTTCCTACATGAGCCTTCAAAATTAAGCCCCATTTTAGACTCACATTCTGGGAATATAGAGAAAAGAAAAATATCAGTAAAACAAAACCTAATTGTAACAAGTTATAAAAAAATGTACATATATATCATTCACTAGAGCCTCCTTTTATTTTTTTTATTTATTCTTTGGGCCTCCTTTATTCATACAATGACATTTCTATTTACTTACTTTCTTCCATAATTCTCATACTTCTATGAACATCTGAAACACCCCTCTAAAAAATGTCTACTTCCTTCTCAAGGAATTATTAGAGAGCCCAGTCAATGCCATATTTACAAATTATATTGCCTTAGGGCATTATCTAGGGTTTTTGGCTATTTTTACATTTCACTTACTGGCTATAGCAATTCTTTTCAGAAGGAATTAGATAAGGCTGAGAGCCAGTAATTACTACAAAAATTATGAACAAGGGGATAATGTTCAGTTATTCAGAGATACCTTTGAAATCAACTCATGTAAGGGTGACAATGATAATAAGACTTCTAAAAATATAAAAGATCTTTCTAAATCTTTTTCCTGTTGCCATTCAGTCTTGAATTGATATTGAAAGCTCAGCTTTCTGTTGTATTAAAGAAATGCTTAACTAAATGGAAACTTTAAACCAAAATTATATATAAATTACAGTATGAACTTTTCTAGAAATATATACAGCAATAGCAAAATTTGTTATCATTTTGTCCATCATCTTAAAAGATCGGTGAGATTTATGAGGGGTGCTATGAGGAAAGCTAAAAATAACACATATTGTTTAATTCCAGTGCAACATTTAATTACTTTCCAAATCACACATGAATGATCCTTTTAATATAGATTAAAGACATTTACATAATAATTTCTTTCTAGAAAATAAAGTAGTATGAAAATACTGCATATAAACTGTACAGATATTAATATGAAATTATAATTAATTTTAAAAATTATAATTCTACCATGCTGTAATAATACTATTGTTAAAAAACAAATATTAAAATCAGGATAATTTGAAATTTACTTTAAATTTGTATTTCACAGAGCTCCATAAACACAAGATACTTTAGGTTCTACCAAAGTTTTCATACATTTTAGCATTAAACATTTTTTTTTTTAATAATTTTTTTTATTCCATCTTATAATGGGGGTACAAATATTGTTTGGGTTACAT
>VBSM01000361.1:56062139-56137636 GCA_008086735.1 Cheirogaleus medius | reverse complement strand
AATGCAATCCCTATCAAATTACCATCACCATTCTTTACAGAGCTAGAAAAAACATTTTCTTTTGAAAAAAAGTCTGCAATCTTTTCTTTTATTGAGAATTGAAAGTGTTTTGTTACAAATAAGTAAATATTTTAGGATTTGAATTACAAAATTCATATTTCTTTCCATTATTCTCCCGATCAACCTGACAGAAAATACAATTTCTGGGAAATCTTTTAGTTAAGTCTACAAAGAAATGGACATTAAAGATAATTGTAATCTTATTATTGGTCTATAAATTTTAAAAGAATTTTGGGTGAAGTCATACCTTAAATACTCTTTGAAATATTAGTCCATGTTGACTGTGCATATTTTATTTTCCATAATATCTCTTGTATGTGGATATACATTCTTTTTGTATATTTGCTGCCACTGCCCAGATTTGATAATCATTTCTTCATTTAGCAACGTTCTCCATTTAGGTATCTCTAATTCCAATGACTTTACTTTCTTTTACTTTTTCCCAGATTTAAACACCCTTAGCCAATTAGGAATCTGCTCTTATTTTCACAATGGTGACTTCTCAATCTATTCTTTAGAATTACTTCTATTACTAGACAATTAAATTACTTCTGGGCAGCTCTAAAGTATAACTTCATTCCAATTCATGAAAATTGTAATTCTATGTCATTTCTACTACATAATGTGTCTTATATGAATGTGTTAGTGAAAATTTGATTCTTGGTTGAATCACATCTTCATATACAATTAGCTAAATCCACCTTGTGTTCATAACAACCTTATTTGGCCTCTAGTTAAAGGTGATTTTCTTTGTAATTAAATATATAAAACAAGATATTAAAAATTATTTTAACCAAGCTCTCTTTGCATGTTCTTTTTCTAAAGAACTTTTGTATTAAATATTTTTAATATGTCAATCAAAGTAAATGCACACATTGTCATATTTTTAAAATAAATATTTAAATAATCTATAACTTTATAATGCATTAGTTTCATATATTTTCACTTTTTATTATCAGAAACTATTTTTCTAAATAATTGCCATTACCTGTAAATATAATATACTCTATAAGAAATTGTATCTTTATTTTTTCCATTTTAATGAGTTATAATTGAACTATAATAAGCTGCAAATAAAGTACACAATTGGATCAATTTTAACACAGTATACATCTTTGAAACCATCACCAGAGTCAAGAAAATGAACAACTCCTTTACCCAACAATGTTTCTGCATTTTATTTTGTAATCCAGTTTAGCTCCATCCCAGCATCCAATGATCTGGTACTGCCTTTACAGTCTACATTTTCTAGAATTCATGTGTGTGTGTGGTGTCTGTGTATGTATATACGCACATGTGTGTATGTGTGCATATGTGTATGTGTGTATATACATATACATACATCTATATAATTACAGAGTGAATTTTTTGCTAATTTCTTTCACCAAGCATACTTACTTTGAGATTCATATATATTGTTGGGTGTATCAATAGATTGTTCCCTCTTATTGCTAAATTGTATATTCTATTGTGCACGAATATGCCACAATCTATCCATTTGTCTGTTATAAGTATTTATATTGTTTCCAGTTTTGACTATTATAAGTGAGGCATCAGTATTTGATTAGATGTCTTGGTGTGAACATAGGTTTCTTAATCTTGGTTAAATACCTCATAGTGGAATGATTGGATCATATGGTTGGTGGTATATGCTTAATTTTTGAAGAAACTGCAAAGATTGTATCATTTTACATTGCAACCCCAGTACTGTATGAGATGCCCGGTTGCTTGACATCCCTAAACAATGTTTGGTTTAGTTAGTCTTTATAATTTTAGCCATTTCAATTCATATGTAATACTGACTCCTTGTAGTTTGAATTTCAATTTCCCTTTCAACTAAAAATGAACAATATCTTTTCAATTAATTATTGGGCATTCAGATATTTTGACAATAGATGTAAGTCTATTTTTTAACTCTTTATCATGTACCATTTATCAATTTTTCTATATTTTCTCAAATACCGACTGTTTGATTATCATATCTTTATATTAAGTCTTGAAATTAAGTAGAGTTCATTCTCTAATTTTGTGGTTTTTGTTAGACATTGCTTTGGTTATGCTTGTTTCCTTTATACTTCAATATAAATGTTAGAATCAGCTTGTCAAATTCTATCAAATAATTGCTGCTAGAATTTAATTAAAATTATATCAAGTTATTTGTATATATTAGAAAATTATCATCTTAAAAATAATCATACAATCTATGCTTTGGGCAAATATTTGCATTTATTTTTCTCTTTCATTCTTCTCAGCAATATTTTATAATATTTTATAGAAAGTTCTTTCATGATTTTTGTTAAATTTATTTCTAGGCCTTTGCATTCTTTGCACTAACATAATGGGATTGAATTTTAATTTAATTTTCTAATTGTTAACTGACAATATAAAATAAGATAATTAATTCAGTTTATGTTTTTTTCTCTTGAACTATTATTCTTAGTAGCTATGTTGCTATAGGTTCCCTAGGATTACCTATATAAATAACTATTTCAGCTGCATACAGCCTCTTGCATTCCTTTTTTAATTCCTTCTTGTCTTATTGCAAAGACATCCTGTGCAATGTTGAATAGAATGAGGTGGTCTTATTTGCCTTTTTCCTACTATCAGAGGTAAATAATTCATTTTGCATCATTAAGTATGATTTAATTATGTTTTAACAAATAGTCTTTATTAGTTTTGCCAAGTTTTTTATTATTTCTAGTTTGCTGAGAGTTGAATTTTGTTAAATGTATTTTTCTCCCTCTATTTAAATGATCACATTTTTGTTTAGTTTGTTAATATGGTGAATTGCATTCATTGATTTTCTAACATTAAAACAACCTTGAATTCCTAGCATAAACCCTTCTTGGTTATTGTGGATTATTCTTTTATATATTTTTAATTCAATTTCATTGAGTTTTGCCCTGTCTCTTCACACTGTTATTTCTTGCCTTTCAGCATATCTTATAATTTTTTGTTGAAAGCCAGACTTGATGAATTGGATTATAGGAACTGAGGTAATTAGACATTTAGTGTGAGGTGTTTTTGTTAATTTGGTTAGATGTTATATCTTCCTGATGAATTGATTCTTTTGTCATCATAAAATGTTCCTTTTTATCACTAGTAATATTTGCTGTTTTAAAGTCTGTTTTGTCTGATATTGTTGTAGCTATTTCACCTTTTTTGTGGTTGCTGTTTGCATGATATATCATTTTCTGACTTTTACTTTCAATCTATTTGCATCTTTGAATCCAAAGTATGTTTGCTGTAGATGGCATAATCCTTTGTTTTAATTCAGTCTAACAATCTCTGTCTGCCTTTTGATTGGATTGTTTAATCAATTTACATTTAATGTTATTTCATTTGCCATTTTACTTTCTGTTTCTAATGTTTTGTAACTTTTTATCTATATTTTTTCTGAAATGCTTTAATTTGTGTTCAGTGTTTTTTAAAGTAGCATTTTAATATCTTTAATAGTTTTTCACTACGTTTGAGTTATTTACTTAGTGACTGTTCTAAGGTTTGCCATATACATCTTAACTTATTAGAAACAGCTTTAGAGTTGTACTTAATTATGCTGTGACATAAAACATTACTCCTTAGATCATTATTCCATTTTATCCCTCCCTGTGGTATTATTATATATACATTTCATTTATAAATGTAATAAAACTAATGATTCATTGTTATAATTATGACATTATACAGTCTATGTATTTTAAATAAGCTGAGAGAAGAAAGGAAAGTGTGTACTTATAGATTTTTGTTTTATTAACTTATATTAACCTTTATAATTTCATTTTATCTTCATTTATTCCTATGGACTTAAGTTTTCATTTGGAGTCACTTATTTTTATTATTATTTTTAATAAATAATAAATTTGCTTTTTAGAGAGGTTTAAGTTCACAAAAAAATTGAGTTGAGAGTACAGAGTTCCCATTAATACCTCCTGTCCCCACACATGCACAATCTCCTCCATTATTAACGTCTCTTACCAGAGTAGTACATTTATTACAATTTATGAAACTACACTAACATACATTATCACCAACAGTCTATAGTTTACATTAGAGCTTACTCTTTAGGTTGTATATTCTATGGTTTTAGACAAATGCATAATGATATGTATCCAGCATTGCATCATATAGAATAGTTTCCCTGCTCTAAAATCCTTTGTGCTTTGATTACTCTTTCCTCCCTCCCCAGAACTTCTGGCAACCACTGATCTGTTTACTACCTTCACAGTTTTGTCTTTTCCAGAATGTCATATATTAATAGTTGCAATTCTGTAGTATACAGCCTTTTCAGGTTGGCTTTTTTTTTTTTTAACATAGTGAGCATTTGCATTTTAGATAGCTCATTTCTTTTTAGAGCTGAATAGCATTCTGTTGTCTGGAGGTAACCCTGCTAATTTATCCATTTACCTAGTGAAGGACATCTGGATTGGTTCCAAATTTTGATAATTATGAATAAAGCTGCTACAAAAATGTGTGTACAGGTTTTGGTGTGGACATAAGTTTTCACTCCTTTGGGTAAATTCCAAGAAGAATGATTGGTGGATTGTATGGCAATAGTACATTTAGTTTTGTAAGAAAGCTGCAAAACCATCTTTGAACATGGCGGTACCATTTTCCATTCCCACCAGCAATGTATGAGAATTCCTGTTGCTCTACATTCTTGATACTATTTGATATGGATTCTGGATATGCATCCAGCATTCTGGATTTTGGCCATTCTAATAGATGTGTAGTAGTATCTCATTTGTTGTTTAAATGAGCAATTCCCTTATGACATAGGATGTTAAATATCTTTTAGTATGCTTGTCATCTATATATCTTCTTTGGTGAGGTTTGACCTCACCAAAGGTCACGCCTGAACAGTGATCTGAACAATCAGGTCTTTTGTCCATTTTTTAATTGTTTGTTTGTTTGTTTTCTTATCATTACATTTTAGAGGTTCTTTGTATTATTTGAGTAATGACGATTTATTAAATGTGTTTTTTTGCAAATATTTCCTCCCAGTCTGTGGCTGGACTACAATTCAATGATTTTTATCAATCTTTTCTCAATTCTCTTTCACCACAACTTCCACTATGTTTGAATCTGCCCTTAGGTTTGAACTCTTCATGTTCTATTGCAAATTAAGTCAGTTTCTTTCAGAGATATTTGAAATTCTCTGTTCCGCAGCCTGGTTCTTCACACCTCCCTCCACCCAGCAAAATGTCTGAACCACAGCTCTAGTCCTATGAGTGGGAATGATGATATACTTCTCTCTGAGGAAAAAAAAACCTTTCTTTAAGAGCTACGTACTTGATAGAGACAGGGAAAACCACAGGTTTCCTTGGCTTGCCTATCTTGCCATGGAATTCCTGCTTCATGAGCTGAGGCAAAGGCAATTGGGGTAAATAATATTCTTAGAACACTGCACCCAAGGTAAAGCTTCTGTTGCATGAGTGGGGTCCAGGAAGAAGAAAGGAGCCCTCACTTCTCAACTATACTTGCCCAGAATCTAGCTTCAGCAATGAGTAAAAGGGGAAAGAAAAATGAGATATGATTATTACCTGCCCCTTCCAGAACGATAGCTCTCTGACTGGGAGCTGGGGGGAAAGAAGCCCTGTGCTCTTGGCTGTACCAAAATAGAGTAGAATATTTATCTCATTGAGCTGGAAGTGAAAAAAGAAGGCATCGCTCAAATGCCACAGACTCTCACAATTCTTTGCAAGTTTTGGTAGATGATCTTGAATAAATGTTTCTTTGTTTGCTTTATGTTCTTAGGACCATTTCTAAAGACTTTAAATATTTTTATGTTTGTAATTTTTATCAGTTTCACTGTGCAGTATGTTCACAGAGCTCCTCCTGTTGTCGTGGGGAAAGTAAAACTCCTACTAACTCATATTAATTGTATTTTATTAATGCTAAAGAAGTGGTTTGTGACATAGAGGAAAAAAACTGGTTTCTTGCTGCAAATACTTTAGGAAGCATTACACGTGAGAGTTGTTTAATCCCTAGCACTTTAATTTGTGTCTTCAGATAAAATAATTTTGAGATGTATGACTGAATTAGCTACATCAATCAAAGAAAGGGTCAATTGAATTAAATAACCTTCTCTGACTGTTTTTTTTAAAATTATGTTCAGTCAAAATTCCCAAAAGATTATGCTTGTGAAAAAATATGGTTATAATAAATTACTTTCAAGTATTAGAAGGAGATAAAGAAAAGAGAACCAGATTTGATAAACAATCTGGATTTTAGTCTAGGTGTTGTCCCTAACTAAATATATGACCATGAGGAAAACAGTCACATTTTTGTTCTTCATTTTAATCATTTGTAAAATGAAGGCTTGGAACACCCTTAAGTGCTGGGTTTTGATTCTCTTTATGTGGATACAATGTCCTGTACTAAATTCAAACACTGTCTCTTCCTGGTGGATCATATATACTTTATATGGGTATGCAGTAGTGCTCCATGAATACGTCTAGAATATTACTTACTTCATTATACCGAAATTATTTGTTCACTGATTATTTTCTCCCATGAACTCTAATCTCATGAAAAGCAGGATTATATTTAGTAAAATTTTAAAAGAATATATTTTGCATAAGAGGCACTCAACTCAATTATTTCAAAGATCTTAAAATTAACTGAATTTTTGCCAACTGTATTTACATTTTCTAAGCCTACTTCTTAATACAAGTTAATATATTTAAGAAAAACTTCTCTCTACTCTGCCTTTTTCAAACTTTTTCAAAAACTGAATAACTTTAAACTTTGCCCTTTTTCTTTTAGCTACTCCCTCTTTCAATTTTTCCTAAGACATGCAGCTAGACTTTTCTATTAAGAATTACTATTCAACTGTGCTGTGTATAGAGGCTGTATTTTCCCAACTTTCAGGTAAATAATTAGAAAAGAGAAATACAGAAAGTTCAAAGAAAGAGGCCAAAAGATTTTTCAGTGAAGACTGTAAGCAAAAGTATTTTATTAGTACATCACTATTTTATAGGATCACAATAATAATAAAGCTGAGTTTAAACTTTATGGCTCAGGCAATTAAATTTAAATTGTAAATTCTAAATTGTTCAGATAATCCTTTATCAGTTTTCACTAACCCAACCTAAAAAAAAAGCTTTACATATTAAAAAACTCCATCTTATTGAATTATATATTGTTCAATGAATTAATAAACAAAATGTGCTGGCATGGATGGTAATTTGTAGCATATTGTTCTTAAAATTAGACAAAATTATTATATTTATGCATTGGTACATAAATATATTCATTTTTCTCTCTGTTGAATTAAATGATTGTTTGCTAGGCATATTTTGTTCCTTTCCACAATTATTTCACAAAATTTCATATTACTGGAATATTGCTCTAAGTATAGTTTACATTTTATCTTCTGTGCTTATGATTTTAGCACCTGAGAAAACTGATATCTATGAATTACTTCCTTTGAAGAATAGATTTAATGGAAATGTACTTGGAAGTTATACGTAACTAACTGTAACTAACTTTGTGACAGACAGTTGAAGAAAACATACTGTTTTTATTGTACTTGTTCTACCATGTTCATTCTTTGCTCTATTTGTGAAGTACTGAAAGAAATTGTTTAGTTCCAGTGAAAGACAACCTTCTTCTGAGCACTCTGTTTTTGTTTATCCTAGTGACTATGATAATTGTATATCCAATTACGTTTGACTCTATTTAGGAAGTAAGCCAAATTTGTGGCCCCCTTCTAACCATTATATGTGAGTCTATGCATTTCCTATGAGTTTAGTTTCTTGTGAAGTTCTCCACATAGTTTTTATTTACTATATTTTTAAGGGATGCATTTCACTGTTTTTCAAATAATTATTAGATTGAGATGTTCATTAGAAGTTTATTGAAAACTATAATATTGCTTCAAATATCTAGAGAATGCCATTCCTGGATATTAAAAGTTATGATTGCTTGCAAGACAAAGAAAAGGGATAAGATTGTTAACGAAAGCCTAAATTCAACTCTTCCACAAAACTTCCAAAAACCTTATTAATCGACAAGTTGATGTGGAGAAGGAAGAAAATTTCCACTTTTCAATTAGCTCGATATAAAGGAAGTTTGGCTATGGTCAGATTTACTGGATTTGGAGTTTATCTCTGCTGCTTGCTAGCTATGAATTGGCTGGCAAGTTAACTAACCTTTTCCAACCTCAGATTTTAGTTCTATAAAATTTGAATAGCAATACTAAGATCTACCTCATAAGGTTTTTGTGAGGGCTAAATGTGATTAACTATTCCTACATATACACTCAAAACATTGAATAGTGCTTGGTGGGAGGTAAATACTAAACAAATTCTAGCTTTTAATATTGTTGGCTAAAAGATTTATAAAATAATTAAAGAACCATATAATTTGGCAGTACACAATTGTTTGTTGAGTTGGTGGTACAAAAAATTACACACACACACACACACACGTGTAACTGATGTCCTAAAATAGTGAGAAATATTCAGAATATGTGAAATTATACTTTCAACCTGACCTAAGAAAAAATTGAACAAAAGGAACTTTCTTCTACCATCTTATGTTTGTAAATTTATAACAGATATACTATATACTAGTTTTCAAATTTATAAAAAGAATGTAAAAGAATTTTTAATATTTGACTTGGAATCTTATCTTCTAGCCATGCTTTTGTTTCCTATCTTTATAAATTATATTAGTGAATCCTTACATGAATACATCAAGTTTGATTATTCATTTCATTTCAGTTGTATCGAAAAAAGAGGAAATTTACTAAGTAATCCCTGTAGTATATGAATTTTTTTATATTTCATGTTAAAGTACTTATTAAATCAGTTGGTTTTAAGTTTATGATAATGTCTTTTTCTTCCAAGTGATTAAAATTTTTTCTATTATGTTTGCAGCATTAACAACTAGTAAAAGTCACAATGACTGTTTATGACCACATGATTTGGTTCTCAGCATGTTAATGATTTCTTAAAGAAAACAAACCAATTTAAATATAATATGGAAACTACTTATCATAAAAGCCAGTAGTGAAACACCACATAGTTTAATCCATTTCTAATTTTATGTGTTTTATGCTGTAATTTTTAAGAGACTTGATTAGATTCGAGGGAGAAAAGTCTTACTGAAATAAAGATAATGACTCACACTGAATAATTTTCTTTCCTCCAAATAAGCCATGATAATTGAAAATTGTGGCTTTAGGGGTTAAGTGTAACTGTCTTTAAAATGATCTTTTCATTGTTGACTAACTATTCAAATGAGCTCTGATTTGAAGTAGTCATCCTTTTTAAAGACCTTTGACAAATATTACTAGGTGCCACATATCCACATCCCCAATTCAATTATTTGTGCCTATGATTGGCTGTCAGGATGAAGCACAGAATCAGTGCTCATCTTTTTGAGGCCATTGTTAGTTGGGCAAAACATAATCAAATCCTTTTGTGTCTGATATACACATGTAATATCCCTGGACTTTGTAGGAAGGGATTGCTATTCCCAATATCTGAAAACTAAGCCAACATTGTCAATCTCTTTCACCAGAAGAAAATACACTTATAAAATGTTAAACAATTGAATGGGGGACCAAAGAGGTGCCAGTCCATGGATTGCTTAAGATTGGGCGTGCACTCTGAGGCAGTGCTGCTTTTGCTTAGAGATCTGTACTCTACTCTGGAGGTTACCTCTGTGAGCAATTGGACAGCTGGCTCAGTTCTGCTTCGCCACATAGCTGCCCAGGAGCCCAGCTGCCTATTTCTGGGGATGTGGTCAACAAGAGGACTGATGAGATTTCAGTTAATCAAATTTCACACAGGCCAGTAAGTCTGATTCTGCAGCTCCTAAGCAAAATCCTGCCAAGTCCACTTTATGTAATCCTTGGGTTATGAACTTAAAAGGCTGCTGTGGTAGCTTTCCCAGGCAAAGGTTTTCTAGTGGTAAGGCCTTATAGACAGGGCACCCATTGCTATTCATTTTTTAAACACTGGAGAATATATAAGAAGTAGAGTAGTGTCAAGGGGCAAGCGTAATGTATATTTTCCATAAATCAAGAGACTTATTGATTATAGGCAAAAGGTATCAAGAAAACTTAGTACAGGTCAAGCTAACCTGTAATGAGATTATTGTCTGTTTATTTTACCTATATGTGAGGTGAAAGATTTCCTGGATATAGGAATTTTTCCCTCACAGTGGAACCTTCAAGCCAAGGTCTTTTGTGAGTATTTGAATACATGTTCATGGACAGCACAATGTCATAAACAAAACACATTTTCCTGGGGAGCATTTTATATCTATGTCAAAGCACATATCTCACAAAATGACCAGCTCTGCTTGATCAATATTTTAGGCACTCTGCATAGGCAACCTAATTTAAAGCACAGTTGAAAATTCTTCCTCTTTTCCAATACCACTCCTATGGCTTTCCCCTTTATGAAATTTTGCTACACTGAATTAGCATAATAACTACCCTTACTGACACTAACATGTTTCCCCTCTAATCCATATTCCATATTCTGTCCAGAATGTCTTTCTAAACATTATTTAAATAAGGAAATTCTCTCTTGCTTAAAACAGTTAGATGATTCATTCCCCTCCTTTATTCCTAAGCATGATGTTCAATATATCCACAACTGGACCTATCTAATTTTCCTACTTTAATCTTCATAACTTACATGTAATCTCCAAAAATGTCCTCTTGTCAGGTGAAAAAAATAAAAACAAAATAAAACTCATTAGTCTTATGCTTTCTTTTTCTTCTTTATTTCATTCTTGTTTATGGTGCTTCCTTTGAGTGACATCTCCTAATCCTCTTTTCTGTCCCTCAAATTCCTTATCAGCATGTAAGAGTCAATTTCCTAGATTCTGAATTAGTGCTTTCTTCATTTATGCAACTCTACTACAATTATTGTATTTAATCACAGTTATGCATTTATTTGTAAAATGTTCTTTATTATCCTGGACTTCATTGAGAAAAGAGACCATTTGAGAAAGTACCATTTTTTAGTCTTTGTTTTATCAATATTACCTAGAACAAAGGCAAGAAAATTGTTGCTACTTATTTTATATCCATTGAATAAATTCAATGTGTATTATAAAAGAAAAACAAATTGTGATATCATGTTATGAATATTGATTATTTGTACTATCTACTAAATTCTTTTTATGATATGACTAATCAGAAAAATATTATGTAGGCAATTTACAATCTTTGGCATACATCTCTAAATGTCTGAGATTAAAATTGAAGAATACATAATTTCACATAAATTATCCTTTATTTTCAATGGCAAAAGCAGGACATTAAGTTGGATGTATCAGGGGATTGACTAATATAAATCTTATGCTATTATTTTATAATTCAGATTTTTTATGAGTGAGGTTATGCTTTTGGTTTCTGTAATAAATCATCATAAATACATGTTTAAAAATATAATTATTTAGAAAGTGCCATGTAATTTGGACCAATGATACCTCTTGGTGTTTTAAGCTGGCAAAGCATCAGTACTAAAGAAATCTATTTTAATTAAGCAGGAAATATATAATAAATAGTATTTCAGGGGGAATAGAAGATTGGATATGTTGATAGAATCAACATCACATCATAACTTAATAAAAATTAGATCACTTCATAATCTCATTAGAAATTAGATAATTAGCACATATAATGTGAAAATTAGATGTCAAATGAATTATGGTATTATATTTCATTATGCTTCATTTAGGCATATGTTTCAGAAATGATCATTCTGGTACATCTAGATACTGTATTATCATTTGATTTTATGAAAAGGCATAATTGTCTTTTGATAAAATTTCAGAAATTTGGCAGTATGATAGATTAATTGCAATTTGTACTTTTCTTTCTTTCAACCTTCATATTAATTCGTGGAAAATTTGCATCTTTACTGAGTTTTCCAATTCATGATCATAATATCATTTTCTATGTATTTATACTTTCTTAATTTCTTTCTTCTGTGTTATGTAGTTTTCTATATACAAAACTAAGACATGGCTAGTTAGATTTACATATGTTTCATTCTTTTAATGATTATAAATGGTATTGTACTTTTAATTTCAGTGTCTACGTGTTTTTTGCTAATATATAGAAATATAAATTATTTTTTATATTTATCTAATAATGTGTGAAGTTCTGAACTCTTGTTTTAGTTTTAAAAGGTATCTGTATATTTGAAATTTTATACATAAATAATCTTGTTATCTGCAAATAGGGACAATTTTATTTCTTTATTTCTGTATGCATTTTATTTCCTTACTTGCTCTCTTGCACTAGCTAGAAATTCCAGCACCATATTAAATACTAATAGTGAGGTGAGAAACATCTTTGCTGTGTTCATGATCTTCAGAGTAAAACAATTAGTTTTTTACCATTTTAATTGTCTTAGTTCATTCTGTATTGCTCTAACAGAATACCTGAGGCTGGGAAATTCATACCAATGGATGATTGTATTGTATTTTCATTAACAATCATTGAAGGCTATCTGCTAATAGCCTTTGTGATTTCGTGTATGACCTATCAGTTATTTAGAATTTAAAAAATCTGATATTTTGTGGTATAATATTATATCATTATTAATATATTATATCTATTGATTTATAACTTGATTCTATTGTGATCAGAGTATATAACTGATGTGATTTCAAAATTTTTAAGTTTATTTAGACTTACTTTATAGTCATGTGTGTGGTCAGCCTGGGAAATGTACCAAATTAAAAAATATGTTAAAAATATTTAATGTATTCTGTCATTGTTGGATATAGTGTTTTATGACATAATTTAAGTCAAGTTTAAAGTAGTTTGATAATGTTGTTCCTATCTTCTAAGTCACTGATAGAGTGTTAAGATTTCCAACTATAGTTATTATTGAAACTATGTTTTAAATTGTATAACATTTATAATTTCTATTTTGCCCTGATAAATTGACTTTTTATTAGATGATAATATATTTGTCTTTATTGCTGGTAATACCCACTGTCTTGAGATCTATTTTATCAGCCACTCCAATATCCTTACATTTACTGAATATTTGACTTACCTTTTCCAACTAATTAATTGCAGCCTATGTACTCTTTATATTTTAAACCCATCACCTGGAGACAACATATAGTTAAGTATTTTTTTAAAATCCATTTTCACAGTTTCTGCCATTTAATTTGTTTTTAACTCATTAAAGTTTAATTAAATCATTGATATGTTTATATTTGAACTACCATCTCATTATCTATTTTCTACTAATCTCTGATTTGTGTTTCTCTGTTCCTACTTCCCAATGCTTTAAAAATTTACATTAGAATTACATTTTAATTTTTCTATTTTCTTTGTAAATATACTTTGAATTTTTTTAATGGATTGTTTAGGAATTTAATATTTACTTAACTTTTCTAATCTAGCTACATTTAATATGGCCTCCTTTTATATAAAATGCATAAATTGTGTAATCATGTAGATACATATTCTCTGCACTTTTATTTTATAGTTATAATAAGTACTACATCTACATTTATTATAAAACATCACAAGAAAATTTTATATTTTAGAAATGCATATGTTAAAATATGTTTATGTATTATATGTGCTATAAATTAAGTGGATAAATGTACAAAAAAATGAAAATGTTTATTTGCTTCCACACAGATATTTAATATTACTATACTCAATATCCTATTCTGAATGAATTAATTCTGTCATTACTTCCTGTCAGCCTAAGGAATTTCCTTTAGCTTGTCTTAATTACAGATTTTTTTTCTTAAATCTAAAAATATCTTTATTTTACTATCATTCTTAAAGAATATTTTTATTCTTTATTCTTAAAGAATACAGAGTTCTCGCTTAGTTTTTTTTTCCTGTTTCTTGTTTTTTATTTTGTTTTGTTTCTCCTTTGAGCATTTTAAAGATGTTCAACTTTTGAATAGCTTTCATGGTTTCTGATGGGAAACCAATCATTAATCTCATCACTGAAGCCCTGTATGCAATGAGGTTTATTTTTTCCTGTTCAACATTTAAGATGTTTATTCTTTATCTTTGGTTTTCAGCAGTTTGCATATGTTTTATGTCTGTATAAGTTTTTTGGTGTTTATTCCACTTGATGTTTATTGAGCATCTTATGCCAGAAAAATTTTATCTTCATCAAATTTGGTGCAATATTGGTCATTATTTATTCAAATATGTCTTTCAGTACCTATCTCTCCTTCCTCTTCTGAGATTCTAACTTTGAATCTTTTGGCATTATTTGACAGATCTCTGGGTGTCAACTCATCTTTTTTTCCTTCTTTTTGTTTCTATTCTTCAGATTGAATTATTTTTATTACTCTATTGTCAAGTTCATCTACCCTTTCCCATTTATTCTCTATTTAGTTTTAACTTTGTCCTGTAATTATCTTATTACAGTTATTTTAATTTTTATCTCTAGAATTTCTATTTTTAATAATTTTTATTCTTTCTTGATAATTGCAACACACATAATTTTATTGTATTCATATTTGCTTTCTTTATTTGAAGGTGACATAAAAGCTTCTTTGAAATAATTTTTTGCTAAATTCAACATCAGGTTTATATCAGAATCATTGTGAATTGATTTTTTATTTCTCTTGCAAATACATTTTATTTTCTTGGTTTTTCATGAGTTAGTTAATTTGAGATTGTTTCCTGGACATTATGAATGTTAAATTGTGAAAATTCTTACTTTTTTTTAATATGTGTTGGGTTTTGTTTTATCAGGCAACTATTCTAACTGTACTTTAACTAAAAACTCTTTTTCATGGGCAGTAGTTTGAGTAACATTTCAGAAAATTTGTGTTTATTTTAGCTGCTTTAAGTATATTGCACATATGTATGAATCAGTTATCAGTTAGAAACATAGATAAATAGGATATGGATATCCCATTTCTGGCTCTCTGGAATTTTCCATTCTTTTTAGTGTCCATAGCATCCCAGCTTAATTTCTTGTTCCTCTATCTGGAAAGACTGTTTTTTACTACTGGCATCACTATCCCATCACCTGTTTCCTGTGAAAGGCACCTAGGCAAGACTAAAAGCTGCAAAAATGGGAACTTACTTCATATACTTCTCCCCCTCTCATCCTTAGAGTACATACTCCCTACCAGAGTCTGTCGGCTCCTGTTCACTCTCCTGTGAATTTAAATAATTGCTTTTTGCATTTTGTCCAGATTTTATGGTTGTTTTATGAGGATAGTCACTCTTTAGGATCTTATTTCATCATTACAAGAAGTCAGAAGTTGGTAATCCAATTTTTAACGAGGTACTAATCATTATGTTCTTGTCTCTCATCCTCAAACCTGTCATTTTATATTCTGCTTTGAATTACTGGTGCTGAGACTCTCAGACTGCTTTTCTTTTTGCCAGCTGACTGCCTATTAGGTTCAATAAATAGGGAGCAGTAGGGGGAGATTGGGCAATGTAAGGAGAGAAGGGACTTGATTCTTTGATGTTACTGAAAAATCATGTTAATTGTTCGAGTATTGCATATGAAAATGGATTCTATTCATTCTAATTCCTACCTTTTACTGATACTCACAGATCAACTTCATAATGTTCCCTCAGATATTTCTGCATCCTAGCAACCCCTGACACACATCCTAAAAGCTGCAAAATACTGGCACAGTATCATCTTTAGAGGTTAGAGTCCCAGATCCCAGGTCGTTTACTCCAGATTCTAATCCTCCCTCTATTTTCCCTACAATCTTTTTCCCTCCTTTTTTTCTTTTTTATAGTCCTAAAGATAATGACTGCTTCTGCTGGTGTTATTTTGGTGTTTGTCTATTCACTCTTTGTGATTAGTTTAATTCTTTGGTAACAGGTTGACAAATTTATTGTATTTAATTTTCTATTTTAAAATAATGTTCCTCAAAGACATCTATGTATTTTGTACTTTCTGCTCATCTGCCTACTTAGCATTATGTCAGTAATGTAGTGCATCATTGTGATAGTTTATGTGATGTATCACAGTCTCTGTAGATTAGAATGTAGCAGAAAACAGAAGAGTCAGCTTGGCCCTAAGAGAGATTCAAGGAAATATACTAGCTACATCAGGTAAAAGGACATTGTTTTTTTGTCATTATTGAAAACTGGTATATAGAAACAACACTAACAACAAACACAGTGTTTTCCAGATAAGTAGCTTTCTATGAATTGCCATGAAATCTATTTGTTTGCTCCAATAAAGATATTGCATAGGGAAAACCAGCTTCAAATCTTATTTAATAATAATTATAAAGTTCTTCATATTTTTCTGGTGTTGAGACACTATGTTAGACAATGAAAATATTTCATATTTACCCTTGTTTACCTATGTTTGAATACTGGAATCAATCTTAACACAGTAAAAATTTCTGAATAGCAATTCTTTTTTTGCTTGCCTATCACAACATACCTGCAATTTTTGCCATTTTCTTTCTACAAACTAAAATACCTAAAAGCCTCAATATCTTCTGTGTGTCCACTCAATATCTCAATATCTACATTAAATAATCTGTAACAAATTACCTGTATTGCAGCATGGGATTAGTAGATGTATCCTTATATCCTCTTTTGAACACCTTAGTTATTCTACAGAAATTTAGTATTTTATATCTGTTAAGCTACTACTCTCAGGTTATTTAATATAAAATACAATATAAAATATATTTTTAATTATAAGACAAAAGGGCATATATATCTTTCCTATGTCTTATAATTACCATATATTTTATTATATATTTAATACAGTAAATATTGAAATATTTTTTTTTATTTTTAGAGGCAGGGTCTCACCATGTGAAATAAGTTGGAGTGCAGAGGCTATTCAAAGGCAGGGTGATGGCTCACTACAGCCTCACCAGTCTTGGGATCAACTCCTGGGCTCAAGCCATCCTCCTGCCTCAGCCTCCTAAGTAGCTGAGACTATAGGCACGCACTCATGTGTGTGCAACAGAAAGAAATGTTAATAGTTTACAGTGATTAAGCCATATCTCTTAAATAGATATGTGAAAAGATCAAAAGATAAAAGTCTAAAAGTATAATATCAAATTAGAGGTCTAAATGGAAACCTGAAATTGCTATACTCTACCTATATTACTCATGACTGTGCAGAAGGCATAGTCCTATACGTAGAATTGCTGTGGAAGTCAGTGTCCTCCCATTATCCCTAAATGCTAACTAATGTGTGAACTCCAGCTGCTAGTTGTATAAAAGTTACTAATCAATCACTTATAAAACTTAGAATTAGGTTGCCTCAACAAAATAGGTACATTAATTCTCATCAACCAATTGCTTGACTTAACTACAAAGCTATACCTAAGGGAGAAAGTAAATTATTTTATCTTCTGTTACAAAAAAAATATCTAGCATCTTCCTGCCAACCTGAAAGTCAGTGTTAGCGTAGAACAATAATCTTTGCATTCTCCGTAAATATTTGTAAGCATGAGGATTTTGGAATGATGATGAATGAAATGCTATTACAATAAGAAGATAAATGCAGATGTGTAAATATTGGTTATATTTAAAGCCTTAATACATTGTGAAATTGGCTTTTATTTTCTTTCTATGTAAGTGAGATAGTTACTAACCAAGCAGAGCATGCATAGCTTTTATTGTTAAGATGACTGAGCCAGGTTTAAATGTCATTTAGGAATGCTTACAACATATGACATTGATAGATGAAAAAGAAAATTGCCATTTCAAGTCGACCTCTTCTATCTATACTAGGGCTGTCTTAAGTGAGTTTAGATAACTACTTAAATTAGTCATCATTAAAGAGTCAGAAGCTCTAAAAAATGGGATTTTAAGTTGTTTCACATTGATGAACTTTGTTTTGTAAGAAAGGGCAAAACTCACTGAAATTTAGAAAGGTGAGTTTATATAAGTTTTGAGTTTTTCTGATATTGATGTGATTCAAATTTATTCATAACAAACTATATAATCTGCTTTATGTAGTCAATATTAATAGAAAACTTCTCTGGCAGCTTGTATTCATTATTGCTGTAATTCTGTTGAAAATATTTGGCATTGGAAGGTCCTTGCAGTGCCCCACTATTTCTGGGATGAAATTCTACCATAGAAAAGATATGATTGGAATAAGAAAGAACTTATATTCTCATAATATACATAGAATTTACTTTATCAGGTTGAACTAAAGGTTTTATCCCAACTAGACTGTATTCACATTTTGAAAAATGATAACAAACAAACAAATATACATTTCTCCTTTGGTCCCTTTCAGGATTTGGCATGTGTTATATTCTTTAATTATTTTGATTTTGTTCAAGTCAATAATTTTCTTTATAATCTTTTAACATATTTTAAATATTTTGGATCTTGATAGATATTGACAAAAGTGTAAAGAATGGAGTGGAGAAAAACTTATATTTATTTAGAATTTACGATGTTCCACTATTTGTGGTAGTCATTTAAGTTATTGGGATTTTTGGAGGACATAATCTCTATTTAGGATGCTATGGAGAAATAAAAAATACAGTTGACCCTTGAGCAACATGGAGGTTAGGGGCACCAACTCCCTGCACGGTAGAAAATTTGTGAACTTTTGACTCCCCTAAAACATAACTATGAATAGCCTACTATTTTTTTTTTTTTTTTTTTTTTTTTTTTTTTTTTTTTTTTTTTTTTTTTTTTAGAGACGGGGTCTCGCTCTTGGTCAGGCTGGTTTCGAACTCCTGACCTTGAGCTATCCACCCGCCTCGGCCTCCCAGAGTGCTAGGATTACAGGCGTGAGCCACCGCGCCCGGCCCCCAATAGCCTACTATTGATTGGAAGCCTTACTGATAATATCAATTAATACATATTTTGTTAGTTATAGTATTATACACTGTATTCTTTATATTTATTATATACTTAATTCTCTAAATTAAGCTAGAGAAAAGGAAATGTTATTAAGAAAAATATATGTGTATAAGGAAAAATATATGTTTACTATTTATTAAATGAAAGACCTTCATCATAAAGGCCTTAATCCTTATTGTCTTTATGTTGGGTAGACTGAGGAGGAGGAAGAGGAGAGGTTGGTCTTGCTGTCTCTGGATTGGCAGAGGCAAAAGGGGTGGGGGAAGTGGGAGGGGGGGCAGAAGAAGCAGGCACATTTGGCGTGACATTGTGGAAATACATCATGATCTCTGACTCTTTTGCTTTTACATTTCTCTATAAATGTATCCTTACGTTACCAACCTTTTTTCCTCTTTTTGCTTTAGTTTCAGTGCCCATATCATATAAGGGTACCTATTGTAAGAGAAGTCAGAAGCAGTCTTAAATAATTGGAACTCTTCTGCCAGATTGTCTAATGTCAATTTGTGTTCTGGCACTGTTTCCTCTATGTCTTCTTCCTGATTGACACTTGTTCAGAAACACTCATCTGCATCAAGTCATATTCTGTTAATTCCCCTGGTGTGACATCTATTAGTTCTTGAATTTCTCCAAGATCCATAACTTGAAACACTTCACTTCTCCCCTGTCTCTTTTTTTAGGGCTGTGCATATCCTTCTCTTTCATGATTTCCTTGATATTCTCTGTTGTAAATCCTGTGAAATCATGCATATCTGGACACAGTTTTCTTTAGCAGGAATTTATTATTTCAGGCTTGATGGCTTCCAAGACTTTTTCTACAACAAGGATGGCATCTTTAATGTTATAATTCTTCTAGACTTTAATGCTGTTCTAACTATTGGGATTCTCTCCTGTAGTATTGACAATCCCTTCCATAGATAACTGTGTGTAATGAGCCATATGGGTCCTTATGATCCCCTGATCTAGAGGCTGAATTAGAGATACTGTGTTTGGGGGCAAGTAGACCACTTCATTGCCTTTAGTGTTGAATCATGGGGTTCTGGGTGGCCAGAGGCATTGTCCAATATCAAAATAACTTTCAAAGGCAGCCCCTTACTGGCAAGGTATTTGACTTTAGAGATAAAACATCAATGAAACCAATATACAAAAAAGGGTTCTCATTGTTCAGGCCTTCTTGTTGAACAATCAAAAGAATGGCAGCTATTGTTTATCTTTTCCCTTCAAGTCTTGAAGATTAATAGCTTTATAGATAAGGGCAGTTCTGATCATAAATCTGCCTGCATTTGCACAAAACAGTAGAGTTAGCCTATCCCTTCCTACCTTAAGTCCTGGTGCTCACTTCTCTTCTTTACAAGGAAATGTCGTTTGTGGCATTTTTCACCCCAGAACAGGGCACTTTCACCTGCTTTAAAAACCTGTTCAGATAATGGCTTACACCTGTAATTCCAGCACTTTTGGAGGCTTAAATAGGAGGGTTGCTTGAGGCCAGGCGTTCGAGACCAGCCTGGGCAACATAGCTAGACCTCATCTCTACAAAACATTTTAAAAATTAGTTGGCATGGTAGTGCATACCTCTAGGCCCAGCTACTTGGGAGGCTGAGGCAGGAGGATTACTTGAATCCAGAAGTTCAAGTCTTCAGTGAGCTTTGATAGATCCATTGCACTCTAGCCTGGGCGACAGAGCAAGATCCTATCTCAAACACAAGCAAACAAACAAACAAACAAAAACCAAAAAAAAACCCCAAAAAATCTGTTCAGGCAGATATCCTTTCTCATCAATGATTTTCTTAATGGCATCTGGGAAATTGTTTCCACTTGGTAAGTAGAAGCAGCTTCTCCTGGTATCTTGACATTTTTAAAGCCAAATTCAATATGTTTTTGTAAAATTATTAAACCATCCTTTGCTGGCATTAAATTCTCTAGCTTTAGTTCTTTTGCCTTCGTTTTGCTTTAAGTTGTTATATAATGTCTTTGCTTTTTCTTGAATTCTATTGGAGTCTATATGTAAGACTTTTTTAAAGCAATCATGCACCAACATACAATTGCATTTTCAAAATGAGATAAAAATGTACGTCACGAAAGTACAAGGATTTTTCACCTGCTGGTGTAGCTGCAGCAATGTCTTCACAATTCTTCTTTTTTTTTTTACAATGGTCTTTATGCTGGATGCATTTATTTTGAAGTGATGGGCAACTGCATCTGCAGACCTCAATCTGTTGTACCTATTAAGCAATTCAACTTTTTCTTGTAATGTTGTGACTTTTCTGTGCTTTTTGGGAGCACTGCCAGCATCACTAGTGGGACTTCGTGTGTGTCCCATGGTGTGTTATTCAAGGTTTATGGTATTGCACTAAACATGATAAAAAAATAAGTGAAAAGCGCAAGAGATGGCTTTTTACTGCAATAAGAAATTTACCGGAGAGATGAACTGTTCACATGGAGATAATTAGCACCATATGACATTCTAAGTGGATGCACAAAACTCTTGCGCTCACTGCAAAACCAAGTGGAGATAGCTATGAAATTATTACAGCAGTACAGCATGGACTCCATTAAATTTTATGCAGTTATGATTTAATACTGAATCTTTACCTTTGTTTACATTTCTTTTGTCTGTGAATTGCACCACATATAGCCTGTGTTTGTGTAAATTTTAATAAATTTTAACTTTTTATAAAATCTTTGTGTATATTTTATGGTAGTAAATGATATTAATAAAATAGACTAGTATGTATAAATATTTATATATTTATGACATACATAACTTTTTCTTAATTTTTTCAATATTTCCCAGCTGTGTGGTTCATCTGAGAGTTTTTCAAATTGTTGCACACCTCCAAAACTTTTTGAAACATGCTTACTAAAAAAAATCCATGTAAAAGTGAATCTATGTAGTTTAAACTCACATTGTTCAAGGTTCAACTGTATGACCCTTGAAAAATAAAAAGCAATTTTTATCTTATTTAAGCTAGCCTCTATATATATAGCTCCTATTACATCATTAACTTTTTCTGTTTAATTTTCTTTTTTGTGAGAATATTTTTGAAAAATATTCACAAAATTAATATGAAACATAACTAGCAACAAATTCTTAAAAATATAGCTCATATATGTGTGGAAAATAAGATGTAGGCATATATATGGAAATAGTAAATACCAGGGCAGCCCACCAGCTCTTTCTAAAAATAAACTAAGATTATATACATACATATATATATATCTCATATTATACATTTCTATTTGTTAGAAAATATAACCTGGCTTAAAGTGAAAATAGGTTTTATAAATGGATAAAATCTTTCATTTTTTCCCATTTCTAAACAGCTATTTATGTATGATTTTTGTTAATATAAGGAGAAAAAAATCCCTCACCTAATAGTTGAATTTGAAATTCTTGATTTTTGTTTCATGTTATACAAGAACTGCACTATACCAATATGGTAGCTACTAACCATATGTGGCTATGTGAATTTAACTTAATTAAAATGAAATAAAATTTAAAGTTATTTTTCTCAGTAACAGCCCTCTTACAAGTAGAACTCAATGGTCATATGTGGCTAATGGCTGTCATTTGGGACAGGTTTAGATATAATAGATTTTTGTCATTGCAGGAAGCCCTATTGGACAGTACTGTTCTCAATAATTTAGCGTGACATATGTAAGTTTAATTATAACAAGCAAAACTGGCAAATTTTAAAAATAAATTTGCATCTATTAGCATATTACACATGGCAGTCATCTACTATTTGATTTATACTTATATTTATATATGTGTTACTTTCAAATTTTCCAGATTTGCACTACTTGAAGTGTATCCAAGCTTCGCTGAATTGCTTCTCCTTGAGTTCATACATTACAACAGATTTCATATTTATATACATTCCAATCCATTCTACAGTGATTTCTGTATCTTAGTAAGTTTCCTGCATATTTCTTTGATTACTTTCCTTTCTAAATAAGTGCTTTATCATTTCACAGTGTGAAGTTAAACAGCACTTCCTAAGTAATTTTTACTTTTTTTTTTTTTTGGTTTGTTTCTGGCTTCTAGAGCATTCTGTTCTGAGCTCATGTATTTCTCAGCAGATCTAAAATTGTGAAATCATTTTATCTCTTTCTTTTGGAGGAACTACACTAAGACATTTTTCTATTTTAGAAGATTAGGCTAAGAGCTGCCACAGAATAGCTCATTGAGAATCAGTGGCCTATACTAAATTTCACATGAAATCACTTACTAAATGAAGGAACCTGGGCAAAATAATCTATTCTGGCATTATTTTCTACATTGCCAATTTTGGTGCATTAAATATGCTTTTTACTCAAAGATCTGTTGGGTGAATAAAATTTTATAATGCATGCATATAAATAGTCTGTGTATTTGAGAGTTCTCTATAAAATCAGTGTCTTAATCTACATTTCCTATGCATTTGGCACATTTAACTCTATCTTTATTTAAGATTTATTTTAAAATTCATTTCACTTTGCTCTGCCTAAATAGAATATAGATATTTGACAAACACTCAGAACTTAAGTTCCCAGAAAATGCAATTTTTTTGTATTTTGTAAATGTATCTACTTCATGAATAATTATCAACCAATGACCTATCTGGTGCTTTTAATGGACTTGTTAGACAATTTAGTCAAAAGAGATAAAGTAGGTGTACATGTAGAAAGCTTAACAGTGATATTAAACACAATCTCTAAAGACTTCTCATTATTTTCTTCATAAATCTCTACTAATGAAAGAGAATATTGTTTACATTATATATTAATAGTAAGGATTTCCTAGTATTAGAAATGCCTCTATCACTGAAGACTTATTTAAAACTATAATATGAAATATTATCTGAATGCTATAACAATTTTTCTGCAACAGCCCACAATTAAATTTGTTAGAAACCAGGATTTTCACTATCTAAAATATAAAAATTTTTACTTATTCATTAATCTTTATTGTTTCCATTATGTTGTTGGCCCTGTGCTTGGTACTAGGAATACACACATAGGTAGAAAACAATACTTGCCCTTCAGGGCTGAAAATTTTGTGTGAATATATGTTTGTGTTTCTATATGTTGGGGTTTGGGTGAAATCATATAAACAAATAATTCCAATACATTGACATACATTTATCATTTATACTGCAAGTGTAGTGTACCTCAGTGAACAGAATTTTGATGAGGCATGATTATGACTAGTGCTGGTTTTGAGGCTGAGAGACAAGAGCAGGTGCTTGTGGTAACCACTATTCACTTAGATTTTGATTTCCTTTTGAACAATTGGCCAAAATAATAATATTTAACAGATAGGGAAAACTGGGAGAAGCAGGTTTCATAGAGAAGTTTATATAAAGCATAAAAACCATTTTAGACATTTAAACTTAGAAAAACCTATTAGCTACTGAGTTGAGAGACTGAGATGTAAGGTTCACATCTGTAGATCAAGGAAGGAGCCCAGAGTAGTCTGGAAACTTTGGGGCATCTTCAGTATGTAAATTACATTCATGGCCTACTTTACAGCAGTGAAGTCATGAGGAAGGATGTAATTCGGAAGTGAGGTTGTGCCAGGTAAACTCTCTTCCCTGCAGAAGCATAGTGCCTGAGGGATATCTGAGTTTCAGAAACTCACAGTAGCATATACAGCCTCTATTTCTATCACTCATGGTGGTCCATGACCACAATGTTCCAAAGCCAAACCCACCAGGAAGCCTGTTTCATTTTGCTTAACCATTGTGGTGCTCAGACCAGTAAAAGAAGAATGGAGCTAGGCTTTACAAGTGTTTTATCAGTTATCATTGAGGTTCCTCAGCATGTTTTAAGTTCTAATAATCACCTCTTCTATATGTGTTAGGGAAAAAGAATCTCTTCACTAAAATGATAGCAATTTATAGAAACTAGAGGATTACAGTGGAAGATCTGCAGCAGAAGTAGAGTATAGGAAGCAACTTATGTTACCAAATGTTCATCATCATTTGGAAAGAAGCTAAGGAGCATAAATTTAATGGAAAATGACTTAAAGTTCAATATAAATCAAAGCAAATTATCCAAGGAAGTCGAATGCCAGCTCAACCACAAAATTTGTTTTCTAATCAAAGTACTTTTGAACATATTTACTCTATTTTCTTATTTAAGTATAGGTTTATTCAATCAAGAAAGGCTGAAAAAATAAACTTTTTTAGATCTTTGCCCACCAGGCTGGGTACTCAGCTCTCTAGGTTGGAGGTGTGCGCTGATTCAAAGACATGGTGATTCACTATAACTTATCTATGCATAACTTTGTCAAATTTATAAGATGGTAGATTAGCCTATGCTATCCATATCTTTACACAGTAAGCAAAAAGTCTACAAAAAGTAGGATTTTTCCTCAGGGAAGATTTTGTTAAAAAGTTTGCTTTTATTCCCAGGGTTTTCAAATCAAATAAAAGTTTAGCTTGGTTTATATTTTATTGAGAACATTTTAATCCTAGTTGAGCTTTACTTTGATATAAACTTTGTGACGATATGTAGGTTTGTATACTAAAAGTAAAACAATAAAAGGGGGAAAAAGAAAGAGAGGAAAATTTCTTAAACATCTACTATGAACCTATAAAAAGTCTAAGTGTTTTTCCCAAAGGAGGAGTGATGAACTGAAAAAAATGACCCTCTTGATTATAAGTTTCACAAGAAAAGGGAACCTGAATTTTCATTTTATTGCAAATAGGATAAGATAATATATAATTTTTGCCTTCGGTTGTTTATAATTGAAAAATTTTAGGATACAGATCAACAAAGTACATGAGAGTCAAATTGTGCTTTTTTTCCTCCATACTACTAAACACCTCTGCCTTGCTTACAAAATTAATTATAGGACATTATAATTACTTGCTTATTGTTAGTTTTTTATACAATGTGGACTCTTTGAGGTTAAGGTATGTATGATCCATCATTGTCAGAAGTTTCTAATACATAGCAAGCTGGCAATTGATGTTAGGTTTTTGAATGTAAAAAACAAAATGTCTAATAACTGGATGAGATTATCTATGTAACAAAAAATAGATATGAGAAAATGCCCAACAACAAACTGTGAAATCCTCAAGCAAATAGAAATCTGATGGAAGAGAGGGACAAGGAAAGAAGATCTAAAAGTAGAGGCAAGAGATAGACATGTAAAACCACAGATCTGTAGTATCATGTCATCTCATAGAGAAGAATTATCAGGAAAAAAGTTCTAGTTAACTGTAAAAATGCTGTTTAGAGGTGGATAAAATTGATCTCTAATAAATGAACATTGACCTGAAGTGAATTGCTACATCCAACATGAGAGAAAAATGGTAATTTCACTGAAGTATGGGGTTGTTATCATATTGATGTGGAATTAATCATATAATGAATTGATGTAAAATGATAAATGGATTTCACCAGACAGAACTTAGAAAAATAACTTTTATGAGGTTAGACATAAGAGGAGGATCACATAAAGACAAACAAAAAAAAAATGGCTAAAATATTAGAAAGAGGAAACCAAAAGATTTTCTTATGGAAACAAATATTAAGACAATTTCATAAAGGTGATTATATTCACCAGCGTTAACACCACAAATAGGTCAAGTTATGTAAGAAATGAAGACTATTCACTGGATATGACAACTAGACTTATCACGTGTTTAAAAGAAAAATCTGGTGCAAATAGCAATTATATACTGTGAAAGGGCAAAGACTACGATATTAGAGACCTGAAAGTGCTTCACCAGCAGGCATGTGCATCACCACCTTTATTCCACCTCAGGATGCCCACAAAATGACAGTGAATCTTTAAAAGCACTTTAGCTTGCAGATTGTTTAGAGATCACAGTCAATACAAAGAGGTTCTGAAATAACAATATAAGGATTATCTAATGTTTTGTCTTAGATTTTTACTTAAACCAGAGTTCCTGGACCTTTGGGGGCCTTAGTGACAACCACCTTACTCCCCCCCCCCTTATCATATCATGGACACATATTATAATTACCTTACGTACCTCATAGAAGTTCAGTTTATCTCCATGGGAAAAATACATCTGGAGATTTCCTTAACCTATGTCACTGAACAAAATTGTGAGAGCTGAGAACACCTGCTTCAACATAATTCAACTGTCAAGACTGAGAATGAGACCACCTGAGTCAATATAATTTAACTGTGGCCTCTGGGATATTCTTGCCCAGAAGATGATATGCTAAACCAATAAAATGATTTCGCTGTTCTCTTTTGGAAATTCTTGCAAAAAAATTTATCTAGGCAAAAATTTGTTCATCTGATCAAACAGCTCTCTTATCATGACAATTTACTCATCAAGATTTACATCAAGAATCTCATTTTACCATTCCTTTATTATTATATGAAATTTGTCTAATCCACTGCTTGAAAGGCCTCATGCTCAGATCTCAAAATCCAGTAAATACCATTTCCTAATTTACTTCATTTGTGGAACTACTAAGACTGTCAAGGTAGCATTTCCCTTTTTGCAGCAATTTTTATACACCCAGCTTTGTTTGACCAACAGAGGTTTTCTAGTGCCTTTGTGTCATGTTATGCTTGATGTTTATTATAGAAACCAAAACAAACAAACCCAACACTGTATCCTGAAAGTCATGGAGAATCAGGTATGGATATTTTATTTTCCAAGAAAAGTATAATTTGAATTGAGAATACTACAATATGATTATAGGACATGAATAATAATGGCAACGTAAATCTTTATAGCAAATGTATATGGCAAAAATTCAAAATAAATTTTAAAACATCAGCATACCTGAATAATTTTATGATCAGAAAGCTTAGGGTTGCTGTGTGTGGTGCCTAACAGCTGTAATCCCAGCACTTTGGGAGGCTGAGGCAGGAGGATGGATTGGGGTCAGGAGTTCGAGACCAACCTGAACAACATAGCAAGACACTATCTCTAAAAAATGAAAAAAAAAAAAAAAAATAGGTGAACTGGTGGCATGTGCCTGTAGTACCAGCTATTTGAGAGGCTGAGGCAGGAGGATGGATTGAGGTCAGGAGTTCAAGACCAACCTGAACAACATAGCAAGACACTATCTCTACAAAAATGAAAAAAAAAAAAAATAGGTGAACTGGTGGCATGTACCTGTAGTACCTGGGAGACTGAGGCAGGAGGATCGCTTGAGCCCAGGAATTTAAAGCCGCAGTAAGCTGTGATCACACCACTGTACTCCGGCCTAGACAACAAAATAAGCTCCATCTCTAAAAAAAATTTAAAAAAAAAATAAAACTTAGGGTGAACAAAGATTTTTCTCAAGTAATTACTATATTATATATTTTTGAATGCACAATTTTTTATGTTTCATTTAGCTTTTTGTTACAATTTTTAGGTAGGGAAATATTACTTCTTGATCCATGTTACTAAAAATTCATAGTCATTTGAGGAAAATCAAAATATTAATGGAAGTAAAGGTGTAAGAGTAGATTTTGAATTGTTAATAATTACCCTAGATTTTCTAGGAAAATTTTATGCTGTCCATTTTGTGAAATTAAATATTAAGAGATGTAGATACTTTTATTAAATGAATATATATCTATACCTATGTATGTATAGACAAATATTTATAACCTCGTTTGTCTGCACATAATATACATATATATTTATCTATATTTTTATATATCAAGCTATGACTTTTTATATATGGATATATTAATCCTAAAAAGACAAGCTAACATCAGTATATTTTGAAGATCTAATATAATACCTAAATACAGTATAAGACATATGACACTTAATAAGATAAATAATTACTTATGCTGTAAGATTTTATTTAGTAATACATGCTGCCATTATGTAAACATTCTTTCTGGTATACCACAAAGGCTTAAATGAACTTGGATGTGAAAAACAAACTGGAAAGTAATCCTGCCGCATTTACTTTCAGAGCCACATAAAAATGTAATCAAATGTCAGCATGATAGCTTGTATGCTAACAATATCAAGTTCCAATAAAGTATTTGGAGTGCAACATTAAATTATTGGATACTGATATTTATCAGATTTGATTTTTCCCTTGAGAGATTTGATAGAACCATCAGACAGTCCTATTTTATGAAGCTGAACTCTATTTTTATTTTAAAATTCCCATTCATTTTATGTCTGGTTTGTGAAGTAAATGTGTAAAAACCAAGAAAAAGTCAATAATTAGGATACTTTAAGGAGCCTATTTTATATATTTTTATTTTCTTCTTTAATAGTAATATAACACATTCACTACACAATAGAAATCCCATGTTCTGTCAAGACAGATCACATGAAAAGGACACTTCTTTGTAACAAGAGCAGTTCATTAAAACAAGTATTGTGAAAACTTTCATGTACTTAAAATTAGAGATATTAAATATTTTCCTTTATTGTGTTTTTATTACCTTATTTATCCTTTATTATCTCTAATTTAATAAATTAATATTTAATGTACTTCACAAACATGATTTATAAATTAAAATAGAAGCAATTAAAGTATAAGTGAACATTAAAATTTTAGATTCCATGAGTGTGGTTTTTGTAATTGTATAATATTTTCTCTTTATACTACCATTAGTTTTACTTTTTTCCATAGTAGACTATCGATAAATACTTGTTAAATAAATTATTCACACTGTATGTGAATAACTAAATAAGACCAATAAAAATAAGAATTAGAAATATTAACTATTTGTTTAAAAAATGGAATTTATATTTTCAAACAAAGGAGAGAAATTATATAGTTATTCCACTAAATGTAGCATATTATTTTGGTAAAATTAGACATTCTTTAACAATAACATTTTCTTAGAAAATTAGGAACGAAGAACAATTCCTCTATCTGAATAAGTCTATCTAAAATACAAATCAAACAAAAATCCTTTTGCAAATATCCTTAATGCTTCAATGTTGAAATATTATCCTTCAAGATGTTGAACCAGGGATGTTAGGACCAACATCTTTATTCTAATAATTTAACTCTAGGAAGTTTTTTTCCTTTCTTTTACATATACTTTCATTTTAATGTCAATAATGGTAGTTTTCTGTCTTCCTTTCTCATCTTATTCTGGTACAACAGGGAAAAAATCAGGTCTATTCACAAAATATGAGTGTATGTGTGTATGTATGTATACACATTCAGTATCTATATGTATGCATAGAAATTTTCTAGATCGCAGTAAGAAATTTAAAAATTAAATATTAAAAGACACTACAGTTAATCTCAAAATATTAAATGATAGGAATCATTCTAACAAAGAAGTGGAAAACCACTTTATAAAAACCTATAAAACATTACTGACATTGGAAATTTCTAATCAATAAATTACATCCCATATTCATGATTTGTAATATTAAATAATTTAAAAATAATGTGAAATTGAATATTCTTCCCATATTAATCTTCAGATTTACAGATCAATTTAAAGTTCAGTCAAATTCTAATATTTTTTGAGAAGAAATTGATAAGTTCATTCCAAAATTTACATGAAAATGCAAAGAGCCAACACCAGCAAGACAATTTTGAATAAGACAAAGGTGAAAGATTATGCTCTATATGACATCAAGATTTATAATTTCACAGTGATTAATATAGTTTGCAATTGTGCAAAATTCAATAAATATTAATAGACAAATGAAATATTAATAAAATTGAGATCATGGAAACAGAGCCTCTTGATTAAAACAAGGTTGGCATTGTAAAGTTGTGGGGGGTAGGCCACAAGGAGATCAGCTACTTCTCCCCGCATAAGCCAGGTGCCTTAGGTAGTTGTCAACACAGAGGATAAGAAATTAATAGGAAATAGAATAATAGAAATAAAAGAATACACAGAGATGAAGGTATAGTTTTATAGGTTTATATAAAGAAAGCAGGGGTATTCAGGAGTCTACACCACATCTCCGTCAGTAGTGCAGCCTCGAGGTTAGATTCACATAGGTTTTTATAATCACAGATATCAATTATCAGTTGTCAGGGTAACAGATTTACATAACAGGTAATGTGGTTATTATGGGTAGTTTCAGTTATGGTTAAAAGTTTTTTCAAAAGGCTTTTAACAATTTCTAATCTATCTTAGTGAACAAACAGTTATAAAATCTTTCAAGGACTAACTTCTAAGTTCTAAGAGATAGCTATCAATTAACAGAGGAGTAACAAAGGAACATAGTGGCTCTATATTTCTTTTATCTTGTTATTGTGGACTTGAGGCAGACAGTCAGGAGACAGCAGGAAGCCCAGCTCTACATTCTAAATTGCTCATAACTACAGGGATGCATCTCTTGCCTAGGGCACTCATTGTCTCTGGCTCCCATCCTGTGAGCCAGATATTTACCTGTCTTGTCTTTCAAGAACAGGGAGGCTCATAGATCTGAGATAACTGAAAAGCTTCATGGAATACATCTGCACTGGAGCTTTGAGAGCCCTCCCAAGGCAAGTCAGCCTTTGATACGGGAACGAGTTTGCATATTCCTTCAGGGCAAAACCCTGCAAACTCCTGTTTCTGTCTTTAATATAGCAATATTGGGCAATACAATAAAATAATGGTCTTATGAGCCACATCTCATTAATTCCTCAATCATTTTTCCCCAACATAAAGTTGGGATATTTTCAATAAATGAGTCTTTTCATAAATTATTTTACTTAATAAATGATGCAGATTAATTTAGTATTGATTGGGTGGAGAACCTATACGGAGGATACAGCCCCTATATTACACATGAACACGGGACAATTCCAGGTTGATTGTTGATTTAAATGTAAATACAAATTATAAGCTTACTTGGAGATGAGGTAGGTGCTTATCAACCTGAACTTGGAGTTGAGAAAGAAGTTTAAATAGTGTAAAAAAATGCATTAACCCCAAATTAAAAGATCTCTTATAAACAGTACAATAAAATCTAGAAATTATATTTATGAAAAGATAACCTTAAGGCATGAAAAAGAAAGCTACAATGGCAGAATATGGGTAACTCCCACAAAGTAATTATAAAATGTCATAAAACACAAACACACATGAGTCATAGACTTGAACTTACAGTTCACCAAAGAGGATATATGTTATTAAAAATATCAATACACTACTAAATGCAATCTTCTTGTTTAGTGAAATATACAATCCATTCTTACATTTTGTTTTTGTTGGAGAATAATAAGAAAATTTCATTTGGATAGATATATTATTGTAAACTAAAAAGAATTAAGTGTGTTTTCTAATTATTCAGGTGTCCATGAATTAGGCTATTCCAATAGCATTAATTATTTCATTTTAGGTGCCTCTTCTCTAATTTGTAAACAGTGAAAGATGTAATGTCAATCTTCACTTTGAAGATTCAATTTTTTTGGTGTCTGAGTTAAATTGTTTAAGAGGATTTCCATTGAAAACTTCCTTTTCTGTTACAGTTGCATAGGAAATTAGTTTATATGATAGATAAGACCTTTAAGTCTGTTAGTACACAGATTCAGCTTTGATCATGTATGTGATTTTTTAAATATATTACTTAACACATGTTAACCTCAGTTTCCTATTTTGTAAAATTTGAAAATAATAGTATTGTATTTTAGGATTGCTAAAATAAATTAAATGAAATAAAACATGTTCCTATGTCTTGTTTTTATGCATGTTGCATTATGCCTTGTTAGATTATAATCTCCAAAAACGTAAGGACCCCATTTTGTAGATCATACCACCTATCCCAATGATAGGTGATCAATTTTTTGAGCATGAGAATACTAATAAATATTTTTTAAAATAATGAAATATTTTTGTTTGGCTATTCGAGCACTCAGAAGAGGTATCTACTAAATTATTTTATGCGGGGACCTTCGTATGAGATAGGCTGACAAGTTCCCTAAGTATACCATAAAATTAAATTGTCCCTTTTAGGAGATTGCATATGACACCATGCTGAAGGCTGTATATTTCCTAAGCATCATCTCTGGATTGGTTTGCCTACTTGAGTCATTGATTGGGACTGGGCTATGACTGTTTCCTAGTCAGGGTTTGCTCAACTTGTCTGTATTTTTCTTTCTTTTTATATATTTACTTCAATCTTCAGATCTCCTCCAATCCTGGATAACCTCTATAAAGACATAAGATGAAAGTTTGAGTTAACACAACTTTAAGTCACAGATAGATGATACTTTGTCTCTAGCTTGATTGTCATCTTGAATGTAGCATGGAAAATATTATTGTCTAACTTAGTTTATCCCAGTTGAGTATATAAAATCTTGGGGTCAAAATTCACCCTAAACTATATGAACATCTACGTCACTTTATATTCTGAACATTTAGTTTCCAGAGAGACATCAGAGGAATGATTTGTCCAGAGCTGGAATTGACTACTAGTGGGGTCTAAATGGGGTCCATTCATTTTCAGAACTAATTAGAAAAGTAGACAGTAAACTATAATAGAATGTAGTTTATCTAGGAATCTTAAACACTACATCCTTCTAATTATTAGCACTGTGGTGTGGATGTGGTGTCATAGATATAAGCAGATATGCTTATCAAGCCAGAGCAATAGGAAGCATATTGGGTTTGTGGTATCAGCCATAAGGAAAAGATTAAAGATGATTAAGTCAGAATCTATTTATTTTATGAGAAAGTTCATAAATTTTATTGGGGTAAAGTATACCTACCTTTATCCAGGAAAGACATAAGATACCTAGGGAAGCAGTCATCAATACTGGTTGTCTTTAAACCATTGTTCCCTTGTTTTCTTTTTCACTTTAATCTTTGCTATATGTAGATGTTATTAAAATTCATCATTGCGTGCAGGGATTCTGAAAGAACCCTGTTACATAATCAATTAGAACTTCCTGACTCCCCATTAAAATGACATGTATATTTTATTACTTAGTGGTATTCTCTCTTAAAAATGAGATGTGAGTAGAACAAGTAAAAATTAGAATTTTTACTTCTCTCTCTTCCCATTTTTGCCCATTGATTAGTTAAGTCATTGAAATTTGGGATGAGGGAGGAGGAAAAGAGCAGGGTAAAAACCTATCTAACATGTACAATGAACACTATTTGAGTGATGGGCACACTAATAGACCTGACTTAAACATTATAAAAGCTATCCATGTAATGAAAAAATTTGTACCTCCTTAATATTTTAAAATAAAAAAATAAAATAAATATAAAAATGCTTATTTCTACCCTAAAAATAAATAAATACATAAAATATCTTCCTTTTCTTACCCTTACAAAACATTTAGAATTTAATATTAATTATTTTGTTTTTGTTTTTAGATAAAAGCATCTATTGCAAATGATATAAATTAATTGCTTTGCATATTATTCACTTTAATGAAATATATTCCAGGACATATACTGCAGATCCATGCTAAAATGGCTTTTTAAAAAATATTTTCATGTTCTTATAGTCAATTTATTTAAACACTGAAATTGTAATTGTCTAAAACAGGATTAAGTAATGTATCTTCAATATATGTAGTTCTTACAATCTATTTAGCTCCAGAATAAACATTCTGTTACATAAAAATAAAAGAAAAAGTGATAACTGAAAATATGATGCAGAATTTTATTTGTGTATATTTCTGGGTTTTAGTTATAATGTGCTGAGACTTTTTCCTCCCTTTTATTTTTTTTTCCATTAGCCCACATTTACATTTAAGTCACAGCATGCAATTGAGCTGGAAAATTATGAAATAATTGTAAACACAGTATGACTCCTTTAAAGAAAATATTTGTGAAAATTGGAGTAATGCACTGTTTTACCCTACAAGACTTGAGAAGGCCCTTTCTATTTTAGAAATGCATAATCAGGTGTTGCCATTCATCTTTAATGTTCCTTTTGATTCTGAGTCAAGCGATAAATGTGTTTATTTATAGGATTCACAGTTTGTTTTGATTTCATTTGTTTCAACTGACATTTTAGAGGTCAAACACATGACTTGATTATTTCATTGTAGACCTATACTGTAAATGCCTCATTTCTACTTACCAAGTAAAAATTTAATTTATTTTCTTCTATTTATTTTAGCTAACAACTGTTCACATTAGACTGGTAACACAACAACAAAAAGAACATTGAAATTATTATTGATTAATCAAAAGTAGTTGTGTTGTAGAAGTAACTGTCAGCTCTAAATGGGATTTAATAATATTATTTATTTGGGACAATTTAGAAATTGCTATTGTTTCAAATGTGTTAGCAAAGATTTTGTGTTATAAAGCAATACCATTTCAATGGGTAAATAATATATGATAGATAATTTTTATTCTATTTTTGTTGCTACTTGTCTCCCAAATCCTATCATAACGAAAAACAATGCAGACAACATTTTACTCTCTTTGAATGCTGTAGCAATTTGTTTTATGCAGAGTCCATATTAAGGCAGAGATGCCTAAAAACTACTCAAAAGAAGAAAACGATGCAGCTATCAGAGTGTCCCAGTTGAACCAAGATTGCAGACAGCTTACCAGCTAACTGCAACTGTTCACAGAATAACCAGCAAGACATGAGAAAGAACTACCAGCTGAGAGTCCAGAACAGTTGTAAGAATCCTGAGAAATAAGATCATTGTTTTCTTTTTTTTTTTTTTTTTTTGAGACAGAGTCTTACTTTGTTGCCCAGGCTAGGGTGAGTGCCGTGGCGTCAGCCTAGCTCACAGCAACCTCAAGCTCCTGGGCTCAAGCAATCCTTCTGCCTCAGCCTCCCGAGTAGCTGGGACTACAGGCATGCGCCACCATGCCCGGCTAATTTTTTCTATATATTATTAGTTGGCCAATTAATGTATTTCTATTTTTAGTAGAGACGGGGTCTCGCTCTTGGTCAGGCTGGTTTCGAACTCCTGACCTTGAGCTATCCACCCGCCTCGGCCTCCCAGAGTGCTAGGATTACAGGCGTGAGCCACCGCGCCCGGCCAAGATCATTGTTTTCTTAAGCTAATACATTTTGAGGTGGTTTGCACAGACCAAATGTTAACTGAATTAGAAATTGTTACCAAAAATGGAGTGATGCTACAACAAACCTACAGCCTTAACTTTGAGATCTAGCAGTCAGCAAAATTTTAAGAGGAAACTATTAGTGAAGGCTGTAAATCAGTGGAAGGAAATCAGTTCACTGGAAGGCAGTGAAGAGATTGCTATGGGAAGCTGGAGAAAAGACGATGCAAGTTATATACTGGTGTGAAATTCATGATATTATCCTCTGCCCTAACATGAGAAATAGCATATTTAATAAACTTGGCAGACCTGGATTATCAGATTTCCAGGCAGACTATGAAAATGCCAAACAGTTTCTTTAGCTGTCTCTGATTAAGTATGAAAGGAAAGCGATGAGCTAAAAAAGTAAATGTTGCTTTTAAATCGAGTAGGGAAGAAATATAAAATAACCAGGACTTGTTCTTTTGGAATATAAAACTGTTTCTCATCCACTGTGTCTCCCAGATTCTCAAATAAAAAATAGCCTCAGGGCAAAAATCAAATTCAGAGCATTGCCAGTGGTCAAAGTCACATAAGATTTTTGGTTCCTGGTACCCTGATTGACAGACTGAATTAGAGAGGTGCCTGTCTAATAGAAATCTGTGACTATATTTTCTTTAACTCCTAATGGAGTTACTTATATTCAAATACATACATATACCACCAAGTTTTAAAAGTATTTGTACCACCTGAACTAAAAAATATGTATATATTCCAAAATTAAAAGAAACCATTGAACCTGAAAATGCTATACAAAGGTATAGAACACTTCTCATTTGCAAATAAAAATAATTTTTATGGCAACTGAAGAATGACTTAAGAGAAAGGAGCTAAGAACTAAATGATCTAGTCAAAAACCAGGAAGAACCACTCCCAAGGAATAGAATTGAGAATTAATCAAGGACCTGTGACTGGCTGGATTTTGAATGTCTGTGGACTTAAACAAATATGTGGCTTCAATTTATTTATTTTTGTGATGGCAGTGTCTTTTGACTGCCTATCCTTATTTCACTTTATACATTGGCTGTGTTGAGAACAGATTGTCTTTTTCTCCCACAGTTCTTCAGATTGAGAAGAGGTGCACCTGTGGAGCCGTAGCCATTTCTGGAATTGCCTTAGATAATGATATCTTGCATCTCAAGTTCCAGTGTAATGCCATGAATTATGGGATGAGACTTTTGGGAATCATGAAAGATGAACATATTTTGCATGTGTGAAAGGATATAAATCATTTAAGGCAAGAGGGCAGACTCTGGTTATTTGTTATATTAGTGGTCCCAGATGAACCATAACCTCCTATGGTCAAGCACATGTATGGCACTTTCCCCTTAAACATGGACAGGGTTTGTGACTTATTTTAACCAATAAAATGCAGTGGAATAACATGTACAATCTCTGTATCCAAACCTTAAGGGAGCCTAGTGATTGTGTAAGAATTAGATCAAAAAGAAACATAGACCTAAATGTTAAATATAAAATTAGAAAGGTTATATAAAAACATAGAATACCTCTGTGACCTTGGTTTAATCAAATATATATTAAAAATAATATTATAAGCATTATCAATAAAAAGAGAAACATTATAAATTAGAGTTCATCAGATTAAAAATATCTACTCTTAACTTTGGCTTTAAGTTCCAACATCTACAGAGCTTGAAAGTAATCATTCCCATTCTTATAACAAGAAAACAAGCTAAACAAATTAAATATCAACAACGTTTTGGGAGCTATTAAAAAAGTGAGGTTACAGGGCAAAACAGCATCCTGAAATGTAGAGAAGCAGACAAATATAAAGAAAAACAACCAAGATTACTTTAAGTAGAGCAGAAGCCACTGGAACCATAAGCAGGTAGAAAAACTTAAGGAGTAATTTTAATGTGTTGATAAAGGTTAATTATGGACTAGGTTGAAAGTGAGAAGCTACTAGGGTGATAGTATTAAGGCGAGGGACACAACATTTTTTGGTTTTTACCTACAGGAACGGCATCAGGTTCCAATGTGAAAAGCTAAGAAATTATACTTTTGTGTGTTTGGCATGGGAGGGGAAAAGGAATCATTTTGAAATATAATGAATTCACTCCCTGTAACAAAGACATACTCTCTAGTCAGGAAGACTTTACTAGAATCTTATCTTACATAGGCAGAAGGGCAATTATCCATCTGTAACCCCCTCTGTCCTTTCTATCTCAACTATGGGGTAGGGGTAGAAAAATCTTAGAAATACTGTAAGGATCAAAGACAAAATTCTCAGACCCTCTAAGAGACTGTGGCCTTATCAGAAGACTATAGAATGTTTTTATTTCTTCACTTCTACTACCACATTAACAAAATCCAGTTTAATAAGAGTAGATTACAGGCAAATAATCTGCAAGGCTCAGACACTATTTAAGAATATCCAAAGACAACAGGTGATGCAAAAACAAGGACCTAGAAGAAATTGAAGTCCCTGGTAGCTATGGTTACAGAAAACATTAAACACAGCCAACTCCTAGGCAGATTAATATAAAACTATACACTAATATTCTATTTCAGATTATATTATACAGATCATACTGGATTTCAACAAAAAGTTATAAAGCATATGAAAAAGCAAGAAAAAACAGTGTAAAAAAACTATGCATCAAAACAAGATTTGGATATGACAGATTTTGGAGTTATCAGACAGGTAATTTAAATTTAAATAAATATGATTAATATGTTAAGGGATTTAATAGAAAACGATGGGAAATCAAGAAAATATGAGTAAATAAGTAGATGAAAACTCCTCCCTCTGTATCAATTGCTTTAGCTGCAAAGTGAAAATTGAATTAATAGCTTGACTCATAATTTATCATATGAATAAATAAAAGTGATCGGATACTTTGAGCATATTGAGTGTATAAAATCTAGAGTGTTTTTTCACATCCCCAAGGCTGAAAGTAGGATCTTTATAACCATTAACCAAATGTTTTGAGAGAAACGTGTAATTTTAACTCTTGTGCATATATATATATATAACAAATATATATATATATATATTTGTTCTCAATCTATGGCACTACTTTGAGTTCATTTCTTTTAATGTGAAGCTTTTACTTTCCCAAGTTTTTTGAAGAAAAATTCCTTGAGTCCATTTTTTGCTTTTTTTGAAGAGATTTGCTAGCAATGCCTGAAGTAACTTGCTTTGTCAACATACTGTAATTAGTCACTTATTTTTAGAGCTGAATGTTAATGAGTCATTTCATGTTCTTAATTAAAAATGTTTCAGAATGGCATTGAGCAATAGAACAAATGAACAAATTAAGTCCATTCTGCATGATAGCTCATTTACTCTTTTAAATACATAATGTATTTTTAAATGTTGAAATTAACACTAAGATTAATAGTATAATATAGAAAAATACACTTAGTACTTAAGTGCTTATTTTTTATGGCAAAATATCAATTTAAGGTCATATTCTTTCATCTAATAGTGTTCTAAAAAATTATAGATAAATAGATCTCAATTATTATTCCCTTTTTTCTCTCATCTACTCTTTTAATCACCTGTCTATTCACTGTTTCTCACTGTCATCTGACTCAACCATGTGACACAAAGCAACTTTATTTATTTATTTCCAATAATTACTCATTTAGCACTTGGTTTACCCAATGTACTATTTCATATTCATTTTATCTCATTCACCAATATGGTTTCATTTTCTACTTACTATTTTTTTTATTTTCATTTTAAAGAAATTATTACACTTTAAAAGACTACAGAAAAAAATTGATAATTTTTATTTGGGAAAATTTTTAGAAGATGAGTACTGGTTGAGATCTAAGATTAAGGAAGGGTATAGAAAAAAAAATTGGGGTGGAGGGAGACAAGATGGTTGACCAGAGACATCAGCTGCCAGATCATCTCAGAAAGAAGGAAAAGTTTTAGATGAAAAATAAAAACAAACAACAAACAAACATAGATCAGGTGTAATTTCAAGGGGAAAGTGCTGGATCCTACCAGGATTCCATGGGAAGAAGTTGCAGAGCATAAGAAGAAGGAGCAAGATATTGGTACAGATCAATCACCGAGAGGCTTGGAGTGCAGCAAAACGTGTAGGTGGGGTGGTTTTTTTCTCCCTCCCTCACTTCTCTGGCATTCAGAAGGCTCCCATGCTGCTAAAGAGCCTTATTATCCTCACAAGCCCAAAAAAGAAAAGCTGGTAACGTACCACAGAAATTATTTCATAACATCAAGAAAGAGGGAATCATTCCCACCACACTCTATAAAGCCATTGTGGAATTGATGCCAATGCTAGGAAAAGGACATGACACAAAGAGAAAACTACAGACCAATATCCCTTATGGACATAGATGCAAATATATTCAATATAATACTAGCAAACTGAATTCAACAGCACATGAAAAAATAATCCACTGTGGCCAAGTGGGCTTCATCTAGAGATGCAAGGATGGTTGGGTATATGTAAATCAATAAATATGATTTACCACATACACAGAAGCAAAAGCAAAGGCCATATGGTCGTCTCAATATTAAGATGCAGGAAAAGCATGCAACAAAATTAAGCACCGTTTCATGATAAGAACCCTCAACAAACTATTGATAGAAAGATTATATCTCAAGATTATAAATGCCATATGTGACAAAACCATAGCCTACATCATATTGAATAGGGACAAGTTTAAAGCATTCCCCCAAGAACTGGAACAAGAAAAGAGTGCCCACTATCACCACTTCTATTCAACATAGTTCTGGAAGTCCTAGCCAGTTCAGTCAGGTAAGAAAAAGAAATTAAGGGTATCCAAAGCAGAGATGAGGGATTAAACTATTGCTGTTTGCTGATGATATGAACTTATATCTAAACAAACCCTAAATACTCCACCAAGACACTCCTGGAATTGATATATAAATTCATTAAAGTCTCAGGTTACAAAACCAAGTTACCCAAATCAGTAACATTTCTATACACCAGTAACAGTCAACCTGAGAGTCAAATCAAAGGCTCAACACTATTCCCAATAGCTACTACGAAAAACAAATGCTTAGGAATATACATAACCAAGGAAGTGAAAACTCTCTACAAAGAGAACTATGAAACACTGAGGAAAGAAATGGCAGGTGACACAAATAAGTAGAAAAACATATCATGCTCATCAATTGGTAGAATCAACATTCTTAAAATGTCCACACTACCCAAAGTGATTTATAGATTCAATACATTCCTGATCAAAACACCAATGTCATATTTTACAGATCTAGAGAAAATAATTCTATGCTTCTTTTGGAACTAGAAAAGAGCCTGAATAGCTAAAGCAATCTTAAGCAAAAAGAACAAATCTGGTGGCTTCACATTACCAGACTTCAAACTATACCACAAGGCTATAGTAACCAACCCAGCATGGTAATAGCAAAAAGATAAATAAATAAAAAATAATAAGAGACATAGATTAATGGAACAGAACAGAGAACCCAGATATAAAACCATCCACATACAGCCAGTTGATCTTTGACAATGCAGACAAGAACATACATCGGGTAAAAGAAGCCCACTCAAGAAATGGTGCTGGGGAAACTGGAGAGCCACATGTGGAAGAATAAAACAGGCTCTATATCTCTTACCACTCACAAAAATTAATTCAAGATGGATAAGACTTAAAGTTAAGGCATGAAACCATAAGAAGGCTAGAAGAAAAAATCTCTTCCAGATATCAGCCTAGACAAAGAATTTATGAAAACGTTTCTAATGCCCGTCACAGAAATGACAAAGATTAATAAATGGGATTTGATTAAATTAAAACACTTCTGCACAGCTAACTAAACAATCAACAGAGCACAAAGAGAACCTATAGAATGAGAGAAAATATTAATAAGCTATACATCCAATATAGCTGTGATCCCCTACCTGAGGGCAACGGACCAGGACTGGTGTGTTAGGTAACCGGCCGTATATCACTGCCTAAGCTCCTCACCACCTCCCCCCACCCATAACACCCTACCTCTCCACCCTTGGTCCATGGAAAAATTCCATGAAACTGGTACCTGGTGCCAAAAACTGTGGAGACCACTCTGATAAAGGGCTATTATGTAGAATGTACAGAGAACTCAAGCAAATCAGTGAGAGAAAAATCAAACAACTCCATTGAAAAGTGGGCAAAACACATGAACAAAAGCTTTTCAAAAAAAGGTAGACAAATGGTCAATAAACACATGAAAAAATGCTCAACATCACTAATCATTGGGGAAATGCAATTAAAACCACAAGGAAACATCACCTTATCCCTGTTAGAATGATTTTTATTAAAAAGTCCAAGAACAAGAGTTGTTGGCATGGATGCAGAGAGAAAAGAATGCTTATACACTGTTGGTGGGACTGCAAAATAATACAACTTGTATGGAAAACAGTATGGAGATTCCTCAAAGAACTATAAGTAGACTTACCATTCAATCCAGCAATCCCACTACTGGGCACTTGCCTAAAGGAAAAAAAAGTCACTTTATCAAAAAGACACCTGCACTTAAATGTTTATTGCAACATAATTCACATTTGCAAAGATCTGGAATCAACTCAAGTACCCATTAACTCATGAGTGAATTAACAAAATATGGTATATGTATACCATGGAATACTACTCAGCCTTGAAAAAGAATGAACTAGTGCCTTTTGCCATAGTTTTGTTGGAACTGAAGAGTACTATCCTAAGTGAAGTATCTGAAGAATGGAAAAACAAACACCTCATGTACTTGCTATTAAACTGGTACTAACAGATGAGCACACATATGTACATGCTTCTCAAACTTTAGAATGATTTCCTTTTAATTCTAAGTTTTTCCTCAAAATACCAGAAAGATTTATTTTATTATTGATGCTGTTTTTGTTTTTGCAAGCTGGTTGTTATGCTAAGGCATAATTGGAAGCTTAATATTTTCAATTATATTTCTGCATCTGTAACAGATTTCCCCAGTGATTCCTTTTTTTTTTTTTTTTAAATCATGTATGCCTAAGATAAGAGACATAGCACACTGGCAAATGAATTTTCTAAGTGTGTTTGCTGGGGCAATGGTGAGATGTAGCTGCCAGTGATAGTGAATGTATATGAATATTGTATTCTTGATTTTTGTTTCTTATGCCCTAGTTTCTGTATGAGGTTTTTATTGATTGGGGAGTTATTTTGTCTGGATGTATTATAAAACATTATAAACATGTCTTTGAGTGTTTATCTCTTTGTCTTGTGTTTGTTTGTGTTTGTGTGATAAAGACTTGTTCCTTTTATATACACCTACTCTGCCTGATAAAATCTGTTCTAAGTTCAGACTATTGTGCCTTAGAAACATTTCTGATAACTTTCTCTCTTCTGAGGGACTTCTCTCACTACTTTTCAGTTCTACCTCTCATCATTTCTCACCCACCACTTTCATACAGAAACCCCATGAAGAAAGACTTGCTCTGTGAGCATGTTTCAATCCTGCCTTGATAGATAGCAACCTTGACAAGAATAAAACACAGTTACTCTGCCCACCTCCTACGGCCCCCAACAGCTTGAAGTGGAAAATGTCACTAAAATGTTTTAACAAGGATATCTCGTAACAGTTGCAAAAGTCAAAATGGCAGAAGCCAATACAGCAGCCATTACAGCAACAACAAAACAACCAAAAAAAACCCAGACCTAGACCACAGAACTCTCAAAAATGTTAATTCAGGAAGCAAATTCCACAATTGGTTTCACTTGTGTGCTTTGCAATCTGATCAGGCTGAATTCCTGATGTAGCTTCTCAACTAAACGTCCTAGTAGGAAATTTGGCTTGTCTTCTCGTGGTATGTGATATCATGAAATTCATACTGTACTTCCTCTTGTTTTAATTACAGGCAATCTCAACATTTTCATCCTGAAGTTCCTTCCACAGTTTGCTACATATTTCCAATAAAGCAATTGTAAAAGTTGGTGGGGAAAAGAAATCAGGCAGCTGTGACTTGCTACATAATCAATACAGTGGCCCTGTTGTTCTATCTTTATAGCACTTTAAGATATATCCCTCATGAAGTTCTTTTTACTTGCCATGTTAAAAAAAATTTCTTGATTCTGTTCCTTCTTATATATCTCTGCCATTACTGACATAGTTCAAATATTCATTATTTCTAGTATTTGCTATTATTGAATTCTTAGGAGGTATTCTACATCTGTCCAATGCATCCTTAACACTTCTGTCATATTGGGCTTACTGAAAACAGATTTGATTATAAAATTCCTTGGTTATAAAGACATATCATGTCTTTACTACCTATGCTGGCAAATGTGGCTCACTATGTTTAGTGAACTAATATTTATTTGGCACCTATGATTTAGAACACTGGAGAATAAGACAAACTACGGTCCTTCTTTCAAGGAACTGACATGCTAGTGGGCAACAGAGAGTGGTGTAAAAATTAAGTAAATAAAACATAAATATGATAATTTCACTAAAATGTGAACAGGTTAATTTAACAGAGTCTGGATGAGAACAGTGCTTAAGGCAAGCTGGTTGTTATGGAATGGAGCTGAATGAAAATGATCAGTGGCTGCCCAATAATCTAGACGAGAGCTTTGTAGGCAAAGTGAACAGCAACGACGACCACCTTGACACATGGATAGCTTTTCTGAGTGCCTGAATGGAGGCCATTGTGACTGGAAGGTAATGGCCAGAAACAAGTATGCTGCAGGATGAGTTCAGAAGCTTAGACATTCTGATCATGTAGGACTTTATGGTCCAGAAGTATAACTATAATTTTAATTTTAAATGCAATGAGAAATAATTGCAAGGTTTTAAGTAGAAAAGTGATGTGATCTGATTTTCATCTTAAAGAACTCCTTTTGGCTGTTTTGAGGAGAATAATTGGAGGCAGGGAGACCAATTAGGAAACCATTGAATAGCTTAAGAATGAATAGCCATTGGATAGTAAAAAATGATGACAGCTTGGCCTAGGACCTCACTGAGGAAATGTAGCTAAATAAGCAAATTTGAAATATATTCTGTACTTGGATCTGAGAGACTGCTGATGGCTTATATATAACAGACAAGGAAGAAAAGAAAAATCAAAGATGACTTTGAAGTGTATGATGTGAGTAACTGGATCGATGGTGCAGTGATTTGCTGCAGTAGAGATGACTGGGATTGCAATTAATTTGGGGAAAGGGAAGTCAAAACTTTTATTTTAAAATTGTTAACTTTGCCATATCTCTAGATAGCCAAATAAAAGGTCAAATGGACAATATAAATCTGGAACCAGGGATGATATCAGTATTCATGATTTCATTTTAGGAATTATCAACGTGGGATAACATTTTATACCTTATTTTCCTTTAGGGTACTTCATAGTAGTTATCATTATTTGATATTATATTATATATTATCTATTCGTTGTCTGTTTATCCTCCCTAAAAATGTAAGTTCCATAAAACCAGGGCCTTTGTCACAGTTGCCTATTTAGCTTTCAGAAAAGTATAACATAGTAATAATAAATATTCAATGAATGAAAAAATAAATGAATAATTAATTTTATGTTACCCACTAGCCTGTGATGTCCTTGATAGAAGAAACGCACATGACAAATAACTCTGTGTACTTAAGAGATCTACGTCGAATCTAACAGCATTTCTAGTGGTCTATAACCACACCTAACTGAGGCTTGTCTTCTTGTTACGGTACAGTCATCTTTGTGTCTGTCCATGCTGGTTCAACATCACTATTTAAGGCTAAACTAAGTCATTACTTAGACTGAACCAGTTCAAAATACATTTTTAATATTATCATAGTTCAAGTTTTCACTGCTCTGTATATTTTTTCTTACTAAAAATCATTTTTGAAAAATATCATTACTAGTAACAATCTTTCACAAAACTATGTGTGTTCAAGGAGAAATTTTCCAAATTTCAAGAGCAACATAATGGAAATAGTTTGATGACTCATGGCATGGCATGATGTCTGAACATCATAAGATCATTTAACACACTGACTGCCACACTAAAAATTTTTTTTTTCCTTAGGGCCATAGTGTTTTATTACAAAAATAGAATAAAAACTTTGAAAACAAAATAACCCTTTCTAATTTAATGAAAATTTTGTTCTTTTATCTAGTTTTCTGTACACGAGTTATATGTAACTTGAAAAACATTTCTTGCTGCTCCCAAGGTGAAGAGACGTGTGAGTTACATATGCTTCATGAGGCCCCAGGCTCTAAACTAGAGTGAGTTATATACAACTCACATGGCAGTTAATGTGTTAAAAAAGAAACCATGGATAAAATTTAATTCACTCCCTTTACATTACAGATGTGAAATCTAAGGGCTGTAAGTGAAAAAGACGCTGCTATTTTGTGTAATAATAATGACTAACTTTTATAGAGAGTTTACATGTTAGGCTCTATTTTGAAATTTTTATTTGTATTAACTATTTTAATTATCACCATAATCCTGGGATGTAAATGCCCATTCTATTATGATCATTTTTCAGATGAGGAAATTGAAGTTAAGTAGTATTACTGTAATCAGGCAGTTTATGAGAGGCAAAGCAGGATGCAAAGATGAGTGTCAGTGGAGTTCAGGAAAGATTTATCAAATGAATTATTGTAATAAATCCACTCTTCATTTCTTCTCGGATTGAATTAAAAAATTACCAAATGCTATTTCTTTGATGTGGTAATCAGTATCATATATTATAATTTTTCTACTTATAGTGAAAAGATAAGACTTCTTCTTTGAGTCATGACAGAGAAACTGATGCTGTACTTGGCAGTCAGTCAGAAACAGGTATACAACTGAACAAAATGTGTGAGGTAACTGTTTTCACACATTAAATAACAGAACACTTACTACTGTGATCTTGGGAGAAGGGAAGGATGAAAAGTGAGCGCCGCACATGCTCCAGCTTTCTGCCCAGGGGCTCAATTCCTGCAGCAGAGAAGAAAAATGGAGCCAAGAGGATCACCAGTTTCTCTGGTGTCAAGAGGAAGAGACTGAAGTTCCAGGTGGATAAAACACTGGGATTTTCAGAGCTGGATACTTCAGGAAGGAGCTGTATAGAAAATGCAAACCAATGTCTGCATGGAGATTCACTAAGAGTCCTTGGTAGAAACTGGGCTATACAAGTACATGGTGAGATGTGGTGAGGTTGAGCAATCTGCTGCAGAAATGGGAAGTGAATAGAGACACCAAAAGTCATGTGAATCTCAAAGTCAGAATTCTAGACCAAACAAATAGTGAGACTTCACTGATCATCTTGACATTCACACCTTACTACATGAAGGATTACATGATAAGATGAAGTTCAAAACCAAAATAGATTGGCCTTACCAAACAATAAAACTAAGTCCGAAAAAAGCAAACACTACTACACAGTTTTGAGCACACAATAAAAAATTACTAGATGGGAGAAGAAAAATTTTCAAACTGAATATAATAAATTGCAGGATAATAAAATTTGTAGAATGCAGCTAGTAAGATGCCTAGAAGGTAATTTATAATTTTAAATTTGTGTACAAGAAAGAAGAAAATTTAAAAATCATAATATAAGTTGCTTCATTAGTATTATAGAATAAAGAACAAATTAACTCCTTAAAAGTGGAAGAATAATCATAATGACAATATAAATCATTTAAGAAAGATACATGACTAAAAAATTTAAAAAACAAATAATCCCTGTCAGAAATGAAAGAAGAAAAATCACTATAAATACTAAAGATATTTAAAAAGTTAAATTTATAAAGAGCTTTTATGCCAATATATTGAACTAGATGAAATGTAAAAATTCTTTGAAACACACAATATAATAAATCGGACACAGTAGCAATAAATAATGAGAATAGTGATTTTATATTGAAATTTGAATTAATAATAAATAGTTTTAGTCAAAATAATCCTTCAGGCCCAGATTGTTAGGTAATTGTATGAAAAAGTAAAAGAAGAAATAATACTAATTTAATAATATACAAATGTTTTCAGAAAATAGAGTAGTAGAGGACATTCACAAACAGATTGTATGAGTCAAGCATATTGTGATATAAAAAATTTGACAAAGACACACATGTAAAAATATTTAACCATAAAATTCTCATAAATATAGACACAAAAATGCTAGTCAAATATTATCAAATCTTATTCAGTAATATCTCAAAATATTTTATGATAACCACTTGAGTTTTATTCCTGGGAGACAGTTTTGTTTTAACATCTGAAAATCAATCAAAGTAATTAATCACCAGGTTAACAGAATGAAGGAAAAAACGAGTACATGATAATCTCAATATCAACAAAAAATGACTTGATATATAGTCCATCTATTATGGTGAAACTCTCAACAGAATAAGAAAATAAGTGATAAATAAATGAAAAATTAATAAGCTGATCTATGGAAAATCTACTTATAGTAAAATACCGAATGTTTTACCTCTTTGACCAAAAAACTTTGTGAGGATGTCTGCCCTGATACTTCTATTTAACACTATACTGAGGGTCAGTACAATAAAGCCAGGAAATGAAAAAAGGCATATGATTTTGAAATGAAGTAAAACTCTTTTTGTCAATAATATATTTTATTGTTTACGTAGAAAACTTTAAAGAATCCTTAAAGAAAAACTATAATAAGTAATGAGTGACTTCAGAAAGGTGTCAGGCCACAAAGTCAATATTCAAAAATCTTTCTATTTCTATATGCTAACAGTAAGCATTTGGAAAATAAATTTTTAAATGAATTTTTAAAATACTAAGAATAAATATAGCAGAAGTCTTGTAATATATCTGAACTATAAAGGTTCAAAACATTTTTGAAAGATATTAAAGAAGACGTAAGTAATCCATGATTTATTGATTTAGCACATTCTATTCAAAATCTCAAGAGGCTTTGCTATAGTAATTGATACATTGACTATAAAATTCATTTGAATTTGCAAAGGACCTAGACTATCCAAACAATCTTAAAGAAAAATGTAGATGAGCACTCACACTATTTGATTTGAAGAATTAATCAGTAATCAAAGTAGGGTGACATTGGCATGTGGATTCACAGAAAGTCTAATGAAACAAGATACTGTCAGGATGTGGATCTCCACATACTTGGCCAACTGATCTTAAACAAAGACCGCAGGACAATTCAAAGGGAAAGAAAAATCATTTTCAACAAATGGTGGATAAACATGGGAAAAATAAAAACATCTATTCCGACCTCACATCATCCATAGACATTATTCTGAGATCAATTATATACCTAACTTTAAAAACTGAGACTATGAAGCTTCTAGAAGAAATCATAGGAGAATATTTTCACAACCTTGTGATAAGAAATTATTTCTTTGAGAGATTTAAAATATTTTAAGTATTTAAAATATTACAGGTATATTTTTTAAATTTTATAAGTTTTTCTTTATCAATAAAAGACTGTTCAAAGTTAACACTAGGAAAATGAAAATTTAAACTACAGATTGTGAAAATACTCATACTACATGTATCTGACAAAGAATGTGTGAGGCAAATACATAAAGAACTCCTACAAATCATTTAAGTGAGACAAAAAGCTCCATTTAAAATGGAAGATTACAAGATGATTAACAAGATAAGATATACAAAATATCAGTAATGTTATGAGAAGTGCTTATTGAGCACTACCAATGAAAGCCACAAGGTGATTACCAGAGAAATGCAGATTAAAGATACCACTTTAGACATCCTGGATTAGATGGAATTAAAGAGATTTAATTTGTAGGGGAAGATGGGGCAACTGAGAGTCTCATGCATCACCGGGGGTAGTGTGACATTGTACAACTCCTTTGGAAAACTGTTTGGAATTTAAATATGAGCTGTTTTAGATTTAAATATGAGCATAGATAATGATACACCAACTTTACCCTCAGGAAAAAAAAAAAAGAAAATATATGTCCTTAACAGATGTATATAAGAATGTTTGTGGAAGCATTATTTATGATAGCAATGACTGGAAACACAGGCAATGTCTGTCTAAAGAAGACTAAATAAACACATTATGATATATTCATACAATGGAAAGGTATTCAGCTATATAAAATGGAGACAAAATTATGAATAAGAACAATACGTTTAAATGTCAGACACACTATGTTGAGAAAAAGAAACCCAGTCTAAAGTAGTACATAATATAAAGTATCATTTATATGATATTCAGGAACAGTCAAAAATTAATCCTTGGACGTAAAGGTCAGAACAGTTGTCAACTATGGAAGTTCCTAACCTATTGGAAATTGTTACCTTTTGCTGTAGGAGGGGACAAGAGAAATGTTTGGACTAATGGAAACGTACTATACTTTGACAGGACTGTGAATTATATATGTGTAAACAGCTGTAAAAGCTCCTTGAACTAAATATTTAAAATGAGTGCATTTCAGTGCACATAAATTGTACTTCAGTTTAAAAAGGTAAAATTATGTTTAAAAGTTATCAGAAAACTATCATGTGACCTAAAATGGGCCAAAAATGAACAAAATGAAAATTTTTGCTTGAATTTATTTATTTATAATTATTTTCTAATGACATATATATGGAATAATCACTTTAAAACATTTTTTACTCAATAATATGTTTTTAAACAAATAAATTAAAGTTGCTAATGAAAAGATGGAATTCAGACTGGAATTCAGTGATAAAGAATATGGTTGCCATCAAAGCCTAAGGAAAATATTTATTTCCCTTGTAGAAAGATTAAAAATAAGTACTAAATAAAGAGTCTGGCACTTTATGAATTACAGGAATTCTCAAGACAGAAGCTACTTAGTTAATAATCAGTTTTCAGTGATGTAACTTTATTTCATTGCTCCTGGCAGCACTTATGCTATGAACTTGTTTTAAATATATAATTTCAAACAATGTCTGTTTTCAGGTTGATATGAGATTCCTATTTCATTTTTAAAGAATTATAATTAATTTCACCTAATACTCTATCTTGATATTATACTTAAATTAAAAATAATATCTGTTTACTGAATAATATTTTTTCTAAAATTTGATTTATAGTTTTTTTGTATAATTTTTTGGAAAAATATGTAATTTATAAAGAAAGTGCAGTTCATGCTTTTATGAGGTTCAAAAATACTTAATGATAATTATGCAAAATTTTACCAAGACATATTTTCTTGTTTTTGTTGTGGAAATTGATTGTCTGATTATAAAACATATTGGGAAATGCAGAGGACCTAGAACTAAAATATTTCAGTTTAAAAATCATGTACTCCTCTTTAGTGCAGCTTATATAATCTTTATGTCCTATGCTCTTTTTTCCTTTTTATTATAAAAAAGAAATGTCATTTAAAATTAAGATAGAGAGTGGTTATTTGCTTCACAGGCTTTTAGCACTGATAACCCTATATTATGAGCTAAAAGGATGCTTTGTAAGGCTGTAAACATGCAGAGTCTTGATGTATATTGGAGATAAAATGTGCCATTTAATGAACATTGGATGTGTTTATTCTTAAATAAACAAATTTACTTCTTAGATGGGAGATAAAAAATGTAGAGTCAAACTGCTCATCTTAAGTTCCAGATTATTTTTATGCTTATACTATTTTTTATCCACTTTTGCCTATTAGACTCTGGCTTTATGTTTAAATAGAGAGCATACTACCTTTTACAATTAGCAATAGAATTTATTTCAGATATCTTCATTAAAGCTTTATAATTTTGCTTTTAACTCTTAATTTTATAAAAAGGAAAGTGATAATAAATGTTTACCCAAATAAAATGCCCCAATTTTTTAATTACAAAATACAAAATGTTTTCTCTGTTTCACTTGACAGAATTGTTTTAGCTAAAGATCACCACATGAACTAGCAATGCTGAGCCTATGTTTGCTCTAAAGGAGGCCTTTGGGCTAGTGTCTCCCCATTAATAGTCACTATTTGGTGGTGATGATATTTCATTTAAAAATAGTGAATATATATATTTTATTTCCTTATAAGCATTACCCTAGCAAGGAGAACCAGCCATTAAAAATACAAAAAAAGTGAAAGTTATTACCATGTGTTGTGAATTTTTAGGAAACAATTTATTTGAGAAATAGAACCCACCGAATTATCACTTTGTAGTTAGCCTAAATTTTTGTACTCAACCTAAAGTTTCTAGTTTGAGCAGAGTTCATTTTTTAAAAATTCACAGTATTTTATTTCTTTACTGAAAAATCCAGAAAGAAGTTAAAAATCAATAATATGATTTTCAAAGAACCATTTTGTATTTATTAATAGTAAATGTTTAACTTTTTTTATATATAGATTGGAACTTTTGAAGGGAACATGAATATCTATCTTTTTTATTTAGTAATTTTTTCCCTTTTCATTCTCATAACCTATTTGTGCCTGTAAGACACTTAGGACAATAAAATGTCTCTCACCAAATAGGAAAAAAAAAAAAAGACATAATATTCTGTAATTATATATTGAAGTTACCATTTGAAATGTTTAAACTTTACTAATTTTTCTCTTTAAAGATTTTACTTTTTCTTTTCATGAAGAAAAGAGATGAGAAATTATCAAAAGGAATGTTTTTTTAATTTTAAAAAGAAGGTTCAGCTTTAGTGTCACAAATAATAACAAAATATGTCAAATAGTGGTAATGATAACACCCACGGGAGGGTTATTTACACCTCAATCTCAGGAAGAAATGAAGTACTCTCATCTTGAAGTTGAAGGTACTCTGCAAACTCATGAATGCTTTTGGTTATTCTGTAGGGGGCAGCAAAATCTAAATAAAATAAATATTGGAGGACTACTGACAAGAACCATTTAGCAGCTGGTGTGTTCTATGAGCAAAGGGGTGGGATATACCTGAATTGCTACAAAATTATCATCATAGCTAATTAAAAATCTTTACATTTGCAGCAGGGGTTGCTTGTATTCCCCTTTATCTAATCTCTTCTTTTATATACACAACTACTGAAGCTGAACAAAACCAGTGAGATAAAATTAACACACAAATTGTTTTTCCTCCCTTTGGGCAGGAAAAATCCTGTTTACAAGGAAAATGATATTATACATAAATATTTATGAAAAACAACAAAGAGTCAAACAAAATCACTGAGTTGCTGTGTAAACTTGCAAAAATAACATGAAGTAGAATATTTGATACATTTATTAATAGTTCCACAGTGTCAAAAATATCACTTACTTAAAAAATAGATCGTTTGCTATCAATAATTAATTTTAGGTTGTGCTAGTTGAGAGAAACAGAAGACTTAATTAACTAATATTGTAAATTTATTCACGTTCCCTGTCCATCATATAATGCTTTCATTTCAGTATATTGTCAAAAGGTGATCTCTCCATTTTCTTCACCCTCACAAAAGTTTTGTTAGGAAGGAATTAAGAGGGCTAAGGGATACTTTATCTTCATTAGGATTCCAGGGGGGAAATTTAATCTAGCCAGAAGTATAAGTGGAATGACTTAAAGTAAAGGGCAACATTTTTCATTTAATGAGACATCTCCATCAACCTATAAAATCATGTGATTTCAAGACTGCAGAATTCATTATCATTCAGAATTAAATCAGCAGCCTTTTGAAAATATTAATACTTACATATAAACTTCTAGATTGTATCCTTATCTCATGTTCTTTGGGTTTGTATTTCACCTATTGATTTTGTCATAGGCATCATAAAACTAATAATGTATGTATTAGGACCAGACATTGATCATAATATTTCTTAGGTGTATAAGAAAATATGTAAATGGTATATTAAAGAAACATAATCATTTGTGACAAATGGGGGATGTATTATTAAGGTGTCAAAATGCAAATGAAATTAGATATTATAAGATGGGCAAAAACTCAATATCAAATGAACAATTAAAATTTAATTAATTCTATTTGAAAACATAAATATCTTAGTTTCTTTTTCTAAATTTCCAACATTAATTCATTTATTTTCTATTTGTTACTGAATATTTACATACTTATTCTATTAGAACTTTATATGAGGAATTTTATCAAGTACATAGTATATGATTAAATGCAAAATATTTATTTCCCTCTAATAATATTGTATTAAGTTGAAATATTGAGAAATGGATAATATTTTTAAGCAGAGACAGAAGATTTTATGTTGATTCTTTCTCCTACTATTTAAGACATTGTTTAGATACAATTTTAATTCTCAATCATCAACATTTCAATATGATTTATTAATATTATTAACGGCCTTTTCCTAACATGACAGAACAAGTTTTAGGTAATGCAGAGACCACACAAAAAAGCTTTCTTTTACTTGGAAAATATTGTGCACTGTTTTGTAAAAAAATATATTTCAAGTAAAGAAAAACCTTCTATTAATATAATTGAAGAAAGCAGGATTTTTCCAGGTTATACTGGTATATTTCAATGTATAGAAATGATTATAATGAGACTAAAAGAATAAGATTTTCTGGCACTCTTTAAAAAAAGACTGATCGTGGAATCAGAAGAACTCTGTTGAATTATGAAAAGTTAATTGACTTCAAAAATATTTATGGCCCTTCTATTTCTAAAATTGCACATTTTTATTTTCTTTTATCATATATTTGCTTTTTACTGTCTCTTGGTTTATCTAAATCAGCAATTTACAAAACATGTTTTCCTTGGAATCTACTACTTCAGCAATCATAAGCTGCTTACTAATAGTGATAATGTCTCACTGGAGTCTTGTAAAAATGAAAAAAATAAAGTCATCATAGGAAGTTTTTCACAAAGCCTAATGCCAGGTGTCCTTCACTCCCCAGACACTCTCTATCCAATCTCTGGAGCTGAGGAGATGTAGATAAATTGTTGTAATGGAATCGTTTTAAGGAAACACTCTTTCTGACTGTCTGACCTTGCTGTTCTAACTTTGCAAACAGATTTGTACACTGATGGATACAGGCATCACGTTGAAATTACATTCTTTTTACATTCTTGGTGTTAAAAGCATGCTTTCTTTGATAAAATGGAAAACAAATACGCATTCATGCAAATTGTGTGTGTATGTGCACGCATGTGTATTTCTATGCTTGGTTTTTGAAACTGTACTTGCAACATACATAGTTCAGAAGCCTGTGTTGGTCTCCAATTTACTTAGAACCAGTACACCAAACCATATTTTCTCAACATCATAGGATCAGGAGTGTAAAAATACACAGCTCTTAATAATGGAACTTTTAACAGTACAAAATCTTTATGCAGTTCCTCCAATGTCTATAATACTTTCCCAGCTCCAGAATGCTATTTGTTAAAATAATATTTATTTCTTCTTTTCCCTTGTCCCTCAACCTTCCCAAAGAGTTTAGAATAATTTCTGCGTGGTAGGCTGAATACTGTTTATTTTCATGTTATTTTTCAAATAAAGACTCACATTCTGGCTTCCAGACTGGTGTTGTTTCTGCTTCAAAGCACTTCAGAACAAATTTTTTCAGAAAGTAATAAAGTTTAGGTTTTCAAATAAAAATCTCAAGTAAAGACTGAGGTAATTCTGAAACTCACACTCAGCTCAATACATTCTTTAGAATATCTAACATATATTCAACTATTTGACATTTGTTTCTGAAATTGTTACTAAGGTATCCTTTTGGTGAACATGAATTATGAATATTTTTTGTTGGTAGCTGGTAATCATATGCTAGATTGCACTGAAGAGTCTCCATCCTTTCCTTTTATCTATTGAATCCATGGCTCATAAACATGAATTCATTGGCTTAAGATGAGGGGGCAGTAGATTAAATAATCATATGATACTTATTTTAATACATCTTTCATACATAAATTACATATACAATGAAATTTTGAAACCTATTTTAGCCGATTCTTTTAACAAGTAGGGATGAGAGCCTCACAGAGACAGTGGGTTACCAAGGATAATATAACAATCGAATTCACGGACCAGACTCACATCTTAAGTCTCCTTTATATCAGTTCAGCACTCTCATTACTAAGAGAGAAGCATACAACAACTTACATGAAAGTGTGGACTGATCACAGCTCAGGTATTTGAGGCTGAACAAAGAGATAAAGACAATGGCATCACATAGATCTGCCCTCAAATCTCTGATCTGCTACCAGTCAATGTGACACTCTGCATGTCATTCAAATCTTCTAATCCTATCTTAATTTTCTTATGGTAAAAAAATAAAGATAATATAGATAATATTTTACATCCAATAATACATGCAAAGCTTTCAGCACAGTGCTCTTCACTTGATAAATATGCCAGGAACATTTATTATAATAATTATTACTCTATTAGTACTCTTTGTATTTTTAGCTGAATTTACATAATGTTCTGGAACAATTACCTTCTTCAAGTAAAACACTTAAAACTAGCATGTTATTTTTATATCTAAATCTGGAAAATCCTATTTCTTCATATATATAAATAATCTCTTCAATAAGGATATATATGATTATGTATGTGTGGTTACATAAAATAAACCCACACCAAAACTTTAGGGTTAAATTTGTTGTCAAAGTTTTTTTGTTTTTACAGTAAGTTGACCATTTTCTCTACAGAGTTTCCCATGAAAATCTTGAAATTATTAGCTTAAATATTTCCATTATATGTACTGCCCTTTGCATAGTCACTTTGTGACATGATAATTTCTCACAGGAAGTCCCTATGTGTAATAATGGTTTGAGAAGAGAAACTCCTAAGAGAGGCCCGTCAGTGATCTTGGGTAGGCTTTAAGGGTTGATAAGTCAGACAAATGTCACTTATTCTATTTTTGGATCTTCTTCCATCATTGGGATAATTTAAATTTCTTTATTCTGTGGTCCCTAGAGATCTGTGAAACTCCATTTGAATTAGATGCTGTCAAAATCATTAAATCTGTCAAGAATTCAAATTCTTTGCAATTCAATATTAAATTGTACTTGTCATTTAAAAAAATACTGAAGACAGTTTTCCCCAAATGGAGGTGGAAATGTCAAAAAATTCTCAGCTATAACATTTTCAATACTAGATTAATGAATGTCAATCAATAATCTTATATCAGGTCATCTTTTTTGCATGAAATGACATCTGAAAATAAAAATACACTGCTACATTGTGTGATTATTACTGTAAATATTTGCAACTGAGACAGGGTCTACCCTTGGAGTAGAAGACTGAGAAGAAACTTGCTGTTGGACAACTTTCTGGCAGCAGTGAAAAAAAATATAAACTTAAAGGGGAGAAGGTAATAATTTATGTAACAATACAAATTGCTATTTTAGGAGACTCCAAATGGCATCATTCTAAAAATGTTCTGTAATGAAGATCTAAAAGTATCATAGGAAATTTAAACTTCTAATCTTATATTCAGAAATCCCACTCTTGTCTTTCAACTTTTCCTACCCTTATTCTCCAACAAACCTTTCTTTCCACCTCATTAAAAATAGACAAACTTTCAACTTCAGCTTTTTTTCAATATCAACCTTTTTTCCTATGTTGTGAGGACTAGCTAGTAAAAAGTTCTTTTCTTATTAATAATGACATTACAGTTTTGTTTTCTGACCTCTGTGATTCAGAGCTGTTGCCCATTTCATTTGCTTTTCCTAACTATAATCTCCTTTTATTGTCATTAGTGCTGATCCAAATGTTCCCTTTTGGATTCAGGTTCTGAATTCAATGCTATCCAAACTATGTTTGGCAAGTCAGAATAGGTCAATGAACTTTTTGCCACCATTAACCTTAAGGGCAGGAATCCATAGCAACATTTAGAAACTTGCACAACAATTGCCAGAGTGATTTTATGTTGATTAAATTTAATATTAATATCAAATTGGTTAGTTTTCCATTTGAGTGTTTTCTTACTTAATTTTTCTAGTAATTCACTTTTGTTATATTTGCATACGTATTAATTTATGCTACCTTATCTATTTTTAAAAATAAATATCCGATCCTTCACAACAGATAGTTTGGAAATTTAATTCATCTCCAGCTCACTGACTCTCAAATGATGACACTAGATGTTTAAAATATATCCATTACTGCCCTCTGTGTTTCTCCTTGTGACATTTTGTTTGTTTTGTTTTTACTTACAGTAACATAAAGGCCTGAATGTCAAAACTACACTGAACTACATCAGTAAACTAATCTAGATTATATTTTTTTCCTGGACTAAACAGTTTTGGGCTAAATTTGTACATAAACCTTCTAGTTTTATCATTCTGACTAAAGAAAAGACTGGTTTAAATTATGTGCCGTGGAGCCAGAGGAAAAGAAGCCAAGGAGAACTGAGGTTGAGTGAAACCACATTTGCTCATAATGCAATGGGATTGAGCTGGTTTACAGCAACTGTACCAAACCTTGCATTGAGGCAGGAATTCTAGGCTTGTCTTTACATGTAGCAGGAAAGAAGGTTATCTTGAAGTCTCAAAGTCCCAGCCCACAAGTATATCCATCTATTATTAGCATGTCCATCCACCTAGTTTAAAATTAAGAGCTTTTATAGCTACCCTCCACTTCTTCCCATTTCCAACCACAAATAGATCTCTTGGCCCAAATCACTCTACAAATATTTTTCCTCTTATCTTTGCCCTTTTTCCAGCTTAAGACCAGACTCACCATTCTCACTTAGAGGATTGCCATATGCCCAACTCATCTCGTTACACTGACCTTGTGCATTTTCTAGCATAAAACACTAGAATGCAAATATCTCTGCCCAGGAATCTCTAGCACTATGAAGCTTACTAAAATCACTGGTTTCTACTTCTTAAAAGACCATTCAAGATGATTTTAATCGAAGGTTGTAAAAGTCAGAACAAGACACCCAGCATATTTTTGGAAGCTTTTAAATGGAATTTAGTGTCAACATGGCATCAAGCCTTATACCCTAATAGTATGACATTGGTGACAGCTTTAAATCTCATATTAAATGATAGGCTGAGCAGGACAAAATGCTTTCTGAACTTTTATTTTGAATTGCTGAGGAAAGCAGATTTTGGTGACAGTTTTAGCTCTGTAATCATCCTTGGAAAGTAGTTTGATTGTAGAAAGTTTTTCAAACTCTCTCTCTTTAGTTAAGAATTGTGTAAATGAAACGGAAGGAAGTCGTAGGATGTTTTATTCCAATGTAAATTCGGAAGCTCATACGTGTAATTTTTACTTTGTTTAGTAACTCCTAATAATAGATTACTCCTTATCATTTTAAATTACCACCTACCGTATATCCACAAAATAGGAGCTTGAAAGCTCTTCTGAAGAAAGACAATTCTCATATTTCATTAACCTATTATAATAAAGGAGCAAAGACTAAAATGACAATGTGGATGGAGGGGTAAGATGGAAATTTGATTCAGTACATGTAAATCGATCGTTCTTTATAGCTAGAGACAACCCTTAGCATTCCCCAGGGGTATGTTCTATAGTGAATTACATACTGAAAAATTTGAACCCATTATTTATATAGTCTTTATGAGTTTTAAACCAGAAAACTTGACATATTTTACAACAATATTAACAGATAACTTTCATTCCAGATTCCGGAGAAAAATACAGATAGCCTAGAACCCGAGTTTTTACTCAATGTGTAAAATATTTCCAATTTTTTACTTTAATATTTATTTCCTTCTCTTGTTCACATTTTGGGGAATGAATTAAAGTAAGGGAATGGACAGAATTTTTGCACATTAAGAATTTGACAACTCTTAATGTTATTGACTAATTTCTAGCCAGAAAACTGGGGTCTGTCTAGCCAGAACAAGAGCCTATGCTAAAACAGAGTAAGCTTCTTCTGGTCCTGATATTTCAATTCATATACTGTCATATACTTCTGAATTAAATTATAAGCCATAGCTTAATTTTAAGTTTGAAAATATTTTACTATCTTAGAGTATCTTCAGCAGACAGAATATTTCAATGTAGTATGTAGAATTTCATGATGAAAGACAGACAATTGTTAATGAAACTTTGACATAGATGCCTAAGAAAACTATCCCTTTACTCAATAATAATATCAAACGTTTACTTAGTGTTACATGCTGACACTATTATATGTTTTGCAATCATTATCATGTTTAATCCTCACAATAACCTTATCTGATAGCTGCTATTTTATTCTTTGTAGATAAATGCATTGACATACTGAGAGACTAAATTATTTTAAAAGTTTTACAAGTAGAAAAAGGCAGTACTGAAAAAAGAAAAGGCTTATTTGGATTTTTATGTTCTGGTATGCTTGCTGTAAGTAACACAATTACTATCCTATTTTTTAAATATTTATACTGCTTTGTTATTGAACATGGCTTCATTCATTCATTTTTTGCTTACTAAGAGCAAGAAATGCTTCTACATGATCCAGTTAAAATAGTAGGTAAACCAAACAAGTTCTCTACCTTTATGAAGCTTACAGACATATCAAAAAGTCAATCCAATTACAAATTCAAGAATAAATCAATTATTTCATGAAATCAATATACTGGGAGTGTTTGGGAGATGAGGATGACTTGGGTCATGGTACCAAGATAAGCAGAACATTATGGGTAAATAACTTCTTGAGGATAAATGGCCTGGAAAAGTGGACATTTTGAGCAATTAGGCAAAGAGAAATGAGAGATATACTAGATTCAACAATATAATCTCTGTAATGTGACTACAGAGGTCTTGACTTTCTTGTCATGTGGAGATACAGTAAGGAACTTAGACTTTGAACATAAACCTTGGGGCAATGTTTTAGTTCTATCTCATTTGGTCTGGGAAATATTGACACATAGTATGCAGTCTCATCACATTTAACTTAGGTTTCATCTCATTTAGCTTGAGGTTTTATTGTTTCACAGACAACCTGGTATAAATCAGTTTCCCGAAACAAATATGTGCACATATGTATGGTTTCATAGAGTGGAATTGGTATCTATGAGCCTAGCATAGGATTGGTGGATTTCCCTAGAGTTGGACTTCACATTTAGTATTTTGTCTAGGTGAAGTCTGAACAATAGCACATTTTTCAAAGTTTTCCAGTTACAGCTAATTTTCAGCTGAAATGGAGAAGGGAAATCCTAAAGAATATCACATGAAGTTTTATTTGTTTTAGAGGCTTCCATCTTAATAAACAAGGTTTGGGGCTACAGAGGACTTACAGTTTGTTTTGCTGGTTTACCTAGGCTGAGTTATATTGGTGACAGAGGAGAGATAATCTATCAGGAACCTTGTCAAGTGATAATGATATAGAGATGTTTAAGTTATAGTCATTGTCTACAAGAACTCTAGAGTTTACAGTCCAATGGGAGATTAGTAGTTTTATAAACTGAGTCTAAATTTGTGAGAAGGGCCATGACAGAGATGTATACAAAGTGCCAGAGTAACAAAGAGAACATTCTCTGTCAGGATGAATGGGATGCATGTGGCAAGGAATATTGGACTTTACAGAAGTAGAACTTTGACAGAAAATAAAGGGGAGAAAAGAGGTAAAGCGTTAGAAAGAATAGCATGTATAATAGTGGACAGACATAAATAAAGTATATTTTTAAAATGACCCTTAATTTAGTGCCAGTGAAGCATAAAGTGGAATAAGGAATAGCGATGAGAGATCAAATTGGCAGGGCTAATCCGAGCCAGATTGTAAAATTTGGACTCTACTGCAGTAGCTAGACCAGAGTGAGGCTACAATATCTTTCTCCTAGAAAATCAGCTTAGAAAATTTAAAAAGATAAACAGCTTCTACATATTTAAAATTGTATCTGAAATGTCAACAGCCTAAAAAATTCCACACATTTTAATCTTCGTGAATGTGAAATGTGTTAAATTGACATATATCAAATATTATTTATTCAAGCAATTTCAATTGAACTCTTGATTCAACTTTATTTTGAGCCTTCTAGCAAACTTTAAATTATATGGATTGTATAACATATTGTAAAATTGACTATCAATAAATTCTCAGTTTATTTGATATTAGGTATACTCAAAGTTGAAAAACTACGATTCTGACATTGTATAAGTAGTTCTGGTGATAAATGTCCTGGTGGTTGTTTATCATGTTAATTTAATGTAATAATACTTGTATATCTTTAAGCTTTCTGATTAAAGGAAATGAGTATAGTTTGCAAAGAAATAATGGAGAAAATTTTTAAGTGGAAATTAAAAAAGTTTTGCTTCATTATGAAAACCGTTCAGCATTTTAAGATGAAATTTACTAAATTCTGTTAATTTTGAATAGAGCAATACATTAATAATAACTTTTCGATATATATAATTCAATTTCTCTCTATATAGCTGCTCTGTACATAAATGGATTTATTTACAAAATAATTAGTTATAGATCATAAAAAATATGTACAAAAATATAATTATTTGAAAGCATCAAACAACCTTGACTTAAGAAGAAACTACATTGTTGAGCCATCTTACCTTTTCTAACTGGTAAGTCTAAAGTGGTATGTATTCAAACATATAAAGTTAAATTGATCAAGTTAAATTGACAGGTGAGTACTGTGTACTGTAATGGAAGGATCTCATACAAAGTTAGGAAATTATTATTCCTATGAACGAAGACTTATATGTATCCCAAGTCTTAGCTATTGGTAGTAAAGGAAGATAACTTTAAATTGGTTCTATAAACACACACATATATACATACACCCATACAAATAGGAGCCTCATCCAAGGGCCTTGTGATATTTCTCAAATAAATTTAAAATGTTTAAATATTGAAAGATGTATTTTAAACAAATCCATGTGGAAACACTTTAGAATTTTCCCCAAATCATAGAATTCCAATAGGAATTTTTATATTATCTCACTCATGTGCAAAGACAGGAAAGAAAGAAGGAAGGAAGGAAGGAAGGAAGGAAGGAAGGAAGGAAGGAAGGAAAGAAAGGAGGGAGGCATGGAGGGGAGAGGAGAGGCATATTTAGGTTTTCTTTAAAAAAATCATTTAGTCTTATTTTACTAACCAAAGTTAGTATTATATATCATACAGTGTATAAAAATTTTAAGATAATTTTGAAAAATTCTTTTGATCTATAATTTTTGTAAATTAAGATTAATAAATATAGGAGATGGCCATTAAATTACATGGATTAATGAAAACGAGCAAGATTGTTCAGTGTTAGAAAAACTTTGAAGTCAAAAGTAAGACTTATTTTGCATTACAACTAGAGCATGTTAAAAAAAATAGACATGGTTCTATCAAAGAGAGCATCCACACATACACACACAGATAAATATTTAGCTAAATTAAAGGGTGATACTGTGTACTAGTATCCAACAGTCTCTTGCAAAAAGAGGAAATGACTTTCATCATGTAAGATGACTTGTATGTGGCCCAAGTGCTAGCTCTTGAAAGGATGGCAAGAGAAAATAAATTAAGCAGAAGTTCTCATATATAACAGCCACTTAGATATGTGGAAAAAAACATAAATGTGAGTTGAAAATTACTCAGATCTTCTCTGTTTCAGATAAAGGATAGATAGTAATCTGTTCTATTGAAATGAAGAGAGAGAAGATAAGCAAATCCATTGCCACCATTTTTGCTATCTATCATTAATGCATATTTGATCTAATATTCAGTTCAGATGTTTAGAGAAAGGCGGATTGTAGGAGCAAATAAGGGGTTAAGAGATTTAAATTCAGTTGTGTAGCTGTTAGCAAATATATTTCCCCGGAATATAATGTAAACATAATGAACTAAAAAAAAAGAGCAAACTCAGAAAAATAACATATGGAGACATGGTGAAAGTGTCAAGAAAGAGAAAACAGAAGAGCAACAACAGTACTTCAAAAGCCTGAATTAAAGATGGTACCGAGCATTATATTTATTACATTATATTGTAGACGTTAATGGAGATGGTGACATTTCATGCCATTACTTGGTGAATGGAATCAAATAGCTCGAATGGGTTTTGAGGAATCTTTGTTCAAATCTTTTGACTAATGGCAGATGGATATGTAAACTACACAGGGCAGGTAGGTGTTTTTTGCTTTTGTGGGTTTTTTTTTTTTAGTTTATTCTTTTTGGTTTCGAACCATTTCCAAAACCTATCTTAATAATTCATTCCAGTGTTTTATTGTTCACTGAATTGTTTTTTCTTTATAGCTACAAAATTCCTACTTCCTCAAAGTAAAGTATCCAATATGTTGCAGACACTACAGATACTATTAAACACAAGTAAAAAACAATACAAATTAAGAAAAAAGAAAGAAAGAAAAATAAATAAATTTGGCACCACCTTTGTGATACTTATAATCTGATAAATTTTTGTTGCAATTGATGCTTTCTGTACAGCTATCTTTTTAAAAATAAGGAAGAAGACCTCAAGTATAAAGTCATCATTATTTTAGTTCTCACTTCTTTAGGTTAAGGAAGAGGAAACTGTCCCTATATTTAATAATTCTCCTAAAATTATGAGTTCTTATTTGTTTCAACAGTCATTTAGTACTGTGATTCTCTAAATTTATACACAAATCCCTACTAGAAACTTTCTACTGATTTCAGGTCAATTTCTTTTCTACTGTACTCAAATGTTTTACATTGCAAAGCCTTTTTAGACGTGGAAAATAAATTTTTAAATAAAGGAAACATTATTTCTAGAACTTTTCATATTATTAATTTTTTTTACCTACTTCTCAAAGTGTTGAGTCAAGTTCACAGTGTTAGAAAGAGCCTGAAAACTGTGTGCTGAATCTCTGAAAATTTCCTTTTTTTTTGTTTTACTTAAAAATTTTAACTTGTCTCATAATGTGGTATATATAAAGGTCTTATTTTGTGACTAGTATTAACTCCTAAATATATTTTTGTTTGACCCATTCACTTAATTTCTGAATTTTCAGAAGCATATATTTGATTTTTTTTTTCTAGCCAAGGTGAAGAAAGCGATCATATTAATTTTCTACGTCTACTATCTCTTAGCTTGAAGACTCTGGTCAGGCAATTTAACTGTCTAAATTTCCTTAAAATGTACCAACATTATAATGTTATTCTGAAAGTCAAATACACTTAATGTGTTATTAGAAAAGTGCTTATCACATTATAAATGCTCAAAAATAATAGCAATGATATTTATTTTAGGTATTTTTACCATTTTTGTTTTCAAAAATATACAGGTATTTCCTATTTATTAAATATACTTTGTATTCTATTTAACAGCACAGAGAATGGACACATTTTTCAGATTATAGAAACACTTCATAAATCAATAAAACAGAAGAGAAAATATAAAACTGATGTTGGATATAAGGCAAGCTTTGTGTATTGTACACATTAATTGTTAGAAAAAAATAAAGTTATTTTCACATTTGGAGATGCTAACATATAAATGTACTATGTGTTTGATTTTGATTTCCTATAACATTAGAACTTCTAAGAACTTCATTATTATTGAGAAGTGAATATTGAAAACAGAAATTTTTATATTTGGACAAAATATAACAGCATTTTATAAGAATTTTTTCATAATCAAGATAGTGTATTTCTACTAGATATTCGAATGTGCATATTGGGCAGTTATTTTTCCATAAGTCAAATGTTGATAAAATGGAAATCTGTAAATAAGACATTTTAGAACACCCAATATTTCCTGTATATTTTTGTCTCAAATATCAATTTGACATTTTTCCTATAGGGTCAACCATATGTTTTGATATATCTATTTATAAAATTATGCATTCCATTCATGTATTCATGACAAATATTGTATTAATTATAATTTTTAATTTAGTCAACCATTATTTCTAGAATGCTGACTTATGTAGGGTATTGAGATATTAGGGGCTCGTAGGATAAAACCATCTATAATCCAAATTCAAGCCTAAGATCTTAACAAAAAAATAAGTTGTCATTTCTTTCTATGAGATAATTTAAAATTTATCTGGCATCAAATCCTATTAGATAAAAATTTTACTAAAAAGTCAAGATTCTAAATTTTTAAATATTAAATATTTAGAGAATTTTTGATGACTTTATCTCATTATTGACACTTTTGAATTAGATTTTTTAAAAAAAAATGCAATTTTAACCCTAATACAAAAAAGAAATTTTATAATATATCATTGACTACATCTCTTTGTACAATCCATTTAAGGAAACACTTATACTCAGATTCATAAAACCACCTCATAAATAAAAACAAGACATTGCTCTCTGTATGTAAAAAGAGAGGAAAGGATAAGTTCATTCAAGGATTACTAAGGTGATAAAATACATTATATTGAAATATGGATTTTATAACAAACATAGGCTAAAGGTAAATTTGTTATTCCACTTTTGGAACCCCATGCCCAATTTTTCTTCATGGCATGACTGTTTTCGTTATTTGTATTTCTGATCACAGGACCTCCTGTTAGACTCTGTCTGTTTAAAATAGTTTATATATTCCCCTAACCAGCTTTATTTCTCTCTACAATTACAACCATCTGAAATAATGTCATTTAATTTGTTTTTACTCAAAATTCTCCCCACCTTAAGTGTTGATCAGTGAAACCAATTTGCTGGTGAGTACATGTGGTGTTTATTTTTCCATTCTTGGGATACATCACTTAGTAGAATAGGTTCCAATATACATAACCTAAACATTTGTACCCCCATAATATGCTGAAATAAAAAAATCTTCCCCACCTAAATTGTAAGCTCAATGTAGACAAAGACTATCTTTTTATAAGCTGTAATATCAAGAGCCACATAGATAATAGATGCTCCATTATTAGTTGAGGAGCTACTTTGTAAAGAATACAGTAGCCAGGATGTTGATTGATTTCAGGACTTAATTACTTGGAATACAAGGGTTTGTTTTATTAGCTATCTATGTAGGCTTCATAAAATTGCTTAGTTTCTCTGCCCTGGCTTTCTCATGTCCAACATGAGTATTTTAGGTATATAATTGTGTTTATTCCATTAAAAAATGTCACTCTAAAATTAGTAAGATATATAAAATCTAAAAGGCTGAAAGCCTGTGTTCTAATCGCAGTCTTGCCATTTACTAAGCCTAGTTCTTCCAAGTACAAAATGAAAATGATTACTTACTCAATAGGACTGCAAAAGCACAAAACCACAACAACCTAACCTCTGTATATTCTCCACGTTATTTTTTTCTTTTAAGATATTTTTCAACTCTGAATAAATAATAATTTACTTATATAATTCTAGTGCTAATATAAGCATCAGAAAGATGAGCATTATCAAGCCCAGCCATTTTGAAAGCTTTAATCTCCTCTGTTTGGATCCTGGACAGTACTGACGACCCCACAGGCCAGGTTATGATTTCAAATAATGAAAATACCATACAATATTCCTTATAACTTTTTAAAGTCAAACTTGTTAGTGATGTACATTTCTAGAGAAAACTAATCCAGAATAAGTCTGAGTGTGGCTTTTAATGCTGACTCTAACTCAGAATGACTAGAGTAAGACAGTATTGGACTATATTGGTTGGTAACGCATAACTACTGAGCTGTCATCTTATTAACAGTGAGGTGCAGTGACAGGTGTACTGGAGCTGTAAGCAGTATCAAATATATCCAGGACATTATGCAATAATAAAGCAGTAAAAAGGTCTTCTCTCTGAATGTAATATCTGCTTCTGCCTAACATCAGAAAATATACACATGTGGATTTCAGCATACTGACAATGACATGACAGAAGTTGGTTAAGTTTGTGATGTGGCAGCCTCTGACTCAACTAAATTTAGTCATCTCTGACTGCAAGATACTGCTGATGAAGCTCTCAACTTATTTTGCACAGCAATCTAAGTATTACCTTAAGGCAGCTTCTAAATAGATATTTAAACTAGCAGTCACTGACATGGACTCTTCCCTGTTGTCATCAACTTATAAATGTTTTAACACAGTTAAAATCAATTCTAAGTTCACGTATGTTTACTGGTAAAACAAAAACACATATACTCTTTTATTCTAACAATACATTACATATTGTAATGAATGGCATAGTTGAGGAAAGCAAATACCTTTAAGTAAATTAATTTTGGTGAAAGGTTCCAAAGGAATAATATGCGGTATTATATTATTCTTTTCTCCTATAGCATAAGATATTCTCCTATCTTTTATAAATGAGTTTAAGGGTACTACTTTCCTGGGTATTCAATACCAAATATTAATTTGAGTTCACAAAATGTGATATTTGATAATGTTTATGACAAGTACTTTTGATTCTTCCCACTTCTGAGCACATAGTAAGGGTCTCCTGCATCTCAACATTGAGTGTGCCATATAACTTGCTTAGGTAATGAAATGTGACAAAAGTGATATGCGTTACATACATATTACATCTTTAAGAGCCAGAGAGCCATTCACAGTATATTTTCCGGGTTCTTATAAAATGTTTTCTGTCACTATAGATTAGTTTCATTTCATAGAAATTAGTTAGTATACATGAAATTACATGGTATTTGTCTGGTTATTACCATTTTGCATATTTTAATATCTATCCCTTTTCATATATCTCAATAGTTAATGATCTTTTATTATTGAGTAGTATTCCATTGTTTAGATATGACATCATCTATTTATCCAATGCATTAGTTAGGGTGTTCCAGAGAAACAGAATCAATAGGATGTATAGATCCTATAAATAGGATTTAGTATGAGGATGTCAAGAATTGGCCTCCATGATTATGGAGACTGAGTAGTACGACAAGTTGCCATCTGCAAGTGGGAGGCCAAGGGAAGCCAGTGATATGGTTTCACTACAAGCCTGAAAGCGTGAGAAGCAGGGGAACCCATGATATCCCAGTCAAACTCCAAAGACCCAAGAAACAGGATATCTGATGGTGTAAGTTCCAGTCTGAGTGCAAGAAAAAAAATCAATGTCCCAGCATAAATAGTCAGATAGGCAGCAAGTCCTCTTTCCTTCACTTTTTTGCTGTATTCAGATTCTTGAGAATTTGTTAATGATACTCAACATTGGGAAGGGCAATCTTCTTTACTCAGTCTATCAATTCAAATACTGATTTCATCTATAAAAATCTTCACAGATACACCTAGCTATAAAGTTTAGCCTAATTTCTATATACCCTGTGACCTGGTTAAATTGACACAAAAATTAATTATCATTCTCATTTAATGTTGATGAATATTTGAGTCATTTCTAGTTTTTTCAATTAAAAATAAATCTTCTATTGGCCGGGGAAAGTGGCTCACAGCTGTAATCCTAGCACTCTATTGCATTTTCATATGAATTTTAGAATCTGTTTGTCGATTTCTACCAAAAAAGCCTGCTAGGATCATGACTGGGGTTGTGTTAAATCTCAGATCAAAATGGAAAGAATTGACATCTTAATTATATTGAATCTTCCCACATGTTAACTTAGTATATCCCACCATTCATTTTCATATAGTGACATGCATTTATTATTTATTGTTGAAGTTTAATTTGGGGACATTACTTACATTTTTAAATTCTTTGTTTTATGAACATTTGGAGTAAAGTTATAATAACTGTTTTAAAGTACTTTCCCTCTCATTCTAACCACCGTGTTACTTCTGGGTTGCTTTCAATTGATTATTTTCCTTATTAGGAACTGGATTTCCTTGTTGCATTAGGTACCTGGTAATATTGACTCTTTGCCAGACATTGCAAAATTTTCATTATTGTGTGTTGGATACTTTTTTTTATTCCTATAAACATTTTGGGTCTTTTTTTCTGGGATTCAGTTAAGGTACTTAGACGTAGCTTGTTCCTTTTAGGTCTTGATCTTATGATTGGTAAGGCAGCTGCGGAGCAGTGCTGAGGCAGCTAATTATTTCCCATGGGCCTTCTGAGTTTTTAACCTTTTGCCTCATGAATTATGAGTTTTTCCTATATTACTGGTGGGAACACACTCTGTTCCTGGCCCTTGCTGAGCATTAGCTACGGCTCTCTCCAATCATTTTGTATAGTTTTTCCCAGCCTCAGTTTTCCCACACGTATATGCAAATCAGTATTCTGCTATTTGAAGGGGACCTTTTTTTAGATCTCTATAGAGTGTTATCTCTGCGCAGTTCCCCCCTCCTTCATACTCTGTGCTATGAACTCTAACTACCTAAGTCTCCTGGAACTCTCAGCTTCATCTCCTCAACTCAGGCAAACTGCCAGACTCTGCTTTTTGTGAGAATATTCTTTGTAAAATGTAAAAATGATACTACTATTTCCCCACTTGAAATCTATATGGCTTGGCACAACTTATAGAAGAACTCATGATCATGTTCTTGCCTACTCTGCCAAACTTGCATTGTTATACTTGGACACATAGAGAAGAAAAAAACACAACAAAAAACAAAAAAACACTGCTTGTAATAAAATCTCCTGGGTGGATTTTTCTTTGTATTTTTTTAAATATATTTTAAACTTACACAAAAATTACAAAGGTATAGAGGTTTTTAATATTTCCTTCACCAAACATTCCCTAATGTTAATACTTTACATAGCCATAAGAAAATGTTTAATAGCAGAGAATTAAATTTAGTACAAAACTAGTAACTAACTTACATACCTTGTTCAGATTTTATCGTGTTTTATACTAATGTCCTTTTTCTGTTATAGGATTCTATGATGCATTTAATTATTATCTCTTCTTGGTTTTATCTTTCCTTGACAGTTGTCAGATCTTTAATTTTCTTTCATGACCTTGATACCTTAAAAAAAGAACTGGTCAGTTATTTGGAAAATGTCACTCAATTTGGGTTTCATTGATGTTTTCTCATTGTTAAAATGAGGTTATACATGCTTGGAAAAATACTACAAAAATCATATATATATATATATATATATAGTGCACCATATCAGAAACTTTTAGTGCACCATGTCAATAATATATTTCATGACTTGGGATGTTAGCTTTGACCACTTGCTTAAGTTGGGACCTCCCAGTCTTATCCGTTTTAAATTTACTATTTTTCCCTTTATAATTAATATATATCTTGGAGTAGATATGTTGAGACGTAAGCAAGTATCATGTTTATTCTCAGACTTTCTCACTAATTTTAACAACCACTGATGGCTTTTATCTACAGTTATTGCTCTAATGTTTGCCTAAGGGTGGTTTTCTCTTTCCCTATTTCATTCCAAAAAATTTTAATTGGAATTCTTCTGTGAGGAAGAGCTCTTCATTCTTTCCCATTTGTTTGTTCATTCAACATTTATTTGTACCAATATGTATTCATGTATATTTAATTATATGGGTTATTATCCAAACTATTATTTTTTTTTATTTTTGAACTTATTTAGCTATTAGGTTGACACTGTATCCTTTTATCATGCTGTCCCTCTCTTATGAGAACTTTCTTACATTCTAGCACCCCAAAATGTCTTAGATGCATTTGTATTTTCCTTACCCTAGCCCTGGATTCAAACATTATTTTAACATAGAACCTTAGTGTTTGTTTTTTTTAATTGGAGAATTGCTACTAGAATACTATTAATACTAGGCCTTCTCATTGGACAGAGATAGGGAATATATATACATATTAATCCATGCATACACAATTATCTACATATATGTGTTCATTTATCTATATTTAATGTATATATCAATTAATTATCTCTCTATCAATCTCATCTGTCACAATCATACTAGCATCACTAATTCCATCATTTGGGCATTGTCCTTTCCTTATCTGCAAATGTTTTCTCAGATTCTTAGAAAACCAGCTCTTATTATCCTTATCTATATCTATGTATTTGTTTAATGCCAGTTTATAAATAATTTCATCAATGCTTACCCAACACTAGCCATCTATTTTTATAATTTTATTACATAGATTATAGTATGTATTTATATACAGGGTTTTTGTTTTTGTCTTTATCTTTAAAAAGTAACTTAATTACTTCCTCATGCCCTTCAGTGTGGTTATACTACTGATTTGTAGTACAGTTGGGTTGATTTTTTACTCTTAAATTCTATTTTGTTTTTCCCAATATCCTGGTAGGTTTTAATTATTTGTTAATAGTGACAGTGATTTAAAAAATGCATTCAATGAAATGTCACAGCTTCCCCATTTCTAAGAACCATTGCTTTTCCCCTCATCTTTCCACCCCTTTTCACCCATTCTCTACAATATCTTCCTGAAACATTTTTCATTTCACCCTTTTTGCCTTACCTACCTCTTTCTCATCTTTTATAATAATTAGTATTTTTTTTTTATTTACCAGGCCTGATGCTATGCCTGGAATCATGCTAGATAGTACTTTGTTTGATCCTCACAAAAACCTTATAAAATATATAATACTCTTAGCTCAGTTTACAGAGGATTAAATAAAAGCTTAGCATAGTAAAGATTGCTGCACAGGTATATAAATGATCAAGCCCAAGTTTATATTATTCAGATCTATCTGATTCAAATATGTGCTTCTATCTCTCAAATATTTTCAGAATCTAAAGATGTTTTCATATTGAATCCTTCGGTGATCTCCCAGAGCAGATAGGCATTCTTTTCCTTTATCTTCATAATCCTCTGCTCATACTATTCATATAATACTTCAATTTATTATGTTTATGACCTTGTGTAATTTAGTTAACCTCTCTGTATCACAGTTTTATCTGTTATAATAGCTACTGTATATGGTTTTTGTAAATAATAATTAGTTATTGCATATGGAACACATAAAATCTAATAATCACGAAGCATCTAAAACTTAGGCCAAGCTCTGATTACTTTACTAGTACTTTTTTAACTTTATAAAAATTACTTTTATTTTCAATTTCCTCTCTTTATTTTACAGTAATTTGTGAAGATTTTTTTTTCGGTCGTCATTATGATTATCTCCACTACCTAAAAACTGCTTGGAACATAGAGCTGTGCTCCATATATGTTTGAGAAGAAATGATTGCATAACAATTAAGGTTTACCAATAGCTTTACAAAAGTTAAAAAAGGAGATGAAATAAAATTATTCAAAAGCCGATATCATTAAAACGGATATAGAATTAAATACGTGCATCAATTTATAAATGTATCCTAGGAAAATAGTCTAGTTTTCATCGAAGATTGGGTGTAGTAAAAATCTTAATAACAAAGCAATGTTTTATAGAGTACCTTGTGTATTTTTTTCCTCATAATTTAGAAATTAGAGAAAGAGTTAGCCTTTTGACAAAGATTTGGAGGCAAATCATTACATACTGCAGCCTCTTTTTCTGCCAACATCAACAAAACAATAAAGCTCTTTGGCTTTGGGATCCTCAGGGAGTGCCATGAACCTGAACTTGATGCCCCTCTCAAAATTGGTTTCTGAGGAAACTCTGGAGTGAGCTACAAAATAAAAGGAGTAAAATATCTGTCTTGACCAGACTTTCTTGATGTCATATGGCCAAATATTACTGTCTAGATATTTGAACCTTTTACACAAATCAAACAGTTACCTCCCATGGATTGTTCAGGCCCTTTATCTCTTCCCACAGTGGGGGCAAAGACAAAATAAATCTCTTTATATAGTTAATAATACTTGGTCTTGCTTTTTGCACAAAGTTTTCCTTGTATTTTATTTTCTTTTGCTTTGTGTTTTTTGCTTGCTTTTTTTGTTTGTTTTGTTTTTGGCTGTCGGCTTTGTTTTACTTGTTTTCTAAATATTTCAAGTATTCCCTCGAAAAATTTTACCTTCAGAGAGATTTTGGAAAAGCAACTATGCTTACATAATTTTCAATGTACATAAAACATATAGAAAATTGGTTAGTTTTTGAAATGCATATGTGTAGGAATGGGAGAAGAATTATTCCATAAACATATTCATTTTGAAATAAAAATAATGGAATATATTAATTAAAATTAGGCATTGTTCTTCACAAAGTAGGGGTAAGGAAAGACATTGGGAGATACCTGTCAATGAAATAATATTTTCTTAAAAGTTTTGTCTCTCCAATTTCTAATTGCCTTATAAAATTAGAGAGAGAGGTCGATGACATTTGAATAATAAATATTCTCTGGATAAAAATATATAATTTATAAATGAAAATTTATAAATAAATTTAATTTTATAAATATAATTTATTAAAGCATATGTTCATTCACTATAACACTTATGAGTACTTAGGATGGATTTTGCAATAGTTTTTAGAATTATAGGCATAGAACATTATAGAATTGCTCTCAATTGCCTATAGTTTAATAATGAAGAAATAATTGACATTTCTAGATATGAAATTTAACTTTATTTTTCTAGTGAATATAAGACTTTAAATTATTGGTCAAACTTCACATCTTAAATGTCTGTTAAAAGAATAATATTAATAAGAATAAAATATCCATTCAGCAGTCTGCATCTAACGCTGAAGAAATTCAGTAATAACAAGAATTTGTTCATACATGCAACATTTGAATTATCAGTTTTAAAGCTTTAGAACAACACATGTACTAAAAATCACAATTAAACATAATATAAACTCTTCATTTCTTCAATTCATGTAGACACTCAGGTTATTTTTAATGACCATCAATCACCTTTGTATGACATTTTAATTGCATACAGAGTCTTGTATACAAAAGACTAGTGAATATATTTTAATATCATCAGGAAACCTGAGCCTTTCTTCTTTTAAAATAAATTATTTTATATTATGTATCTTTGGTTAATATTTTGCTTTAATTTCACATTGAACCACAAATAAAGCACTTATTAAAAATTTCTGGTTGGTTAGACAGAATTTTTCTTTGTTTGAACTTTCAGATTTGTGTATATATTAAAATATAGTATCACAATATCCTTTTCATTTCTGAATCATTGACTTTTAAGCTAGTGAGAAAATAACAGGTTGTATAATAATTCTCACTATAAATAATAATTTAGGACAAACCTTAGCAATGTTACTAAGCATTAAATATGTGCAACTGTCCCTAAAATACTTCCTCTTCATAGAATTATTCCCAAGTTTATTTTATAATTTAACTGATTCTTTTCCTTACTGAGTTTGTCCATAATAATTTTCCTGGTATTTTTTTAAGATTCACTCAATCTTAAGTTTAACTCTCCCCAAATACCGAGATATTTGATTTTTTTATAATTCTCTTTTGAAAAGAATAAGCCTTTTTTTTTTTTTTTTTACATGTTAGGCTAGGCAGATACAAATCAAAGAGGCCTAGGTTAATTTTTTGCATGTAGCTAGTGCAATGAAATATTATGTGTGTACATATGAAAACTTTTGATGATTACAATGATGCATTTTCCATGTCTAAAATATACATAAATTTTTCATTATTTAATCATTTTCCAAAGTGTTTTATATGAATAGCAGGGTTTTTTCAGTTCTAAAAAGTGCCTTTATAATTAAGATCAATAATAACACAGTTGGTACTAGATTTCCCTAGTGAAAACAGCATTTTTATAACAACTCTACTTATTAATAAACACAACACTGTCGATTTTCTCATTTGCTCCTAGAGAGAAAAAAAACGCAACCTTTTTTTTAACATAAGATATAGCAGAAAACATGATAGCACATAGCTCATGTGGTTAAAAATATACTCTTAGATTTTTGAATTTCTAGAACTTGTCACAAACTTCAGTAATTTTTTCTACTTTTTCCCTAAACTGTCAAAGCAAGTTTTAAAAAATTCATTTAACCTATATTAACAGTCTTGAGATTTCATATTATTCAATAGTAAATTAGACCTACTGACAGATTATATTGTTGCATTTTAAGTATTTTATCACCCGATCTTTTTAATTTTATTTCATCATATTATGGGGGTAAAAATATCGTTAAGGTTACGTATATTGCTCTTGCCACCTCCCACCCCCCTGCGGAGTCAGAGCTTCAGGCGTGCACATCACACGCATTATGTAAGTATACGCCCAACCTCCTCCCTCCTCCCAACTGCCCAGCACCCAATAAAAGTTTTTTGGGTTTTTTTTTTT
>VBSM01000361.1:56007242-56041350 GCA_008086735.1 Cheirogaleus medius | reverse complement strand
ATATACAAACATAATGAGTAAGATGTGCAACGTATGGGGGATGGTGATGCTTGAAGTTCTTCCTCGAGGGGGGTTCTACCACCCTCCCCCATGTATATGGGCAATATACATAACCGTAATATTTGTGCCCCCATAATATGCTGAAATAAAAGAAAATAGTACACTAAATCATGTAACCCCACCCCTAAGCTTAAATCCTTTAATTCCCTCCCATTTCTCATAAGACAAAAATAACTTCTTGTTGATAGTTCACAAGCCTTGAACCATCTGGAATCATCCAGTTTTATCTAGCATCACAGCACTCCCCTGCCCCTCCACTCTAGCTTCTTATAGTCTCCTATACTCCCCATGTTCCTTAAGAAACACAAATTTTCAATGGAATTTTGTCAATTAAATACATTTTAATAAGGATATAAAGAATTTATCAGATTTCAATATTAAAATGCTAACAAGATTTTCATATTAGCATTTAATATAGTCAGCCACTAGCCATCTTGAGGACTGCTGGGCCAAGGTAATTTGTACTGATCTTCTTCTGACACCTCTCCTCTGTCTCTTCTTTTTCCTAATCCCTTAGTCCCCAGGATCTCTTCATCAGGGAAGCCATCTCATACTTCTCATCATCCAGTGTGCTCCTCCACAGCATTTTTTATCTCTTTTAATCTATTTGTCCCAACTATGCTGTGTCCATTTCTGATCTTTCATCTTCCTCAGAAAATATGCTCCATGAAGACCGGGATTGTGTATATTTTTGCTCATTAATATTTTTGCAAAACACGACACCTATTAGATTTTAAATACTTCGTAAATTGGCAAGTGAATGTGATAATGCATAAATAATATAAATTGGAATATAATGTAAATTTATAAACTTCATTTTCTATGAAATATGGGTAATTCTTAGATACCTTTCATTAGACCATTTTTTTCCATTTCTCATCATGTCTGGATTTTTAGTCTTTAATCATCCTTATCTCTGGGTCTTGTACTTTTCTTGGTAAGGATATTAGTTGTTTTTTTTTTATCAAGAATTATTATAGATCTTAGAGAAACTTTAATTTTCATCTATCATCAAATATAACCCTGAACAATAAGGACACTTTATTTTTCACCAAATTGAACTGAAAAAAATCTCACTACTTTTTTATTTATCACATAAAAATAGCACTTCTCCCTATGTGAACAATACCCCTACAACACACTATCTGCTCTGTGAATTCCTTGATTTTGGTCAGTTTTCTCTGTCTATTTCTTTTACTTTAAATAGTTTCTTTTATATTGGGACAACTATCTAAAGAGGGTTTCCTCATTGGGTAGAATGGTATAATATAACTCATATATACCCAACAAATGCCCTCATCTTTGAGAACTGATCAATATTTTTTCTACATAAAATATTTTAATGAATATTTTCTCTTTATTTGTAATGACTTAATTCTTATGTGCACATATAGTAGTAGCATTCACTGGGTTTCGGGCAGGTGGGAGGGAGAGAGAAGGGGATGGGTATATACACATCCAATGGGTGCGGTGCACACCATCTAGGGGATGGACACACTTGAAGCTCTGACTCAGGTGGGGCAAAGGCAATATATGTAACCTAAACATTTGTACCCCCATAACATGCTGAAATAAAACATTTTTTAAATGTCAAAAAATAATATATTCTATTTCATATATTTATATAATCTGTTTCTTTAGTTTACTTTCATAATTTGTACATATCAAGATATTTATTCTTCATTTTTAAAAATTTCAGAGTATTATGGGGGTACAAACATATTAGTTACATGAATAGCTTTTGTACAGAATGAGTCAAAGTTATAAGTGTACCCATCACCCAGATAGTGTCAATTGTACCCATTAGGTATGTATTTACCTGTCTCTTCCTCCCCTCCACTCTTGCTTGATTCCCATTGAGTTTTACTAACATAAGTCACATGAGTGATGATCAATTAATTACAATTTAATAGTGAGTACATGTGCTGTTTGATTTTTCATTCTTGAATACCTCACTTAGAAGAATGGTCTCCAGTTCCATCCAGGTTGTTGCAAAAAGGTTATTAGTTCACCATTTCTTCATGGCTGAGTAGTACTTCATGCTATACATATAACACATTTTATTAATCCACTCATGTATTCTTAGGCACTTGGTTTGATTCCACATCTTTGCAAATGTGAATTGTGCTGCAGTAAGCATTCTAGTGCAAGTGTCTTTTAGATAAAATGATTTTTTTTTCTTTTGGTTAAATATCCAATAATGGAATCACTGGATCAAATATTAGGTCTACTTTTAGCTCTTTGAGGTATCTCCATGCTACTTTCCACAGAGGTTGTACTAGTTTGCAATCCCACCAACAGTGTATAAGTGCTCCATTCTCTTAGCATCCATGCCAGCATCTGTTGCTTTGTAACCCTTTGATAAAGCTATTCTTACTGGTGTTAAGTGATATCTCATTGTGGTTCTTACTTGCATTTCTCTAATGATTAGAGAAGCTGGGAATTTTTTCATATGTTTATTGACTATTAGTCTATACTCTTTTGAAAAGTTTCTCTTCATGTCTTTTGCCCACTTTTTAAAGGAGATGATTGATTTTTTTCTTGCTGATTTGCTTGAGTTCTTTGCAAATTTTGGTTATTAGCATTTTATTGCATGTATAACATGCAAATATTTTCACCCATTCTGTAGATTGTCAATTTGTTCTATTGATTGTTTCCTTGGCTATGCAAAAGCTTTTTAATTTGATTAGGTTCCATTCATTTCTTATTGCTATTGCTGTGTTTTCCTTTGGGGTCTTCTTCACAAATTCTTTTTACAGGCTTTATACAGCTTTATAGTTCTATAAAAGTTTTTCTGACATTTTCTTCTGGAATTCTTATAGTTTCATGACTTACATTTAAGTCTGTTATTCATCATGAGTTTATATTTGTGAGTGGTGGGAGGTGTGGATCCTGTTTCAGTCTTCTGCATGTGGCTCTTTTCCCCTCACCATTTATCAAATAGGGATTCTTTTCCCCCACGTGTGTTTTTGTCTGCTTTGTCAAAGATCAGATGACAATACAAGGATGGTTTTATATCTGGGTTCTCTGTTCTGATCCATTGGTCTAGGTCTCTGTTCTTGTGCCAGTACCATGCTGGGGTTTGTTTATTTGTTTGTTTTACCATAGCCTTGAAGTATAGCTTGAAGTCTGGTAAAGTGATAGGTCCCAATTTGTTCTTTTTGCTTAAGATTGCTTTGGCTATTCAGGGTCTTTTCTGGTTCCATATGGAGTGTAGAATTATTTTTTCTAGATCTGTGATAAATAATGTAGGTATTTTAATGAGAATTGCAGTGAATCTGTAAATCACTTTGGGTAGTATAGACATTGTAATAATGTTGATTCTGCCAGTCCATGAGCATGATATGTTTTTCCATTTGTTTACATCTTCTGTGATTTCCTTCTTCAGTGTTTCATAGATCTCCTTGTAGAGGTCTTTCATCTCCTTGGTTAACTATATTCCCAGAATTTTTTTTTATATGTTGCTATTGTGAAAGATATTGAGTCTTTGATTTGATTATCAGCTTGACTGCTGTTGCTGTAAAGGAATTCTACTGATTTGTGCACGTTGATTTTGTAACCTGAGATTTTGCTGAATTTATTTATCAACTTCAGGAGTTTCTGGACAGAATCTTTGTGGTTTCATATGGTCAGCAAAGAGTGATAGTTTTACCTCTTGTTTCCCCATTTGGATACCCTTGATTTTCTTCTCTTGCCTGATTGCTCTGGCTAGGACTTGTAGCACTATGTTGAATAGGAGTGGTGAAAATGAGCAACCTTGTCTGTTTCCAGTTCTAAGCGAGAATGCTCTCGATTTTTCCCCATTAAATATGATGCTGGCTGTGGGTTTGCTGTATGTGGCTTTTATAATTTTGAGGAATGCTACATTTAGGCCTATTTTGTTAAGAGTTTTTATCATAAAGAGGTGCTAAATTTTGTCAAGTGAGTTTTCTGCATCTATTGAGAGTATCATGTGATCTTTGTTTTGGCTTCTATTTATGTGGTGAATCACATTTGTAGAGTTGTGTATGTTGAACCATCCTTGAATCTCTGGAATGAAGCCCACTTGGTTGTGATGGATTATTATTTTTTTTTTATGTGCAGCTAAATTCAGTTTGCTAGAATTTATTTGAGAATTTTTCATCCATATTCATAAGGAATAGTGGATAAATATGAGAACATATCAATATTTAAGAAAGTTGAATCTAACAATGCATGTCTTATTAGTAATAGTTTATTATTTTCCCCCAGCTTGTCTTAGTCGTTTTAAGAAGATTAATCAAAGAATAAACATGGATCAGAAAATGAAAAGCATAGTCTCTGGTTTCTAGCTTCTGGCATGTCATTTTCATTCATGAGTGTACTTCTGGAAACAGGGTCTTCAAGCCAGCTTATTTGTCTTTCTGATGTATGTCCCATCCTCTCTTCATTTTAGCTCCCTCTTTTCAAATCAAATTTAAAAAAATAAATTTGTGATAGCTATGAATTCCTGATAAAAATATTAAGTTAAATCCAATAATTTAAGAATTAACTAACTTCTTCAGTTCAGGATTTCCCCCCTGGACTGTCCATTCATATAAGTTTTTCTAAACTTTTAACACTCATGAAATCAACTTGATCTTGAATAGCAAACAATAAACTAAGGAAATAAAGAGTGTACTATAGTAGTTTTCCTGAGAGTTTGCTGTACAATTAGGAAAGGATAATGTATTAATAATCACAAAAGAATAAATGTCTATATTAAGTATCATCAGCCAATCCCAAACAATCAAATTACTAAATGATAAAGAAGTTGAAAGGGTGAGAAAAGATTATGGTGTGATCAAATAAAAACTATTAGGGTAATGAAGGTTTTCCAGGCAGGTGATACAATTAGAGTTGCTATGTGAAATAGAGGTAATAAGGCTTAATAAGGAAAGCTGGAAACAAACTATTTTAATGAAAGGATATGTTTTGACTAAAGTATTAGTTCATTCATTCATTCATTTATTCAGATAATACAGTTCTGTAATAAATATATTGACTCAGTTCTCACAGAATGCCCAGGACTGAACCTGAACTTAGTCTGTTTTTAACTCCAAAGAGTAAGAGAAGTGTGGCCCCTGACATCTTTCAATTTACATACTAATGACAGGGACACCCATTGAATAAAACAGGCAGTGTGAAGAGAAAGTGGACTCCCTTTAAACAGAGTAACAAGGACCAGATTTACTCTCAATCCTTAAAGAAACTAAAAAAATACTAATAATAATAATAGACAAAATGTATGAAAACATACATCTCAAGGCATTGGTAAAGAATGGACAATTTTCTCTGAGTCGGGTTACAAAAGAAGTGATGAACTTGATCATTGCCCAATTTATTGCTGAATGGAAATGCAATTGCTTTTTGCATGTTGGTCTTACTCATAAAAATTTTGTTAATTTTTAGAACTCTAAAAATATTTCTGTAGAATCCTTAGCTCCTACATAGAAAATCATGTACTTTACAAATAATGAACTGTCTTTCTTTTCCATTAACCTTTATAAGTATACATTGACTTATAGTTGTATACAAAATTGGGCTTTCATTTGAATAGAAGTGGTGGTGATATGGGACATACTTATCTTGGCCCTTTAAAAAAAAAGACTTTTTATTAAAAGTAAAACATACAGACAAAAAAGTACAAATAGGTTACAGCCTGATGACATCCACAAATTGAATCATTATGTTCATAGTACCTAGACCAAGAAATAAAATATTACCAAAAGCCCTGAAGTACCTTTCATGCCTTTTTCTGATATTACATTTGAAAAGTTAAACAGATTTCTGATTTCCAACACACGTATTTATTTTGCCTGTTTTTGAATTGTATATAAATGAAATCAAACATGTGTATTCTTCAATTTTGGATTGTTTGTCCTTACATTATGTTTGAGATATTCATGTGTTGCATGTAGCAATAGTTTTCATTCTAATTGCTATATATAATTCAGTTTTATAAATACAGATGATTTATTTACTCATTATAATATTGATGGACTTTTTTTCCCAGCATATTGTGGGGGTACAAATGTTAAGGTTATGCCCTTGCCCACCCTCCCCCCTCGAGTCAGAGCTTCAAGCATGTCCATCCCCCTGTTGGTGTGCATTGCTTTCATTGTGTATGTATATACCAATCCCTTCCCCCTCACCTGCCAGACACCCGATAAATGTTATTCCTATATGTCCACTTAGGTGTTGATCAGTTATTACTAATTTGCTGGTGAGTAGATGTGGTGCTTATTTTTCCATTCTTGGGATACTTCACTTAATAAAATGGATTCCAGCTCTAGCCAGGAAAATACAAGAGGTGCTATATCACGGTTGTTTCTTATAGCTAAGTAGTACTCCATGGTATACATATACCACATTTTATTAATCCACTCATGTATTTATGGGCACTTTGGTTATTTCCACATCTTTGCAGTTCTGAATTGTGCTGCTATAAACATTCAAGTGCAGGTGTCTTTTTCATATGGTAACTTTTGTTCTTTTGGGTAGATGCCCAGTAATGGGATTGCTGGATCAAATGGTAGATCTACTTGTATCACTTTAAGGTATCTCCATATTGCTTTCCACAGAAGCTGAATTAGTTTGCAGTCCCACCAGCAGTGTAGGAGTGTTCCTATCTCTCTGCATCTACGTCAACATTTATTGTTTGGGGACTTTTGATAAAGGCCATTCTTACTGGAGATAAGTGATATCTCATTGCAGTTTTGATTTGTATTTCCCTGATGATTAGAGATGTTGAGCATTTTTTCATATGTTTGTTGGCCATTATTCTATCTTCTTTTGAAAAGTTTCTGTTCATGTCCTTTGCCTACTTTTTGATAGGGTTGTTTGTTTTTCCTTGCTGATTTTCCTGAGTTCCAATTTTAGCTATTATGACTACTGGTACTACAAATATTATTTATATATGTCATTTGATTTAAAAACATATACATTTCTCTTAGGTATAAACGTAAGTATAATTTCTGGGTCATAGGGTGGCATATAATTGACTTTAGTAGATATTGCCAGTTTACAAAAATGGTTGTTTCAATTTACATTTCATCTGAAATGTCTGTATTCCAGTTGCTAAACATTCTTGCTAGCATTTGATATTGTATAATGTTTACTAATTTTAGCTATTCTGTTGGGATTGTAATCGTATATCTTTCTAGTTTTAATTTGCTTGTAATTTTCACTATTGAAATTAAAAGTATTTTTATGTTTCCTGACCCTTAGATATCTTCATCTGTGAAGTAACACTTCAAATACTTTGCTATCTTTTTGTAGATGAATTTCCTCAAGTTTTTACTGATTGATATTAGTACTTTTTACATATATTAATATGTATTATACTGTATATTTCATATACATTACATATTTATATAGATGACTACATTGTCAAAAATATGTATATCATATATTATAGAGTTTTTCTCACATCACTTTTCTTGCCTTCTCTATTCACTTCAGGTTTATTTTATTTTCTTTTTTTAACTTTTTAATTTAGATGTTTAGCTCATCACATTAACTCTTTTTTAAAAAAGTACACTAAAGGTTATAAATATGCTTCTGTTTACAAAGTTTTGTTACTGAGTATTCTTTGTTATTTAGTTATATTAACTATTCACTGAGGTTTCAGGTACATAAAAAATTTCATAACCTTAAAATGAATTGAATCTTTTATCAATATGTATATACCCATACACACATATTCACATTGTAGAAGCAACCCAAATGCCCATAAATACATGAGTGGATTAATAAAATGTGATATGTGTATACTATAGAGTACTACTGAGCCATAAAAAATGGTGAGGTAATTCCCTTTGTAACAACCTGTATGGAACTGGAGACCATTCTTCTAAGGAAGTATTGCAAGAATGGAAAAGCAAATACCACATGTACTCACTATTAGATTGGAACTAATTGATCAACACCCATGTGCATGTATCCTAGTAAAATTCAATAGAATCCAAGCAGGGGGGCGGGAAGAGGAGGGTATGGCTAAATTCACACCTAATGCATACAGTGCATGCTATCTTGGTGATGGGCACATATATAATTTTGACTCCAACTGCACAAAAGCAAATCATGTAACCCAAATGATTGTACCCCTGTAATGTTCTGAAATTTTTTAAAAAGTAAAAAAAAAGTGTGGGTTTATTCCTAGGCTCTCTATTCTGTTACATTTGTGGATATATTTATTTTTATGAAAGTACCATGTTGTTTTAATTTTTATAGCTTGTAATATACTTTGAAACCAGGTAGTGTTAAGCCTCTAGCTTTCTTCTTCTTTTTATATTTCAGAATATTATGGGGTAAAAATTCTTAGGTTACATATATTGCCTTTGCACCTCCAGAGTCAGAGCTATAACCATGCCCAATTCTCAGATAGTGTGCACCACAGCCATTAGGTGTGATTTTACCCATCCCCAGTGGTGGAGTAGCTTTTATTTTCTCACAATTGTCTTCTTGGCTATTTTTTTTGTAGTTTCATATGAATTTTAGGATTTCTAAAAAATTTCTGTGAAAAATGAAATTAGAATTTTGATAGGAATTGCATTTAATCTATCGATTGCTCTAGGTGGTATACAGATCTTCAGTGTACAGATCTTTCACTTCCTTGGTTAAATTTATTCATAAGTATTTCTTTGGTAGCTATTATAAGTGATATTGATTTCTTAATAAAGAACTTTAGCTTTAAACATCTTCATTATGCAAGTTGAAGAGAGGAATGTATCCTTTGTATTTCTATGCAATTTCTAGGTAGGTTTTTGGTTTTGTTTTGTTTTTTGTTGATTTGTTCTGTTTTGCTGGCTTCCTCATTGAAGAGAAGGCAACTTTGAAGAGAAAACAGGTGTCCTACTTCCAAATAGGGGTATCCACTACTATCTCCAACCTTGCTTTTGTTCCTGGATTTTTCTCCTTTCCTCAAAGTCCGAAGCCCAGCATTTAAGAAGACAACTATTTGCTCCTGTGCTCTTCTATTCTCATGGATGTGGGCTGTCATGTTCATTCTAATGTCAACAATTTCCATTACTTTTCTCCCCAAATAGTATTCTATTAAAGTGTTTTAACCTGTGTTACAAATAACTTAAGGGAGCCTATGTACTAAAGGAGATGTGGTTTTATAAATAAATTTTTATGAGTTACTAATTCCCACTCTGTTTACCTTTTCTTCATGTTCTTAAACTCTTCTGTCTATAGATTCTTTCATTTTCTGCCTCAGTTTTAAACAATTAAATTCTCATTGTCTATTGTAGCATAAAATATGTAATTTTATACAGAGTTATTAATAAATGTAATCAATAACTTAATTCAAGAATTTGACATCTAGACAACTATACATCTCATTGATTTTCCCATGTTGCTAAGACTCTATTAATCTGTATCTCTCAAAGTGTCTTCATTTTCTTTCTCAGGCATGTCTAAGACGTTCTTACTGCTTGTTGGCTCCAGGTCAAAATATATGGCTTCATTTTCTTTATTCATGTCTAGGAAACCCTCAGTCTAATTCTCAGGTTATTTACATGTCTTTCCATACCTTATATTAACATTCTTGCATTTGATTATATTAACCACCTAAATCATATAATATTTTTGTGTATTGGCTACTGGAATGAACAACATTGCCCAATTTTAACTTACCTTTTTTCTTGAAGATGTAGTTTAAGTTCTGGAAAGGGGATAAAGCAAAAATTGTTTAAAGTGAAATTTTCCTTAAGAATACCTTAAGAAGGCTATAAATTATGGATAAAATTAACCATTTTCAGCTAATCTTGTGCATCAGCTTTTCTTTTAGGGTTAGAAAAGATCATCATTGCTTATCAGGGAATCAGATTAAATAATCAGATTAACATTTGAGGCTATGATGGTATTTAATTATCTTTATGCCCTTGTTCCCCTCACAAATTGGTAGGAGCCATGCACATGTGAGTTTACAGATTTTACAGATTCAGGAATCCCCCATAACTAGCTCACTCTTGGGCTTATGCTAATTTAGTGGAATTAGAATGAACTTCCGCCTCTTGATATTTATTTTTCATTTTGCTTTATTGTGATTTTATGTAAGTTTTTGGATCATAGTTCAATTTTAGAAAGGTAAGTGTTTATATCTGCTTTTTTACAGTATTAACTATTTTCTATCCTTTTTTCTTACGGTTCTTTCTCCAAGAATATATTCATTAAGGGTTATATGTAAGACATCCCTTCTTGGTACCCTACTTCTTTCTTTGTTGATCATTCCCTCAAACACAGTACCCATTATCCTGCCTAAAATATGGTCTAGTTATAACAACCAGATGATTTTTACATATTTGTATTCAGTGAGTTCTCATGTGTACACTCATTCTATGTTACCTACATGCATGTTCTGTGTAATATCTCACCAATACTTAAAACAAAATCAATTGATTTTATTCCAAGTTCTGTATTCTTACTAAATTTATCATTTATTCAGGTTGTCTCAGCATTTTTTATTCTCTTAAAATAATATAAGACCTGTAATCTGCTTTTTGGAAATTTCCATATACCTTGTTTCCTTTTGTTTTCTCCATAAAAGTGCCAGATCTTCCTCAATGTTTGCTTGAAATATTTTAACATCATCTAACTGCCCTTTTTGTTGTTGTTAAGAAAACAAAAGTTGTTTAAAGATTTCTTAATAATTTGAGTAAGAAATTCTACCAATTCTTGGATACTTCTCTTGTATTAGTCTTTCTGGTGAATTCAAGTCAGTTTCTTCATCAAAAAGCTACACTTTACTATTGCTTTTCATATAACTTCAAATTTTGTTCTCATTTCTTCATAAAAATGTACATATAATGCTATGTACAATTTATTATTAATTTAATTATATAACCTCTCAGTTGTAACATACAAACACATGCTAAAACCACCTTGCTTTTTAAACATTAAATTATTCCATATAAAATAAAACTATCACTTTCCTATAACACTTTTATAGAAATCATTTCCCTTTCTCTGCCTTCCTAAAACCTTTATATATCTCTCTGTTCATGTAGTCATCATTTTTCATAACGCCCAGCTAGCCGTTTATGTGTCTGTATTGCTCATGATTGTGCTGCCTCAAGGGCATAGACCATATCTTATTCATCCTTATTCCCCTAGCACCTAATACAGTGGACAGAACATAGTATGTGTTTGGTAATTCCTTGTGAATTGAATTGAAATTGGTTTACAAGTGTTTCTCAATATTAAAAAGCCACTAACACATGGCTTTCAAATAATTTTAGTAACTTAAGGTGACTCTATTATACATTATTTCTTATACTATCATCTATTGTTACATACATATTAACTTTTGTAATATTTTAATAGGAATTTGGATAGTACATGTTACTGTAATTTTAATTTATGATAATCAGACATTTTGCAAAAAAATAAAAGTAAAGGTGCCATTAAATTACTATTTATTACTGTTATGCTATTTTAAAAATTGGATACAATGTTGCATTAAATTAGTCAGTATTTTTTGATAAAGGGGATATGATTTTTCTTTACTCTGAGGTGTTTTTAGGAAATATTATCCCTAATATAGTTTTTCTTACTTTATTAACTTCTACAATTTAAGGATAGAGTTTAAGAGAAGATAATCACTCAACTGAAGTAATCAGAGCTGATTATTAACAACATGTTTATGTTTGATAATTTAGCAGATTTTAACAGATTCATGTAATTAATAAATAATTATAAATTGCTTTTAAAGGCTGATAAAAGACTATTACCTATGCCAGGCATTTTGCAATTCAAATGCATTAATGAAATATAAACTTCTTTTCTAAATGAGGTAAAATACAAGTATTTGTTCAAATAGCAAAGGTATCTGAATATTCTCAGCTCTTATCATCCTCTCTCTCTCTCTCTCTCTTTGAATAACATATTAAAATGATAACACAAATGTATAAGAAAAGTTTGCTTTTCTAAATTTCCTTATGACTGTAGGGAAGAACCATTTCTTTCCAATTGTTTCTAAAAGATGATGGGAAGAAATTTGTTAAACTATAGTTCAATTGATTAAAGATTATACTCCACTGACAGTTACTGCTTCCAGGCACCTTTCTGTCCTACTGCTGGCATTTGTGCCTATTTTTGAATCTGCTATTCACTCTTTCTCCAATTTCATGTTCTAGGGTATGCATCTCTGAAGAGAAATAGAGTAATTGATTGGGACAGACATACACTGGATTTAAATGTCAAACTGCCCTTTCTGGGGGAAGGAGATGGATACAATTTGCATTAGTCCACAAAATAATCCCCTGAAATTCACAATGTATAATCTGCATACTCAGCAGATGCCACGGGCTTCAATGGCCTATACTTTGGTTCTTTCTCAGCTAAATTCAGATGACTGAAAACTTTACATTAGTATTTAGACATGGAACTTCTTTGTTAAGAATTAAAATTATATAGAGAGTCAAAGACATTTTCTGTGTTTATTGGTCATATTTGTCTTAAAATATGTAATACCTGTTTTAGGATTAGCATGGTGACTATAGTTAATAAGAATTTATTATGTATTTTCAAATTACTGAGAGAGTACATTTTAAATGTTCCAACCACAAAATATAAATAAGTATGTGAGGTGATAAATATGTTAGTTTGATCATTCCACAACATATACATATATCAGAACATCACATTGTACCCCATATGTATATGTATGTATATGTATACCTATTATTTGACAATTAAAAATTAAAACATATTTTCCATCAGCAGTCTATTTAATGAATGTTACCTAAATTTTATTTCCAATAGATATATCCATTTACTTGTATATTCCATGCTATTTCCCAAACAATTTGTATACATTTGATCTTCAATTACTTTGCAGTGTCTATGCTAATGGGTTAATATTTATTTGCCTTCCTTAGCATTTTAAGATTAGACAATAATAGCAGTGCTCAGGATTCCTTTGGTGTGGGCAAGCTTTGACTAATGTAACCCATAAAGAGGCAGAGAAGGCACAAGATGAGTTCTGTGACCAGGGAAGGATTATTCTGCACAGGGGACCAAATGTGCTCCATTAACATCACTTCAGAAATCTATCCCAGGTGGTAATGATGTGTTTCAGGGGTGAAAGATGAGAATAGGGCATTTCTTTAGACTTCCTGAGTGTCATGTGTGACAAGAGGTCAAAAAGGAAGAAACTTGTTTCTGTTTCTATTAGCAAGGTCAAAAAAGAACTGACCATTGCATAGGAATAAGCACCATGAAGATATACAGAGTGAAATGCACCCTGATGAGCTGGGTGGTGAGGTGAAAGTGCTATGCTTTGACCCATTGCAGAAATGGTAATCATTTGAAGACCAGACTGTGAGGCAGGAAGGCATTAATGCATGTGCTATCTATTAAAATGTTAATCCTTCTGGTTATTTACTTTGCCCTATCGATTACCCTTAAGAAGCTGAAACTTCTTTTTTTCACTTGAAAAAATGGAATCCAGAAAAATGAAATAACTTCGGAAACATCAAACAAAAATGTAGTGTACTTTGGAGTCAGGCCCTGAATATTAGCATCTTGGCTACCAGTCCTCTACTTAATGAGTAAAAGCATGGAGACCTCCAAGAGTGATATAGGTGTGAGTGGAAAGTCAGCACAGCCTTGACTAAAGCAAACAGAATGATCTTCATAGACTAGAGAGTGAATGATCTTCCACTTCGACAAGAATCATAATCGGATGAGATTCTATATGACTACAAATATTATTTATTTCATGAATATTCTAGATTACACATTTATAGAATGTTGAATTTATTAGCATGCTCACACCCTAATAGAATTATTTTTTAAAAAAATATATATACATATATACAGTATATGATGAGAAAGTTAAGGCATGTAAAATGTTATCATTTTTGCCTTGATGTTAACAGAAAATTTAACACCAACTATATATAACAAAAATTAGTTTGCTAAATTATATATGGAAAGTTAAATTCTCTCTGGTTGCTGAATAGAGTAGAAACATTGTCAGTGACTTTACCCCAGGCTTCCATTGAATATCATGAAATAATTATGTATGTTTCAATTCTCTCGGGTGCAGCCAGTGATACATAGCTGCTGATGAACAATTTTTAATATTAAATAATTGACACTACTCAAGAAACTTAAATATAAGTAGGTCTAGAAGTAACAAATGTGAAGCATGGTATTTATTCAATTATATTAGCAACTAGAAGACCATTGAATATTAGAATTTTAATTTTAAAATATTTAATTGACAAATAAAAATTGTCTATATTCAACATGTACATTGTGATGATTTCAAATTCATAAATATTATGTAATGATTACCACACTCAAATTGATTAACACATGCATCACCACCTGTAGTTACTATTTGTGTGTGACTGTGTGCAACAAGGAAACAAAATCTGCTCTCTTAATGTATTTAACGTAGACAATAAAATATGATTAACTATAATTACCATGCAGTGCATTAGATCTCCAGAACTTATTCATTTTATAACATCTCCTCATTTCCCCCAACTCCTAGCCACTAGCGACCATCATTCTACTCTCTGCTTCTAGGAGTTCAAATTTTTTGGATTCCAGGTATAAGTGGGATTATGTGGTGTTTGTCTTACTGTGTATGGTTTATGGCACTTAGCAAAATATTCCCCAGGTTCATCCATGCTGTCACAAATGGTGGGAATTTTTTATGACTGAATAGTATTCCATTGTATCTATCCATCATCTATCTATCTATCTGCCTTTTTCTTTATCCATTCATCTGTCAATGGACATTTAGGTTGCTTCCATATCTTGGCTATTATGAATAATGTTGCAATGAACATGTGAGTGCAGATGTATCCTTGAGATACTGATTAAATTCCTTTGAATATATACCCATAAGTGGGATTGCTGGGTAATATGATAGCTCTATTTTTAATTTTTAAAGGAACGTTTATAATGTTTTCTATAATGCTTGTACCAATTTACATTTCTACCAAGAGTGTCCAAGGTTCCCTTTCTTCTTTACCATTGCTAACAGTTGTTTTCTCTTTTCTTTTTGATAATAGTAATTCAGACAGGTGTGAGGTGATATATCATTGTGGTTTAGATTTATATTACCCTGATGATTAGTGATGTAGAGTACCTTCTTGTATATCATTTGTCTGTTTATGTCTTTTTTTTGAAAAATGTCTATTAAGGTCTTTTGCTTATTTTTAAATGAGTTATTTGGTTTTTTGCTACTAAATTATGTGAGTTTCTTATGTATTTTGAATATTAATCCTTTATCAGATATATGATTTGCAAATCTCTTCTCCCATTCCTTAGGTTGCCTTTTCATTTTGTTGATTATTTATTTTTCTGTGCAGAACCTTTTTATTTTTTGTGTATCTGATTTTTTAATTTTTTTATTTAATTGTTATTTTTTTATTTAAGATTATTATGGGGGTACACATGCTTTGGTTATACAGATTGCTTTTACATCACTCAATAAGCATGTTCATACCCCAGACAGTGTGCACCACATCCTTTAGGTGTGGATTTACCCATCCCCTCCTCCCTCCTCCCACCTGCCTGATCCCCCATGAATGTTACTTCCCATATGTGCACATTAGTGTTGGTCAATTCATACCAATTTAATGGTAAGTACGTGTGCTGTTTCTTTCTCCATTCTTATGATACTTCACTTAGAAGAATAGGCTCTAGCTCCACCCAGGATAATACAATAGGTAGTTCATCTTCTGCTTTATTGCTGAATAGTACTCCATCATGTACATATACCACATTTTATTAATCCACTCATGTATTGATGGGCACTTGGGTTGTTTCGATATCTTTGCAATTGTGACTTGTGCTGCTATAAACATTTGAGTGCAGATGTCTTTTTTATAGAATGCCTTTTTTTCCTTTCCTTTTTTCTTGGTAAATACTCAGTAGTTGGATTGCTGGATCAAATGGTAGGTCTATTTTTAGGTCTTTGAGGTATCTCCATAATACTTTCCACAGAGGTTGTACTAGTTTGCTGCAGTCTTACCAGCAATGTATGAGTGTTCCTCTCTCTCCACATCCACGCCAACATTTGTTGTTTTGGGACATTTTGATAAAAGCCATACTCACTGGAGTTAACTGATATCTCATTGTGGTTTTGATTTGTATTTCCCTGATGATTAGAAATGTTGAGTATATTTTCATGTTTCTTGGCCATTAGTCTATCTTCTTTTGAATAGTTTCTGTTCATGTCCTTTGCCCACTTTTTAATGGGGTTGTTTGACTTTTTCTTGCTGATTTTCCTGATTTCTATATTGATTATAGTACCAGCCCTTTATCAGATGTATAGCATGCAAATATTTTCTCCCATTCTGCAGGTCATCTATTTGCCCAGGTAACAGTATCTTTGGCTGTGCAGACGTTCTTTAATTTGATCAGGTCAATGTATTTATTTTTGTTGCTGTGATTGCTTTGGGGGTCTTATTCATAAATTCTTTGCCTAGGCCAATGTGTATAAGAGTTTTTCCAACATTTTCTTCTAGAATTCTTACATTTCATACCTTGGGTCTAAGTCTATTATCCTTCTTGAGTTGGTTTTTGCAAGAGGTGAGAGGTGTGGATCCCGTTTCAGTCTTCTACATGTGGCTATCCTATTTTCCCAGCACCTTTTATTGAGTAGGGATTCTTTATTTTTCTGTGCAGAACCTTTTTAGTTTATTGAGTCTCACTTGTTGAATTTTGCTTTGGTTGCCTGTGCTTTTGGTGTTATAGTCAAAAAATCATTGCCAAGACCAAAGTCAAGGAGCTTTTCCCATATATGTTCTTCTAGTAGTTCTGATTTCAGACTTATATTTAAATCTTTAGTCTATTTTAAGTTAATTTTTGTATATGGTGTAAGGCAGGGATCCAATTTTATTATTTTGCATGTGGATATTTACTTTGCCCAATACTATTTACTGAAGAGACTTAAATATGTTCATAGAAATAACTAATGTTTTTTGAATTTTAAAATTTTTGTATAAAAATTAATCTTTAGCTAATTTATATTCATAATTCAAATATTCACTAATTATAATTTACTCTGACTTTAATTTTATTGTATAATATCATATATTTAAAATACAATTTAAAAATATTAGAATATTTTGAATTTATTGCTTTTTGTTATTTGTATTAATTTACATTTAACTAAATGTATTTACATTTTGGATCCTTTTAATGTAATTGTATTTTTTATACATGCACTCTTCAATAATATAGCCACTAACTATGTTATTAAATTGAAAAACTAAAGCATATAGTTTTTCCTTTCACTAAACATAACTGTATTATTTTAGTAGGAATTACAGTTTATTTTACTTAATGTATGTATTATATATTATTTTTTGTATTGTAATGATAATTTCAGGAGTGAGTATGATTTCTGGATTCACACAAAATCACTAATTTAGTCAAAATCAGCAGATTATTTTTCAGTTAAAATGACTTAATCCTCATACCAATGTTACATTCTAATGTGTTTTTGAATAATTATGTAGATAAGCATGGATTGCACTGATATGTATGTAATCATAATTTCAAATTAAATTGAAAAATATAGTAGTGGTAATGTAATAAAATTTTTCTAGTTTAAAAATATGCAGAGAATTTTTAAATCAAAAAGGCAAGACATATTACCAATTCAAAATTCAGTAAAGATGGAGATGACAGTACTATAACTAGAATAGTACAAGAAAAGAGTGCAATACCACTGTTGTGAACACTTAAAATATAGCATACCCCATTAAGACTTGTACCTCTTATATTACCCTGAATGGAACTGGAGACCATTCTTCTAAGTGAAGTATCACAAGAGTGGAAAAACAAACAACACATATACTCACCATTAAAATGGAGCTAATCGATCAACACTTATGTGCACATATGGAAATAACATTCATTGGTGATCAAGTAGGTGGGAGAGGGACAGAGGGAATGGGTAAATTCATGTCTAATAGGTACAATGTGAACTATCTGGGGTATAGGCACACTTAAAAGTTTGACTCAAATGGTACAAAAGTAATTTATGTAGCCTAAACATTTGTACTACTGTAATAGTCTGAAAATAAATAAATAAATAAATAAATAAAGTGGAAAACAAAAGAGTTATATTTATGGTTACAATAGAGGTTGTGGATAGAGTTGATACTCTCACTCAATTTAAGAGCAGACCATTCTAAATATATACTTCATTGAAATCTGTATCATGTGTTCCAGTAATTTAGAACACTAATAGAAAAAGTGTTGCTTCATAATACATGAAAGTAAGTTTCCTAGATTCTCTGTTTGGTTTAATTATTGTTACTTTATTGACCATGAAATAATTTGTTTTAAATTTTTCTATTTTTCCATATATATAAATATATATGTATACACACATTCCATATATATCCATTTATATATAAATATATATCCTGCAATATGTTTTTTAATACACTGGGTTATAGACTATTTGAAAAATATATGGAAAGTCAAATCTTGACATTTTTGAAGGTCATTGTCTAGAAGAACTCTGAATATTTTCTAATTTCTTTAAATTGTTCTTGAAATACAATTCCACTTGGATTGAATTTGGATTCTAATCCAAAACTCAAGCTCTATTTTAGAACCAAATAATTTCTTAAGAATTCATGTGATATGGGGTAATAGGAACATGATAATAATAGAATTAACATTCATATATACAGGCTTTTGATACTACCCAATTTCTCTTGCCCTCAAAAGAAAAACTAAGCCACTTTTTCAATGTTTTGTGGTATTTATTCATTTTTTGCTCAAAGGCCATCATAGAATAAATTCCCTATTTTGTCAATTGAATAGTAAAATATAAATTATATACATAACTAATGAAAATTCTATCATTATTGGCCCCATAAAATCATAAGAAGTTACTAAAATTTATGAGACTTGAATATCAAGGAAGTCCATGATTGATAGATTATGGATAGATGCTGTATTATAAATCTTATATAATTATCCTATTAATAAATGTTATATGATAAAAAATTGTATATACATAGAATTTGGGATATGAATCTCAACTAGTCTCTCTGTTAAGTATAGAGCATAACATTTTATTTTTCATTTGTTAGGATTTTTTGAATATATTTATTTATTTTATTTTTCAAATATAGGAAATACTATAATTATATAGAACATAATCTTAGAGAATGCTTTGCTTGGACTCTGTTTCCTCTGATTAATTTAGATTATTAATGAATGAAATAATATAATAATTTAATCATATATACTGCAAGGAATATTTCTTATGTGTGTTTTTCAAAGACATTTTAACATTTTTCTAATTAAAGATTTTAACTAAAGTAGATTTTGTATATATATACACACATACACACACTCACAAAAATGTGTACACACATGCACACACACAATATAGTGAAGAAAACCAGCATAATGTAAATCCTTAATAAAAATGAATTTGAAAATAATTATGCTACCTTCAAACTTATGCATTTTCAATTATAATCCCTAAGAAACTATGCCATTATTTTTCTTCATATTGTGTTTTGTACTGTGGGAGAAGTACCCACTAACATTTTTGTAGTTTACCATGAGGAAAAACTGTTCATTATGTGCTTCTGAAAATGCAGACTAAATTATGCTACAGGAGATATAAAATAGTGTCATCTACATGTAAATTGGTTTTAGAACCTGAAGAAGGAATGAATTTTGTATATATTGTGTTAAGATACTATCATAGTATCTAATGGATTTGATTTTATTAAGTACAATATAAACATTTTTTGCAGACACTAAATTGAACTGAACTACATAATTAATTATTGAATCTCTTTAATTCCTTCACAATACAGTTACAAAAATAGTAAATGTTTAATGTTTTATGAAAATTAAAGTATACTCTCTCAGCTAATGAAGCCTTTAACCCTCTAGCTACTACATAAATGAAGGTTTTAAAATTCAATTATACTTTAAAACCCTTTTAAACTTGAAACAGCTAATGAAACTAGATGGTTTTTACTGCTCTTTGTCTAATCAGAAAGGGCATTGCCATTGATAATTACTTGGAAAGATTGTTACCAAACCTTAAAAAGGTTCCAACCTAGGTCTTATATTTGCCGTGCAAAGAGCCAATTATTGAGACAATGAGGATTGCCAAGGACAAAAGGAATTTTAATTCAAAAAACATGGGTTGAGAGAATGGGAAAAGTACTCACAAATCCATCTCACTGACCAACTAAAGGCAAAGGATTTTATAGGGGGCTGTGGAATGCAGGTCAGGTTGCACAGGGTTTGAAGGCATAGAGTCTTCAGGTAGTCTGATTTAAGAATCAGCTATTGGTGATTGATGGTGGGTGCTGAGAAAAGGCTAGTTAAGTCTGGTTGTTAGACATGACAGGTAAAGTCTGAGGGAACAAAAGATAACTGAGGAAGGGCATCACTTTGCAAGGCCAATTACAAGATCTCAAATTTAGAAGTCTTTATGCTACCTTAAAAACTTCTGCAAATATAGGAGCAACTCACTAATTTCCTAATGGTTGAAAATATGCTTTAGCTGAATCATTTCCAATAAACCGTCCAATATAGCCTATCCTTGAATTGTGAAAATAACACATTTTACAAATATTTGTCATTTCAAAGAGATTTGGGGTTTCTATAGTTTGGACATTTGTCCTCTACACCGCATGATACCTCATTAATAGATGAATGCCCTCTTTGGAAGGTGGGGGTGAGTGAGTTCTACCTCTGTTAGTTCCCAGGAGAGCTGGTTCTTAAAAAGAATTTGGCTCTTCCCTCCCTCTCTCTTGCTTCCCCTCTCACCAAGTGATCCTTGCAAACACCAGCTTTCCTTTGCCTTCCACAAGAGTGGAAGCAGCCTGAGGCTCTCCCCAGATGCCAATGTCCAATCTTGAACTTGTCAAGACATTATGATTGTGAGTCAAATATACCTTTTTTCTTTATAAATTTCCCAGCTTCAAATATTTCTTTATAGCAACACAAAAAGGACTAGGATAGGGGTAAAGGGATTCTATTTTAGAAAATCATCAAATTAATGACATGTAAATGTAATTTTAAAGTTCATTTGTTTTATTTTTAATCTTTCATTAATAGTGATGAAGGCAGCACATGGTGAAAAATATGCACATTCTCAATTAGAATGTTTACTTTAAATTGCTTATTTGTGACTGGAGATATAGTTAATAAAAAATTAAATTCATAACAATAAAAACCAAGAGATTATTTAGTTTAACATTTTCTGATTCATAAGTTAGGAAACTAAGACTTAGATCTATTGAAAACATACAAAAGGGTTATGAAGCAAGTTAATGGCAGGACTGGGGTTACAACTCTGAATTCATAATAGCATAGTAAATCATATCCTGTTCCCCAAATGGCCAACTGTTGACCAAAATTTTCATACTTCTTTCTTAGTACTTATTTGCTAATGAGAAGTAACTACCTACATCCTAGGCACTCAAATCATCCAGATGGGCCCATTTGACTTGTTCTATAAATGTAATGAAAGTGAACTTAATGTGTCACATCCGGGCCAAGGCTTTTTAAAAACTGGGTATGCATTTAGCAACCCCTTTGCACTAGTTGGACACAGACAACAATGAGGCCCTAGCAGATTCAAAAGCCACAACTTCAAAGACTGGGTTTCTGGATAACCACTTGGAGGGAAACTATCTTCTGATTTTTAGCTCCACCCTTTTAATTTTGAGTGAAGAATGAACTTTTAGTGTTAAGTTTCTGAAATTTTGCGTCTCATTTGATATTGCAACTTTGTAACCTAATACAATACCTCTTCACATGTGAAATAGAATGTTTAAATAAAATTGACTCTACTAGCTTTATTTTAATTTTTAGCTTATTTGTATGTTTTTCCTACAAAACAAGAATGGAATTTGGATGAATTCTTAACAACTAATCTTTATTTCCTTAGTTACCTTTGTATCATGCCTAAAATCTTATAATGAAAAAAACACAGGTGAGAAATATATATAAAGTGCTTTTCTTTCTGTAATATGCATTAGAAAAAAATTATTGATTTAATGATATTTCTATTGTGATTATTTTGTTAATAAGTATGTTTAATATTTAAAATTGTGGTTCTTATAGTGATAAAGATTTATATATCATTTGGGGATTATGGTTCTGAATTCAGACTTTTGATTATCATTGGTATATGACAAAATATTCATAAAATATCTGTCATATTTAAACATATGATATTTAAACATATGATAACAATAAATTTGTAAAATATCATAATAAGATATATTAAATATAGTAATTTTGATTCTAAAATATAGAAGTAAATACTATTAGTGCTTATACCTACTTATCTAACAATCATTTCTGGTATTGTACTGAGATAAGAAAGCATTGGATTGTCAAATTAAACCAACATGATTAGATATCTTACCCACTATCAAGCTTTTGTAACTTTATACCAGTAATCAACAATCATAGGTGAGCAAGAAGAAACCTTAGACATTGCAGATAGCTGAATAGATCTTTCCTTCAGATATCAGACTAGTGTTCTTTGGCCAAGATTAATATTTGAAGTCTCAAAATAAGTTTTTTTTAATAAATTCATATATCAGATATATTTTAGTTTATAAAAAGTATCTATTTTATATCCACAATCCTCACCTAGCTTCTGTGATATTCTCTTTGGAGCTGTGCACATAAATCCATAAATCCTACATTTGTTTAGGATGAACAATTTTACCTGAAGAACATCTTGCTTACAGTATTCTATACATAATAATCACCCTCCCAAAAATATAATCAAGCTATTTACCAGGCAATATAGTTATTAGTATGTTTATGGGGACACTATTTCTGCTTGCCTGTCTTCTTCTCTATTCCACTCCCAGGAACTTCTAGGAAACATATGAAGACATGGTTCACAGGCCTGCTGAAAGTATCACTAATAGGAATGGTGCTCTGGTAGAGTCATTATTCAATGGTTCATTTACTTTGACCTTTAATGTATTTTCATGCCTATTTCCAGCTTAACTACTCTCCTGGAATTAAGCTCTGTGAAGTAATTCTATTTGGGTTAGCGATGGTGCTGGTTAATTGGGTTAAGCATGATGACAAACCTCCAGATATGTTACTTCCACCAAACTCAATATTGTAAATCTAGATCCTAGTATCCCCCAAGAATATTTTACATGGTAATGCCAGTGCTGATCAAACCACCACATATTTGCTACTTAACATTGATGGAATTCACATCATTTGAAAACTATTTTATCAGTGATTCTAAGTATTTGTTTTTCATATAAATGTTACCATCAGTTTATTATTATTATTATTATTTAGGGCATAGATGTGTTTTTTGTTACATGGATCAATTGTATAGTGGTGAAGTCAGGGCTTTGAGTGTACCCATCAACAGAATAGTGTACATTCTACCCAATATGTAATTTTTTATCTTTCACCCCCTACTTACCCTCCTCTTTTCTTAACTTCCAATACCACTTTATGACTATATATACCTATTGTTTAACTCCCATGTATAAGTGAGAACATATGGTATTTGTTTTTCTCTTCCTGAGATACCTCACTTAGTATAATGGTCTCAAGCTCCATCAAATTGCTGCAAAAGATATTATTTCATTCTTTTTTATGGCTGAGTATTACTCCAGGGTAATATATACCACATTTTCCTATTCACTCATTAGTTGTGGGATACTTAGGTTGATTTAATATCTTTGCTATTGAGAATTGTACCCCCTTAAACTTTCAGGCACAGCTGTATTTTTGACATAATGACTTATTTTCCTTTGGTAGATACCCAGTGGTGAGATTGCTGGATTGAATAATTATGTGTCTACTTTTAGCTCCTTCAGAAGTCTCCATACAGTTTTCCATAAAGGATATACTTATTTACATTCCCACCATAGTGTATAAAGCTTCCATTTTTAGCACATCCATACCAACATCTGTTGTTTTGACTTATTAATAACAGTGGCAGAGGTAAGTTGGTATCTCACTGTGGTATAATTTGCATTCCCTGATGATTAGTGATATTGAGCATTCCTATATGTTTCTTGGCCATTTGTATATCTTCTTTATTTAATTTCAGCATGTTACAGGGATACAAATGTTTAGGTTACGTATATTGCCTTTGCCCCACCTAAGTCAGAGCTTCAAGCATGTCCATCCCCCGGACAGCATGCACTGCACTCGTTCGGTGTGAGTTTACCTATCCCTTCCTCCACCCTCTCACCTGCCTGATCCCCGATGAATGTTACTTTCCATATGTGCACAGAAGCATTGATCTATTAGTACCAATTTAATGGTGAATACATGTGGTGTTTCTTTTTCCATTTTTGTGATACTTCACTTAGATGAATGGGCTCCAGCTCCATCCAGGGTAATACAAGAGGAATGACACCATTTTCTTTAATTGCTGAGTAGTACTCCATGGTATACATACACCACATTTTATTAATCCACTCATGTATTGATGGGCGTTTGGGTTGTTTCCACATCTTTGCAACTGTGAATTGTGCTGCTATAAACATTCGAGTACAGATGTCTTTTTTATAGAATGCCTTTTTTTCCTTTCCTTTTTTTTTTCTGGTAAATGCACAGCTACTTTTAGTTCTTTGAGGTATCTCCATAGTACTTTCCATAGAGACTGTACTAGTTTGAAGTCCCACTAGCAATGTATAAGTGTTCCTGTCTGTCCACATCCATGCCAACATTTGTTGTTTTGGGACTTTTTGATAAAAGCCATTCTCACTGGAGTTAAGTGATATCCTTTTAAAATATTCCTGTCAGGCTAGTGTTCTAGTGAGGTTATTCATAGAAACCAACATTATGAATAATTATTCATAAAGACTAACAATAAACTATCAGACAAAACTATAAGGTAGTTCATCAGATCACCTCAGCCATATCTGATATGATAAAGATTATACAGATATTGGAGCAGGCCAAAGGTGATTGGTAGGACATAACACACTGGGCTAATGCTTCATTTTAAAATTTTACCTAGAGTCCAGTCCGGCAAAATTTGTACTTTCTAGGAATAATATTCAATAGTTAAGTGTTTTCAACAGGTATATTTAATTTGCCTGCCTACTATCTTAATCTGGTGCAGTGGGGCTTAGACTTGCTAAACTTCAAAAGTAAGGTGATATACTATAATGCTGATATGATAATTCTTTAGAGGAAAAGTTTAACTATTTAACAACTTAGTTACCCATATAACCACTAAAGAGTGGCTCATTCATCCAGTTAAATTCAAGGTCCAACCCAGTTTGTGAAATGTTTGCTAACTCTCAGGACAGAAGTAAGTAGAAACATCCATTAAAATATGAGAAATAAATTATTATTTCTTACTAACAGTGCCACTAAACAGGTAGCCCAGAGACTGGTGGGACTGTTTGTGTTTGGACAAAAACCGATTGCACATTTAGAAATACTACTGGTATCTATTCACAAACTCAACAGAAAGAAATGTGAATTTGATTGGGACTTTGAGCACAAACAGGCTTCACCAAATGTTTCATAAAGGTTTATGGCCTAGGCATTCCCACTGGGATCTTATGACCTGACTGCTCAGTTGATTTTTTAAAGTAACTGCAACAAGAAAGCACAACAGGAGCTTTCAGTAGAAACTGAATAATACAACTCAGCAGAGACCACTGGGATTTTAGATTCAAAAGCTGTCTGATGCAGCCATTCATTACAGTCCTTTGAAAGGTAATTGCCAGCTTTTAAATGGACATTGATAGAAAATGCCCCCACCCTGGAAGTACATAAAATAATCCTGAGACAGGTAATACCTGTAGAGTGTTGGGTAATGTAAGTGAAACATTCAGATGCAGAAGGAGCTGCTCAGAAGAGTTTGTTGATAAAATGGATATGTTCTATTCAAGAAAATGAAACATAGAGAAGATCCGGGTGAATTCACTACATACATGAACAGATTGCCTGAAAGGCCATTACTTCATCCCTCTGAGGGTCTTTCTGCTCATTGTATTATTTGTAAATCTTGTAATCATCTCCTAGCCAAGACGAAACAAGCTGCTTGATTCTCTGATGGGAGTTTCCCGATGGAAATTTACCTTGTTTTTGTGAAATTGGCTTTGAAGTATCCTGCAAATCGTAAAATTCTGATAGAAGAAAGCAAGGTCAAATTTCTACAAAGAGCAGAGCTGTGGACTATTTATTTAGGGATGGAGGAGGTATTACATTTGTATTCCCAGGACAGTGTTCAAATGTTTATATAATCTTGTCCCTGAGCTAATAGTATTGTGGAAAGATGGAATAGTCAGGCAAATGGGCCCAAGGTAATCAGACAAATTTAAAAAATTTCATATGTGGTACTCTTGTTATGAAATTTAGAGGAAAGTGGATTTCACTGAAATATTAAAGGTAGACCTGGGAGATTGAGGGTTGAGAATGCCTGCTGGCTGGAATTTCCAGTAAATTTCATCTAGGCTTTGCTTATCAAATGATAGAAGCAACCAGAAAGAATGCAATTAAAGTTTTGAAATCATAAATTGCATATCATCTTGGTCTACTTGAATATAGTTTAGATGATGAAACGTTTAACTGCATAATTTTACTTTACTATTTTACCATTTTATTGCCACTAACATACAAAAAGTTGACATGAAAGCATGATATTACACGGACATATATCCTTTATCACTACGAGAACAGAAATCACACTTAATTAGAATGGACAATTAAAATACCTGCTGCTTAAACAGGTGATCAAAAAAGTTTGGAAGGGTTGGGTAAATTTATTAAAAACGATATCTTCACACTAAATGAAAGAGGAGACAGAGTGTGTTGGGAGCTCCAGTGAAAATTTTCATTGATGGGAAAGTTGAAATGAGATATGAGGGGTGTTCTAGTACATAACTTGGTGTATTTCCCATCTCACCATTTTCTCTCTTGTTTTTCCTGATCTAGTTTCAGTGACACTGTGGTTGCAATTACCTGTATTAGAAAGAGCTATTAACATACAAACGATCATATAACAAAATATTTGACAGCATGTATTCATTCCTAAAAGAACTTCCTTATGGGTCATAAAGTCACTCAATGTAACCATATTAGGATGAACTGAATGTAGCCTCTTTATCAAATGGAACGAGAGCTCCATAATTCTTCTTACTCTAATATATCTTCCTAGGAACTGATGTTACTGCATGTATAATGTACTAACAGTACAGGCTAGCCAAGCCAAACCACCACTAACACCAACAAAACAAAATTAAAAAAAAATAAGAGTGGTAATGGTGGGTATGGGTTAAACAGGTAATAAAAGGAAAACTGGAAGAAATCATGGTGAAAGTGAAATAACTCGCAGATGGGTTGTCACCCCAGGGAAAGATGCAATAATGTTATTTCCTAGAGTATGTATCATAGCAAGAAATACAACTCTTGGTTACCACTTTCAGACCTGGTGCTAACAGATGGCTAATGCTGGGGAAGTTACCTCACTTCTTTCATATACAGAAGGGAAGCTGGTTTGTCTGCATGAGGACTCCACTTGGATAATCTGGAGGAAAGATATGATTCAACACCTCCTCCATTACTGAACTGACCAATAGTTGATTCAAGGTACTATTTGACTTATGACTTGTGAAATTGTTGACTTTTTAAATTCGTTTACAGGTATCCTAAGAGAACTACTGCTACTGAATTGCGTAGGTAGGGGGTTACTTTGCACCTGAGCATTTATTCACAATGAATTGTGATGGCACCTGCTAAGATAGATACCTGGGTATAATAATGTACTTGCCCAATATGTCAGAGCTCGATTTACTTTTTCAAATATATAAAATGGGAATGTAGAAAGAACATTTATAAGGAAAGTTGTTACAGAACTTGCAGAGCCCCAAATAGCAATAGCGTGGCCTGGACATACAACAATAATGACTCTCTTTTGAAGTTTCTCAGGGGCAGTTTGTGGGAAGCCTCTTGGAAAACTGGCCACTCGCCCCTTCCTTGAAAGGAGACACCTGAGGGAATGAATAACCTACACAAAGAATCCTTGTTAACATGTCAATAAGACTAGAAATGATCACTTTCTAGGCATATCAATGGTGTTTAATAGCATAAAATTTCAAGAGTCCCTATCTATAAGTATATGTAGTATGGTATATCTGGTCTGTCTCAAATACCTATCAACCCCCCGCCCCCCAAAACAAAAACAAATCTATACTTTTTGGATGTGTGTGTCAGGGCTAACTGGATGGTAAAGATAGGCACTTAAGCTGAATAATTAGTGGAATGGCAAATGGAATCAAATTAAATGGCTTTATTTGTGTCAGTGTTTTTCTAATCCTTGCTCAAATTTCTCTTGTTAACCTAAAACAAAAAGGAATCCTAGGACAGGAGAAAAATAACTTTTTGGGAACTCCATCTGGTAGTTTCTTGATCCTGTAGGAAAATAATGTTTCCTCCATTTCTGAGGCATGCCTTATCATTTGAATCATTCCTGAAGATTGCTGTCAGGTAAGATCAGTGATTTCTGTTGAGGCTGCTTTGACAATCCAGCCATCTGAATTAACACAAAACTGATACCATAAAATGAATACCTTAAAATCTAACTCAAGAAAAAATGTATAAATATATAAAACTCAATTAGAAGCATAGATTTATTAATAGGATTTAATGAAGAAATGAACTAGTAAGTGAGAAAATGAATTAGTATCTTAAAATATACCCAACAACATATATACAAACACACAAAAAAAGGAGCAGTCTCTCTTATGAAAAATAAGAAATGTTAGGTAGATAGTGAGCGATTCCAGGTCTCCTAGTGATGAAAGTGGGTGCTGTTGTTTTCCACCCCCACAAAAATGGACTCTCAGAGAGGTTCATAGAAGATCTGCATGCACAGCAAACTCAGGTCATATAACTCCCAACTGCCCAATCAAAGAGCTTCCATGGTAATGTTTGAACTATGGGGAGTTTCCTATCCAGATGCTATAAAAGAACACCCAAACCATAACCCAGGTCTCCTTCTCCTGCAATAAGGGGTCTGGTTGTCATCTGTGGTGTATGTATCTTGCTCTGTAAATCTATGTCTTGCTCCCCCTCAACAAATTTCACCTCATGCTTGCCTTACTTTGGCACATCTGGGCATTCTTCAGCCATGAACACACCAAGAACTGAGAACACAGAATGAGATCGCCAATTCCAACAGAAATATTCTCCAATAAAGACAATAACAGTGCAAAGAAAATTATAAAATAATTTCAATTAAGGTAAAATTAAAACTACTTAAAATATTAGCAAGCTCATTTAATCAATATTAAAATGCACATACATGCACAGAGAAACATACATCATGCTTCATCATGAATTATTGGCCAGGTAAGTGCTAACAGTGAAATAAAAAAGTTGATTTCACATTAGATAATATATTAATTAAAGGCAGCATATTAATAACTTAATAAGAAATTATATAATCTCATCAATAAGTACATCAAAGGTCTTAAATTTCTTTAATAAATTAAACATCCATTTCATAAAAATAACTCAGAAAATTAAGGATAGAAGTGCATCTATAAAAACAAAATGAACAAAATAGTTTATAAAAGAAAGGGCAGAAAAAAAAAACACAGCCAACAAATTGTGATAAAAGGATTAAAAAGTTTACCTATAGAATGGGAATGGATCAAAAATATTCACAATTGCTATTTTTTAAATATATTATACAAGTACCCCTAGCAAGTAGAATAAGGTAAGAAAAAAATGAAAAGTTGTAAGAATAGGAAATAAAGAAGCAAGGCTATTATGTTTTATGGATGATGATCTAATTGTATATGTTGAAGATTAAAAAGAACCTACAGAATATTACCATTTCTACAAAGAGAAAACTTTAGCAAGTTTGCTAGATATACAACCTATATGCAGTAATCAAATCTCTCAGCAACTTAGGAAATGGAATTTTTGAAAAAAACACTTAAATATCACAAAATATCAACCATCTTATAATAAACCTAAGCAAATGTTGTAACTTGATTGACATAAACCTGAAGATGTTTGACAGTAAAATAATTATGTTTTTTATATATAAATTTAATTTATATAAGTATAATATGTTAAATTATATATAAATATAAAGAATAAATATATAAATTATAATTACCTAATGGCAGTAATATAATTTAAAATTACATTACATTTTGGAGAAGAACACAATGATAATACTTAGGAAATTTGAGACCTGAACATTGCCACCCAGCAGTTCCACTGTTGGTTCTGATCTAGAGGACTATTGTATATATGAGAAAGCTATAATTGTACTTGTTCTATGGAACACTAATTTTAAAAATGAAACATGCTAATAAAACCTGTTCTTCAGTAATATAAAGAATTTATAAATTATCTATAAGAAAGATTACTATGTAACAATTAAAGTGAATATTCTAGATTCACATGCATATATAGAAAGAAAAAGAGAGAAGAGAAAGCCCTAGAGATATAATTTTACAAAAATAACTGTAAAACATAATTTTACATTTTATACAAATTATTTAATATTTAAAGACATACAACATAATAGTATTTCTGTATGGATTAAAATGTATTATATATAATCACATTATAATTATCCATAGGATGGATATCCGCCATTTCAGGTAATGATTACTTCTTGTGAGAATGAGTGAAGAGTAGTGGTGGGTGGCAAACTTTTAGTAGTGTTTGTATTATTTTACTATTTAAAGATACTGAGAGGAAGAAATGAAGCAAATATGTCCAAATAATTTATCTTAATGGAGGGTATATTTGCATGTGCCATATTATAGTTTGCATTTTTCATTATTTGAAATAGCTTTTAATGTCAAAAGGAAAAAATTCTCTCTGAATTTATTATTGGCAATTATAAACATCTCAAAATTTCTTTTTGTAATAATAAATTTAAAATACTGACAAGTGTGCTAACCTGTGACTGAAAATTTTCTCTTGCTTATATTTTATTTTTTTTGTCTTTCTTTTGAAAGTTAGATATTATTATTTTGTCTCAAAGTAAGTTACAACTCCTCAATATTTATCACCAAAAATAGTCATATGCATATAGTATATAGCTTCATATTTATGATATATAGAGCCAAATATAATGAATTCTTCATTATGTTCCTTGACTTGTGATGGAACAATGAGGGAACTGAGCATTGAAACAAAATATTTTCTATTTTTTCAATACTCTCCCAAACTATGATAGCATTTTAATTCTTAAAATAAATTGTTACAAACATTTTCTATCATTGAGCCATGTGAATTGGTTACAATGAATTTCTTTTAAGTTAAAAAACTAGCCACAGATACTTAATGTGAGCCTATACGCATATTTCTGACAAATCCATCATTATATATATTAAGTAAGCATTACTTTTCCTAAGAAAAAGCACACAGAAAAGAAAGATATTGTACAAAAAAAAAAAGCTTAATGGGTCTTTTAAAATGACATAATGTTATTATAAGTCTACTTAGATGGTGAATCATCAAATCATAGCCACATCAGCAAACAATTTATTTCTTTCTGTTGTTGAGATTTCTTCCAACTTTCTGAGTTCCTGCCCTTTGTAGGACTTTGTTGTGTACTTTATCTTTTAATATTCTGTGCTGCTCCAATAGCATTTCCTTTATATACTTATTTCATTAGAATTCCTGTCCCTGGTGACTAGTTTCTGTGTTCCTCTAAGCAAAGGAGTCTGTTTGTCTACTGGTAAATTCTGTGCTGATAATAATTTGTAGCACCTAGTTGAGGCTCCCAGAATATTTGTTGAATGAAAGAGTTGAATAAATATGACTAGAATATTGTCAAAAAAATAAATGCATTGATGCAACAGGGAGTATAGTTTATAAACTATGGACATTCATGTGCCCACCAAGTATAGTACTTTCTGGAAGTAAGTAGTTGGTGTCACACATAAATTTACAGGAAATGAAGAATACAAACACTGGAAATTAGGACAGCTGCTTCAAGTAGCACTGATAATTTAAAGTGTGCAGACAAAACTCTAATTTTAAAATGCACTGAAATGCAAAATGATATGCAAGGATTTTCTTGATACTGACAAGATACTTTGCTATTTGTGGCTGAGTGCTGAAAACCAAGCTTAGAAATTTAATCTGTGTGATGCTGAATTATAAGATTAGTTGAATTCATGACTTTCCCTTGTCTTTTATGTGACATTAAATTTAGTGCTAAGAAAAGAATGGGTATTTGACAATGAGAATAACACATCTGGAAAAATTGAGAGAACTATAAAAATATATAATTAAAACCTCCAATGTATTTGAACCATATTTCTATGTGCTTGTTTCCTAAAAAAATGTATTTATTTTTATAAGAAGATAAAAAAATTGTTCCTTTCCCCAGTATCTTACTGTTTTATACTATTAATCAGAATGCAAACTCAACACAACCAGGTGGTATAATGTGAAATTATTGTAAGGAAGACAGGGGTTATACTTGAATGGAATCGCAAAGATTTACTAATTTGTATCCATAGAAATTTGGGAATAAATTGTGGGAATAGATTTTAAAGTACTTTGGCAAGGAAATGAAACATAATTTTAGCTTGAAATGAACATATACATTATGAAGCAAATTTTGGCCCTTGATAATGAAAAGTCAGAAAGTGCATGTACAATACAGAGGAAGAATGATGGTCAATGGTAATGCCTTACATTTACCCACTCCCTCTTATATTTTTCTACTGAATTATAATAATTTGTCTTCCCCCATGCAATGAAATACTATGATTTTATAACAATCACCTCCATATGCTTTTGCTAGATTTAGAGTGTTAGTTGGAAAAGTTTCAAATGAAATGTTTTCCTGATATCAGCAAGAATGAGGGGATGTCAATGTCCACCAGGTCAAATCACAAAACTGAATCATCAGTTACAAAGTGGGAATGTGTATCAAAATAAGTTTCAAGGTGCATAGAAATCATCTCTAATGTAATAGTGCTTCTCATTTGCTTAATGAGTTAATGAATCACCTGCTTGTAATGTTAAATTATAGGTTTAGATTGAGTAGATCTGGGATGGGACCTCAGATTCTGCATTTCTAATAGTTCCTGAGTGATGCCCATCTCTTTCATGGGACTATAGTTTTGAGTATCAACGTCTCTTTCAAACTAATCTCTTTCTCTCTGAAGTTAATGGATTTTAAGTTTCTGAGAAATAACACACCAAATACTATTTTGATAATAATACACAAGCCAAGCACCCTATTTAATTTATATAATAAAAACTTTAAAAAACTACCTTTTGGATCCAATTAACAAAAAAAGTCTCTCATCATTATCCATGCCATTTCTGACATGTACTGTTTTATATCCAGTGGGCCTGCCCTCATCCAATTTCTAGAACCAATTGGTTTATAAAGTGATAGCATCTGGAAGGAAAGAAAGGCAGATTCACTGTTATAACCCCCTGAGTCCACAGCATTCATTCTGCTAGTCTCCCTTGGTGATATCTATGGTTATTTACTGTAGAAAGTAAAATCTCCAACTTTTTAGAGACTACTAGATACTTATTTATGTGACATTAATCTCCTAGCACCCAGACACATCATAGCCCACTATTCAGAGTGGCAGCCAGGAATGTAGGTGATTAATATATTTTTATTTGAATTGACTTCACAGTAGGTCCACTGGGTCCCAGAACTCATCATGGAGTTATTTCCCTAGTTCTTGAGTCTGAGATTAGAATTGCTATTCTCAGCAGCTGGAACAATTCCCACAATGCCTTTCTAACCTAGAGAGTGAGAACTGCCATTGTAGGAAGACCCAATTGAAAGCCTCCTCACCTCCCATTTCCTTGCCAAATAGTGCATCAAAAGCAGGACTGAATCCCTGGAGAAATGGCAGAGAACAGAGCCACTATCAAGGATTTAAAATCAAGTTCCCAGTTGATATCATAGAAAAAGAACTTTATGGATTTTATAAAATGACATGGTGTTATTATAAATCTACTTACATGGTGAATTCGATTTAATTTGCTATCTAGTTTGATTTCATCTACCCCCACTTGAATGCCCTTAATACCCCTCTCTTGTCTG
>VBSM01000361.1:55976357-56007142 GCA_008086735.1 Cheirogaleus medius | reverse complement strand
GCAGTGTTGTGTAACATGGTGTCAAGATTAGACAAGGTTTGCTTTAAGTAATTGTCTTGTTAAGATCCATGTATAACTGCAAATGGCCAAAAAACATATGAAAAAAATGTTCCATGTTACCAATCTTCAGAGAAATGTGAGTCAAAACCACAATGAGATAACATCTCACTCCAGTCAGAATGGCCATTGCTAAAAAGTAAAAACCAAAAAACAATAGATTTTGGATTGATACAATGAAAAGGTAATGCTTACACATTGTTGGTGGGAGTGGAAATTAGTACAACCTCCATGGAAAACAGTATGGAGATTTCTCAAAGAATTAAAAATAGATTTACCATTTGACCATTTGATCCAGCTATCCCACTACTGGATATCTACCAAAAGAAAAAGAACTCATTAGTTCAAAAAGATACCTGCACTCATATGTTTATCACAGCACAATTCACAATTGCAAAGATATAGAATCAACCTAAATGCCCATCAACTGATGAGTGGATAAAGAACATGTCATATATATACACCATGGAGTACTATACATCCATTAAAACAAATGAAATAGTATATTTTGCAGCAACTGAGATGCAGTTGGAGGCCATTATCCTAAGTGAAGTAACTCATAAATAGAAAACCAAATACTGCATGTTCTCACTTATAAGTGGAAGCTAAGTTTTGGATACCACAGGAGCATACAGAGTGGTATAATGGACACTAGGGACTAAGAATAAGGGAGGATGGGAGGGAGGTGTGGGAAGAAAAATTTCCTGTTGGGTACAATGTACACTATTGGGTGATGGGTACATTAGGAGCCCTGACTTCAGCACTGTACATATCATCCATGTAAGCCAAAACCATTTGTACCCCTAAACCTGCTGTAATTTTTAAAAAATCCACGTATAACTGATGGTAGGAGATATACTCCACCAAAATAAACAAGTTTGTCACATTAGTGAGGCCTCTAGGAGTCCAAATATCTAAGAGGGAAATATGGCCTACAAACTCCAGGAAAAGTTGTGTACCTTTTAGCACTTTACCACCAGGAATGAGCAATAGCCCTGGATGGGCCACACAGCTATTCTCATTTCCACCAGTATATGTTACTTCATGGGTATTCCCTATAGCCAATTCTCTCTCTCTCTCTCTCCCTCTCTCTTTCTTTCTCTCTCTCTCTCTCCCTCTCTCTTTCTCTCTCTCTCTCTGTCTTTCTCTCTCTCTCTCTTCCTCTCTCACTCACTCACACACACACACAAATAAAAAGCCTGAAATATGATATATAAAACACTGTAAATAATATGTTAGATACTAGAGAGAAATGGATCATTGCCATGTAAACGCTCACTCAATATTGGCACTGAAGGGCTTAGAGAAACCAAATCCCCTCCCCGCAGAAGTAAACACTTTAGGTAGTGAATCTAATTATCAAATATGCCCTGAAAGAGAAATAGATTGAGGTCACCACCTCTGTGATTCTCGGTCAACTCCAATACTCTGGGTAGGGCAGGAAGGATTAATAAGAAGCACACTGGAGGATCTCTGAATAGCAGAAGCTTTTGAGGAAGAACCTCTCTGATATCATTGCCAGAGGTTTGTAGCCATTAATCAATTTCTTTGTCCCCTCCTTCTACACACCCACCCTTCCAAGTCTCTGGTATGTATCATTCTATTCTCTATGTCTATAAGATCAAGATTTGTAGCTGCCACCTATGAGTGAGAACATGTGATATTTGTATTTCTGTGCCTGGTTCATTTTACTTCAGTTCCATCCATGTTGCTGCAAATGATAGAATTTCATTTTTTTAAAATGGATGGATAGTATTTTATTTTGTGTGTGTGTGTGTATCACATTTTCTTGATCCATTCATCTTATGATGGACACTTGGGTTGAATCCAAATCATTGCTATTTTGTTTTTGCTTTGCTTTGTTTTTTCTTTTCTTTTAAATGGTACAATAAAATTGAAGGTACAGGTATCCTTTAAATATACTGATTTATTTTCCTTTGGATAAATAGTTGTGGGATTGCTGGATAGTATAGTAGCTATATTTTTAGTTTTCTAAAATATATCTCCATAGTATTTTTCATAGTGGTTGTATTAATTTACATTCCCACCAACAGTGCATAAATTTTCTTTTCTCTGCATCCTCTCCAGCATCTGTTTTGTGTTTTTAACAGTAGCCTTTCTTATTATGGTCAGATGATATCTCATTATGGTTTTGATTTGCATTTCCCTGATGTTGAACATTTTTTCATATACTTCTTGAACATTTATATGTCTTCTTGTGAGAAATGTCTGTTCATGTCCTTTGCCCCTCTTTAATGGGATTATTTGGGATGTTTCTGTTGTTGTTGAGCTATTTGAGTTCCTTGTATATTCTTGGATATTAGTCTCCTGTTGGATGAGTAGTTTGCAAATATCTCCTTCCTTTCAAAATGGTGTCTCTTCATTTTGTTGTTTCTTTTGCTATGTAGAAGCTTTTTAGTTTAATATAGTCCCATTTTTTTTTTTGTTTTTGTTGCCTATGCTTTTGAGATCTTAGCCATATAATCTTTGCCTGGCCCACTGTCCTAACAACTTTTCCCTGTTTTCATTTTGTAGTTTTACAGTTTTGAGTCTTACATTTAAGTCTTTTAACTATTTTAAGTTGATTTTTATATATGGTTACAGATAGGGGTCTAGTTTCATTCATCTGTATATAATTATCGAGTTTTTCCAGCATTATTTATTGAAGAAGGTGTCCTGTCCCCAAGGTATATTCTTGGTGGCTTTGATAAAGGTCAGTTTGCTGTAAATATGTGGATTTATTTCTGTGTTCTCTATTCGATTCCATTTGTCTAGGTGTCTGTTATTTTTTTGTGTCTATTTTTTTACTAACATAATGCTATTTTGGTTGCTATTGCTCTGTAATGTGTTCTGAAGTTAAATAGTGTAATGCCTCCAGCTTTGTTCTTTTTGCTCAGGATTGCTTTGGTTATTCTGCCCCTTATTTGGTTTTATATACTTTTTAGGAATTTTTTCTATTACTGTGAAAAATGATGTTGATATTTTGATAGGATTGAATTAAATATGTAGGTTGCTTTGGGCAGTATGGTCATTTTAATGATGTTAATTCCTTTGATCCATGAACATGGATGTTTTTCCATTTTTTGTGTCATCTACAGTTTAAGTTTTGGGGTAAGGAAAAATGGTAAAATAAGGATAAATTGGGAGCTCAGATTCCACCAGACTGCATCATGCTCTGGGGCCCAACAGCCCCTGAATCTCCACATCCCTGAAGCCCCGCTGACATCACGTCCCCAACACAGGCATCACCCTGGAAGTCTACAGCTGAGCAAGGCTAGTTGGACCCAGCCATTCAGAAGGATCCCAGTACTCTAGCCTGTGCAGTGTCCTACACTCCAGGGAATGGGCAGGGCAGTTCATCTGAGAGGCTGCCCCCAGGGCAAAGGGTGATAAATACTGTGTTCCACAGAGTCTGAAAGCCCCCTGCCTGGGTCTGCTGATACTGACAGCAACCCAGGCCCCCACTGTGGCAAGAAGACTGGGGGTACCAGTGGGGGCTTGGCACCAGCCCTCAACTATAGGAGTACCTCACCTGGGGGTCTGGGAATTGACCCACCCATCCACCACTGCTGGTGTCTGTGCACTCCTCTCAGGTACCTGAGGATCAGCACAACTAGCCTTCCACTAGCACCACCCCCGGATCATAACCACTTATACCACCTGGGGCTTGGAGACTGGCCTGCCCAATCTGTTGTAACCACCACTAACACCAGTGCAGGTTGTCTGGGAGCCCCAGGGTTGTCCTGCCATTGCTACTGCCATCATGCTGCCTAAGGACACCCAATGACCCACCTACAACTTAACAGCAAAAAAACCAAAACAAAACAAAAAAAGAAATAATCCCATTGAAAAGTGGGCAAAGAACCTGAATAGACATTTCTGAAAAGAAGACATACAAATGGCCAACAGGTGTATGAAAATATGTTCAGCATCACTAATCATTAGGAAAATTCAAATTAAAACCTCCATGAGATATCATCTTACCCCAGTTAGAATGGCTATTATCAAGAAAACAAAAAACAGCAAATGCTGGCCAGGATGCAGAGAAAAGGGGAACACTTATATACAACCCAGCAATCTAGTATTTATCCATTATTTTGATAAATACTGAGTTTTACCCAAAGGAAAGAAAATCAGCATATTAAAGTGATACTTGTGCCCCTTGTACAGTAATACTTGAATTACTGTAGCATTATTCACAATAGAAAAGATATGGAATTAAACTAAATGTTCACTAAAAGATGAAAAGATCAAGAAAATATGTATGTATGGAATACTATCTATCCATAAAAATGAAATAAAGCCTGTCTTTTTCAGCAACATGGATAGAACTGGAGGTCATTATATTATATTAAATAAGCCAGGCACAGAAAGATAAATATCACATGTTCTCACTCATATGTGGGAACCAAAGAAGTGGATCTCATAGAGGTAGAGAGTAGAATAATAGTTAACTACAGGCTGGGAAAGGTAGGGATGCGGAGGATGAAGAGAGGTTGATTAAAAGGTACAAACATACAATTGGATAGAAGGAATAAATTTTAGTGCTTGATAGCACACAAAGGTGGCTATAGTTAGCAATAGTATGTTGAATATTTCAAATAGATAGAAGATTTGAAATATTCCCAACACGAAGAAATAATAAATGTTTGAGATGATGGATATCCTAAATACCCTGTTTGGATCATTATATACCTTATGCATGTATCAAAATATCACAGGTATCCCATCATTATGTATAATTATTATGTATCAATAAAAAAACTTTGAAAAGAACCTTGATTTGGCAACTTTATGATAGGCTAACAGATAATGTGATAAATAATAGAAATTAAATAAAAATTAACAAAATAATTTAAAAATAAAATAAATAAATAGAAATTACCTTTATCTTTAAAATGTTTACAGTATAAAAGTACAGATGCAGTTCTATTACCACAATGAAGTATATTAAGTGATAAGAGTATACAATACTGCTATTGGAGTACAGGGAATGGCATATAAATCAACAGGAGGGAATAAGACAGGTTTCCCAGAGAAGATATTATAATCTGATTTTCAAAGGATGCACAAAATTTAGTTAAGTGGACAAGTAGGAAGCATGACAGTATAAGAAAAACAAATTTTATTATGAAAGAACTTGATAAAGTTAGAGAATAGAAAGCAGGCTAGAATAAATTGAGTCTACACTTCTTCCTCTTAACAAACACATTCATATTTCAAAATCTTTGAAAAGTGATGTCTAAAAGGTTCATTTACTCAACTGCAGTTCATGAATTCTAAATGTATTTTTCCATTACAATCTAAGTTGCTTTGTAGTATATGCCTTGCATTTTGCATATAAGGGCATGACTAAATGACTAAATGTGCATGTATACACATACATACATATATATTGATAAAACTTTATTTAATCATAACATAAATAAGCATTAATTATATCCAATTATGTCTAGTGTGTAGATGAAGTCTAACCCGAATGTTGTACATTAGTTAGTAGCCTAAATTATTCATACTGTAATGAAATGTTTCTTCCATTATTCTTTATTTGAAAAGCAAACTTTTATTGCTTTTGGTTGCATATTTATATCCGTGGGTAATTTTGTTGTATAAGTATATGCTATATTTTATGTTTCTATTTAATATGTATGATAGGATTCTGGGAGAAATTTTTATATTTTTTAAAAAATTTTTGTGTTTGAGATCTTATTTTTTATGCATTGTATTGTTTTGAACATTAATTAATAGAAATGAAGCCTTTATTTTATAGAAACTATTTCCAAAAAGTAAATTCTTCTTGAGATATCATTTTATCTAGTCCTTTAAAAAAATCATGACTGTTTGATATATTTGTCTTTCAGGGAGAGGCGGCTCTTCATATTTTTCTTTAAAATTAAAAATTTAAATTTTCCAAATCAATATGCTTTCTTATTATAAGCTCAGTTAGTTGCCAATTAATTGCCTGTTTATCTAGCAATTTAAAATATATATAGAAGTTGCAAACATCATAGGATGTTTGATTATTTTAATTCTACACAAAGAAACAAAGGTAGTAAAGAAGAATTTGTAAGTATTAGAATTGTTTAAATCCTTCATCTATTTAGTCAAATTTTCTGAGAATCTATTTTTAGCTTTACAATTTAAAACCTGCTAATAGAAATTTTGAACTAAATTTAATACAGTTGATGAAAATGAGAATCTCTTTGATATTTCTATACCATTCTTTAGCAGAATCTAATTGGCCCCTCTTGTCCACAGTTTTCCTTTCAGTGGTTTGTTACTTGCAGTCTAAAAACATAACAGACAAATAGAAAATTCCAAAATAAATAATTCATACTTTTTAAATTGCACACTGTTTCCAGGAGCATGATGAAATCTGGGGGCTGTCCCACTTTGTCCACCCAGGATGTGACTCTCCCTTTGTCCAGCATATCCATGCCCTATACCCTACTTGACTGTTAGTTGGTCGTCAGATCAACCATGTGGTACTGAAGTTCTTGTGTTCAAGTAACCCTTAATTTAGTTAGTAATGGCCCCAAAGTGCAAGAGTAGTGACGCTGGAAATTCTGATATGTCCAAGAGGAGCCGTAAAGCATTTCCTTTAAGAGAAAAGGTGAAAATTTATTATAAGTATAGGAATAAACATACTATATATAGGGTTCAGAATGATCCTTGGTTTCAACCATCCACCCAGAGTTGTGGAGTGTATCCCTCCCCCACAGATCAGCAGGGAATACTGTACTTGAATCAAAGTGGGCACTCAATAAACATCCATTGGAGGCATAAGTAAATAATGGTAATAATGCTCTCTCCATCTGTGTCATTTAAATCTTCAATGAAGCCCAGCTCTCATGAGCCACTCTCAGTAGATATTAAATGAATTCCAGGAGAAATGAGTGATTATTCAATGTTATGTGACAAGCTCCATTGTGTCAATTGATATACAGAGAGAAATAGAAATTACCTCCCTGCTGGCAGCATATTCTCAGATAATTCTGTGTTACTAATTAATTGTTCCTGGTTTGAAGAACTATGGCTTTTCCTACCTGCTGTCCTCTATCTGCTGATATACGTTATCTTTTCTTTAGTTGGCTTACAGTTTAAAAACACTGACATCCTATGCTAGTTTCCACAGTCTTAAATTTCTTTAGATGAGGAAAATTCTTGTTTTAGTAGAATTTAGCGCCTAGATGGACCAGTAGTTTGGACTATTTATTAAATGTAATCTTTCTTCCATTTGATGTCTGGGGCTGAATTTCATGTCTCTTAAGACCTGGATCATTATAATTTAGATCAAGTTAGATGGAAAGAAAACAATTGTCAATCACCTCAAAAGGCAGGAAAGGACAACCAATCCTGCCAGGAAAAAGGCAGGACAAACTAGTGAGCTTATAAAAGGCAGCCTGTGCTCAGTTTTGGGGGTCTTTCTACACTGGTGGAGACTGAGGTGTTCCACTCTCTCTAGAATGTATTTTCACTTTTTATAGCTTCCTTCTTCACTTTCACTTTGTATAGCTTCTTTCTTTTTCCTGTGTGGAATTGCTCTGTGTGTGATAGCTCCGTCGTGGGCTCAACTCAGTACCAGTACTCATTCTTGACACTGGGAACTGGGGGACCAGGGAATATCCAGATGAACTTAACCCTAATTTCTCTTTCTCAGCAGGTTATTTTATTTGTGTTCTTACTTTTGGGGCCACTGATCACTTTCTCTCATTTCTTTGTGAAACTTCTACCTAATTCTTTACTGGACTGTGGATCTGGCCAGGCTAGATCTGGGACTGTACGTCTATATGCACATGCAATTTGAAATTTGCTATATTCTCCTTCTCTTGTTTTTACTATAGACATAGACTACATACTGTTTTAATTGTCTAATTTTTAATCTGTTTTTGTTATTCTATATAGGAATTTTTATTACGTGTTCATCATTATTCTACATGAAACTCACTGAAATGCTTTCTCCATCTCTTTCTCTTATTTTTATAGACATATTTTTTTCATATCATTTGCCTATCTGTAAAGAATGTTAAAACCCAAACAAAAATACTCCCTCTCAGGAGCCCCTACACCCCTCCAGGTATCCCTTTGATTCTCTCCTTCCATTCATAACTAAATTCCTTATTTTTCTCAATTTTTCATTCACTTGTCATCATACCTCATTATGGCTTTATCTCAACTTACTTCACAGAAATAGTTTTGCTAATTCCCCAGAGCTCCACCTTGTTTTTTTTTTTTTAAGGTTTTCCTTGATTTTCCAGCAATATTCATTCAGTATTCATGGCATTATCACTATTAAGATGATTTCTTTTTTTTTTTCCAAACTTCTGTGAAACAACTTTCTTTAATGTAATACCTACCTTTCTCCTTATACCGTCAGGGTCTCATTTTGTGCTTAATTATCCCCTACTTAGCTTTTAAGCATTTAGTTAATTATGGTTTGATCCTAGATCCTCTTCTCTTCCTATAACATATACTTTTGGGGAGATGACAATTGCCTAAAACTTTGATTACTGCATTACTAGTTAATATTCAGAATGAAATTTGCAGTTTTCTGTTGCCTTTGTGTAACTCTAAAGTATTCATACTTTAAATGTTCTACGCTATTCTTATCATCTTATTGTCATATTATCTTATTATTCTTGCTATCTCACCCCTAAATTTATTTTTCTCAGTTTTTCCTATTGAATATATAATCATCACATTATTTATTAAGCCAGAAACCTCAGAGATATTCATGACACTTCATTTTTTCTATTATCCATAATACTTTATTTTCTTACAGCACTATGCAATATTCACCAAATCCTATGATATTTACAACCTAGGCATCTCTCTAATTCATATGTTTTCCTTTATTTACACCCCAGTACTCTATTCTAAATTATCATAATCTCACCTCTGGATTCTTACACTGCTCTCTCAAGTGGTTTCCTAATGTGTTGTTGTCTTGCATTCTTCTAATTTATTCTCTACATTGCTGTCAGGATTTTTAAAATCTAAATCTGGTTATGTCATCCCCTCACAACAAGATTAAAACAAATGAAAAGCTGACCATTTAAAGATGCTAAAGATGATAATCCACAATGACCATTAGTCCCTTGCATTGTTTGACCTCTCTCTGTTTAATTTGATCTCCCATTACATCACTTTCTTTCTCATATATGGCAAAATTGGTTTTCAAGCTTCAAGAACTGTCCATATTTGATAATTCTAGATAATCATGGAAACCATGGGGATAAATAAAAGCATTATACATCTATATTCATTATATGTCAACTCTCTCCAGTAGAGTAAGGTAAGGTGAATCTTTTTCAGATTATCAACCAAGACAGAAAGAGCATATATGATTCTTATTGTGTAAATACACGTTTCAGAATATATTTCATGTAGTATTCAGATGTCAGACACCTGCTTGCCTGGGTGACTGATGTTTGGCCTGTGGTTCTAAGTCTGTTAATACAGTGACTATAGAACTCCATCTGTAAGGTTGGTTCCAAAGACTGGCAGGTACAAAATAGTACTATATCTCAGTACATTTTATAGGTTTTATGGTGAATACTTTTCTTTAACAAAGTCTTAATAGTGGGAACAGCAGAGGAACAAGCCGGACAACCATTAATATTTTCTTGTTTCCCCAGCAAGACAGAGAATGACCCACTTTTAATATTCAATGCCAATGCATTCAAAGGAATTAAAAAATGCCAATACCTTCTATTCCACAATGAATTTATTCCCACACTTTTACATCTCAACTGAATATATAACAACTCTGATAAAATATGTCGATGTAAAACTTATTGCCCTTAAAAGAATTAGACACCCACTTCCCCACTCCTAATTCTCCTTTAGAAGCATCATAATATAATGCACTTAAAATGTCCATAATATTACTACTAGCTACAACATATCATACCATTTGGAAGACTGGTAAAAAGATTGTGGCAACAACGAGGCAGTAATTTGCACAGCAAACAGGAAGTCTGAAGAGATCTTATTTGACATCAGAGGCAGGATGTATGTGTCGGGTCATTTCAGGTTGGCTATGGAAACAACTTTTGATAACTTCTCAACACTCACTGTCCTGTGGATCAGGCAGTTAAGAGTAGATCAGTTTTGTAATCTGTTTTGTTTCAACAAGATAAATACAAAACAATAATTAACACTCCACAGGTATATTTAGTTCTCAAAGTTTTTTTATAAGCTTGAATCATAAAGGGACTCATATTAACTTTAAATAACAATACGATCATCCAAACTTCAGGCCTGGAAAGCAGCCTGGGATAAGTGATGCCTGTCACAACGCAGCTCTACTAAATGTGGGAAGGTAGACAACAGCAATATTCCCAACAGCTGCGGAGTGCTGAACTGTCACAAGATGACACAGTGGTGACAGGCAGAATAAATTCTTTTAAGAATATGCTGAAATGAAGCATGACTTCAGATATGTGGAAAAGCCTAGGAAATAATGAAAGACCAACTCCAAATGAGGTAGTTCTTAAAAATCCTATAATAAAAGATAAGTATGACTAGGCTAAATGTCACTAAGATCTGTAAAACTAAGATAGCATTTGCTTGTTTGCAGAAAAACGGTTGTTGGTCATTCATCTGTCTTTTCAAGTTTGTCCATGTGCATATACATTTTCTGTTTTGAATATATGAAAATTTCTTTCAGTTTGAGATTTTTTGGTTTGGTTTTTTAGGTATGTTTCCTCTATTTTGAAGCACAGTAAATAACACTTACTTAAATTTGTTTTGGACAAAATATCCAGTATTCCTGCAAACCATCCTGGAAGAATAGTCTTTTAATACTTTTTTATGATTAATTTTGTCAATGATAAGAATGTCTTCTCTATCTGACAGTTACACTTTATCTTTTCAGTAAATTCATTTTCTCTTTTGGAAAATTGACAAGGAGTACATCCATATCTCTTGTAGTTAATGGCTGTTATCACTCTAGTTTTACAGATGATAGATATTCTTCTAAATATTCTCAAGGGTGATCTTTATTGTCAGTGTTTACTTGCTGTCACTCCTGAATTTGGGTATGGTTGATAGAATTGCAACAGTGAAGCAAGAAAATTCCCCCACACTATTTTTTAGCATGTCCAAGATTTTACAATATTTTATATTAATAATGTTATCAACAAAATATGTGATATTCTACCAAGTTATTCATAAGAGCTATAACAGTATGCAAAACCATAAAAGAATAGCAAAAATAAATCTTATAAAGTTTTTTTTCATGGTATTGAGTGAAATAGATGCTTTTAGTATTCAAAAAAATAAGATATGGCAAATCATGTAAAATTATATTTACAGTGAATTTTTCTTAGTTAAAACATTTTTTTAAGTGGAATATGAAAGTCGAAGAGAGTCCAATCTAGTTCAATGTTTTAATTTTAATATGAACTACTAGAGAAACGATGGGGATATGTCTATTTCATATTACTTTTTCAATATGTTTCCACAAACAAATTTCTCAAGTATATCCATTATGCATGGCAAAGCATCACCTCTTTGTAATCGTAATCTCTAAGGGTTCAGGTTGACAAATATTTATTCATGGGAATCTTAGGATATAGTGTCTGTGAATTCCCAGATAAGAACATAAATCTGTAGCATAACAAACACAGTGTTTCACCATAAGCTATAGGAAGGGAAATGCTACTGAATGTAACATATAGCATTCAAGTCTTCACAGTAACATTGTTAAAAAATAGTCTTAATGTTTTGAGAGAGATTTTCTCTGAAATACTCTATATTAAATATATATAATACTCTATATTAAATAAGTGCTAAATATTCTGTTTGAAATAATATCACATCCTTTCCTGTGGTGGCCAAATAGAGTGGTAATATTGCTTTATTCACTGATCATCTTGAAAATATAACCTCCAAATTCTCTTCTGTACTGAAATGTAGTAACCATGACATATAATATGATCAGAGCTATATATTTGTGGTTGTGGTACTGCTAACTTCAATTTGTCTTAACACTAATATTTTATGTTGTGATATTCATCTGGATTTTAGTCAAATTTCAGTTTGTTGAAGAGGAGAAAGTATAAATTTATATGTAGTTTCAATGTTTTAAGCTATAGATTTTTAAAGAAAATTTAAATTATAAGTAAAAGTATGTTTGTTTTCATATCACACTTTAATAATACTTAATTTTGTGTATATATTGCATAAATCCTTATTACTTAGAATTATTATCATGTTAAGTTATAAATCAGATGTGAAAGCACTGATTTAGAAATTACTCTTTAACCACAATGAAAGTCATTGGTCCTGAAATACCTAGTCTTACAGTAGCTGGAAGTTATTCCCATATCACAAAATATAATTCTCAGCATGGAGATCATATGGAATCAATAAGCAGCATATTCATTGAATACTGTAAAAACAATGGATCTTTGAATATATTTAAAAAACACTAAATTTCAAGTTTTGTATAACTGTGGAATAAAACTTTGACACATAAAAGTTTATAGATGCAAAATACATTCAACTTTTCATAGTGGAAAACTTCTGTATGTGTTAATAAATGCATATTATTCAAACATTTTCCGGTCGAAGAATATGCATCTATTGATAAAATCAGTTTATATGACAAAATTACTCAAAATGTAAGCTATTGTTTCACAAATAATCCAAAAATATGATTATAAAAGACAAAGATGCCACTGCTTAGTCTAATATAATATCATCAAGTTTTTCATCTATGAATAACATAATCATCTATTTTTGACTAATTTAATTAGGAATGTAAAGTAATTTGCCCTTTGGCAGGGTTATTTGTGGGTTTAATTCATGAGCCTTTAACTTTCATATAATCTATTATATTTTTATGATCTATCTCAAGGAAACACAAGCTACAAAGCACATAACTCTAAAGAAAGATTGTCAAGGTATTAAACAAACTTCTCAATTGTTCAAACACTGATGGTGACCATTCAAGTCTCTATAGAACTTGTCCCTCAATGTGTAAAGACCAAATGAGTGCAGATATAACTAAACTCAACCTTTCAGTTAGATGGGGAAGAATCATATGGTAAAAAGGTCCTTGCAGTGTTTGTTCCAAGCTGACAATTTCCAAGGTGGAAGTCATGGACCCTGACTTGTTGCAGGTCCCTGTGTTCCTTTTCTGCTACTCTGGCTCTAGCTAGGGATTTTCAGGGACAATTTAGTCCATTTACTCAGGACCATTCTTTTGCTGCTGCTAATGGAAGCCAGAAATGAGGCTGGCTGGCCACCATTTCCACTAATGACTTTCTATCATTTCTATTATGAAAATGGAAGGGGGGAAGGTAGAAGAAAGCAATCATACTTGTTCTTTTTTTTTATCCCACACATTTTTTAATTGACAGATAAAGTTGTATGTATTTACTGTATAAAATATGATGCTTTCAAGAATATATGCTTTGTGGAATGACTGAATCCAGTTAATTAACATATGTATTACATCACTTATCATGTTTGTGCTGAGAACACTTTATATCAAATATCTTAGCATTTTTCAAGAATACAATATGTTGTTAACTATAGTCACCATGAATAGTCCTCTTGAACTTATTTCTCATATCTCACTGAAATTTTGTATCCATTGACCAGCATCTATCTCCCCAACATCCCCTTCCTCTAGCCACCATCATCCTAGTTCTATTAATAGTAACTGCCATACTACTTTCTACTTTTATAAGATCAACTTTTTTTAGGTTCCACATATGGGTACAAGCAGTATTTGGCTTTCTGTGCATGGTTTATTTCACTTAATATCTTCCAGGTTCATCTATGTTGTTGCAAATGAATAGACTCCATTCTTGTTGTGGTGAATAGTATTCCATTCTGTATATATACCATATTTTCTTAAAAGTATGGTATCAGAAAGCAATTGACATTTACTAAGTTAAAATATTCTACCTATTGTTGTTTTGGAGAGAGCATAGAATTACGTTTCCTGGCTGCAGAAACGAGAATTTGTACTTCACTAACTCTTTCCTACTTTGGAACTTTTGTTTTTGTATTTTGAAGAAATATTATATTCCCAAGATATAAAACATATACCCATATGTGAATGGAAGGAAAAAAATATATCTTAAAAAAATATAAAAGGAGCCATCGTATCTATTCCTGAATTTGTGTAATCCTTGGTTGGTTAACTTCCAAGTGGAACCTCAGAAGTCATGCCATGCAGAAATGGTGTGTGTGTGTGTGTGTGTGTGTGTGAGAGAGAGAGAGAGAGAGAGAGAGAGAGAGAGAGAGAGACTTTTGCTTTTTAAATGTGAAATAATTGAGTTGTATTCTAGAAATCCTAAAGTCCTCTGTATTTTAAAATTTATAGATATGATAAAGCTTTCCACAAGGCTAATTAAATATATATAAAATATTTTGGTATTTTGCTTCTAGTGGCTGTTTTGTTTAACTGCCTAATGGAACTCTTTAATGGACTCCCGTGTGTAAATGTATGTTTATTTTATAATTTTTATAATTATTACAAATAAAAACTGAGTTTACAAAATTGATCCAGCTATTTAGGAAAGTTTTGGCATCCATTACCATGTGTTATCATCCAGGCTAGCCGCTCTCTTAAATAGAAAACTGAGAAACGGATACAATATTGGTATATTATCCTAAAGGAATGCATCTTTCTCTATAAACAGATAAAGACTTAATATAGCCAATATATAAGTACAAACTCCCATAATATAGATTTAGGAAAGGTAGACTTTTGTGTTCTTTTTTTCTTTTTTAATTTGGAAGAGATTCTTAGACAATAGGTAGTCACCATCACATTGAGGGAGCCAAATAAAGGTTAATAAAACCATATATCCAGCCCAAGCAGGAGTGATTTTTATATTCTTTACTTATCTTATAAAGTCACATTGCAATTCTCCTCCATTGATCTAAGATTTCTTTGAATGCTTTGATAATCTGTCTTCAGGGTTAATTATTTACCTGTTATCTTCAGAAAGTTAATGCCTTGGTCATCTATCATTGTGATTGTTGACTTTTCTTTTTTTTTTTGGCAGAGTCTCATTCTGTTGCCCGGGCTAGAGTGCCGTGGCATCAGCCTAGCTCACAGCAACCTCAAACTCCTGGGCTCAAGCAATCCTCCTGCCTCAGCCTCCTGAGTTGCTGGGACTACAGGCATGCACCACCATACACGGCTAATTTTTTCTATGTATTTTTAGTTGTCCAATTAATTTATTTCTATTTTCAGTAGAGACGGAGTCTCACTCTTGCTCTGGCTGGTTTCGAACTCCTGACCTCGAGCGATCCTCCTGCTTCGGCCTTCCAGAGTGCTAGGATTACAGGCGTGAGCCACGGCGCCCGACCTAGTGATTGTTGACTTTTTGAATATTGAATTGCTGATATTTATTTCCTCCTGGAAAGCAATTGCATTTATATTTGATTTTTTGACATGTGAACGAAAATGAAACAAAACAGCAGGATAATGAACATCCAATTCTAAGTTAATTGTGGCACTGTACATAATTTGTATACATGAATTCTGTTTTAGCATATAATTTGGTGTGAGTTGAGCTTCACTAAATCTAAACTAGGTTTCTCATATTAAAAAATCACCCTATTTTTATCCATTTATTCATTGTAAACATGCCATTTTTGAAGGTCATTGGGTAAATGTACATAAATAACTTTATAAAATCAAAATAAGTTCAAGGAGTAAAATTATTTTATAAAATAAAACATGTAGAATAATTTCTTAACAAGCTTTGAGACAAGAACGAAGGTTAAGCTTATCACTAAAATAAGTATCCGCACTCTTGAAACAAAGCAAATGGACTGTACATAAACAGATTTAATTTAGGAGTGCACATTTGAGCTCATCAGCTCCTTGCCCCTCACAAAAATATCTACATCTCTTAAAACATATGTGCTGCAGTATATTGTTTGTGTATCTGTAATACTCATGATACTTATCTGCTGTATTGTTACATACATGTTTTTATAATATATATTAAAATAAATAAATAGCTCTGGTCAAGTTATATCAAAATAGCTATACCAAAGATTGCTATTTTGTGTTAGTTTATCACATAAGCTACTTGAATATAAGAAGTCTCATGCATAAATATTAGTGACAAGCGCCTGACTTACTGGTATTTTATGAATCAGTGTGATATGGAGGAAGCACATAAATTTGGAACAAAAATGCCTGGGCTTAAAACATTTATGCTGCTCATACTAGTTATTTCCTCTTGGATATATTTCTTAATCCTTCGTAGCCTTAACCTCCTTGTCTGTAAATTGTTATCAAAGTTGTTAGGTGAATGGTGTGGTCAACTCAAATTCACCATAAATCTAATGAAATTTAAGGTTTAGTGTTCCTTACTTGCATATGACACACTAAGGTCTTGGGAAAAACTGAAGCAATGTATTCATATGGTTATACAATTTTAGAAAATTTGCAAGTAAAAGGCATTTATTTTTGCCATATGTTAAGACTGTTGATCTACTCTTATTTTCTTTTCAGTACATTCCCTCACCTGATGGGGGAGAATCATAGGGGCTGTGGCAATTTTTGTATCTTGCCAATAAAAAAGTTGCATTGGGGAATACATTTAGTTTGGCTTTATTAGACTGTATTTACTTTGTTCACTGTGAATTCTGCTATTAGTTGAGTTTTTTTGTATGTATGCTTTTTAAAAATTTGTATGCCAAACTACATAAACTTTGCAAGTCATAAAATCCATAGTATCCATCCTGGATGCAATTACTATATGTGGTTGAAAGATCACCTAGAAGTTAATTTTCAACAGGAAGTAAACTAAGCCAAAGAAGATATGGTAAGATATAAAGGGTAATCCCTTATTTAAAAACATTTAAGTTTAGACTGCAATAAGGTCTATATAATGGTTTCAGTAATTCCAACTTTGATCCTCGTCCCCAGTCAGTTAGGTTAGTTGAGAGTGAAGGTGAAAAGGCGTTATTTGTATATTCTTTCCCTACTGAGGAGGAAGAGTAGGTTTGATTTTTATTGTCCTACTGCTGTTTAGCTGTCTTTGACCTCAGGGAAGACTCCAATACACCACAGTACCAGTAGCACCCTCCCTCCCACATTGTATACCCATTCCAAAGACGTTATCCGTACTTATCCCAGCATATGTTCCCTCCTAGAAAGGCTAAAGAGAGCAGCTCTTTTTTTTATATGTATACACAATAGTGAGAGGAGGGTCGAGTTAAAGTAGAGGAAAGGCTTCCATTGGACACTGAGTTCAGGTTCATTGTTTTCTGGTCACGCAACTCACTCTCTGTGACATGTGTGAGCTTGCTCACATACAGAAATAGTCTCACCAAGTCATTATTGAGCTGAAAAGGAAATCACAATTACAATTCAAGGAACTCACTGATTTTTTTTTTTATTTGAGCATATTATGGGGGTACAAATGTTTAGGTTACATACATTGCTCTTGCCCCACCCGAGTCAGAGCTTCAAGTGTGTCCATCCCCCAGACGGTGCGCACCGCACCCATTGGGTGTGTACATACCCACCCCCTCCTCCCCCTCCCACCTGCCCAACACCCAATGAAAGTTACTACTATATGTGCACTTAAGTGTTGATCAGTTATTATCAATTTGATGGTGAGTACATGCGGTGCTTGTTTTTCCGTGATACCTCACTTAGTAAAATGGGCTCCAGCTCTATTCAGGATAATACAAGAGGTGCTAAATCACCATTGTTTTTTGTGGCTGAGTAGAACATCTTCTAACATTTTACAATTATTCTTTTTGAAAATTGATGCTTACCAAACATCAATATGAAAATACAGTTAAATTATACAATATAGAATGCAAGCAAAGATTGAGTTTTGAAAGCAGCTCATCTAAAATATATGAATTTCAACATAATTTTTATCATTATACTTTTAATTAAATTAATATTTAAAGGAAAATAATATAGTCACAGAATGTGGTATATGTATACCATGGAGTTCTACTAAGCCACAAAAAACAGTGGTGATCTAGGACCTCTTGTATTATTCTGGATAGAGCTGGAGCCCATTGTATGAAGTGAAGTATCACAAGAATGGAAAAACAAGCACCACAGGTAATCACCATCAAATTGGTATTTACTGATCAACACTTAGACGTGCACATTTAGTAGTAACATTCATGGGGTGTAAGGCAGGTGGGAGGAGGGAAGAGGGGATAGGTTTATTCACAACTAATGGGTACAGTGCGCACCTTCGGGGGATGGACATGCTTGAAGCTCTGACTCAGGTAGGGCAAGGCAATATATGTAACTTATATGTAACATTCGTACACCCATAATATGCCTAAATAAATAAAAATAAAATTAAAAAATTAAAAAAATTAATATATCTATTGGCCTTTAAATCAAATGAATGATTAAAAATTCTTAGAAGGAAATCAAATTGATAGTATTTGTTTTAAATATATATATATACACAGATGCACTCTTATTACTGATTAAATTATAGAATCTCTTGTCACTGTTGACAACATATAATATTGAATACTAGAAAATTCATTAAGATGATGTTGAATGCAAGTCTCACGATCAGCAGCCTACCTTTGTTATAAAATTTAATTTTAAAATCATTTTCTCTTTTAATTTTATATACAATAAAATTAAATTAAAAAAATCTAAAAAGTATCTTGGCCTTTGCATTGGTGTATCGGATTGATAAAATATTGATTTATAAATAATTAATACCTTAAGATATTTTTTAAACCTAGCATGGTTCTTGTAGAAGTATTACAGAATATTTGCAATAAATATTTTATACATTTTTGTGAATAAATATGTAGCTATTACTATGTCTTTTACCTTACTAAGAATGAGTGACATAGTAGAATGTAGGTCAGAACAATTGATAAAATTTACACCATTTTCTTTATTTTAATTATTTTCTACAAAATGTACTGGGTTTCTTTATGTTTGTTTTAACATCTTTGTCAGATGAATTGAAACACACAGTGCAATAAATTGTAACAGTATTAAGTTCTTTAATAATGCATTCTTCTGAAGAAAGAAAGGAAAACTACAGAAAATTAATTCATTCTCCTGGCAATTATGAAATCACAGTGTAATGAAAATAGAATAAGGGACCAAGTATATTAGTCTACTGAAATGAAATGAAGTAATATGAAATGAGATCATGATTAGAAATTAACCTGTACTTAGAGTCCTAAGACCTTCATTTTTTAACTCCTCTTTCACACCTATATTAAAAATAATTCTAAGTTTTATTCAATGTATGGGATATGCAGGTGCAATTTGCATCTTTTTTGAGAACAATTTAATTTATCTTAATTTATTTAATGCTGGTACTTTGCACATATGAGCAGAGGTAAAATTCTTTATACTTATTTATTTAGGATATTTTACTATTACATCGTTCACTGACAAAAATAGTGATTGCTACAAATGTGTTTACAAAGACAAAATTTAGAAAGCACATGTTATTTTCAACCAAGATATTATGCAATGATTGACGAGATATGAAGGCTTATAATTTTAAAGATAGATGATTTTATTTTTCAAAATTGTTTCAGAAACTCTAGAAGATGAGAGATTTTAAAACCAGGAAAGGATGCAAATATTATGTTACACCTTTGTGAGTAAAAATAAATGATATATCAAACAAATTAATTTTCAAAAACCATTTTAATAGTGATATTTTCATGTTTCAGAGAAAATAATTATGATGTATTTAAAGTAGCAAGGACTTAAGCGTTGCTTTTCCATATAATTATAGGAATTCATGTACGTATGTGTATTATGACTTGTACTGTTTATCTTTACTACTCTAATGTAAAATTCTGTTACTTGAAATTTTGACTTTTCATTGTAGAAAAATTAAACACGCAAGAAAATTAACACCAAAACACTTAGGTATTATATTACATTTAAATCATCTTCTTTTTTAAATGTATAATCTATGTTAGGGAATCCAGTGTATTTTTAAATAACCCCCTATTTTTATTTTTTCAATTGATTTATTAAAATTATACCTTAATATTATTTCATTGTGACAAATCTAAGATTATACGAACACGTGGGGTTAAACACTGAACTTCATCTACAAAAAATAAACAAAAAAAATTACCAATTAATAGCCTCAGAAGTAATATTACACATATCATTCTGAAAATTATACATAGAGTTATCTTAGAGGTCCTTTTGTCTGTAAAGTTCTATTTTATAATTGCTACTGACATTTTCATAAAATGGATTATTATATCTATTTTTATATTAAATTTAATGCAATGTAAAAATGGTTTTTATAGTAAATAATTCTATAATAAATATTGTTTTTTTCATTTTTCATTATATTCAATGTTCCAAGGAACCATTTTACATTTATCTTTTTGCTTACATGTGATCATTTTTATAGGATAAAATACTAGAATTATAAATGCTGGCTCAATGATTATGCACATTAAAATTTTTGTTTGACATTTCTAGGTTGCTCTCCTAAACATGTTATTAATGTTCATTCTCAGGAACAAGATATGGCAGTACCTATTTCAGCACAAGCTTTGTTTTGAAAAATAAGATGAGAGAGTTGCATTTCATTTTTGTGTTAATTTGCATGATCTTGATTAATAGTGTTCTTGAATATTGTATGATATTTTCATTTTTTAACGTTAAATGTGTTTTGTCTGGCTGCCTTTCTTAACCATTAATAAAGACTCTGAAACAAATGGGATTTATACTTTCAAACACGACAAAAATCTTTGTAGTGAGAAAAAGAAAAAGAGGGTAAAACGATTCAATTGTTTTCAGTAAAACTAGTGTGAATCAATGCAAGCAGGTCAGAAGGGCACTACTTCAACCCAGAACTAATCTGTTCTGAATAAAGATAACGTGTTTGTGTTTGAGTAATTAATTCATTATAGATAGATAACTTCTATGTGTCCTAAAAGAGGCTTTCAACTAGAAAATTTATAAACAGATTTGACAGGCTTATTTTTGCTCTGGGCAAGGGCATTTTAAGTCATGGCAGCCAGAAGAGAAGGAAAATATATTAAGTACACTCATAAATGATAAGTGTAGAGTGACTACATTTTATAACGTAATCTCATGTGACCTGGCTTCGCTCTAAAGAGGGCATCCACATTACATATAAGGCAAAATATACATTTAAATGCACTGGATTAAGTCATGTTAATGTAGTGAATGGCTATCTTACCAATGTTAGTTTAACACATGGTCAAATTACAGAAGCACTTGAGAAATTCATCTCTCCACAGTGAAAACAAAATTACCTCTGTGTATTACAAATAGTAATGATTATTTGAAATTTAGCTTATTTTCCAGTTTGCTCAGGAGGCAGATAATGTGATATTTTCACATAATAAATAAATAATGATATTTCCCAGTTTAGTAGGAAATCCATACCTTTAATAGGAATTACTAGGGGCTCATTAAGTTCAGATTTAAGAATATCATTTTATATCTATTTTCTGATCATATGAGGTTCATATTAAAATGTTAGAAAAATATTCTAATAGGTAAGGCAGTTGTGTCCTCTTTAAATTATAAGTTTAAAGTAATCTTATTTGCTCTTATCAAGAAGCAGAAGCAGGAAAGGTTGGCTTCAATTACCCTAAATGATAATATGTAATCCTGCTCCTAAATGTTTGGGGTATATGAAAATAATATTTCATTTCTCTCACATTTCATTACAAGTGACATTTATTTAAAGAGTACACTGCAACCACAGTTTATATCTTTAAAGATCCAATAGAATTGAGACCAATTCACAAAACAGTAACTGCCTCTTTTATGTATCCAGGATAAACAAATTCTTTGGTTTTTCTGGATGGAATGACCAGTTTGATTAAACCCTTCAGGCCAGGACCTATTTTGATACAGTTTTTCCTGAACGTGTTTAACAACACAATATTGCTTGAACTATTACTCTCCTAAAAATGATAAATATATATTTTTTAATTAAGGGTAAGAACATTTGCATATTAGACCAACTTGTACTTAAATCCCAGCAGTATAGACAGCTCTAGAGATTGCAAGAGCATCTATTCCCAGAGGTTGATGAGTCATGAATATGTTTGCTTGTTTTAGTTTAAACAATAGCTTTAAGTAAACAATGCATTTAAAGTTTTGAATATATCAGACCACCTGTGATTTACAGTTTTTTTAGTTAAAAAAAAGTCAAGTCAAAACAATACAGATAAAAAAAAAACAAAAAAAACCCCTGTGCTTTTTACTATCAGGATTCATTATGCATCTATTATTTATCAAGCTCTGTACTCACACATTATGTAAGAAGAAAAACACCATAGTCAATGTACAAGGTATCTATTTAGAGGAACTTTAAGAAAATAGTTTTCGATAGATTTTTTTAATCTGTCAAAACTACACAAAAATGCAAAACAATTTAAAGATGCTTAGTGAATTGTCTGTCTCTTTCCAACTCCTAGTCCCAAATCCCAATAACCTTCTTCAGAGTCAATAACATCACAAGTTTTCTGTGCCTCTTTCCACCTGCAAATGTCTTTGTTTATGTGTCCCGGTTTCTTTTACTGAGAGTGAAATACTATTCACATTGTTCTGTGTTCCCAGTAATAAAACTTGTAGTTTTAATATGTAATATTTCTTCTTGGTGTGTGCATGTGTGTATGTGCACGTGTACTTATGTATACGTGCCTGTGTGTGCCATCCTTCTGATTTCTGGAAGACTCTTTCTAATGATTATCTTATTAATAAAGTAGTTTCTTTCAAAACTCTATTTTATCATTTACCTAAAAGTCAACCTACTAATATGCACACTCACTTCTCCACTTGGATGTTCTGATCCATGTTATATATTATTTATTATAATATATTATATACATTATAATATATCATATATTATAATATGTATTATAAAATATTACATTATATTTATATAATATATAACATATATATGTTATATATGTTAAAATATATATTATATAGTATATTATATATTTTAATTGCTGTATTTAACTTAACCTAAACAGGCATCTGCTGGCAGATTCCAATAAATTTTTAATGTTAAAATTTAAATATTTATTTCATTCTTGCATTAAATTCCTTAGCTCTTCTAAGTGAATGATATGTCACCAGATTCCTCATAATGATATAGCTAGACATTTTGAAACTCCCAAAACTATTTTTCTTTTTTATTATTCTTCATTAATTGCAAAATAAGTAGATTTTTGGCTTCATGAAATTCAATTGAATTTTCATATTTACTGTTGTATTTGTGCATTTTATCCATGTGGGTAAGTATCATAGAAACGAACTGTCAACACAATAAAGCTTTTTATAAAACTATCATCCACTTCTAAGAAACCAGAAGCATAGGCATCTGAGATTGGCAAGCCTGTTCAGTGTTCATTGAAGTAACATGTACAGTGTTCATGGAAATATCAAAATCTTTGAAGTTAGAGCAATTTGGGTTAAAACTTCAACTTTGCCACTTGCTGTTTGGATAAAACTAAGGTAGTTGGTTAACCTCCTTGGAACTTATTAATTAGCATCACTAAAATGGATGCAATACATATATCATCAACTAATCTTTTTCAACTTCTTTACTCCTTGGTTTAACACATTTTTACTACATTATTCAGGCATAATCAATGTAAAATTATATACATCATATAAAATACATATAAATATAAAATATATATTACATATATAATTAGATGAATTGAACATACTCATACACCTGTGATACGTTCTCCACAATCAAGTTAATATACATATCTGTCACCTCCAAAAGTTTTCTTGTGTCTTTTTGCTTTTTTTTTTTTTTGGTTTTTGATAAGAACATTTAACATTTAACAAGAGATCTATCCTCTTAACACATTTTAGGTGTGCAACACTGTATTGTTAACTATAGATACTAAGTTGCACAGCAGATGTTTAGAATTTATTCATCTGATATAACTCTAACTTTATACCCATTAAACAACAACTTCCAGGGGATGGTGGGAAGAGGGAAATGGGAAATGGTTCAATGGGTTGAACACATTTTTGAGCACTTACACTATTTTAGGCAAAATTCTAAAGCTACAGCAGTGAACAGCAACACCATAGCTAAGAGTTCTGCTCTCATGATCTATATATCACATAGAGGAGAATAGCAGTAATCAAATAATATAATTATCAAAGAATTATCAGTGTTAAAAAGGTGGGGAGGATAGTGACTGAGAGGCAAGGGGTTAATTTAGACATTGTGTTTAAGGAGAACTCTCTGATGAATGGCACTTAAGCTGAGACCTGAAGGATAATTAAAGCGAATTAAGTGAAAATATGGAAGAAGGAGGTAATATCCAGAAAACAAAGTTGTTCAGGTAGGGTAAGGAAAATGCAAAATGAGTAGTGACTAAGTGGATGAAATTATAACGCTGATGGATTTTAAGATCAGCGTGGCTGGATGGATAACGAAGATAAAGCTTGAGAGGAAGGTATGGGCCAAGTTATGCAGAGTGGCCTGTGAGGCCAGAGTAATGACTTCTGATTTTATTTTGAGTATAATAGGAATGCTTTTGTAAGTTAGGAGAGTCTCCAGGGACTATAGGAACCAGCTTGACCAATCATCTTTTTTTTATTATTTATTTACAGTAAAGCTAATTATTTTATTGGTGTTTTTCAACTTCTTGTTTTACACAACTCTGTGAGGCCTGTAGCCACCCAACCCATTAAAACTAGAACTTGTCAGACCCTGCGGCTTATAGATGAACTTGAGTGAACATTTTTCATTATCATACTAAAGTCTCCTCCCCGGGGAGGGGTTGTAGCTTGATTACCACAACATACGACTTATGTGCTGGCATGACAACCCACTACGCCTTCACAACTGTAACCCATCCCTGCATTTGATGACACATCTTCTTTCTCCATCACTTCATAAAAACTCTATGCCACCTTCCCTTGGGCAGACACTGCTTTGGAGAAAGCTCCTGGTGCTCTCCTTATTTTTTACAAGTAATAAAACTTCTGATCAAAACCTGATTTCTCATGGAGAGTTCTTCATTACTCACCTGGTGAATGAACTGTGATTTTTTGGGTAGCACTTTTTGTTTTGATAAGATCATTCTGGCTCTTATGTTGAAAGGAAAGAGTGGGCTGAAAGAAAATCATTTTTATATATTTTTTTCATGTAATTTTGACTCTATATGTGATAATTCATTAAAAAAAATCCTGCCCTTTGCAGACCTGCCTACCTCTATCTTCCTTATCCATCGTCCATCCTTGTTGGACTCCAATATTGAAAAGCCATAGATTTCATGAAGAACAAGTCAAAAACTAGAAAGCTATAACAGTCAACTATTGCTATGTAACAAAAAAATAAATAAACTCATTTGAAAAGGTCAATAACATGTATTTCTCATGTCTATGGATAGGCTCAAGAGGTTCTGCTGATTCAGCCATTTGAGTGTCTCCAAGAGGCATGTTAGGATTGAGTCAGCTCCATGAGTCTCTAATATACCTTAGACCAGAGGGCAAGAAAGGACATGTACTATGCATGGCAATGGCACAGGTGCAAGAGCATGTAGAAATATGTTGAGGCCACTTTTAGTTTGGCTCAAAATGGACCCATTGTTTTTTTCACATATATTCTATAGGTAAGAGAAATTCACATAGCCAAGCCTGAAGTCAAAAGATAAGAGAATACACTGACTTTAAAACTGTAGTCCAAACCTCAGGTACCAGTGTGGCCTGTTAGGAACTGAGCGCACAGCAGGAGGTGAGTGGTGGGGGAGCAAGTGAAGCTTCACCTGCATTTACAGCTGCTCCCCATGCTCACATCACTTACTGAGCTCCGCCTCCTGTCAGATCTGCAGGGGCATTAGATTCCCATAGGAATGTGAACCCTACTATAAACTGCTCAAGCGAGGGATCTAGGTTGCGGCTCCTTATGAGAATCTAATGCCTGAGGATCTGAGGTGGAGCTGAGGAGGTGATGCTAGTGCTGGGGAGCAGCTGCAAATACAGATTATCATTATTAGACAGGTTTAACTGCACAGAGACCATAATAAATCAATTGCTTGCAGACTCATATCAAAACCCTATCAGTGAATGGCAAGTGACAATGTAATAATAATAGAAATAAAATGCACAATAAATGTAATGAGTTTGAATCATCCCTAAACTATCCCACCACCCCTGCCCCTGCCACCAGGTCCGTGGAAAAGTTGTCTTCCATGAAACTGGCCCTTGGTGCCAAAAAGGTTGGGGACTGCTGAAAAGGATGAAATGCAATGAAGTAGCAGAGAGAGTGGGTATAACAAGAGGGGAAGGATTGTGGACAAAATTCAATCTACCAAGAAAAGAAAGATTCTACTTTCCAGAGAAACACAAAAGCATTAAAAAAGAAAATCTTGATGAACCTTGTCATAAATCTCAGGTTCAAATTTTGTGTATATAATATTGTTTGTAAGCTTATATTCAAGCTTGTGTCAAGAAACCTATTTTCATCATTTTATAACTCTCAGAAAAGTTTTACTCCACATTCACTACTTAAGATACTTTAATGACTTTATTTGTAAATAAACACAGCATAATTTTCCACTTTTTAAAAACTTAAAATATTAAACTTTCTGAAACTTTCTGTACTGGCATTGACCGTGGCATTTTATACATCTTCATATTCTTTTATGTCATTTACTTTACTATAAATTCTCTTCCAAATAGTAGATACTCAATATACATTGTAAAATTAAAGTACTAAAAAAATGACATGAAGAACAAGGTATTATTTCATATATTAAACAGAGGTAAACAAAAATAACATTTGACTTAAAGTACAGAATTGATAGTACCAAGTACAGCACCCTGGGAAGTATTTCAAACAATTTCTATAAAACAAACCCACCCATATTACCTTAGTTTTCTTCTGTAAAAGATAACTGAGGAGTGAATTAGATCACTACTCTAGCAAATATGATATAAAATATATAATATATATAAAATATAATTTAAATACTTCAAAGAGATAGCACAAAATGTAATTTGCTAGTTCTAAGAAAATATGACATAAAAGATGTAAATCAGATGAGTTACAACCAAAAGTAACTTAAAAAAACAAATATACGGATGATAATGAGTTTTGAATGCTGCAAATTGCTTTAAAAGTATCAGAAAAGGTTCATTCTTATATGATTTTTGTCTGGATTTATGACATCTATTACTAATGGAAAAGAGCAAGTAATTATTTATACTTACTAAAATAGAACTAAAGAGTCTGCAATATGGTGACCATGATGGTATAAAGTACAACTCTATCTATATGCAAAGTATATACAAAGTAGTTTATATCATCAAGATATCCCAGTTAAATACCTTATTGAATATATTATTATTAGAGAAAGAAATCCAAAAGAAGAAAAAAATGACTATGGTAATATGAGGGTCTGAAATCAGCTGACCTGGTTTGTTGAAATGTACCAACATGGCATTGACACCTAGGAAAGCCATGTCATATATTGATTAATAATGATTTATTTTTGTAACCATGGATCCAAAGCAAATTTCAGAGCCATTTGTATTAGTTTGTCAGCATTTTTATTGATAATATTAATGTTCAAGATTTGAGCCTGGTTTAAGTGAGAACTCTAGAGAGCTCTCTCACTGGGGCTAGTCACGTAACAAGAATGTGCCTAGCTGAGCAGCAGAGTGTGTTATGGCTGAGAATCCAAAATGGGCCTCCTGGTCCCAAGGTGTTCCATACATTGGTTCCTGATTTGAGAGGAAAAAAGCATATCCTTTATGTTATGACCCAGTAGGGGGAGGACCACAGAAGCCTATGCCTGGTCTCTTTGGATCCTTTGTTGTAAGGCACCTTTTGGCTATGAAGCATATCCTTATTTTAATGCTATTTTGTATCCTTTCCCTGCAATAAATTATAGCTTCAGAAGCATTGTTATTTGAAGATCTCTTAGTCTTTTTTAAGAGTCAACTTTATTGACTGCCACCCTATGGCAATTTTAAATGTCATTACTATTAAAAAAAGAAAAAAAACTTGCTTAGTGAAGTCAAACATGAAATTCCTTTAATGATGATGACCTGGGGCTTACATTTTAAGCAAGTATTTCTTTTATTCCACCTTGATTGTACTATCTTCCACATCATGAACCCAAATTCTGAAAGTTCTTGGAAGAACTCTGGACAGATTGCTTAGTCACTAAAAGTGTAAAAAAACTAAAATTATTGCAAAGACTTATGAATACTTTGTTAAATAATGAAAAAATAATAATTAAAATCAATTCACCTCTACAAATAAATTTTGCTACTCTCACAGTATGCAATAAAATAAACTCTTTGCAAAAATTGTCCCATGTCATTTTTGTTTCATGTGTTTAAAATATATTATTTTATAATTTGAAATAAACTCACTATTTCCCCAATTATATATATATATATATACACACACACACACACACATTAATAAACGAATCTCACTATTTCGCCTCTACTTTTATCTGACTGGCTTTTATATTAATATTTTCTGGATAGTTCTAAAGTTAAAATGATATGTATGTAAATAAGATCTGCATGGTGTTGTGAATGTATTCAATTCAGTTTTTGTTATAATATTCAATATTCTTGAGATTTTTCAAAAGCATCACTGAAATTATTATCTGTGTAGTCCAAATCAGCTAGCATAAACATTTGATCATGGTGATTAGAATATATTTGTAATCCAAATATTAAATAATAAAAAAGTAATACCCAGTTTATTATAAGTTTGTTGGACCTATATCTTTGGATAACCAAGTCTCTGAGAAATTCTAAATTAAAACAATTAGCATTCATTCATTCATTCGTTCATCCTAACATAGCCCCTTAAGAGATGGGTGCCTTCTATTTAATATAAGGTAGAGACAATATTTGTCTACTTTCTCATTTTGCCAGTAGCATATGTTCTTTCATAAATGAAATAAATAAAAAATACACTGCTTTAAAACCAGATCATATCCTTTTATGTACATGATAGAATCAAGTAATTGTAAATGTAAGAGCACTTTTCAGAGAAAAAAAATATATAAAGAAATCTCAGGAGATTAAATTTCTATTTCTTGCTTCAGCTGTTTGCTAGGTTGTTAATGGCAATGAGTTTCAAATGTGGTAGTATGGAAGTGATTGCATTACATTTAAAATAAACATATATGTACTTTCCTCAAGTGTTATATTTGAAGTGTAAATTTAGATATTTTTATGGAGGTTAAGGGCTAAACCTCCCTAAAGGGTTTTGAACACACATAATAGCATGATTATTCAAAATATTTTCCTTGATCCAAATTCATGATCCCACAAATGTATGTTTTGCGCCAACCTGTTTTATCTTGACTAATTTAACTCAATATGTTAAGCCCATTCTACATAGTTCATTACCTCTTCTAGATAAGTTATAAGTATAAAATTCCACATTCAATATTGCTTCTTATTGTGATTGATTGGCATTACTTGAACTAGAAAAATCCTAGGCTACAGCCATGGATCTATTTCAAATTCAACTTTATACTACCAAAGGGCCAAGAGTGTGAAATTCTAGGTGCCATATTATACATTTTATTTTTCACTTCTAAAGCCATTAATCCTTAAACTCCGTTACATATTCCTTCTCTTTTATTAGACTAAAACATAGTAGACTGACTTGTCCTATTTCCTGACTTTTTATTTTGTCATTCTGTATTGTCACTGTTAGCAGTATCATACATATTCATAACTTTAATACTAATCTGTGCATAGATAACTCTCCAATTTTTATTCATCCTTGAGCTCTTTTTAGAGTTACAGACATGGGTATTGCACTTTCCAAGATATTTGTTATATAGTATGAGATGTCCCCAAATTTGCTCAAATTCATGTCCAAAACCAAAAGCAAATCCATGATCTTTCCTTCAATCAAGCCAAAAAGTTCTTACATAATATTTCATGACTTCCTATAGAACATTTCAGTTTCCTTATAAAGAATCAAAAAAATTATAATTATACTTGCATAGTTGCTATCTGATGCTGGTCATTATAATGAAAATATAAACTTTATGGGGCACGAAGCATATCTACTTCTGGTCAATAATGTTTCCCCTTTGTTCAGAATATAATAGGCATTTAAAATATTTGTTGAAAGTTGAGTGATGTGACTCTGGAGGATAGATAGTAGAAAGAAGAAAAGACAGCAAAATATTTGGAAGTTTTTGTGACACTAATATGTCTAGCAAAACAGAATTATAATTCTTATAAGGTGATAAGTAAAACAGATTTCCATAGTTATTAGCACTGTGTCAAATAAATAATTATATAAAATGAACAATCCCATCATTTAATAAATAGATGATAAATGAAGGATAAAATATATGTATACATGCATACATACATATATACAGATACAAATAATTTTTGCAAGAAGAGTCTTTGGAAATGTGGAAAATTTAGGAAAGTATAAGGACTTACATGGTTTAGAAAACACAATGAGAATTTTGTTTTTGTTTTCATTTTTCTATATTTTTCCAAGTTTATTTTATAAAACAGTTACACAGAAAAATTATATGATAACATTACTAATACACAGAGTAGCTAAGCATGTCAGAATTTTAAAGTTTTTGTTTTTCTTTCTTTTTTTTATTTCATCATATTATGGGGGTACACACGTTAAGGCTACATACATTGCCCTTGTCTCTCCTTCCCCCTCGAGTCAGAGCTTCAAGCGTGTCCATCCCCCAGACGATGTGCATCACAC
>VBSM01000361.1:55966086-55976257 GCA_008086735.1 Cheirogaleus medius | reverse complement strand
GCTAGCTCACTGTCGTTTCTTAGAATTGAGTAATATTCTATTGTAAACATATACCAGATTTTAATAATTCACTCATGAATTGATGGACACTTGGGTTGTTTCCACATCCTTGCAATAGTGAATTGTGCTACCATAAACATTCGGGTGCAGATGTCTTTATAATAGAATGTCTTATGCTCTTTTGGGTAGATGCCCAATAATGCTATTGCTGGGTCGAATGGTATTTCTATTTTTAGCTCTTTGAGATATCTCCAAATTCTTTTCCACAAAGGTTGCACTAATTCGCAGTCCCACCAGCAGTGTAAGAGAGTTCCTGTCTCTCCACATCCTCACCAGCATTTGAGAATTTTAACATTGGTTTTGTTTTTGTGTTTTTAGTATTCTTTGTCAAAAAAATAAAGGATGTGATAATTCTAAATGTATGGGTTAGGATGTAATTTATCCCTGGTAGTTTAGGTTTCAGCTCCATTCTGGACATATATTTATCAAATCAGAGAAGCAAATAATTTTTGGAAAGGAAATGTTGCTCTCTTTTAAAGAGATGAAAATACAATTTAAATCAATAGGCCCCTAGAGCTCTAAAGAGTTTAATTCCTCCATGTAAGTAAACTCTTTATCCTTAAACACTCTATGTCCTTGGTTCTAACATAGAATAAGATTTAGCATTTGTTATATATACATATATTTGTATCTATAAAAATATATGTATATATATTTACATATATAACCATAATCACAGTTATAAAATCATCTATTTATTAAGCAGTAGGCTGCATAATGTAAGGAATGAATATTTAACTTTAAGAAGAAATAGCACTAGACACCTAAGAATTTATTTCAGGAAAGTGAGGAACATATTTAGGAACAAATACAAAGTTTTGTTCCATTGCCAATTTTGCTTACAAAATTAACACTGTAGTCTGTAGTAATTTGACAGTTTAGATATTCTGTTTGTTTTCTTTCTTCTGCTTAGCAGTTACCAATGTATCTAATAAAACTGAACTCAGAAAATTTTTGAGAACTTATTTTGCCAATTGTAGACATTTTCAAATTGCATTTATAAAGCCTTAATAATTCATTTTTTAAAAGTTGCTTATGGTCCGGCATGGTGGCTCACACCTGTAATCCTAGCACTCTGGGAGGCCGAAGCGTGTGTATCCTCTGAGCTCAGGAGTTTGAGATCAGCCTGAGCAAAAGGGAGACCCCATCTCTACCAAAAATAGAAAAAATTAGCCAGGCATGGTGGTGCATACCTGTAATTCCAGCTATTCGGGAGGCTAAGGCAGAAGGATGGCTTGAGCCCAGGAGTTTGAGGTTGCTGTGAGCTAGGCTGACGCCACAGCACTCTAGCCAGGGCAACAGAGTGAGACTCTGTCTCAAAAAAATTAAATAAATAAAAGTTGCTTATCCTTTAAGCCAGCAGTGAAAAACACTGCCTTAGGGTAAAATTATAGACAAAGTACATCAGTCTAATGTCTTTGGGATATCCTCAGTTTGATTCTATATCTAAGCTTACCATTTTCATTCCTTTGAACCTGAAATTATTTTACTGCAGATTTATTTGAAATTTATCAGTCTTTCAGACATATACAAATATTCTCAATTATGGCTATAGTTTCACATTATATCAGCCTTTATTATTTATTTATTTATTTATTTATTTTTGCTATTTTTGTTTTTGTCTCTAAAGACCACTGGAGAAAACTTGACTCAGGTCAATTGGTATTGTGTAATGCAATTTGCATATAATAATTTTTCCTGGGTTTAATTGATTGTGTCATATAGAAACTCCCTACTTTTATTGATTTATTTCATTAAGAAGATATTTTAAGTAAACTGCACGCTAAGATAATGTGTGAATTGCTGATTTATTGCTTTTTGATGAGACTCACTTTTATGAATAGTAAGATTTTACAAAGAAACTGTGTCACCTTTGAAACATTCATTAAAATATTGATAGGCTAAATGTTTTTTCCAATTGTTTCAATATTTAAACAAGTTAAACTAATGAATTTTTAAAGTATAATCCAGTAGTTTAGAATTATGTGTTCCTATAACACCTATATACCGATAACAAATAATTCTCATTCACTGATTCATTTCTATCTTTCAAGGTAATGCTTTTAATCAAATTTGATGTCAATATAAACACTGAAAAATAATAAAGGTAAATATTAATAAAATTCTATTTGTCACTCAAAAATATCCACTGAGTGCTTATTATGTGGGAACCAATGTGCTGAATGCACAGATAAATATTCTATCCTAAGAAAGTTCATAACTTAACAAATCAGGAATGACATGGGTCTAAATGAGCTTCATATCAAGTAGAAAGTACTATATGTCCTAAATTAGATGTAAAATATATGATAGATCAAAGACAAGTGGAAGAAGATATTACTTTTTATTTTCCAACGTAATATTTACTCCTCTTCCTTTTTACTCCATAACTCTCAGTTTATATATTTGAATTTTGGATGTTTTGATAATGAGTAAGGCTGGGAACTACATTTCCCTGAATCACTTTTCATGAGTGGATTCTGATTAGAGTTGGCCAAGAGAGAAACTTCAGTGAAATTTAGAAGTTGGAAGAAAAGCAGAGTTCATTATTCTTGGATGGTGTCATGGCCAAACACTGTGGTGGATGGAGGAGGGTCTTAGCTTGTCTCTTTCTCCTCCATTCCACCTCCAGCATGTCTCCACAATTGCTGGCCCTGTTCACCAACAGAAGTTCCTAGATCGTGACCAAGCACTCAGCTGAGGCACACAGAGGCAGCAATAATGCAGATAAAATGGCCACTTTTTATAGATTTCTCCATGAATTTGCACATTGCAGTTCACTTCACCAAGCCAAATTGGCTTCTTGGATTTTCTTTTTTTCAATTTATTTTTTTATAATTATTATTTCAAAAAATTATGGGGGCACAAATGTTTTTGGTTACATGTATCAATTTGTTATGCTTCAGTCAGGGCTATAAGTGTGTCCATCACCCAGATAGGGTTCATTGCACCCATTAGGTAGGTTTTTGCTCATCCACTCCTCCCCAGTCCCCCTTGATTGATTTCCACTGAGTTTATTTTCCCTCTCTGCACATGTGGGCTCATTGCTTTGTTACAATTTAATAGCAAGTACATGTGGTGTTAGTTTTCCATTCTTGGGATACTTCACTTAGGATAATGGTCACCAGTTTCATCAAATTGTTGCAAAATTTATTCTTTGTAATGGCTGAGTAGTATTCCATAGTATAGATATTTCACTGTATACTATGGAATATACTGTCAATCCATTTGGGTTGATTTCCACATCTTTTCATTTATGAATTGAGCTGTAATAAACATTCAAGTGAAGGTGTCCTTTTGATAATATAACTTATTTTCATTTGGGTAAATACCCGGTACTGGGATTGCTAGATCAAATGGTAGGTCTAACTTTTAGTTCATTGAGTAATCTCCATACTGTTTTTCATAGAGGTTGTACTAATTTGCAGTCCCCCCAACAGTGCATAAGCATCTGTATTTATAAGGGATATTGCTCTATAGTTTTTTTCTTTTTGTTGTGTCCTTTCCTGGCTTTGGTATCAAGGTGATACCGGCTTCATAGAATGTGTTGGGGAGGACTCTCTCCTTCTCGATGCCACGGAATAATTTTTGCAGTATGGGTACCAGCTCTTCTTGGTGAGTCTGGGAAAATTTGGCTGTGAATCCATCTGGTCCTGGGGGATTTTATGTTGGAAAGTTTTTTATTACTACTTCAATCATGTTGCTCATTATTGGTCTGTTCAGGAGTTCCATAATAATTTCTATAATAAATCTTTGATCCCAAAATACTTGTGGTAGCTGTGCATTCTTAACAGTAATTATATAATAATATCTACTGTTCACAGAGAACAGTCTATGTTTAAACTCATCGGTGCACTTTATATTAAACTTGCACTGTTGGACTGGCATTATCATCTCTATTATATGAGTTTAAGAAAACTGAGACTAACCTAGCCAGAATGACAAGGCAAGAGATACAAATAAAGCGCATTTGAATTGGAATGGATAAAGTCAGATGTTCTTGTTTGCAGATGACATAATCTTATATATACAGAAAACCCCAAAGACTCCATCAAAAAATAAACAAATTCAGTAAATTGGCAGGTTACAAAATAAGCATACAAAAATCTATAGTTTTTTTCAATATGCCAATAGCAAAGTATCTGAAAATAAAACAAGAAAGCAATTTTTTTTACAATAGCTACCAAAAAAAATTAAACACCTAGGAATAAATTTAACCAGAAGTAAAATACCTCTACAATGAAAACTATAACACATTGATGAAAGAAATTGAAGAAAATACATAAAATGGAAAGATAGCATATGTTAATGGATTCAAAAAATTAATACTATTAAAAATTAATTATATAACTCATACAACTCAAAGCAATTTACAGATTCAATGCAATTTCTTGTCAAAATACCAATGACTTTCTTCACAAGAATATAAAAAAAATCTTAAAATTAGTATGAAAAGTCAATAAAAAAATGAATAGCCAAAGCAATCTTGAGCAAAAAGAACAAAGCTGGTAGCATCACACTACCTTAATTCAAAACATACTACAGAGCTATAATAACCAAAAGAGCCTGGCACTGGCATAAGAACAGACACATAGACAAATGGAACAGAATAAAAAGCCCAGAAATAAACCCACATGACTACAGCCAACTGATTTTTGACAAAGGTGCCAGTATACACAATGGTGAAAAGACAGACTGTTTAATAAACGATGCTTGGAAAACTGAATATACACATGCAGAAGAATGAAGCTAGATCTCTATCTTTCACCATATTAAAAAAATGAACTCAAAATGGATTGAAAACTTAAAAACTCAAAAGTAAAAATCAAATAGAAGAAAATACAGGGAAAAGTTCTATGACATTGGTCTAGGCAAGGATTTTTTTTTGGATAAAACTTCAAAAGCACAGGCAACAAAAACAAATATAGACAAATGGAATTATGTCAAATTAAAAAGCTTCTATACAGCAATGAAAATGATTAACAGAGCAAAGAAACAACCTATAGAATGGGAGAATATATTTGGAAACTATACATCTGATATGGGGCTAATATCCAAAATGTATAAAGAACTTAAACAACTCTACAACAACAACAAAAATAACTATGTTAAAAAGTGGCAAAATACCTAAACAGACATTTCTCAAAAGAAGACATAAAAATAGCCAACAGATACATGAAGAATTATTCAACATCACTAAACGTTGGGAAATGCAAATAAAAATTACAATGAGATGTCACCTCAGTCCAGACAGAATGGCTATTATCAAAAAATTAATAGATAACAAGTGTTGGTGAGGCTGTGGAGAAAAATGAACTCTTACACACTGCTGTCAGGGATGTAGATTATTACAGCCATTGTGAAAAACAATATGGAGGTTCCTCAAAAAATTAACAATAGAACTACCATAGGATGCAGCAATTCTACTGGGCATATCCCAGGGAAATGAAATTAATATTCCAAAAGGATATCTGCACTCCTATGTTTATGGCAGTACTATTCACAATAGCCAAAATACGGAATCAACCTAAATGTCCATCAATGGGTGAATGAATAAAGTAAAAATGGTATATATACACAATGGAATACTCTTCAGCCATAAGAAAAAAAATGAAATCTTGTCATTTGCAGCAACATGGATATCCTGGCGAACATTATATTAAGTAAAATAAGCCAGGCATGGAAAGACAAATACTATATGATCTCACTCATATATGGAATCTAAAAAAACTGGTCTCATAGAAGTAAAAATTAGAATAGTGGTTACCAGAGGATTGGGAGAGATGGTCAATGATTACAAAGCTGTAGTTAAATAGGAGGAATAAGTTTGGGTGGTCTATTTCATAGTAGGTTGACTAGAGTTAACAATAATGTGTGGTATGTTTCAAAATAGCTAGAAGAGAGGTTTTTGAATGTCCTTATCACAAAGAAATGATATATGTTTAAGATGATGAATATGCTAATTTCCCTGATTTGATCATTATATAATTTATATATGTATCAAAACATGTACCTATAAATATGTACACTGATTATGTATCAGTCATAAATAATATTTATTTAAAAATTGGGTCTAAGAAACATTACGATTTTTTCCCAAACACAGCCTGATCATAGGTCATAGTGTTAGGAATAAAACTCTGCCCATCTACGATAATAATTTTCTATGTAAAAATATGGAATGATAAATAGCAAATTAACCTAAAAGGCCAATACTTTATAACTGTGTGAGGAGGGTATGAGTGCCTGACAAAAACCACATCTAATACAGAATAAAAGTTGGCAGTCATTCTGCTAAGAAAATTGAACTATCTCAAAATGCATTAAGCAGATTATCTCAGTAAAACAGCAATTTCTACTCTATATTTAGCTTTTCCAATGTACTGAAAGAATAAAATACAAAATGCATTTCCCAAAATGCTTGCTTTTCCTAACATTCTGTGGGACAGCAGGTCCTTACAGTTGTGCTGTAATCCTCACTAGAGTAGCATTTCCCATCAACTTATATTTAGAAAATGTTTTTGTTCCAAGGATACTTGTCTAAAGTTACTGACCTTTGTCCTGACGCAGAATCAGAAGTGTTTCCATACTGTTGTCTCCTTGACTCATTTCAATTATAACAGAACAAAATAAATCTTTAAGACAGAAATGCACTTAGGATAACTGATTTACTATTGTTCTGAGCTAACAAAAGTCTTTTTCTTTCTTCCTAGCACAATTCAGATGTGATAATAACAAAATAAATCTCTTAGAAACAAACAAATCTCTTTGGGAGCTAGAAAAAAGCTCTTAAAAGAATCATTTTGAGGTACCCAATTTCCTCTCTTCCACATTTGGATGTTCAGATATATTTTAGAGAGAAAGACACTTAAAAGACTAGATGTCGGACACCTTGTCTTCTTTTTGGGATACTTTGTGAGAAACAAACCACTTAAATATGCTGCCTAGTAGCTCATTTTCTATTTATCTATCTTTCTCATTACTTCCAAGGTACCAAATGTGTTCTAATGGACTCAGACGAGCATTGATATATAATAAAAGGAAATGATTGTGAAAAAAATAATAATACAGTGCTTATCCTATAAAATTCTCAAAGAAAATTAGACAAATGTGTTTCTTTCCATACTGCTTCCTTACTTTTATTGAATTTGTACTTTACCCATCATCACCTTCACTTGGTGATATTACCACTGCTCTGCAGAAAACTTAATCTTATTGTGGTGAAAACCAAACTCCTCATCTTCTACTTCCCCTAAACCCCCACCCCCACACTCTCTCTCTTCTCTGTCCTAGCTTCTATGTCCTTCTTTGTCCTAGCCAACAAATGGCAGTGAGTTCCTCGGGTCTCCTTGTTACCTCCTATATATCCAGACAGGGTTCTGGAGAAGCTTGGCTGACCCAAACCACCAATAGACATAGCCAAATCCCAGTAAAAGCATTAGTTTCCCTGAGCCAAAGGACCAGGAAAAGTGTGGCTTACCAGTGGAAAAATGTTTGGTAGTACTTGCCCTACTCCAGCCAAACAGCAACAGAAAAATGGCACCCTCGCCTGGGCCTTCCATCCCTAAGCAGCTCAGCAAGGCCTAGCTGGGAGCTCATCTTCAAACATGCTCCTCCCATCATGGAAGCAGGAGGTAAGGCTCCAATCACACTATTCCATGGTGTTGGTGGGAACTAACAGGGAGCTAATTTTTCCATCCCGCAGACAGCAGGGGCAGCAGGTGGTGCTCTGATTCTTCCCCCAGGGTAGCATCAATGGGTTCCAGGAGCCTGTTGAACTTCTACCACCACTCAGAAGCCATGAGAGTTAATGATGCAGGGCAAAGCAGGGTTTAGTCACCACACTGCTTCACGTACAGCATCTGTTCCTATAACTAGCGTCAGCCGGGAACTGAGCTTCCACACCAACCTCCTCCTCAACCCCCACTGGCATCCAAGAGGCAGAACAAGATTGTGGAAGGCAGAGCTACCATGTTTCCCCGAAAATAAGACAGGGTCTTATATTTATTTTTCCTCAAGAAGACACCTTAGGACTTATTTTCAAGGGATGTGTTATTTTTTTTAAGTACGGTACAATAATCTACATTTATTCAAATATAGTTAAATTGTCTTCTTCTGGAACATCATCATAACTCTCCAAACCCCGAATTCCATCCTGAATTTCTTGCAACTCTATTTCCTTTAGAACCATTGGCCCCAAGCTCTCATGTAGAGCAATAGAACTCTCATGGGGCAGATGAGAAGGGCTGCTCGGCTTCTTTACCGCTCTGTGATGAAATGCATGGGTTGTGCAGATACTGCGTAGCCACGCCCATCACTAGGTCTTATTTTCGGGGTAGGGCTTTTATTGTGCAAATGCTTATAAATCCTGCTAGGCCTTATTTTATGGGTAGGTCTTATTTTCGGGGAAACATGGTAGTTGATACTCGGCTTCTCCCTTCCTCATCTCTATTGTCAGCCAGGCCTAACTGGGAGCTGAGCCCAAAGGAACCAGACATTTTTGATTACTGATAGAAAAGATTAGTCAATCATACATCTGTATCCAGTGAAATATGTCAGGATGAAGGGGAGACATAAACAAGTTTAGATAAAGAAAACCAGAATTTGTTGGTAGCAAATTGTTAAAAAGGTAAAATGAGGCACATTAAAATTTTAAAGTGTTTATTTGAGAAAACGGTGATTTGGGAATCAGAAAACTCCAAACCAAAAGTGGTTTGGGAGCTCCACCGAAGGAATGCAAGGGGGAGGCTTTATATTATAGAATGAACATGGAAATAAAGGCCCCCCCAAAATTTGATTGGTTGCAGTTATAAAGTTGCCTTATTTGCTCTATCCCATTGGAAAGTCCCTAGTTATGATATATTATGTTTGTCGACTGCTTCTGATTGGTTAAGCTTAAGTTCTGTTGTTTTTTAATATAGGCATTTACAAAAATAACTTGCAAATCCAGCAAGGTTAAAGTCACTTATGAGGCCTACTTGGCTGTCTGCTCAGAGATTCTCCAGGCCTTGTCTCCATTTTAATTATCTTTAACAAAACCTATTCTTCAAGGTGGGTAAAGGACTTCTCTTAACAGAGAGAACATGATAATAGAAGAATGCTTGAAACTTCAGAAAATAAAAGGAGAACAAGAAGGGTTAAAAAAAAAAAAAGAAGGAAAGAACACAGCCAAAATTACTATCCTTCATCTCTTGAGTTTTTATAGCACATTGGATGGTTGAAGCAAAAGTTACAATACTATCTGATGTGGTATTCAATGTATGTAAAGGAAATACTCAAAACAATTTTATTTAAAAAGGAAAAAGGGTAAAAATGTAGCTTTATGGAAGTAAAACAGATCTAATCATGTGATAAAGATTTGTTCACCTAATAAATAAATTAAAGTTGAATTTATTCCCCAGAGACTTTTTTTTAAATACATTTAAGGTTTTAAGCACAGTATCTGATATTTAAGTGCTTTTTAAGAGCCTATAAGAATTATAAAGACCTGAAAGAAACATTATAACTCAAAAATATATAATAATATATATTACAATATTAAAATATTTTATTATTAATAAAATAATAAATGAAATATTTTATTATTATAATAATACAAATTAACTGGCCTGATCCATTCAAAACTAACAAGATCATGAATGTCAAAGACAGACTAGGGGGGGTGGAGCAAGATGGCGGACGAGAAACACCGCCAGATAGAGCGTCTCTGCAGAAAAGAAAGCTTCTAGAAGATATTAGGAGAAAGAAGCAAGTAAACGACCATACATCAGACGGGGGTCGGAAGGAGGAGTGCCAGAGACTTTGGGAGACTCCACGGGAGGAGGTTGCGGAGGAGAACTGGAAGGAGAAACCTCCGGAGCGAACGGTCTGGAGCTCAGCGGCAAGGGTAGGTGGAGCGGTTAACTTCCCCCTCCCTTGCATCTCGGACTGCTGGCAGGCTCCCCAGCGGTTGGAGAGACATGCGGACACCAGTCCAGAGACGGCCGCCGCCACTGAGCGGTGAGCCTGTAGTGGACGCGGCACCAGGCTCCCAACTCACTCGGGGCCCCTCCCTGCCCACAGACCAGACCGCGCGGCAGGCACCATATTGCTGCACTCTCCCCTCCCCCGT
>VBSM01000361.1:55906330-55965986 GCA_008086735.1 Cheirogaleus medius | reverse complement strand
ACAATATTTGTACCCCCATTACAAGATGGAAAAAAAATAAAATAAAATAAAATAAAATAATATAAAATAAAATAAAAGACAGACTAAGGAACCATTTCAGAAAAAAAAACTCTACAGTCATGATGACTAATTGCAATATATAATTTTGATTTGAATCAAGAACTGAAAATGTGAAAAGCTATAGATAATATTATTAGAATAATTAATAAAATTTGAATATAAACTGATGATTAGTTAATAAGAGAAGTATTTATAGAAGGTTATATAAGGTCAAATTACTCTCAAATTATTTAGGAGAAACAACAAAATAAACTATGCATGTAGTTATAAGGGGAAAAAGAGTATAAAGGAGTGAGCAAGTGGTAAAATAAACAGGAAAAAAGGTAACAGTAGACATTTGCAAAAAAGTGTATATTCAAGTTCTCCGTGGATTCTTCCAACTTTACAAGTGTGAGATTATATCAAAATTAAAGTTTTAAATGAAAGAATTATTTAAGGTAAGAGAAAATCTTTGCGTAACACACAGACATGCTGGAATGATACATTTATGTAAAATTCTTAAAATTTTTCTGAAGTTAATATTCCACTGATAAAGATACTGATAAATACTATAAACACAAAAATAATCAGAAAGAATAAATATTACATAACGAAAGAAGCATTTGAATTGATCTTAATATAATTTATGATCAATAAACCTATAAATATAACATGAATCAATTTACATCTCATTACATATTCATGAGTATGGAGTATATTTATTACCTGTGACAAAAAAGAATGCCAAGAATGTAAAAAAAAGAGAAAATACATTAAATATTTTAAAATACAGTATAATGAATTTCAGGCATTTTACAATATTGAGCATTAGAAGATTAGTTTAGAACAGGCCTTGAGCATTAGAAGATTAGTTTAGAACAGTTCCTTTAGAACAGGAACAGGCCTCCTCCTTGTTCAGAAGGAGAGTAATTGCCCTCAACTCACTGACAAGATAATGCATGTAGATCATATTGTTAATAGTCAGAATAGCAGTTATTAGGAATTTTAAGGAATCAATGACAGACCTTTATAGATTTAAGAAACTCAAGAGGCATCAAACAAAATAAATATCAAAACAAACACAAAAATGCACACATACACACACACACACAGTTGTAGCATATTAAACCTTCCATAAAGGAAAGATAAAGACTTCATTATAGCCAGAGAAAAAAATATTCACTACATACAGATTAACAAAGGAAGGGGCGCGGTGGCTCACGCCTGTAATCCTAGCACTCTGGGAGGCCGAGGCGGGAGGATCGCTCAAGGTCAGGAGTTCAAAACCAGCCTGAGCGAGACCCCGTCTCTACTAAAAATAGAAAGAAATTAATTGACCAACTAAAAATATATACAGAAAAAAAAAAATTAGCCGGGCATGGCGGTGCATGCCTGTAGTCCCAGCTACTCGGGAGGCTGAGGCAGGAAGATCGCTTGAGCCCAGGAGATTGAGGTTGCTGTGAGCTAGGCTGACGCCACGGCACTCACTCTAGCCTGGGCTACAAAGTGAGACTCTGTCTCAAAAAAAAAATAAAATAAAATAAAATAAAAAATAAAAATAACAAAGGAAGAATGAAAGCAGACTTCTGTTCAGAAATTGTGCAAGCCAGAACATATCAGAGTGAAATTTTGAACATGAAAAACAAAACAACAAAAACAAAAACATGAAACTAATGTTCTCTATCTGTATCAGTCAGAGAATATTCTCTCCAGATAAACAGAACCAGTAGGATGAATAGATGATAGATAGATGGAAACATATTTATCATAAAGGATTGGAAATGAGTATGAAGACTAGAAAAGTCCCATAATTTGCCTTCTGCAAGCTGGAGATGTGAAATTTGGTGGTATAGTAACAAGCCAAGCTCAAAAGCTCAAGATCCAGGAGAACAAATATCTGAGGACAGGAGGAGATAGATGTCCCAACCCAAGCAAATTTCCCCTTTCTCTGCCTTTTAATTCTATTCAGGCCCTCAAAGGATGAGATGACATCCATCCATATTGGTAAGGGTAATCTTTATTCATTTCACCAATTCAAATGTTAATCTCTACTGGAAACACTCTCATAGACATATCCAGAACTAATATTTTACCAGCTAACTGGGCATTCCTTAGCCCAGCCAACTTGATGCATTCAATTAAGCATCACAACTCCATCTCTTGATAATTTGGTACCCATATGCACCTCCTCCCTAAACCATACTTAATCTCCAAATAAAGATAATAACAAGGAAATAATTTCAACTAACATAATAAACGAGCTGGTATATAACTGAAAATGCACTAATTTCTTCCCCAGAAGAGAAAGTAAAATCCTTGAGTGATGTCTACTCTTCTTATATTCCATAACTTAAATACCATGATGTATAGTTAACAATACTTAAATACTCATATAAAGTCAATATATTGTATGTTACATGATAAGGAACAAGAGAGATAAAACAAAGATTTGTTTAATATATGTAAACATACACAAACATATTCATCACAAGGAGAAAATACTCATGACGATCACAGTCCTCAAGTATATAACTGGTTACATGGTCACAGCTTGTATTTATAACTACCTTCCTCTACTATCCATTTTGTATTCCCTTTACCTTTAGCAAGCACCTTACCTGATTGTGGTTCTTTACCTGGTGAAGTGATCTAAACCTTCATGCTTGAAGGGTCTGGGTCATCAGTAGCCCTGTCTGGTTGTTGTAGTTTTCCATTGATCTTAAACAGAGGGCATAGCAAAAGACACACTCTAAGGGATCTCTTCTATTCCAGGCATATTTTCTCTTACCTTCATTGTGGAGGAGTAGTTCAATGTCTCCTTGGTAGTTAGGATCAATCACTCCAGGAAATACCATAACTGCCTTCTTGGACTACTGATTCAGAGGCAACCAAAGTGGTGGGGCAGGAGTCTTAACTTCCAGTTCAATGGAATCACTGTGTCTCTTGGTGAAAGCATTCCTCCCTCTGGAACTAAAACTGCTAGGCTAGTAGAGCATAATGTCAGGAAAACAGGAAGCAAAAATATTGCTGTGGGTCACTAGGGGTAATAATGTGTAGAGATACTCCTGCCTCCACACTTTGATTCCTGGACATTTTTAACATGCTGAAAGAAAAAACAAAAACGGAAACTTGTAAAACCGGTATTCTATAGTATACTCTATGCAAATATATTTCAAAAATAAAGGTAAAATAAAGAGTCTATCAAGTAATAAACATTGAGAAGATTCATTGCCAGTAGACATTTAGCTCAATGAATCTTAAAGACAAGTCTTCAGGAAGAAGAAATATGATACTAGATAAGAAATATGAATCTATGAAAAGAAATAGAGCTGGAAATGGAATAAAAATAAATGTCAACTTCATTTTTATCTTATCTTTAATCTTACTAAAGATAACTGTTTAAAAGGTATTAGAATATGCTGTATGTTTATAATACATGGAAATATTAAATGTATGACAAGGGGTGGGAGTAGGGAAATGGGAGTAGACTGTTATAAACTCCTTAGACAATATAAAAACACTAGAACTAATAATTGAGCCTGGTAAGGTTGCAGGATACAAAAGCAATACATAAAAACTCAATTTTATATCTATTCACTAGTGATAACAAATTGGATATTGAATTTAAAAAAAATACACACTATATACCACAGCACCAAAATAAGAAGCTGTAATTATGAGTTTGGTATTGATTTTGTTACTGAACAATTCCTATAATGCAGATATACCTTTGCTTTATTCCCTCATGGGAATATGTTTATTTTGCTTTTAACATAAGGTATGGAATGGCTTTTTCTGACTTTTTGCTTAAGGACGTAGAAAATTAAACTTTAACTGCTAAAAACAAAATAATCACACGTTAGGGAACTAGAGATTTCAATGTTTCAGGTGTTTTAGAAAAGCCTTAATAATCTGAAGTTTCACATACTCATTTACATAACACATGAGCTCTAAGACTTTGGAGGTTCTCTTATTCCACATACTGAACTCTAAAAGAAGCATGTGCATATTTTTGAGACATCAAATGTATAATCTTGGGATGGTATTTGAAATACAAAATGCATTTAAATGAACTAAAACGATTCAAGAAGAGCATATTGCACTTACAACACTTATACTCTATGCTATGGGCTTCTAAAGAGAGGTGGGTGTGATGCTGTGAAGAAAAGCAATTCCATTCTCAGTAGGTTATCACAGTGTATTTTCAGAAGTTTCTAATTGAAGGCATGCTTCATTTGCCTTGGCTATAAAAAAAATCTACATTTGCTCATGATTATGTCTGTAAATGCCCTCATAAAATGTACTCTAGCAAACACACCCACACACTTGCATATGCACACACACATGCACATATACACAAACATTTTACAATTTACTTTCAAATGCCTTCATGTAGATTAATTCTTTTTCCCTGTGTGTTTTTTGTGAGATCTCTGAGAAGATAAAAAAAGTTAAATATTAACATAAATTAATTTAAATTTAAATGTATTGAACTATATCAAATAACTCCTGCATTCTGATTTATAAAATTTAATTTTAAAATAAGAAAATGTCAAAAAGGTTTTCCTAAATTGTGTACTCCATATCTTGATTTTTTTATGTTTTTAATTTCTTTATTATACTTTTTTTTAATAACAAACATTGTGTGTACATAGCCTTAAGATTAAGGTTACATAATGGGAGTAGACTCACAACTGAGGGACGTAGTGAGCATTTGTAGATGAGAAGGGCATACCTTGATTTTTTTTTACCAATGATTCAATTATTTTAAAGGTGTTCATTGTTTCATTTACATTGTCTTGAAAACATTGCTATCTGTACACATACACAAGAAAACAGATAATGTATATCTGCTATGTTCAATATTTCCTTTTATCTTGTAACTTGCTAGCTCCTTGTTCAGTTCTTATAGAGGAATAGGGGGTTCATCATAATGTACTCATATATTTTCAAGATAGTTTCACAGGATTATAATTATTATTATAAATGAATAAAGGGCTGAATTAGGAATTGAATATAAGCAGTGCCTTTAAGAACAAAGATCATCATGTCAATCACTGGTGTTATTCAGGATCTTCTCTTCCAGCCTGAGGAGGAGAGGGAAACTGGACACTAAAATAATGTCCACCCTGAAACTCATTCACATAATCTTTGGTTCCTGAGCATCTCTGTCTAACAAACTCTATTTATAGAAATAGCACCCATTTTAAGATGCAATAACTTATTTCAAAAATTAGGTTGTCTCAGGCGTTGTTGTCAAAGAGACGTAAGCCAAAACCTTGGATCTGTCATTTAAGATGCTATGTGACCTTGGACAAATTACCTAAGCCTCAGATTCATTAGATCTAAAAATTACAGTCACCAAATGGAGTAACAAAATACTATCAGTAGAATTCTTTGTCCATAATAAGACCTTGTAAATAATAAATATTATAATTATCATTATCATGGAAATAGTATTTTTTGAAGGGAGAGAAAGAGACCGAGAACTTTGTTAGAACATAGGTTTCATTTGAGTGCTGCAAAAAGTTGTAGTTTACAGATTATTAATCATGCCTTTCAAAATACAGAGATGTCAAAAATCAAGTACAAAAAACCCTAAGTTCTGAATAACTGCAGGCAGTGAGATAGCTCAAAATCTTTCAAATTTACCAGGGTTAGAAGAAGAAGATGCATATAGCACAGGACGTAAAGCCAAGAGTGAAATTTTAAAATTGAAACCTACAACAAAGAGGGACTTCCTCAATTCCTAAATTACTCCATTATATATTTATTCATTCAATAACTACTTATTGAGTATCTACTATAGTCCTAGCACCATTCTTGACAGATTTTGGAGATACTGTGCTAAGCAAAACAGGAGGACTCTGCTTTCATGGAATGCAGGCTTATTTATCTGCAGAAGTTATCTTGTTGGAATTATTTGATTTATTTTTTAGTGACTACTTCTTTTAATAAATAAAGAAATAAACATAATGATTTCAGATAATCATAAAGATGATGAAGAAAATGAAGCAGGGTGATATTTTGGGTGATTAGGATCAACTTTGTCTGGAGTAGTCAGGGAAGCTGCCTCTGAAAAGAAGACATTTGATCTAAGAACTGCATGAAATGTTACAATAAATAACTTAAGGAGATAGTCTTTCAGGAAGAAGGAGTTCCTATGGCCAAAGTTCTGAGGATGGTCCACACTACTTCTGTTAGACATTCTAACATTATTGTGGGTTTTGGGAGAGTCCTTCCAGACCCCTTTGATTGAGTCCTAACCCACTAAGGATAACTGAACATAATAGAGGAAGCTAAAATTAGTGGTTCAGGTCAAAGAATATGAGAGCTAGAAAGATGGTGACATGAACAAAAGGAAAAATCATAATCACCTGGGACTTGATCATAATCTGAAGATAAATATCAAGGGGAAAGTGGAATAGAACCTTCAAGAACTGAGGTTTGAGGTTCACATATTAATGTGTGAATATTTTCATTCATTCATTTAATTAATATGTATGGCATTAATGGTAATAGTAATCCAAGAGAAAGGAGACAGAGGATTATGAATATTCCTTTAGAGCTGCATAGTACAATAAAGTAGCTATTGGCTAAATGTAGTTACTAAAATTTAAATTAAATAAAATTAAAAATTCAGTTTCTCAGTCTTATGAGCTCACTATCTAAATATTGCTTGTGGGTACCATACTGAACAACACAAACAAATATGATTTCCATTTCCGCAGCAAGTTCTATTGGACCATGCTGCCTTAGAGTTTTAAGTGTTAGAAAACCTGCCAATGATAATATTTTAAAGTGTTCTGAAACTCAGAAGAAAGGCTGTCTTTATTGATAAATAATGTAAAACAACAAATATGATGAGACATTAAAAAGAGAGTATTGAATTTAAGGCAGGAGAGTTAAGTACAAAAGTCTACATATTGCAAATGACAATAGGAAATTATTTTGTCCTAGAGAATGAAAGAAAAATTAATTTTCTAAAAGATTAAGCAGTCTTAAAAATAAATGACTAAATAACAAAAAACTAATAGTGGAGACAGAAGATTAAGAAAAGATGACTACATTTGTGGATTAGTATCTTTAATATAATTTTTTTGTGTGGGCAGTTGCAGTACTTTTCTTAAATTAAAGAAGATGTAGATGAGAAAAACGTTGAGGGCACTCTAAAGTGTGGGTTTTAATAGTAATACATTTTAAATTATTTTGATCCATAGTTCATAATGGGAAATGAAATGGTTTTGAGAAACATAATGGAGCATGGTTCAGATAATATATAAAATGGAAGATTAAAATGCCATGCCTCAGCATAGGTTAATTTTATCACCTGAATATACATATACAAATTATATACACACACTTATATTCATGCATGTACAGGTTTGAAGTATGAGGTAGAAAATCAGACTTCCTGAAGCTCCTAATATACTTCCAGGATACGAGTAAGGAATAATAAAGCATCACAACATATCAACTCAAAGTGTCTTTCTACCAGACATAACACTAAATAGAAAGTTCACTATAGGTTCCAGGACTACTTCATGTAAACTAGTAATGAAAAGACCAGTTTAGGGATTTCTTGGAAATGCTTGGAAAGGAACCATTACCTAGTAAGCTATAACTTAGTGAGAGCACTGATGCTACACCAACTAACAAGCAAGATCTCCTCAGGACTACTAATATTTATCTTGGGAAAGAGGTTGTCCCCAGGCTCTGACATCACAGAGGGTTTGCCCTTACAGGAGCAAATCATTATTAGCAGGCAAGGCTGTCTTGGAACATAAAATTAGTTATATAAAATCTGGTTTGCTAGGGCCATTTTTTCCTATCCTTTAAGGTAATCCTCTCTAAACTGCAGTTGCACTGAGGAACTTTACCCTCTTGTCTTTGGTAGTGTTGGTTATGGTCATCTATCGGTGACTCTAAAGAAGAGGAAGAGGGACGTGTTATCTTCACCCTCACCTAGAGTCCACATTTTTCTCGCACATAGGTTAATCTGCTACTCAGGCTATGCTGTCTTACTAGTTTCTGCCAGACCAAACCAACACAACCATGATGAGGATACTTGTATTTTTTTGCTGTTGTTTGTTTGTTTATTTATTGGAGGATTGGGTAGATTTTAAGCATGTAGTACAGTGTGAGAGAAAGAAAGGTTGTAATTTTCTGATACTGCACACAACGGACATCACCAGATTACAATCGTCTGGTTGAGGATGAGTGGTGCTCTGTGTAGACCAACTACCTCTCATTATCTCAACCTCTGAGACTCATTCAGACCCTTCAACTCTTCTTTCCTTCTGCCCATACTACTCACAATATTTTTCAGTCTGCTGCATTCACACCTACCCTCTGGAAACTATATTTCTCTCCAATGAAGACATATTTTTGTCTCTTAGTTCTCTAAGCATCATGACCTGGAACAGAACTTCAGCCTTAAGTAAATGAGGTTTGCCTCTGTTCCAATTGGCAGATTCCATCAGGGGAAGAGGAACTCCAGTTCTGTTATGGGATAAATGGATTGTTCAACTTTAGTTCAATCTTCCCTCTGGAGAGACATATCTGCTTTTTTTGCAGATCATGTAAGAATCAAATACGTACACAGCTCTCCAAGACAAGTTTTTCCCCATTGTCACAATAGTAGACCTTTTCACCAAATGCTAGAAGATGTTGACATACTTTTGCTTTTCTTTCTTGTAATACAGTACAAATAAAAAATTAGCTACAAATGTCTTTCTCTTTGGTATACAAGATGATACTAGAGCCATAAGATTATTTAAAAAATTCTCTTTCTCTGATGCAAATGGGGTAGCAATATTGGCGATATGGCTCAAGTAAAATCTGATATTAAATGTAAGCAACTACTCTGACACACTGCATAGTCAATAAAAAGACAGCAAAAATATTGAATAATCACTTGAAAAATTTATATTTTATTACATTTGGTCTTTATGTTAAAAACTCACAGAGTTATTTGTAGTGGTAGGGAACTTGATTTCCAGATCTAACTTTTCTATATGTAATTTCATTAGCTACTCTGTGGCAAGCTGAACAATGAATATACTAAATAAAACCAGAAATCAGATTTTTTATGGAAAACACTCCATTAGCTAAAACATGCCTTTGAAAAACTTACTAGTTGTTGACTTTAATATCCACTGTCCCCTTTTTCTTTAATGATAGAATACAAGATTTTTAGATGAACACATGGCTGCCCAAAATGAATGGTACAATTCCTTAGCTTCCTTTGCAATTACTTGTAGTCATGTGCTTGAGTTATGGGAGGTGCATGCAGAAGTACAATGATTCGTTTGTGAGAAATTCCCTCACATAGAGGGTTCATACTTTTCTTTTGTCTAACCACATTCCTCCTGGATGGAATATGTGTGTGATAGGTAGAGCTAGAATTGCCATCTAGGATTATGAGACACATTCTGAGGATTGCAAGGCAGCTAGAAGTAAGATAAGTCTGTGCAACCACTCTACTAATGCAAGATTGTCTAATTTATTAGTGCTTTACATGAGGGATAAATATATTTCCTCTTGCCTAAGTCAATGTTATTTGTGATTTTCTGTTAAATACAGCTGAACCTAATAGTAAAGTGTTATAATTTGTAATCACATCTTGACCAAGAACTTAAATATCCCATATCATAATGTGATACAAATGATAACATTTTATCTCTGGAAAAATGCAATCTATTTTATGACACTTTTAAAAAGATAACATGAGAATGATGAGCACCAGGAAGTGTAATTGTCTTCTTGCCTTTTCTTGTTCGTAAGTGGTTGAACAGATTCACTTTTGAAAGTGTGATCTTGTTCTAAAAATCAGTTGCTTAATAAATACATGCTTTTAATGTTTATGGTACATAAAATTTTGCTAAGCAATATAAGAGCAAGAGATACAAAATATTTGGGTTTTTTAATAAGATTTCTCTGTCTTTGGACAGCAGCCCCAACTTCACTTGCTGGGTACTCTGAAGCTGATTACTTTTCCTCTCTGAGCCTCAATTTTCTCAGACTAGAATGAAAATAATAATATTAATATTACTTCACATAACTGTTGTGAGAGGTAAGTACAATATAAAATTAAAAGCTGATAATATTGTGCTAGGCATCAGGATCATATTTAAAACTGTCATTGTTATTATAATGATGAAAATGATCATTAAATGGGGTAAGACTACATCTGAAATGTACTACACATGTTTTAAGTCATACTTCACATTAATTTACTTAGATATTTACATCATGCAAACTTTAAAACAGAACAGAAAATGAAGGATGCCATGGTTTTCTTGCTAGCCAAAATGACTTTAAAAGTAAGTCCTGTATTAAGTTAAATTATAGGAATTATAAGAAGTTATATAATAAAGTACAATTTAGTCTCAGTGAGGTGAGTGCTTCTGAAAAATTATTTTATCTTCAATTTTTCAGAATTCCTCTTAAAATCTAATGGGTCAGGACTAATTTCATAATTCTACCATAATTCATGAAAATCAGGCTTTCTCGATTTTCCCCCTAGAAATAGAATGTATACAGACTAAATTATTTACCAGAAATAGCTTGTTAACTGGAAATAATATAGCAATTGACATCTTCACATGATATATTTCTAAATTATATAAGATATAATTAATTGATTTGAAAAACAAACTTAATTTACTGCACTGGAAATTTCTTTCTGATTTGACTCCAGGAAAAAATAAGTTTGTCAAGTCATGGAGTTCATGAGCACATTGACTAACCCAGGCAATCCTAGATACCAACAATGCAACATATGTGACTTACTGGCACAATTTGCCAAAAAATGACAAAAAACAGAATCCCTGCTGAACACTTTTAATCAGGGTACCTATATTCAGATGCTCTTAGTTTGCATAATGGCTTCCCACATGAAATAAGATTGTAAGAAGCAGAAAAGATTCACCAGTAATGCTTGACTTACTCCAACTGCTTGTGAATTAAAAGCAGCTGTGGACAGTAGGAGGTTGGTCTCCACTTAAGTACGATGTTGGCAATGTGGATAATGATATTATCTCATTCTTTGAAACAGAATGTTAAGAATCATCAAAAGAGAAGTAAAGGGCTTATAAGCATTATTAAACTTTTTCAGTGAGATAGTTATATATTTCAGGGATACTTTAAATATTTTCAATCCCTTGATTTCATTTTGTTTATTAGCATGTTTTTACAAATCACTTTTAAATCATTGCAAATATCACACAAATTTCACTTCTTTTTGCAGTTAAAGACTTGAATCATGATTAATGTGGATAGTATCATATTATTATATAATAATAAGGAATATTTGTGGACTACCTTGTCTTATAGCATCAGTAATTTCAGAAGTCGGCCTTTTAGAAAAATTTTCCTTGTCCTTTCAAAAAGTAATACATGACACAATTGTCTCTGTTGTGATTGTATTCATTGCTTACATTTTGGAAGATCTGCTGCTATTGTTGGCAGGTGTGTGCTTATCGGCATTATTAATAGTATTCACAGCTCAGTGAAACTTGAATGTTGCTCACAAATCACATGTTGCTCTGTTTCTGGCATGTAACAGAAATGCAGCAAGTCATCTTGCAGACAGAAACAAAAGAACATTTTTTAAGGGATTAATAGTAGTAGCTAGTTTCATGATTTAATAATTTGTGTTCATAGACAAAAAATATAATTTATCATCTATTATTTTTCCCCCTCAGTTGTTAAAAATGTACCCATGAAAAATGTAACTTATTGTTTTAGAACATTTTAAAAAAATATTTAGAAATGTATGCTAAAAAAATGTAGTATTCCTGGAAGAGAAAAGGGATGTTGTAATCAATACAGAGTGTATTATCTGGTCACTGGATGTTATGTTCAATTATTGAAGTGGCAGAATTATAGGGAGAGAAGTGGATAGGACTTTGATACCTTAGCTGTAGCTAGATATATATCACTACCCAGCTTTCAAACCTTGGAAAATATCTATAAAATTTCATTTTCTCAATAAAAATTTGTCATGAAAATCTGGAATTAAGAATTTTAAGAGTCCATGAACTAATTTAAATTTTTTAAAACATCTAATTTGGAAAAAAATTACCCATCATGAAGCTATATGAACAAATACAAAGAATCTTGTATGGGGGCTGTGTCCATTAATTTTAGCAGTACTAATTATCATTTTGAAGTTATTTCAAAGTTTAATGGATAATATTACTTATAGATACAGACATACATATGCATATTGTGTGTATATATATATATATGCATACAAATGTGTGTGTGCATGTCTTTGATTAACATTAAGTAGGAAAAAGATATTTCTGTGTAACACAATTTCACTCCTTAGATACATGGGGCAGAAAATGGAAGGCTGGAAATTTTGTAATAAAATTAAAAAGTTTAGAACCACTTGAAAGAATGATCACTATGTTCCTAAAATATTTCACTTCTAAAATCTCTTCCCTGCTCCCACCTCCTGATTTCAATTATCATCTCAATGCTTGCATGCCCTAAATATAAATCTCTCTTCTTTAGTTCTGTCTTATATTTCAAACTGTGTACTGAACATTTTAAATCTGTAACATTATTATCACCTCAAAAATATCTACTCTCTTTCATTTCCTAATTTTCCTTCCTTTCCTCTTTCAAAAGCAATTCTACCGGTTGCTTTGGCTAAAAATTTGACAATCAATTTTGATAATTTAGATGGAAATGTAAAAACATACATAATTGCACAACTTAATTAACTTACCCAAAGAAGAACACAAAATTATCACCCAAGTAGACAAGCACAAAGCAGGGAGATTTACAAAGGCCTCAAGAGCTAGAGAACTTGGAAATTGAACCACTAACACATAATTGCCCCTACATCGAAAGGTCTTCACTCTGCATGGAAAGCTTGGCTTGTCAGTCAGAACAGCCGATGAGAAGGGAAAGTACATCCCAAGAGAAGATGAGATTCCCAGTTTGAAGGTTAATCAAAGGCAACCTCAGTGAGACGTGGGCTGAGTCTTGTTACCAACTGAGAACACCTTTTCCAGGACAAAGCCTTACATCAATGAGAAACTCCTTAGAACGGAATTTAAATTATACAGGGCAGAGGCATTAAAGGTAAAGAAAGAGAATATCTGTATATAAAGTGGGGAGAGGAGCAGAGAAGGTATATCTCAGGAAATACAAGGTTAGATTTTTTTTTTAACATTTCCTGATAACGAACAAAGAGGGAGTCCTTGTCTGCATGAGTTAAATAATAATTTAGTAAGTGAAAACATGACAGAAAGACATGGCCACACAACAGATAAGTATTTTAGCCTAACATTTCAATATGAAATGAAATGAATTTAGGAAAATGATAGAAAGATTATGAAAGAACAATGTCAGAGTTATTGAACTTTGGTCGCTCAGCTTCATACAAACCTTCCTATATTCTGCTTTGTGATGCTAAAGCAGAGAGTGTGCAAACCCCATTTCTTCCATCCCAGACCTCTCCTTGTTATGCTTGTCCAATAGAGAATACTACCAGGCATCTGAGAGACTAGAGGAGAAAAAAGAGACATGTGCATTCCTGCTTACCTCCCCATTTCTAGTTTATTCTTCTCGTCCCTGTCCCTAGCAATGTGTCTTAACTCTGACATATGAAGTTCATTCCAGTAGCAGGTTTTGATTCTTTTTTTTTCCAGGGAAAATAAAAATTTTGCTTTATTTTAAAATAGTAACTTTTAAAATGTTGGAAAACGGACCAAAATTCAATTCTGATACAAATATAAATTTCTTAGGAGGTCAAAATATGTGTCAGGCAAATTTTCTGAATTTCTTTAAAGATGGAATTTTGAACTATATAAAACAATTAGAAACAATGAACATCAACATGTATAAAATAAGCCACAGTTCAAAATTAAGCTGAATAACCAAACCATCTAATTATCTCAAATAATTTTTGTTAATATGTAGAACAATGCACATATTTTCAATAACTTAAAAGTGAATGTCTACTCTTCCTATCTCTTAATCCTTTCGGGACTTATAATTTTTTTTTTACTAGATTTACATAAAAAGTCCAAATATTTACTCATGGTAACATATTCTAACATTAACTATACTGAGTTTATCAGAAGTAAAAAATCATGAAGATTTGTCACGCATTTAAAAAATGATCACTTACAGCAAGTTCTCAGGGACCTAGATGACAAAGGCAGGTCTCCACTTTCTAATAACCCCTATGGTTCATACCGCATAATATAATTCAACAGAACAGCATATTTACCAATGATAAACAACATATAGGACATTCATTCGCCTATCCAATGTTTCATTATAAAGTTAATATTTTGACCAATATTAAAAAATGTTAAAACTCTATTATGCTGACATTTTCAAAAGTATTATCTTAGCAACAAGTCATCTTTATGATGCCATTTATTAAACTGAAAGGAAAGAAGATAGTACATTCTGGGTTTTACTTAAAAAGGAATTTAATTAAATAATTAATTCATCACAACTTGAAAACTATACTTTCTTCCTCAGCAATGGATGGCAATGAGGTGAAAGCAACTTTCCTGGTCCTCTACTTGCCTTTAATGGGTAGCATTGCAGAATTTCAGCAGTGAACATCATCTGGTTCTTATTCAAACCCCAGCTCCAAAAAAATGTGGAAGAGAATCTAAGATGTAAGTTCTATTCAAGGCATGGAGATTCCAATCTCAAATATTTCACTCTAACAACTTATGTTATACCAGCTGTTCCATCATCGAATACTAAATGATCATTGAAAACGAATGAAGATAACAGTACCCTCATTGATTTTCCACATTCACAGAGCTCACTTTATTATACTCACTAAGAGATAAGCATTCAGGCTAATAAGTGATATTATCAAAATTGTTTCTTTTTTTTTTTTTTTTTACATTTTTTGATATGATTTAGTTCTACCTTTCCATTTGATTGAAAAACTAAAAGTCCTTGGCTGACAATTAGTGGGAAAGTTCAACTTTTATTCCATTGAGCCAAAAGTCTTAGTATTTATGTAGTTTAATGCATTCCTTTTAACTTTATAAATGTCTTGTAACTTTGCACTTTGTAAAGCTCAATTAGTGTCATAGTTATAAAATCATTGTTAACTACTAAAACTATTATTTGATATGTTCTTTGATACATTTTCTTCAAAGTTATATTCAATTAAACTTTTAGCTAATCATATGTAAATGAAGTAAAGTTTAGACTTAACTGGAATTACTGTATAAAAAGTTGAGTTTGAAAAATAACTTAGAATATTTATTCCAAAATTTATTAATGTGAGGAGTTATAAGGAAAGTTACTGAAGGTGCTGTATAAATCAGATCAAAAATATTTATTGGCATATTCAGTAAAAATAAAATAGAAAAAAGAAAAAGAAACTCTCTTAATTCAGATTAGCTTTATATGTACAGGATTTTGAAGAATCTAACATATCAATTTAAAAAATCGTAGAACTACAGCAAATCATTTCTAGAAATTCAGACATTTACCTTCAGTAAATGTTTCAAAAAATATGCACTTTAGGTTTTACAAGCCATGTGGTCTTTGTCTCAACCACTCAACTCTTCCCTTATAGCACAAAAGCAGCCATAGACAACGCATAAACTAATGGGTGTGACCATTAGTGTTCTAGAAAAATTTTATATATAAACAACACATGTCTTCCTGTTCTCGTAGGCCTGAGTTTGCCAAACTTCATCTTAGATTTTAATCAAAAGGTTAAGTCTTTCATAAAATTTTAAAGAGAATAAAGTTTATTTGTGGCCCATGTATCCTTTTTTCCTACACTCTTGTTTTTCAATTTCTTCCTCAAAATAATTTTTTTCTATTTACTGAAAACACTTTTGTTTAAGTGATGTTAATTCTTATGCTGATTACTTAGTTCATTAGCCTCTAATCCACTGTCCCTGGCTTCAGGCCTATCCCTTCTATATCTATTCTCCTGATTTCAGCCAGAGAGGTGTTTCCAAACAAAAAGTTTATCATATCTCTCTGCATCTTAATATAGTTTAATGGTGTCTCATCGTCTTTATAATAATGCTGTCCCAATGTTCTTTTGTTTAAAAGAACCCATAATATAAAACAATTATTTAAACTTAATTTGTTAAAGGTTTAAAATTAAAGACCTAATGAGTTATTAAAGTTTAATTAATTTATAATTACATTGAATTAATAACATTAGTTATTGCTCCAGTATTACTTATATTGTCTGATGATGAAACATGCAAACGCATTTTTGGATATTTTCAAAGATGTGTGGCTCAAATTTGGGGGTCTACTTCTTGTGTGTGTGAATATATGATTTAATATGTATGGTATGTATGCATTATATAATCTGTCATACCCTCAACATCATGTGAGAAGAACAAATTAAATAATATAACCCAAAACATAAATTTTTACTTCAGGTTCCAGGAACATGTCAAAGTCTTAGTGAGGTTGGGATCTTGCCAATTGCCTGCATTTGTTCCATTGCCATTTCAGTGAAATCTGGGTCATTGCAAAGGTAATCAGTGTGCTCACATGTCATGAATATTTTGGAATGACCCCTAACATAATGCTAATTTCATAAAATGAAATTCTTATTTTTATGAAGGAGCATTCTAAGAGAGTGTAGAAATCATCTTCATTAACCAATGAAAAAGATCATTCCCCAGGAGGTCACAGGATTTCTCTTAGAACTTGTAAATAATTAAGGAGAAATCTAGAAATAGACATCCAGTCCAAACACCTACCGAAATGCTCTTATTTATTTCTAATTTTGTCATTATATTTGTCTCATCTTAATAAAAATATAAAATATACCTTCTTCCCAGCCAAAGGATTGTCCTCCCTGATAAATAATGCATGCAAGACAGGTGTCTATGTACAAAGAAAGTTTGATCTTCACTTGATGAAGTTATGTGAGGAAATGTTTAATTTTAGAACGCAGTGAGTTTGCCAGAAAAGAAATATATTACTTCATGTGACAAACTGGAGTTTAACTCTGATGATCCCACAACTAATTTTGAAGTAATCTTGTCACAATATTGCATTAATTTGGAAGTATAATGTATGTTAGATGCTAAAAACTGCTTAGAAAGCAGAGCAATGTGTTGTTAGTTAACAAGATGTTGATTCTTTTTTTTTATTGAAAGAGTATTTGATCTGAATACCATTATTAACATCTCTACTGAGAAATGCAATAAAATTCTACTGTAAGCCATTATATAAAGAATATAATTATAAAATACTGCACTATATGTTCCCTAAAATATCAGTTTTGACTGGTTCAACTCAGGGTAATACTTTGGAGCCAAATTTAAGAATATAAAATATATAGAAATGTCCGTTGTGAACATTTTAACAATATTGCTTATAAGTTTTCTTCAACTTTTCTAAAAACACTTTATTAATTTTAATTGATAGGTATATTGCAATAAAGTCTGTAATATTGAATTAAATTTGAAGCAATAATTATTTAACGTTTCATAATATCAGTAATTCTTATCTGTCAATTTTACATGAATACCAAAGCTTATGATTCATTTTAATTATAAATATTATTAATACATATTTTATTGAACCTGTATATTTGTATAATCTACTTAAATTTTAACACATTTCACTGTACTGGCCTTTCATTAGACCAGTACCTATAATTCTGGAATATTTTTACTAATCCTAGTTTTAGTGTTACGTGAGTGTATTATGTTATCAAGAAGAGACCACACATAGTTTTATAAGTGGCTTTTTGCCTTCCAACGATACAGAAGTTAATGAAAGAGAGGCAGCTATGTAGGAAACATTATTAACAAAGTATCATAAGAGAACTGTCCTCTTCCTCTTGTTTCCCATTGGGCATGCTGTTGCTTCTAAGAATGCCAGAATTAATAAAATGCCAGATTCTTCCTATGTCACTGAACTTTAATATTAAAGACAGTAAACTTGTATTTAAGCTAACATTTACAAATATCCTGATCTTCTTGCTTTGAAATAACCTCTATAGAAGTGAGTCAATAACCCATTTGGGGAAAGAATGCAGAGGCAATGCTCAGTTGCCCCTGGACAACATTCCTATATCCTGGTTTACTATGGACTAAAGGCTCCCTAAGTTTTTCAAAACAATTTTACATGGAAAATTATATAGCAAGTTTATTCTAAATGTGGTGATAACAATCCATTTTCTAGGTCAAGCCCTCAACTATTGGTTTTTGGTCATATATCCAAATACAAATAGTTATCTATAAATACTCTTCTTTTATAATGGAGCAGTAATCAATTATTTCTTATTGGTATGTAAGGATTTTCACTTGTCCCACTATATATTATTGCCCCCTTTTTGAATATCATCACAACTTTATGAGCTTTTATGAATTCAACTTTTTCTAAATATCAATAATTATTGTTTTCTATGTAAGACTAAAACTTTCACTAGTAGCAAATGTGACCCACTCCAAAGTGTTACTATCAGCAAACGTTAATTAAAGTACAGTGCTTTCTCCCCAAATTAAGATGATCTCATGTCATCTTTGATTCTCCACTCCAACCAAATTCTGAATAAACCAATATTAATGTGTTCTGAATTCTTTTATATTTTTAGTCTATTTTGTTTTCACTGTCAAATTGTGATTTCTAGTTCACAGAACTGCTAATTATTTTTATATATAGATCTAGTATCCATCAACCTTGAATAACTTTCTTATTATTTTGACATAAGAAAGATTGTTCATTTGGAAGGTGCCTTAGAACAAAAATTAAATAAACCCCAGTTACAAGATTTTCTCTCTGACTGAAAGAGAAAGTTTATCTAGAAATGACATTATTTAAAACAGCTGTAGCAACACTCTTTTTTACGTGTTTTTGTCAAAATGGGTTTCATTGAAAATGGATTAAATGTATCTAACCTTTCTTCATTCTTTACAGAAGGAAATAATTAGCATTTTTACAATGATAATTTGTATATGTCCAAACCCATCTCTCTCATTGCTTTTTTTTCCTTCTTTTGCATTCTTTCTCCCTTCTCTTGGGAAAATTTGGTAATAAATTCATCATTATGTGCATACACTAACATTGTCCTGTCATGATAAACAGGAAAAGGTTCTTAAACAAAAATAAAAATAAAATGTTGACTGCTTAGGAAACTTTTCTTGTTAAAACCAAACTGGGATCTGAAATTGAATTGATCTGCAATTGCTAACTGATTAATGGGTAAGAGGATCTCAAATTATACTAAAAGAGGAAAACTCTTATAGTTTGATTCCTTAAAGTTTAGTTTATTTATCAGAGGCTTATAAATTATATCAGAAAAAGTTTCATGTAATATTCCTGATATAGAGAAAACTTTTTGAACAAATTAGTATTAATGTTAAAAGATTAAAGGAAAAAATATACCTAACTTCTAGAGGTGAATAATGGTTTCACTTTCTTTCTCAATTTTAGTGATTTCTGTTTCAGAACAATACAAATATATACAACAAAATTTATAATAATGTTAATAATACCACTACAACACTATGTTTAACAATAAACAATGGAACGATCCTAAGTATCTCTTGTGAGGCTAATTATATGCAGTTTATTCATTTAGTGGAATCCTATTGAGCAATAAAAAGAAATGGGTAGTCATTTGTTTTATAAGTTTATACTGAAGTGGTTCTCACCAAGTTAAGTATAAAATATTTTAAATTCAAGCGAGAGAATAATTATACACACACACACTTTTATAATCATATGTAGGATTAATCATTAATAAGAAAATGTAAAGAAATTCAAGGAGAATGAATTTTTTTCCAGCAATTACTTTTGGGAAGCTAGGAGGATAATGTAATTAGAAAGGGGTATATAGTATTGTTAATGATTTTTTTTTACATTATCTATTGAATATACATGTTTTTGTTGTATTATACTATGTAACTTGTGCAGATCATAAGTGTTGTAAACTATGTTTTGAAATGAATGTTGTTAGTTTTATTATAATGTTTCTTGGAATATAGGTTGGCTTAACTGCAAATGGTATCTAAAACATTTTAAAAATTAGAAATTAAAATATAGAAAATGAGAAAATCAAAAGATCACAAAACAATTTAAGGGTGCAAGAGAAGAAAAAGAGAGGGAAAAAAAGAGGAAAGAGATAGAAGGGGCGGGGAGAATGAAACAAGGGGTTAGGTAATGGTATCCTCATTAGTGACAAAAAAAGACAATTTACTACTAGAAAATATTTCCTTTAGGGAAGTCTTGCATGAAACAAACACGTTTAATTGGAATTGCCAGAATCAATGCAAGAGGTGTAACACCTGCAATCTGACAGAACCAAAATTGCAGAGATAAAGTTAAAGTCCTTAGCTGTAAAATAGTGAAATTGTACAGTGGTAAGACATTATGCAAAGACTATGTTATTCTGAAGCAATGGAACAGGAAATTGGTGCCAAAAAACCTGAAAGAATCATTGCATACAAACTATTTTGGCTTTGGAAACTCCATGAAAATATTCTTGCAAAAAATTCTAAATAAAAATACATATTTTTAAAAATTATATAAGCAGTTTTAAAATGAAAAAATCTAAACTCAGGCATGAATACTTAAGATGATAATATATAGGATCTAATTTTATTGCAGCTCCTCAAAGTATTTGGAATGCCATGCATTAAAATGAATATTGGCATGCAGTTATAGTTTGAATTACCCTTCTGGTGAGATTCAAGAGGATGAAGGTTGAACTTTTGGATGCCTCAGAATTATAGGTCTAGATTCAAGGCAAAAAAAAGTATGCCCTCTGGAGTATCTGCTCTTCTTCATTGTAGGAACCACAAGAGGAAATTGAGATCTAAGTCATCTTTAAAATGAATGATGCGTACAATTGAAATAGGAAAAATGGGGGATAGTTTCACTCCAGATGTTAAGCCCCCATTAGGTACAATCTTAACAAAAGGGTAACTTTAGGGCCCTGCGCGGTGGCGCATGCCTGTCATCCTAACACTCTGGGAGGCCGAGGCGAGCGGATCATTTGAGCTCAGGAGACCAGCTGGAGCAAGAGTGAGACGCTGTGTCTACTAAAAATAGAAAGAACTTAGCTGGACAACTAAAAATATATAGAAAAAATTAGCTGGGCATGGTGGCGCATGCCTGTAGTCCCAGCTACTTGGGAGGCTGAGGCAGAAGGATTGCTTGAGCCTAGGAGTTTGAGGTTGCTGTGAGCTGGGCTGATGCCATGGCACTCTAGCCTGGGCAACAGAGTGAGATTCTGTCTCAAAAAAATAAATAAACAAATAAAAAGGGTAACTTTAGAATCAAGTTTTCTAGGATGAATATGGGATGTGTGTGTGTGCAGTTTTAAAATTTGGATTTTAATTTTAAAATAATTTTGGAGATAGACTAAATGAATTGGACTTATGCCATATAAAAACAAATACAAATATAAAATAAAAGCTTTAATTCTCCCTATTGAAATAAGGAAAGAGATTTTCCCTTAGAGCATTTTCTTTAGAAAACTTGAAATTCTAAGTTCTTTCTCTGTTTCTTTGAAATGTATGGTCAATCTTTTTGAAAGCCAAATAAGCCTCTTTCTAGGTTTAAGAGCAATGAATGTCTTTTCGCAAGTACCGATTTCTTTCTGTCTTTGCAAGCTTTTAGTGAATTGCCTGTGATATACATCACATTCTGTTAAAGTTTCCTTCAATGATTCATTTTTTTTTCTTTCTCTCCTACCTTTGAGAAGAGATTTTCTGGGTTGGGAAGAAATTTTATATTGTTTTTAGTTATATTTTCCTAACATTCACCACCATCATTATTAAATGAAAACAAAATCTGGCCTCAGAAACCTTCCTTCCTCTCTTGAGTAGTTATGTACAAACCACAACCTAAGTAGTAAGTAAGCAAACTAAAAACCTAGCTTAGAAGTATGCTTCTGTAACAATGGTTGAGTCTCAGCCAATCACAACAGACACACTTCAACCACTCACAGGTGGTCAAACATTCAAACCGTGTTCAAAAAAGGCAAATGCTTAGCTGTAACCAGTCCACCTGTTTCTGTACCTCACATCCATTTTCTACTTTTCACTTTTTTTGTTTCTGTCCACACATCTTATCTGACCATGCAACAGCCCTGGGATTCTCTTCTGACTGAATCTCTTCTGTTCCTGGGATCTGTCTGATTTGTGAATCTTCTTTTTTCTTGCTCAATTAAACTTTATTAAATTTAATATGGCTAAAGTCTTTTCTAACAAATTATGTGCACTGCAATTATTTTTTTTAAATCTCCATTCAAATTCTTAATTCTAACATTTATTGTGAACATTATGAATTAAAACAAAATTTAATCATGACTTATTTCCTTATAATACTATAGGGCATTGATGTAGGAGGCACTTGTTTAAAAGCCATCTGTCTTTTATTTAAATCCATCTTGTAAAAACTTCAAATTTATAAAAATTACAATTTTTTAAAGTAAATTATGTAACATTCTGAAAGTCTTTAATTATATTATTTAATGAGAAACTACTGATGTACTTCTTTCACAATGCCCATCCCAGGAAAATGACTAGGGACTAAAGCTGATGTGTCACTTTTTGTTCTCAGGGTATATTCAAAATAACCATAAGCTATTAAGAAACTACTCTCTCTAATGCAGCAGCATCACAGACTGATGTTTATATGATTATAAATGTGTTTATCCTTCTGGGTATAAGCTGCATAAAAGAATGGTATTGTTCCAAGTTATTGTTTGTGAGAATATTGAGTGAAAGAAAATGGAAGAGCAGACATGAATATTCCATAACAGCCTAGCTCTTCAGTGTTCAGCTTCCTCCAGGGAATGACCATGTTCAAAAATGATTAGAAAAATGTTTAAAGGCAATGTATCAGGTTGATCAAACTCCATCTGAATGTATTTGAGATATGCATATTAAGTGTGTTCTGTCAAATCCCAATGATTAAATATCAAATTATACCTAAAAAAGATTTGAACTTGCTGTAATTTCTCTTGTTCAACTCCATTCAAATTATTTTTAAATGATTTAGTCCATTTCTAGCTCTTTCATGCCTGGATAATAAAAATTTAAAAATCATAAATACATGTTATAAAAATGAATAATATATGCCTTATTTTTAGAAGTTAAAATATTGGTTTTTATCACATAAAATAGAAATAATAAAATAAAGAAGTATAAATGTATCATGATAAAAAATAATTTTTAATTCCATACATTTTTAGAGTATATAATTTAGAGCATATAATATAATTAAATATCAGGAAATGGTGAATTTATGAATCTAAGACAGTAACCTGTTTACTAAAAACTTTTCTGTAATGCAATTGCGTGACTACAATATTTATACTTAAAATCCTGAAACTCTGAAAATAATATCTTCTAGCATAAGAAGCTCTATTCCTTTAAATTATGATATCAGTTTTATGAGATAACATACCCAAAAAAAGATTTTCCTCATTTCTTCTACATTAAAATACAGCAAGCTTCCTAAAACAAAACAAAATAAAACAAAAAAATGTTAACATTACTTATGAGCCTTTTTTACCCCCCAGGTGGCTGAATTAATTCAGAATTAATTGCTACTTCAGATACATCTACCTGGGTCCAACAGTACAGTTAGGTGCCAAAGTATAGCATTAATTTTCAGTCATGAAGTAAAGTGAATAACTTGTATACATTTTATAATTTTTGTCCTTGGCTTTATTTAAGAATATTTTTATACTAATAAATGTATTGATCAAACTTAATCAAAGAACATAATTTTAAATAGATTTACGTTTAAGTTATAGGGGAGGTTTTATTAAAATAAATAAAGGAATATTATATATAAAATAGTAAAGTAATGCTCATTTTTTTCAATTTAAGTACGTATCTGCAATTATTATCAATACTAAAATGTATCACAAAAGAATTAAAAACATTTTACTTTTAATAATAAATTATTTTAGGTTATCAAATACCAGAACTTCTTATAATTTTAGTGATTCATAAAATTTCAAAACTTGTTAAAAGATTGTGATAATTTACAAAAGACACAATAACATTACCTCTAGAACAATTAGTTTCACCATTCCTTTTCCATTATATACACATACATTGTAATTGTTTATTAGTTATATGCATAAATATCCATATTTATTTTTATATATCATGCATTTGTGGTGAAATTAAATATATTTTCTATATTTAGGTACTCTGCTAGATACTAGGACTAAAATTTTGATCAAGAATTAATTCTAAAAAAATTGATCTCATAGAAGTAGAGAGTAGAATGGACTTTACCAGAGGCTGGGGCAACTGGGGAGAATAGAAATGGAGGAGGTATTAGTTGAAGGATATAAAATTGTAGTTAGGTGAAATAAGTTCAAGAAAACTATTGTACAGGTAACTATAGTTAATAATGATATATAGTATTCTTAAAAAATGTCAAGAGAATGGATATTAAATATTTTCACCACAAAAATAATAACTATGTGAGGTAATACATCTTTTAATTGTCTAAATTTAACCACTCTACAATGCACATATATTTAAAACATCATGTTGTACATAATAAATATATACAGTTTTATCTCAATTTTAAATAAATAAACAAAATTTTAAAAAGTGACCTGTAAAAGATTAATATTGAGAACAAGTGGTATATGAGATTTTTTAGTTGTTTTATGAATTATATTTCTCTTTTTTCCTCTACCTGAGTCTCATATCCTTTGCTTCTAATTACGTATCTTAGGTAATTCTGTACATGTGAGAATTATGACCCCAGTCATGGAGAGATTCTGTTTACTAAAGATTCCCTTAGGAGATAGCAATGTTTTTATCTGTTCATTTATTTAACAAATATTTATTGAAAACCTGTTCTATGTCAGCATTCTTTGGATGCCTATATCAGTAAATCAAAGAAAAAATGATATTTTTCCTCAATGAGCTGCCATTCTAGTGAAAACATACTAACATAAATAGGTATAATAAATAAGCAACATATGCAATATGTTAGATGATTAAAATGGCCACAGGTAAAAGGAGAGTGACGTCAAAGGTAATGGAGAGGACAGTAGTTGTAATTTTAAATGAGATGATGAGGTGAGCTTTTACTGAGATAATATATAAGGAAAAACTTGAAGGAGGTAGGGATTAGCCACAGAGATAATTAATCAAAGACCATTTCCCAGAGAAAAACATAAAGACATTACAACACAATTAAAATGCATTACTCTTTCTGTTATCTGGAGAATAGATTGTAGGACAACAGAGATAGAACTAGGAGTAGAAAGCAATAGCAATCTGCAGCTAGGAGAGGGTCAGAAGAGCAGAGAGGCAAGACCCTTCCTGGCCCAAGTACAGTTAAATCAGGCCTAACTTTTGAATGCAGGGCAAAATTTAATTAATTAATTAAAGCCTCCAGACAGACTGAGCCCTGCTAAAGGAATGTGTTTATTTATTTATTTATTTTTTAATTTTTAAGACTATTTTTTTGAACAGTTTTTAGGTTCACAGAAAAGTTGAGAGGAAGGTACAGAGATTCCCATAACTCTTTGCCCCTACACGTGCATAGTCTGTCCCATTATCAATATCCCCACCAGAGTGGTACATTTGTTACAACCAATAATTCTCTAATGGTGGATTATAATCACCTAAAGTCCATAGTTTACATTAGGGTTTATTCTCAGTGCTGTGCATTCTAGGCTTCGGCAAATGTATAATGACATGTGTTAAAAGGAAGAAAAACTTCAGGCAAATTAAATTTAGCAGAGCTTATCTGAGCAAAGAAACAGTTCATGAATTGGTTAGCACCCTGAGCAAGTAACAGTTTAGAGAGTTCCACCCAGCAGCATGGGCAGGCAGTATTCATAGACAGGAAAAAGGAAGTAGCATAAAGAAACAGGTTGATTGGTTACAGTTCAATATTTGCTTTACATGGACATGGTCTGATCAGTTGGCAGATGCCAAATTAGGTTACAGTTTGCTATGTACAGAGGGAACTTTAGGCCAAATTTAATTTAACAATTCCTCTGTTTTGGTCAGCTTCTCAATCTTGAATGATTGACCAAAATTTGGGCATTAGATGCCACCTTGTATCATTATCACAATGGACTTTTTGATCTCAGTATGGAATTCACAATTCTCAACATCAGGTCAGCTAGATGTTTCATTATGTTCTCTTCATATTTTCATTATTCTAGTGAGACCATTTGACATTTAACAGATGGTAGCATATGAGCATTTGAGACTCTTGAGAGGATGTGGCTCACCAGGGAAATTATTTTGATAGCTATCAGGAAGAAACACTAAAAGACTGAAGTATACCCTTTAACAGGAGCCCCATGGATTGCAATGATCAAAATCAAATATATCAAAAATGAGCAAAAAAGAGGAATCTACTTGTTTCAACCAAGTAGCTTGTTTGTTGATATCTTGCAATTGAGTTTCTATCATACCAGATGTATTTATCCAAGTGCAGCAGGAGGTGTTAGCTATCACACACACTCTCTCCATTCAGTCAACAGATAGTCAAAAACAATCCTGTTACATAAAACAACTTTAGTAAGAGAATTTAAAGGAATTTGCTGGGCAACCATAGTTTTTTCAGTAGAGTTAGCTACAGTGGCTAATGTTGAGACAGATTTCTAATCAAAACCTCATTTATATTTATGCTAAGCCAGTAAAGGAGCATTCTGCCAAAATATGTCCATTTGGAGAGATTTGTGCCTGCTGGCAAATTTCATTTTATTCTATAATGCAAATTAAGTGCTATTCAGTGTCTAATTATCTGTGGAGAACAGTGGTACTGTTATCATCTCTAATCTACCTTGCCCCCTTATTTTTCATTTTTTGAGACATGGAGTTGCCCAAATATATGGTTGATCATTAAATCTTCCACAGATAAAAAATATATCCTGGAAGGGCATAACAGACAGGTCCCTGTGGGATGCCTTGTGCATTAGGGGTTAAGAAAAGGGAAATCTTATTTGTCTAAGACTCCACTATTGAATTATTGCACAGTTGGAGCTCAAGATAAGTGATTAGGGTTATAAATGTATCTACAAATTCTTGAATTATCTTTATTTTGGTTTTATTATTCAATCTCTGCTTTGTTAATAACTGCAAAATTCTCACAATAGATTTTATCTACTATTAGATTTAAGGAGAAATCTGTACATGTGAATCTAAAAGCCTAATCCTATAGAACAGACCAGATAAATGTACTTGGAACATCAGTGAAATTTGTTACAGGATGAACCTGAGAATCTCTAAGATCATGTAAGGATTGAGATTTAACATGACATGCAAGACATTCGGTTAAGTTCCCTATGGAAGCTGTTAATATCAATTATGAAATCTGAATTATTGCATTATCTTGCATGTATAAACAGAAGAGAAACAGAGGGAAAAGAGAAAAGGAGACAAAGATTTCATGGTGATCAAAGGAGAAGAGTGTTGATCCGTGATCTTGGGAAAGCTGTCCATGCCTAGAATGGTATCTGCTTGGAGGGGGTGGGGCTATGAGGTGGGACGACAACAACAGCAAAAACAAAACAAAACAAAATTCACTGGTTAGTTTTACCTTAAGGTCTTTAATGGGTATACAATACCAAGGGTCAAAAGAGGCCCTTTTGAGCTGAGAGATGTGAATTCAAGACTCGAGGACTGAAGTTGCAGAAAAAAACTTAGTATGGTCCCTTCCAATGGAGTTCATGGGCAATTCTTCTATGATTTCTGTTCGAAAACACTTCATCTCCAGGTTCTAGATCATTAAGGATCTGTTTGCCAACACTTGGTGGGTCACTAAGAGCTTCTTTTAACAGGTGAAAATATGCTTTAGCATAATTCATTAAAGCCGTACACTACCAAAATATGTCAGAGTTTATGAGAGCAGAGTTTACATGAGGTTCTATTATTAGAGGCATAGGCCTTCCAGTAACTATTTTATAAAGTGTCAATCTATGTTTTCCAGTGGAAGTGGACCCAATTGCCATCAGTCTGTAATACCTTTGACCAAGGCAATCCAGTTGATTCAGTTAGCTTTGTCTAATGCCATGGTGCTTGTAATACCATATTTCCCTGTTTTATAACTTGTCCAGTGAAATGAGTACTTTTGTTGCTGGAGATTTCTCCAGGAATGCCCCATAAAGAAAACACATTTTCTAATAACCATTTGGCTACTGTGATAAAATGGGCCTTCTTACATAGGAACATTTCTGTAAAACCAAAAAGCATACACTGAAGGTGGCATTCATTAATAAATGAAATCTATTTGTAAGTGTTCAAATGATCCGTTTGAAATATATTACCTGAGGCTTTTATTGTCTTACCAGGATTGTGGGTTTGACAAATTAACCATTGGTTATAAACCACTTTAACAATTTTAGAACAGTCACTTTACCATTTTTTCCTTCATATTTTATATCATTATATCTATGTCATGATGAGTCATAGAATACAGAGCTTTTAATAATGAAAGCTTTAAAGACTCAGGAAAAACCAGGAAGCATCCCATCCTAGGATCTCCATGAGTTCATATTAACTCCATGGAAAGTTACATTCTTTTAAATACCTGTTTTGTTTTTCCAATTCGGGTGCATAGTATTATTTATTAAATGAAGATGCTGTTGTAGACCTGGAGAGAAAGAAACACTTTATACACTGTTGGTGGGACTGCAAACTAGTATTATATAACCTATATGGCAAATAGAATGGAGATTCCTCAAAGAACTAAAAGTAGAGCTACTATTTGATCCAGCAATCCTACTACTGAGTATTTATCCAAAGGAAAAAAAACAGTCATTTTATCAAAAAGACACTTGCTCTTGAATGTTTATTGCAGCACAATCCACAATTGCAAAGATGTGGAATCAACCCAAGTTCCTATCAATTCATGAGTGGATTAATAAAATTTGGTATATGTATACCATGAAGTTCTACTCAGTGATAAAAAAATTAATACCTTTTATAACAATCTGGATGAAACTGAACACCATTCTCCTTAGTGAAGTATCACAAGAATGAAAAAACAAACACCACATGCACTCACTATCAATTTGGAACTAACTGAACAGCACTCATGTGCACAGAAGGAAGCAAAACTCAACAGAAATCAGGGAGGTGGGGTGGGGGAGGAAAATATGGGTAAAATCAAACCTAAAGGGTACAATGTGTACTATACAGGTGACACTTGTAACTTTGGCTCAAGAAGTACAAAAGCAATCCATGTAACCCAAACATTTGTACCCCCATAATATTCTGAAATAATAAAAAAAAGAGCAATGTTGATTCTGCTGACCCATGAGCATGGTATGATTTTCCTGTTTACATCTTCTGCTATCTCCTTCCTCAGTGTTTCATAGTTCTCCCTGTACAGATCTTTCACCTCCTTAGTTAAATATACTCCTAGGTATTTTATTTTCTTTGTTGCTATTGTGAAGGGTATTGAGGCTTTGATTTTGTTCTCAGTTTGACTGTTGCTGGTGTACAGGAATGATACTGATTTCTGTACATTGATTTTGTAACCTGAGACTTTGCTGAATTTGTTTATCAACTCCAGTAGTCTCATGGCAGAATCTTTGGGGTTTTCTAGACATAAAATCATATCGTCAGCAAAGAGTGATAATTTGACCTCTTCTGCCCCCATTTGGATGCCCTTGATTTCCTTCTCTTGTCTGATTGCTCTGGCTAGGACTTCCAGCACTGTGTTGAATAGAAGCAATGATAGAAGGCAACCTTGTCTTGTTCCAGTGGGAATTATTTCAGTTTTTCCCTGTTGAGTATGATGTTGGCTGTGGGTTTGTCATATATGACTTTTATCAATTTTAGGTAAGTACCATTTATGCCTATTTTGTTAAGCATTAAAATGTCCATGCTACCCAAAGCTATCTGCAGATATAATGCAATCCCTATTAAAATACCAACATCATTTTTGACACTTCTAGAAAAAATAATTCTATGCTTCATATCAAACCAGAGAAGATCCCATATAGCAAAAGCAATTTTAAGCAAAAAGAACAAATTGGGAGACATCAATTTACCAGGCTTCAAGCTATACTACAAGGTTACAGTAACTAAAACAGCATGGGATTGGCACAAGAACAGAGACAGACACCAATGGAATAGAACTGAGAACCAAAATATAAAATCATCCTCATATAGCCATATAATCTTTGACGAAGCAGACAAAAACACACACTGGGGAAAAGGATCTTTATTCAATAAATAGTGCTGGGAAAATTGGATAGCCACATGTAGAAGACTGAAACAGGATTCACACCTCTCACCTCTCAAAAAATCAACTCGCAGTGGATAACAGGCTGAAATCTAAAGCATGAAACTATAAGAATTCTAGAAGACAATGTTGGTAATACTCTTACAGACATTGGCCTAGGCAAAGAATTTATGAAGAAGACCCCAAAGGCAATCATAGCAGAAACCAAAAGTAAATAAATGGGACCTGATTAAATAAAAAAAACTTCTGCACAGCCGAGGAAACTATCACAAAAGCAAACAAACAGCCTACAGAATGGGAGAAAATATTTGCATACTATATATCCAATAAAGGGCTGATAACTAGAATCTATATAGCACTCAGGAAAATTAGCAAGAAAAAGAACCAAACAACCCCATTAAAAAGTAGGCAAAGGACATGAACAGAAACTTCAAAGAAGACAGATTAATGGCCAAGAAACATATGAAAAAATTCTCAACATTTCTAATCATCAGGGAAATGCAAATCAAAACCACAATGAGAGATCACTTAACTCCAGTGAGAATGGCCTTTATCAAAAAGTCCCACAACAATAAATGTTGACGTGGATGCGGAGAGATAGAAAAACTCATACATTGCAGGTGGGACTGCAAACTACTACAATCTCTGGGGAAAGCAATATGGAGATACCTCAAAGAGGTACAAGTAGAACTACCATTTGATCCAGCAATCCCATTACTGGGCATCTACCCAAAGGAAAACAAGACATTCTATAAAAAAGACATCTGCACTACAATGTTTATAGAAGCACAATTTACAATTGCAAAGATGAGTAAACAACTCAAGTGCCCATCAATATGTGAGTGGATTAATAAAATGTGGTATATGTATACCATGGAGTTCTACCCAGTCACAAAAACCAATAGTGATCTAGGACCTCTTGTATTACCCTGGATAAAGCTGGAGTTCATTCTATTAAGTTAAGTATCACCAGAATGGAAAAACAAGCACTGCATGTACTCACCATCAAATTGATATTAACTGATCAACGCTTATGTGCACATATGTTAGTAACGTTCTTCGGGTGTTGGGCAGGTGGGAGGGTGGAGGAGAGGATTAGTTTATTCCCATGTAATGGGTGCAGTGTGTACCATCTGGGGTATCGACACTGTGGAAGCTCTGACTTGGTGGGGCAAAGACAATATATGTAGCCTAAACATTTGTACCCCTGTAATATGCTGAAATAAAAATAAAGAGCAGACAAATATACCAAAAAACCTTATTGTTTTAACACAGAGGATCAAATCCCAGTTTTACATTATTGTATTTTGATATAGTTCAGTGTTCAGAAAAACTTATAAATAATTCCCTTCTAATGTTGGCCACCTTGATCACAGATATATTCTTTTCATGAGATTCACCTTCCACAAACCTTCTAAAATTCTCTTATCCATGCAGTTATTGTTGTCCTATTGTTTATCTCTTCTCATTTTGGAACATTCATTCTACTTTAGGATAACATTACTCTGTTTTTTCTATTTAACAAAGCAAAATATTCTGACATTTTATAGCTTTACCTTATGCACAACACATCTTACTTTCCTTGTACACTTGCATAGAGAGTTTAATTTCCTTATTATTTCTAGTAATTTATTACATCTATTAATCAGAATTCTTAACTCTAGTGACCTTAATTTTCAGTGAACACTAGGAATCAAGCAATTGTGAACTGTCATACCAGCAATTTATAGATTGGCAAATCTATGCATTGTAATTTCTAGAAGCATGTGCTTTCTCATAGTATAACTTGACAGTATGGCACAAAACATGTTCACTAATGGTCCTAAATATCTTAAGTTTCTCTGTAATAAGAAACTGTAGAGAGAACAAAATTTTATCTTCTTAGCAAAATCCTATCCTCTTAGATTTTTATGGCCAGGACTGAGAAATAAATTATTATTTCTATAGATTTCCCTCAGCCTCACCTGCCCATTCTTGATTATAAGAATGTTAAAACCTTCTGATATAGAAAGGACATCTTTCACATGGGAATTTTATCTTAACTACATCTATTTACCTCACTTGTTTTTAGTAATTATACTTCAATTCTCATAAAGATAAGACATTAAAAGCTCATTATCCTCTTAAGCTATTTTTCTTGCTGTCAAATTTTGTGATGTTGTCAATAATGTAAGTTTATTTTACTTAAAAAACAAGGTAGGAAAAGTTATGCCTTTGTATTATATTTAGTGCTGAAAATTCTGAACAAGTGCCTATTTCAATCAAACCAACAATATCTTTATTTTCCAAAGATTACCCAAGGCATGTGAACTTGAAAAGCATATGGGTTGGTTCTTATTTTTCTGAGCAAATACTTTATTTCTAAAAGCTATTATTTTTCTGTACCTCAATTAAATAGAGTTCTTTTACAATTTAATTTTGACAATATCATAAGAACATAGAAAAATATCGCACATACATATGATACCTAGAGACATGCATAAACATATACAGAAAGAGATGTTTTGCTTTCATTCTAGTATTTTACATGTGTCAGGTAAAATAATACAGGCTCACTAATCAATATAATAAATTTTTAAAAGCAACTTGATAAACAGAATATTTGAATGTTAATATAATCAAATTTACCAGTGATTCCCCTTTAAGCTGTGCTTTTGTGTGTGGTTTGGAATTTTTTTCACATATAGGTTATAAAAATATTTTCAAATATTATCTATCAGTGCTTTATTGATTTGAGTGCATGGTGTAGGAGAAGAATTTTTTTTTTCTATTTGAATGTCTATTTGTCTCAGCTACATTTAATGAAATATGTGTGCATTCCCAATTGCTCTATAGTTTCATTTACCATAAATAATATATCTATATATTCATGAGTTTTTTTTTTCAGGTTATCAGTGTGGTTCCATTGGTTGCTTTGTATATTTCTGTGCCAATACCATATTTTCTTAAATATTGCATTTATGCTAATTTTATTTTGGTATTTACATATCAACTGCATAATTTAAAAAGACAAAAAGAAACCCAAATTTATGAGATTTTTATTTTGATTGTATTGTATCTCTACTGCAGTGAGTTGTAACCCTGAGTGTGTTAATGAGGAAAAAAAAGATATTGCTCAGCTGGAAGGATTGGAATTTGTATTAATAAAAGGATGAGATGTTTCATTTGAAACCATAGAATTAGAACAATTATCAGTAATGACACATCCTGGACAGGACTGTTGGAGTGAGTGGTTAGGGTGAAATTCAGGTAAAGGTAATTTGAATTAAGGACTAGCAAAGTGAGAGAGAGAGAGAAGGAGAGAGAATTTGAATCACTAGGTAGAATTTTTGTAGGAATATTATTTTTACCAAAGGAGATGGTAAATGGAATAAATAGTTTGGAAACAAATGAGCCAATTTCAAAGTCTTTGACAAATGATAAAGTATAACTGGAAGATTTATAGTTTGTAATTACAAAAAAGTGTTAGAAAGTATATACAGTTGGTCTCAAAGCAAAATGATCTTTAAAAGAGGAAGACAAGTAGCATTTGGTCATAAGGACAATGAGCATCAAATGTGGAGCATGGAAAAACAGTAACAATTTCTTCAGATTCTGACTTCTTGTTCAGTAAGGCAAAGAGAATATTCAGTTAAACATTTGAAGAGGTAGAAATAGTGTTTACCTCTGAATAAAGAGCAAATTGGAAAGGTTTGTTGTGTGAAGGGGGTACTCTGAGAGTGAATCAGAAAGTAAGAAAGATTTTGTAATGAGAGAAATGACAACTTGAATTCCAGAGCAAGGACACCAGGGAAGTGAGATATGCAGGGTGGAGTTGGCATGAACTCTCTGGTGAATATGGAAAGCCTCACCTACTGCAAGCTTTTTGCTATGGCTAGAATATTCGAGGTTCTGAGAAAGCCCTAATGTCAGTGAAAAAATCAGAAACTAGATTAGTTGCCAGGAGTAATATCATATTAAGGGAACTTCATACCAGTCTGCTAAATTTAAGTTATAAATTCTGCAATGTTAAAGTTGTTTAAGGAAGATTGTTGTGTTTATACATTTTTGTAAAAGTAAAATATTAAACATATATTCAATTCTATTTTTAAAAATGTATTTTGAGTGTGTATGATTATTAATACAAAAATCAGCCTCCCAAGATGAAGCTTCATGTACAGTAAAACAATATATTCAAACTAGATATCACTTATTATAATTGAAAATTTAGAAAACTGTTGTTTTAATGAGTGCTACAATGTTAACTTTTAGTAGAACTAACAATTCTGACTACCCACAAACTTGAAGGTGTTGAAGCTCAAATTAAAAATAAAACTAGTATATTATGGTACAAATTTAAAAATAAAAATAAAGAGACGTGGGAAGAGTTACAGATAGATAAATGTGGCATTTCGACACTGAGTCTATTCTTGAACAATAGAATAATTATGCTAAAGTAAGCTACAGAATAAAAGATACCAAGGGGCAATAAGGGATAAAAGTGAATGAGGGAAAGTTTAGAAGAAGTAATGGAGAAATGATGGATATAGGCATTGAAATGGTTAGATTCTACAAAAGTAGATAAAAAATAAAAGTTCAAAAGCATAGAATATTAGATTAAATGGTTTTTTTAAATATAAGGAGTCATTAAAATGAATCTATAAAAGAGGATTATACTGGAGAGGTGATAATTAGAAATAGGCTGCTTATTTTTTCCCCTATTAATTCAGATACCATATTGTCCTCATTTGCAAATTTACAAATTTTTAGTCATTTAACCTAAGTTCTGCCTAGTTCAATCTTTAGTTCTTTTATCAAAAACTTATGGTTCACCGAGGCTTTAAAGTAAATTTGTTTATACATATGCATGCACACACCACATAGATGCATGTTTAAAGAGTTCTAGAATTATTTTGATCAATTTCAGACTATCATATTAATAATATAAGATGGGAATAATATAAGATGGAATGTATGATTAAAAGAGACATTTAGTCATTTATTTAATGATGTAGAAATATAGTTACCTAAATTAAAAAACTAATATATGGAAGACTTATTAGAAGGCCATTTTATTTAGACAAATTTAATCATTCATTTGAAAAGGAGAAAGTATATTAAAAAGGGAGAAAAAATGTTGATTTAAAGACTGTGAGATGCCAGTTTGTACTTAACTCAATAAATCTATGCTAAGATGGAATTTGAGATAGGAGACCTGTAATGGTCACACTCCCTGTTGCTCTCAATTGGTTTCTCAATAACAGCTTATTATAATGCAAGCAGCATGATGATGCATGGTGCCTTTAAGGAGTATTTCAAGAATTCTGAACATCCATTGAGTAGCCTCCAGAGCCACCACAAGGAAAAATGTGAAGACAGAAAAGATCTGACTCTTATTTTTTGTATGTCTACTTCAATCAGAGTACTTACTCTTTCATGTTTTTCACCTAATGATTTTGTTTTTTGAAAGAGTATTTCTACATTTAAAAAAAGAGAGTGGAAAGAGCACCAGATTTTTAATGAAGACATTTTTTTTTTGAACTCAGGTCTAGATTTTCTAAATGTATAAGTTTTCTGGCACTATTTTTTTTTAAATTTAGAAGTAAATGATTTTTAACCTTTTTTTTTTTTTTTACTTTCTACATATAGCTTCAAGTTTGTTAAGCAATGCAAAAGTAACTCTTTGTATATTTTCTTACCTTTTTCAAGGTATAAGGCCTACTTTCATCTACATGTGCATTGGAAAACTTCTATACTTTCTGAACCCATGTCCTTAATTTCCTCACACCATCATAAAAACTGCTATTTTTGTTGCTTATAAGGTCTGCCTTCCACTTTTATTTCTGGGATCCAATCTGTTCAGTTTCAAAAGTCAAAGAGCTCTAGATTGATATCATTTTCTCAGGATTTTTGCCGTTTTCATATTTTTGTTATTCTTTTGCAAATTCATGGATCCCTTGCCTTTGTCTTTTTAACACCTTCCCAATATACTCCAATTTTTGTATATTTTCCTCATTTTCTAAATCCTAAATTTGTCATACTCATAAGTATTGCACTCTGTTGAGTGGAGTTACTGATAACGAATTTATCCCTTTAAATTGTTCTTTGAAAACTGACTAACTCCTTGCATCATATACCTGTAGTTACCTGCTTGGTCACCATGCGATGCTTACCACATAACTCCCCAGGTCTCTCCTATATGCTACTCAGAGCCTCCAGTTTCTCCATGTAAAAATTCTTTTTGTGGGGTTGGGGGCTACTTGCTAGGGTTTCCTAAAGACTTTTTTCCTGTTCTTTTTTATTTATGTAGTCCCTTTGTCTTAACACTCTCAACGACCCAAGGCACTGATCTGAGAATTTGCTCTTAAGTTTTTCCCCAATTTTATAGCATTTCTGAATTCCATGTGCACACCTATTAATCATTGTTAAGATTAATTTTACTGCTAATATCACTCTCTGTCTATTCATGTTCTTACCAACTTTGGGCCTTAATATTCTCTGCTTTTGAGTTCATGGAGCAAAGGTGAGTCCAAGAGTAAGAGAAGTGCCAAACTCAATTTGTTAACAATCTGGATAGTCTACTTAGAGCATATGTGCAGAATACAACTCTGGCTTCTAGTTTAACTGCTACTGTTCAGGTCCAATCTATCACTTCTGTCTTTGCCTGAATTGAAATAGCTTCTTTTTTTTCCTTTTCTTTTCTTTCTGATGCTTATAATTTACTTAGCAATACTTCCTCCTGGACAAAGTAATGTTATTATATGTTTATTAGTATTGATGAGTAAATTGGCTGCTGTTACAGAAAATCCTGGAAATCTTAGAGGCTTAATTCAATAAAGAGTATTTCTCAAATTGAACACAATCTAACATCCCACTTATCAATATTAATGTCACAGAAAGAGAATGTAGATATTATATTCTTCTTAAAGAGATCCAATGAGAAGTATACAATACCATCTATATTTTTTTCCTGAATTTGTTTTTTTTTTATTTCAGGATATTATGGGGGTACAAGTTATGACTTTGCCTCAACCAACCCAGGATTACAGGCATTCCCTTTCCACATACAATGCTCACCGTATCCATTAGTTGTGAGTTTACCCACCCCCTCCCTCCCCCCAACACCCAATGAATATTACTATCATGTGAGCACCTTAGTGTTGATCAGTTAGTACCAATTTGGTGGCGAGTACATGCAGTGCTTATTCTTCCATTCTTGTGACACCTCACTTCGGAGGATGGGCTCAAACTCTATCCAGGATAATATAAGAGGTGCTAGATCACCACTGCTTTCTGTAATTGAGTAGTATTCCATAGTATACATATACCATATTTTATTAAATTCCTCATGGATTGAAGGGCACTTGAGTTGTTTCCACATCATTGCTATAGTGAATTGTGCTTCCATAAACATTCGAGAACAGATGTCTTTATTATAGAATGTCTTTTTTTCCTTTGGGTAGATGCCTAGTAGTGCTATTGCTGTATCAAATGATATTTCTATTTTTAGCTCTTTGAGGTATCTCCAAATTATTTTCCACAGAGGTTGTACTAATTTGCAGTCCCACCAGCAGAGTAAGAGTGTTTCTATCTCTCCACATCCTCACCAGCATTTGTTGTTGTGGGACTTTTTGATAGAGGCCATTCTCACTGGAGTTAGGTGATGTCATTGTAGTTTTGATTTGTATTTCCCTAATGATTAGAGATGTTGAGTACTTTTGTATGTTTGCAGGCCATTATTCTATCTTCTTTTGAAAAGTTTCTGTTCATACCCTTTGCCCATTTATTGATGAGGTTGTTTGATTTTTTTCTTGTTTATTTTCTTAACTTCTATAGAGATTCTTATTATTAGCCCTTTGTTGTATATGTAGAAAGCAAATATTTTCTCCCATTCTGTAGGCTGTCTATTCCTTCTAATGATAGTCTCCTTGGCTGTGCAGAAGCTTTTTAATTTGATCAGGTCCCATTTATTTATTTTTGTTGCTTCTGTGATTGCTTTGGGGGTCTTGTTCATACATTCTTTGCCTAGGCTGATGTCTGAAAGAGTCTTCTCTACATTTTCTTCTAGGATTGTTAAGGTTGTAAAAGATGTAACCACAGGAAAAAAAATCTACCTTGCTCATGGATTGGCAGAATCAACATTGTTAAAATGTCCATACTACCCAAAGTGATCTACAGAATTAATGCAATCCCAATCAAAGTACCATCATCATTCTTTACAGATCTAGAAAAAATAATTCTACACTTTGTATGGACCCAAGGAAGACTTGTATAGCCGAAGCAATCTTAAGCTAAAAGAAAAAAAGGGAAGGTATCAGTCTACCAGACTTCAAGCTTTACAACAAGGCAGTAGTAACTGAAACAGCTTTGACTGGCACAAGAACAGAAATATAGACCTTTGGAACAGGACTGAGCATCCAGAAACGAAACCATTCGCATATTGCCATCTAATCTTTGACAAAGCAGACAAAAATATACACTAGGGTAAAGAATCTCTTTTCAGTAAATGGTGCTGGGAAAACTGGATAACTACATGTAGAAGATTGAAACTGGATCCCCACCTCTCACCTCTTACAAAAATCAATTCATGATGGAAACAATAGCTCTGTAACTGTTCTTCTAGCTTGTCTTGTTGTTTCATAGAGTTTATTCACAGTATAAATAGAGATATCTCATTATGAGTCAAATTGTGTCACTCCTCTGTACAAAACTCTCCAGTGTCTGCCCCCCTCACTCAAAAGTAAAGTTCCTGATGTGATTTATGATCTGCCTCCCCTGTTAACTCTGACCTCATCTTTCCTAATTGCCTCATTCAGCCTCCAACTTCAACCACACTGGCTTTCTTGATATCCCCCAAATCTACCAGTTATTCTCATCAATAACTCCCTTGAGTGGAGGAATCTTAGGATATGTTTATATTTCTTAAAAAGTTGCATCATTAGAAGATAATTACATGGCTAATTTGGCTCAAAAATTTTCTACATGATTCAATCACTTTCAGAATTATATGAGAAAAGTAAAAATGATTCCAATTTTAGGCTACGCCATATGTGCTTTTGACCTTTGTTTTCTCCCTATCAGTTGCCAAGTATTTTGAGCAATAAAATTAATTTTAAAATATGCATTAGCAAAGTTTAATTAAGATGGTAAAACTATTTGCTGGATTTAAAAATTATAAAATCTGTTTCACAGACAGAAATTATTTTTAAATTATCTACTGTCAGATTAGTTCCAATCACTCATTTCATTTGAAGTAAGAAGAGAATGAATTATACATATAATCACTTAAATGCTCCATTTTATTCTATCTGTATGGATAAAATCAGTGTTAGATAGATTGCCATAACTATTTAGTAACCAACTTTGTTAACATTCATAGATAAGACATTAATTTTCCATTTTCTATGTTATTCAGTTAAGAAGTAAATGAAAGAACAGGGTGCACGGGCTTTGTGGGAAATCTTCCCAATTCTTTTGAGCAAATGGTGATTCTTAAACATTATAAATGAAAAGAATTACTTTTGTCAAAATCAAAAATTCTTTGCCTGCTTTCTTCAGGGGTTTTCAATGTCACTGCATTTATAGAATTATCCACTTATAAAATAAAAGGAAAATTATCTCATCAGAGGGTTATTATATGATAGTAATTTTGTTTAAAAAGAAAAGTGTTCATATGTGAAGTGAATTGCCTTCAATAAAGTTTTAAAAATGTATTTAAAACTTCATATTAAGATGTAGAAACATTATTCTATGCAACACTTTTTCTTCCAAAAATTTCTATCCTACTTCTCCCAGGAGATAATGAAAAATTTCAGAGGGCAGAAGAAATTGTTCATGGATGCTGCAATGTTATCTAAATAGCCAAAAAATGTATTCCATTCAGAAATGAAACCTTTTTCTCTGTGGTACTTTGGTGCCTTTTGTGACATATCACATATTCCTTTGAATTACAGTTCTGGAAGTGATTGTTTTTGCATAATAACCTATCTACATTATTCAATTCACACTGAATCTCATTATTCAATAGTGCCACAATATTCCAGTATAAAACTATGCTTCCTTTACGGACAGCATAGCTGTCAACTGATTGGCCATTACGTTTTTTGCCTATATTTTTGTCATATAATTAACTTTATCCTGAACACACATTTACATATTGAAAATCACACTGTTTTTGGTGTTGTAGTTTTAGAATAAGTATTAAGAATCAGAGTGATGTCACCAAAATGGCAGAGTAGATGTAGCTGACATTACATCCCCTGCCACCATAGTAAAGCAAAAACTAATATTCATCCCTTTTTTTTTTTACAAGTCACTTTGTTTTATACATGTCTCTAATATCTACCTTATGTTTAGATTTTGTTTCAGGAGCAAATTTTAACTTTTTTTTGTCTAATAGGAGAATTAAGCCTATTTACCTTTAATGTTATAACTGATATGTTTGGTATGAACACTATAATACTGTTTCATAATTATGTATATTTTGTTTTATTTGCTATGATTTTTTCTTCCCAAGGTGTATGTATTCTTTGATATTTTTTAAAATGTTCGTTTTTAGAAAAGTTCATGACATTATTCTATGAAATACCTTTGTATTATGTCATATTTAATGTACTTTTACGTCCTTTTTACTTAACAGTTTTAGTATTAGCTGATAACAAGTTTATCAGTTTTTCTTATGTTCTTTAACACAAACTTATGGACTATGCAACAATAGCTTTTTTATTTTCTATTTTCTTCTACCACTTCCTTTAATTTTGTAGTTGCATTTTTTCTACTTTGATACATTGTTACTTTTGCTATATTTGGACATTTGTTCTAAACTTTTATGCACATGCATACTTTAAAATATTCACCATCAGTTCTTTTGTTGAATTTTTCTAAGTCATCATTGTGTTAGATAAATCTCATCCAGGAGACTAGTCAGGAAGGGCTGATTAGTGCTCAGTTTCAGATACTTTGTATGCCAATAACTTTTTGTCTATAGTTTTGATATTTGAAAATCAGATTGGCTAGATTTAGATTGTCTAACGGTTTAGTAACTGGTTCTGGGAATATTTTATTAATGGCAAATGATTATTGCTATCTTTGGCTGCAAATGAGTGCAAAGTTTTTCTATTTAAAAGTAAAATTAAAAATCAAAGTAAGCTATGAGAAATTATAAAATCATTAGTTTGGGCCTAATCATGTGAAGTCTCCTTACAACCTGATTCCCAGGCTAAACTATTACCAAATAATCTGTTCTTTTAATATATAATTTAGTAATTCATATATCAAAACCTTTAAAATCATTATGCATTATCAAATATTTTACCTAAATTTAAATTGTATAATATAAGGGCATTTTAAAATGTACTGTAAAATTTGAGGAGAGCATCTTGTATAATAAAAATATAAATAAAAAACTATACTATAATACCTTATATAATATGAAGATAAAATGAATATAGCAGGTGGCATTTTACTTTTTTTTAAAGACAAAGCATTTTATCTGGTCAAATAAGTCATGGACACATGAGAAAATAATTAAAAATTACAATAATTTAAAATATGTAGATTAAATTGTGATTCCTGATATTAAACTCTAACTCTCTAACTTACCTTTTGTTCCCAAAACTTTAGCACAATGTAGGCACGTGGCAAATTCTCAACACATTTGTATGTAAGATAGTGGGGCTGATAATCCCTCTCTGAAGTTAAAGAAAAGCAAGGAAATCCAACCGAGGAAACAAATCCAACTCAACAAGCAAGTCCAACTAAGGAAGATATGAGAAGCAGGTATTGTTCAAGTTGGATCATGAAAACTAGGTTGGAGTTAGAGAAAGAAAGTAGGAAAAAGACATTCTTGGTATGGGAAAAATTGTGACAATGGTAGACAACACTAGGTTTTTAACAAAATCATTCTATTTTTCTCTACAGTAATAAAATTATAGCTGGCCAAATAAAAACTTATATTGAAAGTACATTTTTAACCTTTCTTGTAGGTAGATGCAACCACATTACTACTTGTCAGTAAAGTATAGACACACATGAAGTGTTCCACTACCAGTTTTGCCTGACACTGGATATAAGCTCCTCTGTATCCTCTTTTCACTTCCTGTTACTTACATGCTTAAAAACCTTGATGTGACCAAGAAAATCAGGACAAATACCCTACAAAATGGTAGAGGAACAAAATAGAAGGCAACTGGGTCATCAAGTGACCATGTGGATTACAAATGCCAAGCCCATTCAGACTACTTACTTTAAGATGAGTACATGTGAAAAATAAATTTATAGCATCTTTAAGCGACTGTGTTTTGAGGTTTCATTTTTATAGTGCCTTAAATGCCATGTTAATTAATAAACTGAACATATAAAAGGGGAAAAGAGCACAAAACTTTATATTCTATGATTAGATTAGTTGGCTATAATCTTGAAAAAAGAACATAAATGAGTTGAATGTATGCAAATAATCTGTCCCATCGCTTCTGAGACATATCCTTACAAAAAAGAGATGGCAAGTTGACTTTTCTAATTTAGAAAAGCTGTAGATTAATGTAGAAGCTATAGATTAAACAAATTTATAGACTCTAAAACATTGACTAAAGATTTTTGAATTCCCCCTTCAGACTTGGGTTCACAAACCTACAGGCATAAATGAAAGAGGTAGGGCTTCCTTTGCAAAATAACAGCATAAAATACTTATTCATTTCCATAAATTAACAAATTTAACACATTAGTTTAAACAATGGCATTCTCGGTCTGTTTTTCTTTGTTTTCCCTCTTTGTATATAGACATAATTACAGAAAATATTTCACTTTGTTTCTAACATTTCCTAAGGAAAAACAATGAAGCGAATGTTAACTATGAGTAACGATTGACAGGCAATCTTATTGTTTAGATGACAGCACAGCAAATATATCCTCAAAGAGGGTAGCTCCATATTAGCATCAACTGACTCTTACCATGTAGGAACTCAGGCTCGATTCTCAATTTTCTATTGTTTTCGTCTCCTAAAATAATAGAGAATGGGCTTGATTTTCTTATCTTAAATGTTGGCAACAATTTGTGTCTTATAATCTTGTATGAACCCTTACTATAAAGACTAAATTGGCCATGTCCATAAGCCACATTTGGTTCACAGTCCACAGGTCTATACTTTTTGAGAACATTCCAGGAAGGGAAAAGCAATGAAAATAAAATCCTAAAAAGGATGATTTGGAATAAGCAAATATCATTTAATATGGAAGAAGAGAAATTGTATATCTTGTGCACAAACTATTTATTTCACAAATACTTTACATAGTTCATTTAATACTTACAAAAATCCTGTAATACAATATTTTATTTCCATGTTTTATCATAAGTGAACTGAACCTTAAAAAGCAAAGTAACATGATGGTTTTAGCTTGTGTTAACCAAGAAGTAGATGCCAAATAAAGATGTTTGAGTGTAATTTGCTAATTTGGAAAATACTCTTATGAAGCACTGGTAAGGATATAAAGAAGTGAGACAGGGAAAGGAAGGAAAGGAAGTCATTAGAAAATGGGATAATGAGCAGATTATGAGCTGAGTGTACAGCTGGATAGACTATGTAGCCTGTAGCATGCTTCAGAATTGATTCACTCTGTCCCTATCTTCCCAAAAGGAAAAGAAGTTGTAGTATTTAACCACCACACCTGCCTGCCATTGGTTAAGGACTACTCCAAGAACTTTAATCACCTGGTACATCTGATGTGCCCTCATGCTGCTGCTACAGAACATCTCTATGGCCAGAGATAGTCTTCAGGAAGAGAGTTACAGGTTTCTGCAGAATAAAGTTATAGCTCTGTATGGATGTCCTGAGTGCCAAGGGAATACAGAATCCCAACCACATCTGCTACACTTGACCAAATTGGCATATGTGTTTATACCAGGGATGGGAACAAATCCAGGAGGTAAAGTAAGTGAAGGAAATGAATAAGAAATACTAGACTATAGGTAAAAACTGGAACAATATGGTATTATAGAATTCAAGAGTGGGTCGAATAAGAGATTTATAAAATTTAATGGGATCAAATAAATTATATATTAATCCATTCAATGCATTATATTTTCTTTGAGAAAATATCAAAAATTAAAATGTTCTATATTCACATTGGAATTTGCAATTATCTTGAGTGTTAGTTTTCAATGTGTGATTTTTAGGGGAACACAACATTCAGACAATAAAAATAGGCTTTGAAAGCAGAGTCTGATTGTACATTTTTAACTAGCACAGAAACAAATGACCCTTGGCAAGCAACAAAACAACTTGCTACTTGTGCACTCACTGGAGGGAACAGGTGACATTCACATAGAACATACAGAGGATCACAAGAGGAAAAATAAGTCTAGTAAGTTCAGAAAAGTTGAAAAGATTTGCACTATTACTTTGCCCACACTCTGCTACTCAAAACGTAGGTAATGTACTTTTTGTCTACTTTATAAAGCTAGCTAATTGGTAGTTTTTTGAGTTTCAACGTGGTCTGTCCATTAGAAGGATCTTTTAATCAAAAAAGATATAACTTTGTCTCAAGTCTGGGTTGCATGATCCATGAAAAAGTACCTAAAAGAACCCTAGCTCTGTCAGAGAGATAACTGTTGCTTAGTAGCACATATTGGAGGGCCACTTTAGAAAAGAAAGATATATTGATGTGTGGAGCTAGATTTCCCAGAGAAGCAGCTTACATCATGCTCTGCAAAGTATTTATCTGGCAGTCAATAAATGACACTGATGATGGTGATCTGTTGGACTTACAAGAGCACCTGGAGGAACTATCATGCCTGACTGATAAGCTGAGAAAAAACAGTGAGAAATAGAATTGGGACCATGAGAGCTCTACTTGATAAATTGCCCAAAATTCAGAGTCCATGAAAAAAGATTGAAGTTACTGTTGGTGATTGAATAATTGGAGATTGCAAATAATACTGGAATTCCTAATTTTTGCCACCTACTACTAATAAACAGATGCTGCTTAATGAATACTTAACATTTTGCTTCTCAAAATCTTTACTCTTATTTAGCAAATGGTGAGAAACAATCTACCAAAAGCAAACTCACCTTAGCATAAAATGTTACCAACATCCAATGACTAAAATCACTATATATTAATATTAAGATATGACATCTTAATATATAAAATGTTTTAATAGAATGTTTTGGGGTGGGTACTGTGAATTGAAAACAAAACACAAAACCAAAAATGAAGTTTCTTGGAAGAATTGAATGTGATATTAAATTAAGATTTATGGGATCTATCTATGAATTAGGGTAGAAAGTATGACTTAGTAGTTTATCCTATATATTTGCTACAGGGAATACCCCCAGGTATACTACTCTCCATGGTGCAAGATTTCATCAATTTGCAACTTGGAGCTATGTTAAACTCAGCAATTTCAACAGAAAGAAAGAGGAAAATTCTCACAAAGCCAAATCACATAAAACTTCACTAGAAAGAAGGAAGTGACATACGTTCAAGATAAAGCAAAGAGCTCAGGGAACACAGTGGAGAAGAGTTTCATCTATAAATAAAAGCAAAAATGCTAAGTTGTCCCAATTTATTTTGAAACACTATTCTTTGATGATTGCCTATACAGCAGCATCTAGGTTTGACTCTTAATAGATTTACAGAGCATTCTTTGCACTTATTCTATTCTATGTCTAATGCTGAATTTCAAGTTGCTGGATAACCTAGAGGAGCTTATTGCCATGGATACATTAAGAAGTGATTGTTAAAATAGACCCTGAATGTTTATTTTTCTAAGTATTCATTTTGAATACTTATTTACAGTTTTTTATTTTCAATTTGCTCATGTAGTACAATTTCAGCTCTCCATTCCCCTTTGTTTTTGCCACTTACAGCAAATCAGAGGTTTAGCTGTTAGAACTGAAATTGTGTCACTTAAAGTAGATACTGTAAGTACTACCACTCACATTAGTCACCTTCATTGTTACATGACTCTCAATTAGATTAACGTTGACATTAGATTTAACAAGGTAATAGAGAATTATTATCACAATAACTATATACACTCAAATAAAGGTTTGCATCTTGAAAACATTAACTATTTTTGATGTTTTATTATTTTGTTGAATTGCATTATTATAAAAATGCAGAGCTCAGTAGCAAGAGTAAAGCGAAAGTAGTAGAGATATTTAAATTATCTTGGAAGACACTGCCTCAAGGTGGATTCCCTTCACTTTCCCCCATTTGTTGGGTATTTTATTTTCTTTGTAGTTATTGAGACTGGTATTGAGTCTTTCATTTGACTCTCAGCTTGACTGTTATTGGTATATAGCTAGCTACAAAGAAAATAAAAGTCTTAGGAATATTATTAACCAAGGAGGTGAAAGATCTCTACAAGGAGAACTATGAAACACTATGAAAGAAATTGAAGATGACACAAACAAATGGAAAAACAAATTATGCTCATGGATTGGTAGAATCAACATTGTTAAAATGCCACAATACCCAAAATCACTTATGGATTCAATGCAATCACCATCAAAATACCAACATCACATTTTACAGATATATAAAAAAAAATCTATCCTTCATTTGGAACCAAAAAGGAGTCTGAATAGCTGAATCAATCTTAAGCAAAAAGAACAAATCTGGAGGTATCAACATTACCAGACTTCACGCTATACTACAAGCCTATGGTAACCAAGAGAGCATTGTATTGGCACAAAAATAGAGATATAGACCAATGTAACAAAACAGAGAACCCAAATACAAAACCATCTACCTACAACCAACTGATCTTTGACAAAGCAGACAGCAACATACACTGGGTAAAAGAAGCCCTATTCAATAAATGGTGCTGGAAAAATTGGATAGCCACATGTAGAAGAACAAAACAGGACCCCTAACTCTCATCCCCTAAAAAATTAATTCAAAATGGATAAAAAACTTAAATGGAAGGCACATAACAATAAAATTTCTGGAAGAAAATGTAGGAAAAACTCTTCTAGACATTGGACTAAGCAATGAATTTATGACTAAGACCTCAAAGGCAATTGAATAAATAAATGAGACCTGATTAAATTAAAAGGTTTCTGCATAGCAACTGAAATAATCCACAGAGTAAATAGACAACCTACAGAATGGAAAAAAATATTTACAAACTATACATCTGATAAAAGGCTAATATCCAGAATCTACAAAGAACTCAAACAAATCATCAAGAAAAAAAAAAAAGAAACAGACAACCCCACTAAAAGTGGGCAAAGACATGAATAGAAGTTTTCCAAAACAAAAATTTACACAAGTGGCCAAAATACATATGGAAAAATGCTCAACATCACTAGTCATCAGGGAAAAGCAGATTAACACCATAATGAGAGATCACCTTACCCCTGTCAAAATGGCTGTTATTAAAAAGTGAAAAAAAAACAAAAACCCAAAACAATGGATGCTAAGAGAAAGGAACACTTATACATTGTTGGTGGGAGTACAGATTAGTACAACCTCTGTGGAAAACAGTATGGATATTCCTCAAGGAATTAAAAGCAGATCTATGATTTGATTCAGCAATCCCACTACTGGCTATCTATCCAAAGAGAAAGAAGTCATTTTATCAAAAAGACACCTGCACTTGAATATTTTCTGTAGCACAATTCACAATTGTAACGATGTCATGAGTGAATTAACAAAATGTGGTGTATATATGTGCCATGGGTTACTATTCAGCCATAAAAAGAAATGAATTAATGTCTTTTGCAGCAATTTGGATGGAACTGGAGACCATTATCCTAAGTGAAGTATCTCAAGAATGGAAAAACAAACACCACATATACTCTCTACCAATCTGGAATTAATCGATGGGCATGCATGGGCATAGGAGAAGTAAAAGTCATTGGAAATCAACAAGGTGAAAGGAGGAGGGGAAGGGTAAAAACCTACACACAGATACAGTGGACACTATTCAGATGATGGGCACACTAATAGCACTGACTTAAGCATTATAAAAGCTATCCATATAACAAAACATTTATACTTCCTTAATATTTTGAGATTAGAAAATAAATCCAAGCACAAGAAGTATGATTGGTTAGGACTATGCCAAAATCATTCAGAATTTGAGAAATGTGTTTCATTATTTACTAATACTAATGTTGATAAAGTATATTCAGCATGTCACTACTTATATAAGAACTATATGAATAGTTCTTATAATCTATAGCATGACAATTTGGTGAAATAGATAGAAAATGTGCAACTACATTTGTATTATAAATAAACTGAATTGTCCAAGATTTCATGTTAATATATGTAAAATGCAGAATTAGAATCTTAACCAGAGTCAAGCAATACACTTGGTTTAAGCTCGTGGGTAAACATCATTTTACACATCATTCAGAACCTGGCAATATAGGCAGTGATACACATATTACAGCAATGGATGTTTAATAATGAAGGATTGTCTCCTCTTCAACTATGTCTTTTCACCAAAACAATTTCAAAATGTTTGATTTGTCTTCATAATATGATATGTTTTCATCATATTAGAGTTTAATATCTGGCACATAGTAAATGTAGATTTCTGAATAAATGGATGGTTAAATGGCTGAAAGAAAAGATATTGAATTGCCTGCCCAGTTGGATAACTGTATTCAATAAAAAAAATCTTGGGATTTTGGTATGTGGAATTATTATTGGATTACATAAATGAATTATGAAACTAATAAATTATTCATTTCATCTAAAGAAATTATAATCAAATGTTACAATAAATAATGGTGACTTAAAATTATTCATTTCTGGACTCCATTTCTCATAAAAAATTCAATATAAATAGGTTGGGATCTAGGAATATGCGTCTTAGCACGCTCAAATTTATGCTAATATAGAATGTCTGTAAATTATGTTTTGAGAAATACACTAACTTGGTATATACCCTTTTAAAAATTTCTGAGTAAGTCTATTATAGAATGAAGCAGTTAAACTTTATAGAGTGTATGCATCTAGAAGTGCTAAGCTGACTTCTGGACCCCTGCTAGAAGTCTTCTAAAGCAATTTAAGTATTGCTATAACATAAAAATATTAAGGACACAACCTCAAACTTGCATTGAGTATTTGACATGTACAGGGCTTCAGAATGGAAAGCATAGCTCTTGCTTTAAAATGCCAAGGTTAAAACCTGGCTATCTCTTTTAGTTGTAACTCCTTAAGCACATTACTTCTTTCTTCTTCTGTTACTTTATTTGTACAAGTGGAAAAAATAATAATATCTCCTTTTTAAGATTTTTGGGATAATAAAATGCATTGATTCATGTAAAGCTGACACATTATAGGCTCCTAATCAGCAACATTTTCTCTCCCCAAATCTATGTTCTTTTCCTCCATTTCTCTAACATCCTTGGGATGCTATGATTAGAGATACATGGAAACCTTAAAGCTTAATAATATTGTAGAATTGATTAGCATATCCTCTTTATTTTAGAAATAAGATAACATCAATTGAGGTTACTCAAGATCACACAACTAACCGGAGAGAAATAGAATTAAAGCTCTAAATATTGATGATCCCTTGAATATTTATTTATCTTTCAAAATACCTTTGTAAACTATACTAATTTCCTGGGTTTAACTCCAGAGCCATATAGGACATGCAATATTTTTTTTCTTTGGGGGATATGTGTAGAATCTTCAGGTACTAAAGTGAGAATGAGTTTTTATGCACAATAAAGGTAAGAATGCAACATAAGCATTCCCATTTTCTCTAATAAACATATTTTTGTGCATTTATTTACTAGGAAAATAATAATAGGGTATACCTTAGCCACTCTACTGAGTACAAAGCTATTCTCATTTGTATACTTGATTGAACAAATGGTACAATACAGAAATGATGAATTTTTTAAAAAAGAAAAATTCTCATGAGAGAGAGCTAATGACTGAAAATTCTCTTTCACATAGAATAAAAAGTATAGAACTATCCATCTGAGAGTTTTCTGCCTTTTGCTGTTCTGCATTTTTTTGTCATCAATTATTTTAAAAGAATCAATTAAGTCAAATTCATTGATTATCAATAAAAATGGATACACCTCTTATTTTGTCAAATACTTAAAACAAGTGCTCACCAAGTGTTATAGGCAATGTAAAATCCATACAACAAGGTGTTGTATGTAATGTAATGTTTATATTTAATAATAGATAAACCAAGAAAATTGCCCAAACTAGATTTTTTTCAAGAATTTTATATCTATGTCCCATCAGACCTGCAATAATGGACTTTCTCTACTAAATACTCTGAAGAGACTTTAATCTAAGTCTTAAAAATCATAGACAAAACTACACATATGCATAGCAATACAACACAATTTTATTGGAGTTTTATTATTTTTATCACATTACATGAGAAAATAAGAAGAAGAAAAAAATAAAATTCTTGGATTTGAAATTTGGAATGAAAGTCAGAATCCTTCTACTTGTGCCATTTTATAGAGTGGTAATTAAAGAATACACATCTAGATACAATAGCAACTGATGTATAAATATATGTCTAACATCATTATTCACAAGCATTACAATAGATATGCTAGCTTTTTACATAGTTGTGTAATAAACCTCATATTTTAACCAGGGATATAATTATGCTTTTTTAATATAAGAGGAATATACTGTCTTCTATATACAGTAAGTCCTCACTTAATCTCATTAACAGGTTCTTGGAAACTGACACTTTAAGCAAAATGACATATATCATTTTACCAATGTTTGTATCAATAAATCTTGTTTAAACAAAATTTAAGTTTCTGTAGCATATTTTTCGTCACAAAACATCAACAAACTGCTAAAAAAAACTCATAAGCACTTCTACTATTAAACATTGAAATAAATTGAGCTATTAATATACATACATTTAAGAAAGATTAATAAAAACAAGTAAGATAATTATCTACCCAATTATTCCAGTTCTGGGTCATGATGGCTGTTGCTCAAGGCTCAAAGGGAGCCCTCCCTGGCCAGGACACCAATCCATTGTGGGGTGCACTCACACCCACACCCACACTCACACTGGGACAGTTTAGGCATACTGATTAACCTAACATGCACCTCTTTAGGGTGTAATAGGAAACTGTAGTACCCAGAGAAAATCCATGCAGACATGGGGAGGACATGCAAACCCCACATAGATAGTTGCTCTAGCCTGTAACTGATTTTTCCTCTCATCAATGTTACAATAAAATGATATTGAACAAAATGGTATTATTCAAGGATCTGCTGTATTTGAATAATGTTTTTAACAAAAAATACATTAGTTTAATTTATATATATTATATATGATCAACTATATATATATTTAGCAATAGAGTAATACACATAATAAGTCTGCTATTATTCTTTGATGAAAACAAATTATTCTTTAGCCAAACATTAATAGAATATTCCTGATACAAAAATTAAAGTCTTATCGCCAATTTTCAACATTAGTTTTTCCCATAAAATTTATTATTGACATTCTAGAGTTTATATGGAAAAGCTGAAGCCATAATAGCCAACACCATATTGATATAGAAAAACAAAGTCATAGAACTACACTACACAGCTGCAAGATTTATTATAAAGCTGAAGTAATCAATATAGGGTAGCATTGCCAAAAGAGTAGGCAAATGATCAATGCAACAGAATAGAGAGCCCAGAATTTGACTCACATAGTTAACTGTTCTTTTACAAAGGAGTAAAACCAATTCAAAAGAGAAAGGAGAGTCTTTTCAAAAACTGGTGCTAGAGCAACTGGAAATTCACATTCAATCAATTAATCAATCAATCTAGGCACAGACCTTATACCTTTTACAAAAATTAATTAAAAATGAATCATAGACCTAATGTGAAATGCAAAAATATAAATATCCTAGGAGACAATCTAGGTGACTTTAGGTTTGGTGATGACTTTTCCAGATATAATACCAAATGCACTCACTATCCAAGAAAGAAAAAATTTACAATTTTGACTTCATTACTATTAAAAAATACTGCTCTGCAAAAGGAACTAAGACAATGAAAAGGCAGGCCATTAGCCCAGGGAAAAATATTTGTTAAGTGATTTGGATTTGGAATCCAAAATATACAAAGAACTCTTAAAACTCAACAATAAGAAAACAAACAACCCAATTAAAAAGTGGGCAAAAGATCTGAAAAGACACCTCATCAAAGAAGAGACACAGATGGCAAATAATCATATGAAAGAATGCTCAACATCACTGGTCATTAGGGATTAGCACATTAAAATATCAATGGGATATCACTCACATCTACAGTAGTAGGAAAGCTAAAGTCCAGAGCTCTGATGACACCAAATACTGGTGAGGATGTGGAGCAAAAGGAACACTTGTTCATTGCTGGTGGGAATGAAAATTAGTACAGCCACTTAGAAAGACAGTTTGGCAGTTTCTTACAAAACAAAACATGCTTTTACAATACAATCCAGCAAATGCACTCCTTAGTATTTACCAAAATGAGTTGAAAAGTCATGTCCACTCAAAAAACTGAACATGAATGTTTATAGAAGCTTTGTTTACAATTACAAAACTTGGAAGCAATCAAGATGTCCTTCAACAGGTGAATAAACAAACTGGGGTATATCCATGCAATGGAAAATTACTCAGCACTAAAAATAAATGAGTTATCAAGCCATTATAAGACATGGAGGGATCTTAAATTCATACTACTAATTGAAAAAACCAATCAGAAAAAAGAAGCGTATTGTATGATTTCAACTATATTATGTTCTGGAAAAAGGCAAAGCTATGGAGATAGTAAAAAGATCAGTGAATGCCAGGGGTTTGGGAGAAAGGAGGAGGCACAAAGAATAGTTACAGCCATAAAACAATTCTGTGTGGAACTGAAATGGTAGTCATATGTCATTATACATATAGCAAACCCCTAGAATGTACAGCACAGAATGAATCCTAATGTAAACTATGAACATTAGTTAATAATGATGATCATATAGACTCTTCTATTTTAACAAATATACCACATTGATGAAGATGTTAATAATAGAGAAAAATGGGAAATGAAATGGCAGTACATGGGAACTCTACTTTCCACTCAATTTTTCTGTAAACTTTAAAGTGTTCTAAAAAATAGTCAATTAAATAGAAATACAAACAAAAAAGTAATGTGAGAACTATTTTTAAAGAGAAACAAACTGAAATATTTTAATCATAAATTATGACTCTTATTAAATTCCTTAATCATTATCTATGAATTTAAACAAAAATTAAATGCTATGGAAACATTTCTTAACTGCAAAATCATTCTTAGTCCTCTAGAAAACACAGTTAATGAAGAATTTTAGAAGAATTTGGAAAGATACACACACAAAGTACAACAACAATGAAGAGTTTCAAGTTTGGAGAATTTTTTCTAACTTATTCACTAGAGAATATTAAAAATATTCTCAAAATCACTAGGATAGTTTGAAGGGATTAGTATAATTAAGAAAGTTTAATCAGTGTTAGAAACTAAAAAAAACACCTTGCCTCCAAAGACCTGATCAAAATGAGATATTTTATTGTTTTTTCCCACAATTTTTAAAACTGTTTTTTTGACAGAAAGCACATTCTTTAGGAATGACTATTCTTACTTTAGTTTACTTATTGAAGATTTTATTTCTCTTGCTTTGGGCAAGCCAAACATTCTCTTCTTCTAGGATAGGATTCTGACTGGATATAATCCACAAAAATAATGCCTTCAAAAATGACTTCTGAAGATATTATTTCCTCCTTTATTTTTTTTAATTAAAAATAAGTTCTTCACACTATAGGTTTATCATTTCCATTATAGTTCTTTGGAAATCTGAGATGTTAGTTCTCGCTTTTACCTTTGGATTTTGGTTCAGGCAGGCTCCTCCAACTCCAGTATTTTGGTGATCTGAATGTTTGTTGACCTGAGGGTCACTGTAATGTGGTTTTATTACTTTACAGACCAATACGTAGTACCATTATACTGCCTTTGGAGCAGAAAATAAACGTTTGTCTAGCTCTTTGCTTTCACTGTTTGAAATATGGTTCAATTACCTTCAGACTCATTAATTTTCTGTGCTATTCAATGAAATGGTGTCCCATGTAACACCTGAACAAGAGTGAATTATTTTACCTCAGAAGATGAAGAGAAATAGTTATGCCCTATTGAACTTTTAGTATAAACCAACTGCTCCTTGAAATGCTTAATGATTACAGAAAAGACATATAGGGAGTCACTAGACTAGATATCTCTTAGAAGAATAAATAAAACAGACAGATAAAAGCAAATTCAGTTCTTGGTTTCGCTGCTCAGTACTTATTATGCTCACTCTGGGTTTGCATATCAAATGTAGGGATGTAGAACACTGGGCTGGTGATAGCCTTTATCTGAAACAAAGCATCCATAAAGTGTTTTTCACTGCAAAAATCTCAGCAGTTGAAAATCTTCCACCTTAACAGAAAATCCAATGCAAAAGTTGATCTCTGCCCAACTACTAAACTTTATGATAGATGTAAGTTTAAAATGATATGAAATTTGTGTGACTGTCAGTGTATGTGTGTTACCTTCTTATATATGAAAATATGTTAGACATTTCCTAGGGGCAAATATTTGAAGATTTTCTTCTTTTTCTAGCTTTTCTTCTTTTTAATTTTTCCTGAAATATTTAATAATTCCCAATCCCTAGCCACACATCAGTTTTATTGTCTATGAAACTAGTTGAACTTTTAAACTTCTCTCTTCTTTTTTAAATGTACTGTTTATAATTTCTGTTTTACTCAAAGACCCATATATCATCCTTGTTTCACCTATGACAAATTTTACTAGAGGGAAAGTGAAAGTAATTTTGACTTTAATTTTTATTTAAATGAATCAATAGATTTGGAAATGCCACATATGGTTATGTAATTTGGTACTGCTGAACTCTGTAAGTACTATTTAGATGGTATTCTAACTTAGTGCTCCTTCCTTCTACCCCTGGAATTGTGCTATGTGTAATTTCTGCATCCAAACATAGTTGTTTTGAATAGACTCCATTACATGGCATCAATGTGTGTAGAGTTATAAATCATTAGACACTGGGATCTTATTGAACACAAACATGTTTATTGGCATTTGGGGCATAAATCACCTATCCAGTATCCATTTTCTGTAAGTTCCCTGGAATCATAACTATGATTGACTTAAAGCCAGCTATAAGCCTCATTTTCCTATGAAGATTGGTAAGATCAATGGGATATAAAGAGAATCACTAAATTAGCTTTCCAAGAAAGTTCTTTGGAGTAAGATAACGTTTCTTCATGACCCTTTGAAATCTCTTTCTTCTCTATTTCTGTTTGAAACAGAGATGATGACTGAAGCTGCAAGGGGAAACAGGTAACCACGAGATGAACTTGACAATAGAAACAATGCAGTAAAAATGAAGGATATGAGATAAAGAAACTGGAACATTAATGATATCATGGAGCTTTCATAGCAGTTACGGACTCTATTTTGGAATATTTTTACATGAGAAAAATATAAACCTTTATCTTTTCATGTAATTTAAGTTACTTTTCTAGGTACCAAATATAATTACCAAATGCATACTGTATTTCATAAGTTTGAAATATCTGAATCAGTTCATTATATAAATTATAAAGTGGCCAACACATATTGGGCAACATATAGTTAATCAGGAAAAATGGATGCTGCTGATATAATTGGAGATGAGAATTATTTTTAAGTAATTGTCAGCATGAAAATTTCCAATATCTTAGCATAATCAAGACAGTGCTATAAAATCATTTCTAGCTCTACAGTATAAATGAAAAAATAAAATCAAAAAAATTCCCAAGTATTTATATCTAAGTCTTCAACTTTTGAAAATTATAGACACAAAAAACCCTGAAAAGTCTTTCAATTTGCTCTATTGTAAATCCCAAAGAGGTAAATGCCTTGTCTAGTATCAAAACCAGTGAAAAAAGCTGCAGTTCAAACATTGACCTGAAGCATCCCTGATGCCCAGTTTCCTTTTGTCTAATAATTCTTTTTGTGTCTTTGGTATAGCTTAAAGATGAACAGAATTAATAATGCTAGAATATATGTTTGATAGCACTTGATAAATTAATTTTCTTAGGGAAAATAACAAATGACTTCTTTGGGGAAGAAATGATGATGATGATGGTGATGATGATTCAAAAAAATCAGAGATATATTCCAATTTCACCCAAAAATGTAAAGTTATAAAAAATTACTTAGAAAACAAAATCATAAGACCTTTCCTGATTTCATAGTCTTTGCTTTTGATAAAAATTGACTAATTATTTAACAAGAGCGAATATCACTGCATAATTTTAAGTGTTAAAAAGAAAGTTGGAAATAAATGCCTTGAGGCATTTGTGTCAGCTGTGATTGACTGATTGCTCCATTTTTCCACACAACACTTTTACATGATGCCTCTTACAATATAACTTTGCAATATCCCACCCCTCCTTATCAAAGGGCAGAGTCTATTTCTTCACTCTTTGAATCTGAATGATATGATTTATTTTAACAATAATTTTATTGTCCGCATGACATTTCTTAACCCCCAGGCTTCAAGGGACTTTACAAGATTCCAAACCCCCTCCCAAACTCCTTTGCCTTAACCAGGAGAACAAGCCAGTTCTATACTTCTAGATGATAAATGTCACCTGGCAGAGAGCCAAGGTATCTGATAACCCCCAGATGCAAAGTTACCAGGCTGATTTGCACCCATTTAAGTGAGAATACCTGAAAGAAGATGGATCTCTTCCCTTTAGCCAATTTTTGAGCAGTGAATTATTGTTTTAAAGTACTAACTTTTGGAGTGCTTTGTTATGCAGCAATATTGTAGCAACAAAGAACTGACAAACAGCCTAAAATGACTATATTATTCTGAGCTACAATATCTATGTATAAACACATACATATGTATAAATGTATAATATGAAACTTGTTTTGTTATTTTGGAGTATAGGTACCTACAAGTATAAGGGTACAGCACATGGGTAAGAACTTCACTCAGTATTTCCACTTCCTCCTATGATGCATAAAATATAGTAGTGTAATTGATAATAAAGTACTAAATAAATGAACAAACAAAATAAATTATTTTGGAGGGATTCTGTCATCTAGAGGTTGACTGATTTCATGATCAAGTAAAGTTTAAGAAATAAGTCATTTTAAAATGAATCTGGAATGCTTTTAACATAACATTGATTTGAGATTTTGTTATTTCTTTTGTTGTTGCCTATTATGAAATCCTCCAGACATTGATTTATTTGGTGAGTCAAATCATTAAATATTGAACTCATGAGTGTAATTCTTACGACTATTTTAAGTATTATTCTTTCACCAGATTATTTATTGACTTCTGAAGTTCCTTAAAATATTTATATAAGTAAACTTTCTTAGGAAAACCAAATTTGAGAATTCTTATTTCCTAGTTAACAGTATATATTAAGAGTTTAATTCTGAATATTATAATTTTGGGATATGTCTTCTATTATACTATATGCATTTCCTAAAATACAATTAATTAATCTTATTTACTGTGAATTATATGTAATTCTATCTCCTGGGAATTTTAATTTGTAAACAATAAATGTAAAATTCAGGTAGAAGGTTTGTTGGTTTCTTATTCTTCATTCCATTATCTTCACTTGAATTAGCGGAAGTGGATATTTGGTTTTCTGGAAATGTTTATATAGCAAGATGTTCCTTTTATTATCTGTTGAAATTTTACATTCCAGTAGTTTAATATAAAAGCTAATTTGTTTCTAATTATGCAGATTCCTTTTTACATCCTGTAGCTTTGATAAACAGGTACAGAAATTCACAACATAGGTGAAGTATTTTGAAAATTGAACAGATGCTAAGATTGCAAAATTTGCTATTAGTAAAACATTTAGGAAAAACATGGACTGTGCAAAGAGTACAACAAAGACTGTATGCTCACCAAATTCTCTAAAACTATAAAGATTCATTTATTCCCAGATATCCTTGTATATATGTCTAAAATATCATTATAGAAACATAATTTTAAATGAATAGCAAGTAAACCATAAAATATAATGACTATAAGGATTCGAGAATGGTGCAAGCTAATCAGGGGGGCAATGAGTTATAAAAAGTAAAAAGACATGCTTTGTGTCCTAGGATATGGTCACTCTTAGAGAATGACCCATGAGCTGATGAGAAGAACATATATTCAGTGGTTTTGGGGTAGAATGTCCTATAAATGTCAGTCAGCCCCATTTTTTCTAAAGTTCTATTTAAGTCCATTATTTCTTTGTTGATTTTCTGTTTGGAGGATCTGTCATGTGCTGTCAGTGGGGTTTAAAAGTCTCCAACTATTATGGTGTTGTTGTTAATCCATTTGTTTAGATCAAGTAGAGTTTGCTTTATGAATCTGGGTGCACCTAGGTTGGGTGCATATATATTTAGAATTGTTATGTCTTCTTGTTGAACTGTACCCTTCACCATTATATAGTAACCTTCTTTGTCTTTTATTACTTTTGTTGATTTGAAACCTAAGTTATCTGTAATCACCACTGCCATGCCAGCTTTCATAGAAATTATACAATGTATCTTTTCAGATCACAATGGAATAAATGTAGAAATCAACCCTAACAGGAACTCTCATTTCTACACAAAGCCATGGAAACTAAACAACCTTCTGCTGAATGATCACTTCATAAATGAGGAAATCAAGATAGAAATCAAAAGATTCTTTGATCTAAATGACAAAGGAGACACACGTTATCAAAACCTGTGGGACACAGCTAAAGCAGTCCTGAGAGGAAAGTTTATTTCCATAAATGCCTATATCCAAAAGGCGAAAAGATCACAAATAGACAACCTAATGAATCATCTCAAAGAGCTGTTAAAAGAAGAAGAGACCGATCCCAAACCCAGCAGAAGTGAAATCATTAAGATCAAATCAGAACTAAAGGAAATTGACAAAAGGGAAATATACGGAAGATTAATAAAACAAAAAGTTGGTTATTGGAAAATATAAACAAGGTTGACACATCTTTGGCTAGACTAATGAAAAGCAGAAAAGAAAAATCTCTAATAAGCTCCATCAGGAACAATAAAGGAGAAATTACAATGCATGCCATGGAGATACAAGATATAATTCATGAATACTACAAAAACCTCTATGCACACAAACTGGAAAATGTGGAGGAAATGGACAATTTCTTAGAAACATACAGCCTCCCTAGGCTTAACCAGGAAGAAATAGAATTCCTGAACAGACCAATATCAAGTACTTAAATAGAAACAGCAATAAAAAATCTTCCTAAAAAGAAACGTCCTGGACCAGATGTTTTCACACCCAAATTTTACCACACCTACAAAGAAGAACTGGTGCCTATCCTGCAGAAATTTTTCCACAACATCGAGAAGAATGGAATCCTCCCCAACACATGTTATGAAGCAAACATAACCCTGATACCAAAAC
>VBSM01000361.1:55877745-55906230 GCA_008086735.1 Cheirogaleus medius | reverse complement strand
ACAAGACAAGGTTGCCCACTATCTCCACTTCTATTCAACATAGTGCTGGAAGTTATTGCTATGGAAATCAGACAAGAGAGTGGAATTAAGGGCATCCAAATGGGAGCAGAAAAGATAAAACTCTCACTCTTTGCTGATGACATGATATTATACCTAGAAAACCCCAAGGATTCAACCAAGAGACCCTTGAATTAATAAACGAATTTGGTAAAGTTTCAGGATACAAAATTAATACACAGAAATCAGAGGCATTCATATATGCTAACAACAGTAAAAGTGAGAACCAAATCAAAGACTCAATTCCCTTCAAAGTAGCAACAAAGAAAATAAAGTACCTAGGAATATATTTAACTAAGGAGGTAAAAGACCTCTACAGGGAGAACTATGAAACACTGAAGAAGGAAATAGCAGAGGATGTAAACAGGTGGAAGAACATACCATACTCATGGGTTGCCAGAATCAACATTGTTAAAATGTCTATATTACCCAAAGTGACCTACAGAGTCAATGCAATCCCTATTAAAATACCATCATCATTTCTCACAGACAAAGAAAAAATAATTTTACCCTTCTTATGGAACCAGAGAAGACCCTGTATAGCAAAATCAATACTAGGCAATAAAAACAAAATGGGAGGCATCAATTTACCAGACTTCAAACTATACTACAAGGCTATAGTAATTAAAACAGCTTGTCATGGGCACAAGAACAGGGACATTGGCCTGTGGAACAGAACAGAGAACCCAGATATAAAACCATCCTCATATAGCCAACTTATCTTTGACAAAGCAGACGAAAACATACACTGGAGTGCTGGGAAAACTGGATAGCCACATGTAGAAGACTGAAACAGGACCCACACCTTTCACCTCTCACAAAATTCAACTCATGCTGGGTAAGAGACTTTAACCTTACGTGTGAAACTATTAGAATTATAGAGGAAAAAGTTGGAAATACTCTTCTAGACATTGGCCTAGGCAAAGAATTTATGAAGAAGACCCCAAAGGCAATGACAGCAGCAAAAAAAATAAATAAATGGGACCTGATCAAATTAAAAACCTTCTGCACAGCCAAAGAAACTGTCAAGAGAGCAAACAGACAACCCACAGAATGGGAGAAAATTTTTGCAAGCTACACATCTGACAAAGGGCTGATAACTAGAATCTATTTAGAACTCAGGAGTATCAGCAAGGAAAAATCAAACAACCCTATCAAAAAGTGGGCAAAGGACATGAACAGAAATTTTTCAAAAGAAGACAGAATAATGGCCAACAAACTTATGAAAAAATGCTCAACATCTTTAATCATCAGGGAAATGCAAATCAAAACTGCAATGAGATATAATGTATCTCCAGTAAGAATGGCCTTTATCAAAAAGTCCCTAAACAATAAATGTTGGCGTGGATGCAGAGAAATAGGAACACTCCTACACTGCTGGTGGGACTGTAAACCAGTTCAGCCTCTGTGGAAAGCAATATGGAGATACCTTAAAGTGATAGAAGTAGATCTACAATTTGATCCAGCAATCCCATTACTGAGCATCTACCCAAAAGATCAAATGGCACTCTACAATTGGGACACCTGCACTCGAATATTTATAGCAGCACAGTTCACAATTGCAAAGTTGTGGAAACAACCCAGGTGCCCATCAATACATGAGTGGATTAACAAAATGTGGTATATGTATGCCATGGAGTACTATTCAGCTCTCAGAAACAATGGTGATATAGCACCTCTTGTGTATTCCTGGATACAGCTGGAACGCATTCTACTAAGTGATGTATCTCAAGAATGGAAAAACAAGCACCACATATACTCACCAGCAAATAGGTATTAATGGATCAACACCTAAGTGGACATATAGGAATAACATTTATCGGGTGTTGAGCAGGTGGGAGAGGGGAGGAAGGGATGGGTATATACAAACATAATGAGTGAGATATGCAACCTTTGGGGGATGGTCATGCTTGAAGCTCTGCCTTTAGGGGCCAGGGGGGCATGGCAATATATGTAACCTTAATATTTGTACCCCTATAATATGCTGAAATAAAAAATAAATAAATAAGTAAAAAGGAGGGTAACATCAGGAAGATGGTGGATTATGAGTTCTTGGTATTCATCTCTCCACAAAAACTCTGATTTAACAACCATATATAAACCAGAAGACCTATGTGGAAACCCAGAATTCAGGTAAACAGTTGCAACACAGCAGAAGAACCCAGCACCAAGAAGAGCTACATTGAAACAGGGAATAAGAACAATATCACTTTGCCTGTGTCTCCCCCTACCCCAAGTGAGCACACTACAAAGCCAGGAGATATCCTTTCAGTCCATGATTTCTCCTGCGGGAGAAATGAGATGTGACCAATATCGCCAGCCTTTGGGGTCACTATCTGCTCCTATGTTGTCTAGCCAAGAGTCCTGCAAGACCTAGCATAGTCGGAATGCCTAGGGCCAGTTGAGAACTGAGAGGAAGTATGGTGACTCTTAGTGGCTGGTGAGGTACACAGCAGCTGGCATGAATTGTAGCTGTCCTTGTGTATCCCAGGATCTGGAGCAGCCCATGGCAAATGGTGTGGTCTCCAGTTAGCAAAAGCAATCTATAGCTTCAATCTATTCCCATAAAATCCCAATGGCATTTTTTTTCAGAGATAGGAAAAACAATCCTAAAATTTGTATGGAATAACAAAAGACCCAGAATAGCCAAAACAATGTGAGAGAAAATAACAAAGGTGGAGTCATCATGCTTCCTGATTTCAAAATATATTACAAAGCTTCAGAAATTAAAACAGTATTGTACAGACATACACCAATGATATAGAATAGAGAGCTCAGAAATCAACATATGCATGTATGGTCACATAATCTTCAACAAGGGTGTCAAGAATACACGGAGGGGAAAGGAAAGTCTCTTCAACAAATGTTGTTGGGAAACTGGATATCCATATGCAAAGGAATGAAATTGGACACGTATCTTATATGAAATTGGACACCTATGTTATACATAAAAATTGACTCAAAAAGGATTAGGTTTAAATGTAAGATCTGAAACTGTACAACTTCTAGAAGAAAACATAGGGTAAAAGTTTCAGGACATCGGTCTTGAAATAATTTTGTGGGTATGACACCAAAAGTACAGGCAACAAAAGTAAAAATACAAATGGGACTACATCAAACTAAAAACTCCACAGTGAAAGAAATAATTATTAGAATGAAAAGGCATTATAGAACACCTAATAAATGGGAGAAAATGTTGGGAACCATATATCTGATAAAGGGTTAATATCCAAAATATGTAGGGAACTCCTAGAACTCAATAGCAAGAAAAATAAAAGACAACAACTTGATTGAAAATGGGCAAAAGACTTGAATAGACATTCTATTAGATGACATATGAATGGCCAAAGCTACATGAAAATGTGCTCAACATCTTTAATTAGCAGAGAAGTAAAATTCAAAACCTCAGTGAAATGTCAACATATATCTATCAGGATTATTATTTAAAAAAAAAAGATTTTGACACCAAGTGTTGGTGAGAAATTAGAATCCTTGTGCCTTGTTGGTAGGAAGGCAAAATGGAGCAGCCACTATGGAAAATAGTATGGAGGTTACTCAAAAGACTCAAAAAAGAACTACCATATGATCCAGCAATCTCACTTCTGGGTTTAGAGCCAAAAGAATTGAAATCAGAATCTTGAAGAGATATGTGTACTCTCATGTTCATTGCAGCACTATTCATTATGCATTTGTTGGTTGATAGATACTATTTTTAAGATAAAGGAAATTTTACTCTATTTTCAGTTTGTTAAAAATCTTAATCATAAATGAGTATTGAATTTTATTTTTAAAATGTGTATTTATTGAGTTACAGAGTTGTTGTTGTTATTTTAATCCTTTAGAATATTCCCTTCTTTTCCTTGAATCTAGCAGTGGTTGAATATAAGCTTACCATAATGCAAATTTTTTTATTTTTTTAACTTTCTATTTTTAATCATTATGGGTAAATATTAGTCATATATATTTACAGGGTACATGCGATTTTTTGAAGGAAAACATTATGTAAGTGAAATAAGTCACAATGCAAAATTTTACTTCATTTTATTTTTTATTCTTTCCTTTTTTACATACTAGGAAGAGTTTTGGTTTCGGCATAGCAGATATCACTTAACAATGGGTGCAAGAGAATAGTAGAAAATATAATATTAAGTATGTGGTATTTTGTATGCATTATACCCTCAAAATATTTTTCTTAGATTATATTATTGTTATATAAGACAATAGAGAGTTTTTGAATCAATATCATTTAAATGAATTTTGGTGTTTTTTTGAAAACCAACAAATATAAGTTGGAGAAATACCCACATTTGAAATGAAATAATTCTGCTTTTTTTTCTGATTATCTTCATTCATTTTTCTGATATAGACCTAAAGACCGTATTGTAGCTGAGGGCTATGTAATAAATTTTGTTCAAACTGAATATTGTCATTTGGGCAACTGAAAAGGGATTATCAGTCTTTCTTGAAATGTTAGTAATGCTTAAACAGTTTTAGAGAAGTATTTTAGAACTTGAATACCTTCAGCAAATTATTTTCTTTACCGAAAGTCAAAGTGGTAATTTCTACTGAGGATCTGTAACATTTGAAGAAATATTCATTTTCCATTTGGCTAAAAAATTATTTTTATTTTCTGCTGAGTAAATTCATTTAAAAACATGTTATGTTAGATCTAAATTTAAAATATGCTCATTTAGTCATTTATTGTTTTTCCAGATATAAAGCTGTCATTGAATTGAACACACTTAACAAAAATAGCCTTGCTTTGGAAGCTATTGCAAATTGTGTAGGTCAAAGAGAGAGAATTCAAAATTTTTCAAATAACAATGAAATCAAAATAGATTTTTTGTGTTTATATATGGACATTTGAAAGTTACAACTCTAAGGATAAATCTACCATGCTTTTCTTCATTTTTGAAGAGAATTTGGAACTGACTTTGAAGCCCTTGAAAGAGTATCCAATGGTATTTCTTTCTCTTTTTTTTTCTTTTTATTTCAGCATATCACAGGTGGACAAATGTTTAGGTTATACATATTGCCTTTGCCCCGGAGTCAGAGCTTCAAGCGTGTCCATCCCCCAGAGTGTGCACACCGCACCCATTAAGTGTGAATATACCCATCCCCTCCTCCCCCTCCCATCTGCCCAACACCTGATGAAAGTTACTACTATATGTGCACATAAGTGTTGATCAGTTAATATCAATTTGATGGTGAGTACACGTGGTGTTTGTTTTTCCATTCTTATGATATTTCACTTAGTAGAATGGGTTCCAGCTCTATCCAGGATAATACAAGAGGTGCTAGATCACCATTGTTTTTTGTGGCTGAGTAGAAGTCCATGGTATACATATACCACATTTTATTAATCCACTCATGTAAAAAATCAAACAACCCATTAAAAAGCTGACAAAGGACAGGAATGGAAACTTTTCAAAGAATACAGACTAATGGCCAGCAAACATGAAAAAATGCTCAATATCTCTAATCATTAGGGAAATGCAAATCAAATCCACTATGAGATATCACTTAACTCCAGTGAGAATGGCTTTTATCAAAAATTCCCCAAACAATAAATATTGGCGTGGATGCAGAGAGATAGGAACACTCATACACTGCGGGTGAGTATTTCTTTTTTTACCTCTTTATTTTCCTTCAGAATTACATTTTGAGTCAGTGGAAAAGAATCTATTTTCACTCTTTTATACTAAGAGGAAACCATTGCTTTTCAAAAAAATATATCTGCCATTTAAACATATTTTTGGAAATAAATATTTATTTTAATATTAAGGACTGAGAATTCAGTAAATATATGCTACATGGAGACACAAAATTACCATAATTATTTATCTGACTGTTTGGAAATGCAAGTGTTATATGCAAAATGGCTTATCACAATGCTTTATTTTATACACTTTCCACTCTATGGAGGTTATTTTGCTTCTCCAATGAGATTCATATCTGCCAATATAATATTAAGAGTAGTGCTATACACAGAAGCTTAAGAAATCATGTTTTTAAAACTATTTAAATGAATACCTATCCACATGTGGTTCTGAATACTAAACTTTTATCTACTATTTTATTTTTTATTTTTTTATTTTTTTAAATTCAGAATATTATCGGTGTTAGTAAATTTTCTGGCATTACCCCAATTATTTGTTACACATATATTATCCCATGATTGCAGTGTTTTTAATCCAAAGCATGATTAAAATAAAATATATCATATATATGTTCTGATGCATCAAATATGGTTATTTTTTCCAGCTCTCAAAATAGTATATATATATGTGGTGTACAGATTTGAAATATTATGATATTATGATAGGATATTCATATCTTTTTTAAGGTATTTATGAATTCAAAAATTGAAAGTTAACTCACCTCACTATATACTATAAAACATTTGATTCACTCCTATTAAAGTCAAGATCAAGGCACGAATGCTCCTCACCATCATTACTATTCAGTATTAACTGGGAATGTTAATGCAATAAAATAAGATAAGTAAATGAGGCAATTAGCTAGCAATGAAGGTACATAGTCATCATTACTTACAGATTATGTGAGCCATGATTATTTAGCTATAAGTTCCAACAGAGTCAGCTAACCGAAGATTTTAAATAATGAAAAAAATCTATAAGTGGCAAGTTAAAAAAATCAATGCAAATACTCAATATACAAAAAGTCAGTAAAGCATATGTGAATCAAATGAAAAGAAGTTTGTTCACTGTCATAAAAGAAAGTCTGCATAAATATACAGCCTTAATATTTTATGTGTCAATAATTTCCACATTATCCTAAATTTACCATAAATTGAATCAAACCCAAACACAATTATATAATTTGTGTAACTCAACACATTAATTAAGGAGCAAAAATTAGCCAAGGAAGTTTTGAGGAAGATATCAATTTTATGTCATGCAATTAATCATATTTTAATCCATTTATTTTCTACTACATTGTTTTTTAATACCATTTACCATTTATTTTTATTCTAGTTATTGTATTTCTTACTGATTTCTAGAAATTCTTCATATATTATCAATAAGATATTTTGTCTATTGTAGAGTACATATTTCCTTCTACTCTATCATTTGTCACTTAAATCTATTATGTCTTTCCTCCTGCAGGTGGCTTTGATTTTCCCTTGAGATCTTTGGATAGATTTTGCATTTTGCTTAGGAAAAACTTTTCCACCCCATAATTACACTATATGATATTTGTTTACTTTTGTTTTGAAAGTTAATGATATTTTGGCTTAGTACACAGTCCAATTATATGACTATATTATACAAGTCTTGGAAAATACTATTAAGTTGAGTTTAAAATATTATATAGGCTTATTTTTATAATATCAGTTTTTGATTTCTTTACAAAAATTTCTTACATACAATTTTTGTTTTGTTCACTAGGCTAAACTGTTCAGTATATTAAAGCTTAATAACTATAACATCTTTTTAATGTGTCACAACAGTATAAAATTTTATATAGAACTATAAATTCATTCAATCTTAACTAGAATTTATTATTTTGCTCTTGCTTCTTAAAATGCCATTCTCTTTTTTAAATTCATGTTTATGTGGATGAATAAGACTATCAATATTTTTCAGATATAGTTGAATAGTTTCCAATTTTGTGTATTTAAAAACCATTTATTTTATTATTAGTTCATTTTTATTGAGGTATAATTGATATTATAAAATGCACAGATCTTCAGTGTGTGGTCCAATGAGATTTTACACATGCATATACCTGTGTGACTGAAACCCTTATGAGCATTTCTATCATTCGAGAAATGCTCCTCAGGCCCTTTCTCCATTAATCTCACTGTCATCACAAAGTGATCACTCTACTGATGATTTTCACCACAGATTAATTTTGACTGTCTAGAATGTTATAGTACTCTTGTCTCTGATTTTTTTTCAATTAACATGTTTTTGAGATTAACCATATTGTTACATATATCCATAGTTTGTACCTATTTATTGCTGAAAAGCATCCCTTTATAAGAATATAGCACCATTTGTCTATTCAGTTTCCAATCCAATGGATATTTGCATATTTTCTAATTTATTCTGTATATTGATTTATTTTTGATTAATATTACAGGATAAATCTCTAGCTCACTGCTTTATATGTTCCTAATGAGGATAGCATGACTGGCCAGCTGCTTTTCAGGTAATAGTTTAATTACCCTGATATTTTTCTCATGGATCTGATTATACACCATGTTTTTGTTGTTGCAGTTGTTAATTTTACACTGTGAATTTTTTCTGGAACTTTGAAAAAACTTTGAAAGGGATATTTAATCCCTTACAAATCTTTTGAAATTTATGTTGGCCTTTGCTTTTTTTGACTGATTCCTCTTTTCCTTCTATTCTAAGTAATTTAACTGAGAGTATGTATCCAGGAACACCTTAACTTGCTAAAGGTACCATTTATTCTTTTCTAATGAAATGCATTTTTAGTAATTTTTCTGCACTTCAGTAGCATTTCAGATATGAGGGAAAGATAAAAATGTTTATCCTATTTGATTTTCTAAACCAACAAACCCCCTCTCCTTTCATAATGCTTGTCACTTTGTATTGCAATTATCTAAGCTTAGTACCTGCACTTAGTACCATCTTAGTGCCTACTCAGTGCTCAAAAAATACTTGTCCAATGAATATAAGGCAACATATATATATAAAACTCATTAAAACATTAATAATCGTTATTAATGTACAACATAATTACAGATACTTTTAAATGTTATTATTTTCATTTTGCTTTCCAAATAGTTCTAATGATCAGGCATTTTATTTAAAATTTGAGAAAAAAAGGAAGTAATTACATAAACATTGTGATCACTTCAATACTTAAAATATGGTGTAAACATTTATGGGAGGTAAGGAGAAAAGCAATGAATAGTAACCAGATCAAAATAGTGGGACTTAGGATGATTTCACATTATTCTTTTTACTTCTCAATTAATTGTGAGTATTCAACAACAATCCTTCTCTCCTTTCATAATGACAATAATTTAGAATATAGAAGAAAACTGGCAATAGTTTGGTTTTATGCTATATTTATCATGCTTTAATAGAAAAAAGCATATTTTCAGAGCTTAATCCTTCAAAAGACAACTGGGAACATTCAAATGGCAATCTCTTTGTACTATGATTTATTGATTTAGAGCTTTCAAATTATTACAGAAGTCTTCTTACTGATATTTCCTACAGGAAGATGTTATAAAGGGTGTATCTATGATAGACATATGGCAATGCCATTGTATGTGCTGTAAAAGCCTAAGTAGTTGATTAAATCAAAATTCCATTGATTTAGTTCCTTCAATTTAATATTATTATTTTTCTTAAGGTCTTGATTGTACAATAACAGTGAAAAATAACATCAAATCTTAGAGTGGACCATCAGAGGAGAGCAGGGTAGAACAGATAAGCAAAACAAACACAAAAAGGATTAAGAGAAACACTTGTGTACTTGTATTCTTGGTTATAAAAGGAATAGAATAATTATGTATAATTGTTCATTTCTTATTATTGTATTTGGAAATGATTATATACACTGTATTTGATGGTCCTTGTGGCACAAATAAATATAGAAGTAAAACTTTATAAATATTTTTTATTGGGAATGCCTGAATGCATATCTATGCATTTTATATTATCGAATTTATGATATGAACAGAATGAAGACACTATATTTGGCATTAAACACAGTGAAGCATAATCCCAATAATGAGGTATAATCCTTGTGTCTGTGATGACAATTGCCATCCTGTAAATTATTCAATCAAATTTATAGAAAAGACTTTTAAAGGATATTAGTGGTATCAAGCTAAATCCTACTCTGGTCTCAGTATATGGAACCCTCCAAAATTTTCTGACAAGTAATCTTATTATTTATAAAAGATTAGTAAAGTATCTCCTGTAGTAGCTGTTGCCAATTTAATATTGTTCTATCTTGTCTTAAACTGAAATCTACCTCCCTTTAAGTATTATTCATTGATCCTTGCCATACTTCAACTCTTTGAAGTCTGCTATAATGAATTTCAGGGGGAAAAAATCACCTTTCCTGTAGTGAGTCTTAAAATTTTCCATCAATATAAATGCCTAGGGTGATTATCTTATTTCCATACAAATCTTTTCTTTCAAATATGAAATATAACTAGTATTTTTTGACTTCTTTATAAATCTACATGGAACTACTCTATAAGAAATGTTATTTGGTCTTTGTTTCACTAAATATATTTTGTTGTTTGGTTTACTGAGCAAACTTGGTAAAGATTATCAAAATGTATGTATTTGTATGATAAAATCTATTTGCAAAATTAAATTAAAATTATATTCTATAGTCTTTGTGATATTACACTTATGAGGCCATTGGGACTTTGCTTATTCTTTATTGGATGAGGCCACTGTCAGTTATTATTTATTCACTGAAACATTGGTTTCTCTATTGTGTATAATATTTAACTTGTGCAAATAATTACCTAGAGACATATTTATTCTTTTTTAGTAATTTTATCCAACTAGCTAAGATATCTTAGACAAATGTTAGGCTCTCTAAATATAGATTTTTCTTTATATATTTCAAAAATATGCAAAAATATTCATACATTTTTATTTACTAAGAGAAAAATAAAAATTACCTTGGCACTTACTTTGTGCCAGGAACTGTTCCAAAGCCTTGACCTATATGTTAACTGTTTAATCAACACAAGTTGTGTGAGGTGGATGCTGTTATCACTAACTAGAAATGGAGAAAATTAGGTTAAGTGATTTGTCTTGCATCTAGTAAAGTTTACTCTCTAGCAGTCTGGGCTCAAGGTCCAAGCTTTAACCACTTCACAATACTAAAAGTTTTTATAATAATTCCTGTAAATAACAAACAAACCAGTTATGACCATTGTATGATCTCTTCCCTTTATTCCTGATAATTGTTTTAAATTTGAGGGTAATGAAATTAATGAAAACATTTAGTATAATAAATGGAAATTCTATTAAATTATCAATTCCTGAAATCAGAAAACTCCTCTAAGCAAATATAGCCTGTACATTGTGAGCTGTGTGTTTACCTGTTTTTTTTTTTGCCAATAGAGTGTTACATAGAATTGTAAAATATCCTTCATCACCATAGATTTGCTTGACTGTTTCATAGAGAGGTTAGTGTATTTCCGACTATACACAGAAGAAGTAAAGGGACATTCTATGCTGAGTACCAAGTATGATAGGTACTCATACTGTCTATCCACTATCTAAAGTGCATGTATATTATGTAGCTCATAATTAAGAATTTTCTAACATGCATATTCAAGTCTGATGAAAGACGTTAGGAAGTATATATAAAAACTTTGACAATATTAATAAATCTTACTTGATATCTTTTGTTCTAAGTTCTGCCAGGTTCTAATGGGATATGCCTAGTTTGGAGGATAAACACAATTTTTTCAACAAAATTTTAATATAGTTAAATATAAAGATTAACATTTTCAACTTTCAATATGATCAGTCATACTTCTTATTATCTATCACCTGATACAGTGAAGAAGCAAAGCTTATAGCCCTATATTAATCAATTATGTAAACTGATACTAAAACTATTTCAAGGAATTTTTGTTAGTGTTTACATCGTATGTTTTTCCATACTTTTAATTTCAAACTGTTTTTAAATTTAAGATACATCCCTAGTAAACAGCATACATTTGAAGTCTTTTTTTCAGTTTGACAATTTCTGCCCATTTAATTCTTCAAAATGTGATGTAATTACTGACACCATGGGGTTTAACTCTACCATCTTGTTATTGATTTTTATTTGTCCATCTGTTGTTTAGCTCTTTTGTTCCTCCCTTTCTGTATTTTAGATTGATGTGAAAGTTCCTTTTGCTTTCATCTCCACTCTTTGCCAACAATTTCTTGTTCCAGTTTTTTTGACTTTGGTTTTATTTTGCAATTTTAGCCATTGTAATGGAGGTACATTGGTATTCCTATGTGGTTTTAATTTTCATTTCCCTGGGGACTGATGATGTTGAATACTTTTTTAAAAAGATTATTCATAAGTCTTGCTTTGTAAACTACATGTTCACATCTGGCATGTATTTTTATTTATTTTCCCCCTCCCCGGCTTTGTACGCATTTTTAATTGTATGCTTGTCTTTTTGTTATTGAGTGGTAGAAGTCCTTTTACATTCTGAATACAAATAATTTTGGGGGAATACACATTGTTAATATTTTCTATATGTATGTCTTTCCTTTTCACTTTCTTAATCTTGTGTTTCAATGAAAAGTTTTCAATTATGTTAAAGTCTAATTTATTATTTTTATTTTGAGAAACATATGAAAATTGTTGAGAAGATCTGTTTTTTTCTTCCAGAAGATTGATATTTTTAGCTATTATGCTTTGATACATGACATTTTTTAAATTAACTTTTTATGTTATGCGAGGTAGGTATTGAAATTCATTTATTTAAATATAGTTATCAAGTTCTAACTACAAGCAATGAAAAAGTTTTCTTTTTCTCCTTCAATTGTTTTAATGCTTATGTGGAAAATTAATCAATCATAAAAGTGTGAGTCTATTGTTACGCACTCTATTTTGTTCCCTCATTCCAATCTGATTATTTTTATGTTGATGACATAGTTTTTATAATTTTAGCTTCATATTAAGATTTGAAGTAAGGTAATATAAAGTTGGTATTTTATTTTAAGACAATTTCAATGATTCTTGGTTTTTCTGTAAGTCTTAAAATCACTTGAGCATTTTCATTAAAAATATCGTTAGAAATTTGATCAGAATTGCATTAAAGATATAGATTAATTTATGAGGAATTGACATTTTGATATTCCATCATTAAATCAAAGAGCACTGTCTCTCTCAGTAAAGTTCTATAATTTTCAATGCAGATGTATTACATATACTTTGCTAAATTAATCCCTATTTTATTTTTGTCACTATTGTATTTAATAAACAAAATTTATTTATTGCTATTGGTATGCATAAATACAATTGCTGCTAGCTTATAGAAATACAATTGGTTTTGTATATTGATCTTTTATCCCAATGGTCTTGATAAATTCACTTATTAGTTCTAATAGTCTGGTTGAAGAGCATTTAGAATTTTTTTTACATCTGCAATTATGTTTTTTGTAAGCAATGATTATTTTATTTCTGCATTTCCTACCTTCATATCTTTTGTTTCTTTTTCTTGCCTTATGACAGGTACACAGCAGGTACAATGATGAATAGAAGTGGTGAGTATGGACATTCTTACTTTGTTTTTGACCTTAGGGGGAAAGTGTTTAATATTTCACCATTTATATTTGATATTAGATGTAGATCTTTCAGATATGCTCTTTGTTGGATTTAAGAATATTTTTAATATTTGTAGCTGGCTGATAGTTTTTTTTAATCATGTATGGGTATTGAAATATTGTCAAACATGCTTTTGTGTTCATCTATTGAGATTTTTTTCTTTTTGCATATACAGTGACTTTTATCATTTTATTTTCAAATGTTAAACCAAGCTTATACTCACAGGATAAACTCTACTTGGTTATATGCTATGTTATCCTTTTAATATATTGCTAGTTTTATTTTGCTAAAATTTTTGAGAATTTGGGATAAACCCAAAGTTTGTCATGACATATTATCATTTCTATTTTGTGGTGGATTGAATTTGATAATGTTTTAGTAGAAGACTTTTGTATCTATGTTGATGGTGGGTTTTCCTCTGTAAATTTTTTCTTATAATGTTTTTGTTGAGTTTTAGTATCATAGTTACTTTGGCTTCAAAAATGAATTGAGAATGGTATCCTCTGCTTATACTTTTTAAAAGTGTATATAAGCTTGATTTGGATAGGTGGGTTGTGCACTTGTTAGAAGTTGTAAGTAAAACCATGTAACCCTGGAGTTTTCCTTGAGGATTTTTTTGTTGTTGTTTTTATGAATAGTTTTTCAATGTTTGTGTCAATATTGTCTAAGTTACTTAATTTATTGACGTAAATTTATTTATAAATTTCCTTTGCCCATTTTTAATGTCTGAAGTATCCATATTTCTATTTTGTTCCTGTTATTAGTAATTTGTGTTTATTTCTCTTTTTTTCTTTTACTGGCTAGGTAAGGTTACATTATTTTTATTGATCTTTTAAAAGAATCAACCTCTTACTAATTATCTATATCTTTTATCTGTGTCTCAATTTTTTTATTTCCAATGTTAGCATAATTGTCTCTCCATGCACTACTTTACCACATTTTGATATGTTGCATAATCTTTATCATTCAGTGCAAATATTTTGCAATCATCCCTGTGATGTTTTCTGTAAACAATGAGTTATTTAGATGTATGTTATTTAGTTGCTAATATTTGTGACTTTTCTAGATATTTTATTTAGTTATTTATTATTTCTAATTAAATTCTGTTTGCTGAAATTTATGAATACTTATTTTATGAGCCAGCATGTAATCTATCTTGGTGAACAGTTCATGTGCACTTGAAAATATATTCTTCAAGTGTTGAGTGGAATATCGAGTGACTCTAAGATTCAGCTAAAGCAAGAATTTTGATATTGTTATTCAAGTATTATAAATCCTTACTTATTATTGTCCTTTCTCTGTCAATTAATGAGAAAGGCATACTAAAATTTCAAAAAATTGTGCATTTCTCTATTCCCTATGCTACTTATATCTTTATTGTTTTATTAATTTTCAATCTCTGTTAAGACACACAGATATACTCTGCCTGATTAGTTGACATTTTATTATTATGAAATTTCATTTTCTCTTTATGGAAATACTCCATATTTAAAGTCTATTTTATCAGATGTTCATGAAGCCAAGTCAGTTTTCATATGCTTACTACTTACATGATACAATCTTTTCCCCCTTTAACTGTAAGTCTACTAGATCTGTATATGTAATTTGTGTCTATATTTAGTGTGGCTTTTGCTTGTTTTATTATCTACTAATTTTGACTTTTAAGTACAGGCTTTAGTCTCTATGTCATGAAATGATTGATATGACTGAATTTAAGCCTACAATTTTTCTCTTTTTTTCTGTTTCTCTTGATAAATTTATTTTTTCATCTGGAGTTACTCCAGATTTGATTAATCTTACAAAATGTGTTAGCATTAACAATTCAGCTAGCTCCTCCTCATTTTAGTAACATATGTTTGCTTGTGTCAGCCCCACTCCTCCTTTCCCCTTTACCCAAACCAAGCAATAGCTCTCAGGCAGGAAAGTGCCCACCAGCTTTTATCCACTAAAAATGGCCCATCCGTCTCTGATACTTAGTTTATTTAGCCATCTACTGTATCTACTGCTCTTCAATAACATAAAATGAAAGCATAATTTTGTAGATTATTCTGGTTTTTTTTAATTACAGGAGATATGGTCTTTGATGACTTTCTACATTATAATCAAGTGATGCACTGAACTGAATACATGCTAAAACACATGATATCTGATATAATTATTTCATTATAATCAGATATGGAATATCTTCTCTAGAATTTTTAAAGGCAAGTGTTTTAAGTTGTATAAACAAACAGAGTAAAACAGGATTCAGAGACAGACAGTCCTAGGTATGGTTTTATTTTATTTTTTTTTATCATTTTTACCTGTGAGATATGGCAATGTTACTTAATTTTAACCCCATTTGGTATTTCTATAAATTCTATTTCTTGAAACCAATCATATGCTGTTATTATAAAAATCAAACAAGATCTTATGTGTAGAACAATAATAGTTTCTAGACTATGGTAGATAATTAATATCATTGTACCTTTTCATATATATAAATTTGAATATTCTGCATAATTTTGTATCTTAAGATAGATACAAAAATATTACCATTTGTAAGACTTAAAATAAAATTATCCAAATTAAAGATGGCAAATGATTAATAATAGCAACAAAACTAACAAATTTTTAAAAAAATTTTATCTTTCCAAAGATGAAAAATTCTCAAATTGTGTGTTTATTTAAAATATCATTATTTAAATGATAATTTAGGGCTAGGATATACAAAACACAGTGTTTTTTGTAATGTTCCATTTTACTGTTAATGAAATAGAAAGCAAAGTGAATTATTCAAAAATACATATGAACATGTTTTCTTAAATCAGGAAGATTTTTTATTTTGCCCTTAGATCCAGTAAAATATTCAAGACATTTGAATGTATTGAAACTATATATGTAAAATTTGAAACCTTCTGATATTGTAGATATACTATAGACTTTAAAAAATTTTTTCCAGTTTGTTTACAGTATTTTATTTTTTCTTATTTATCTTTTTAATTTTTTCTTTGCTTCCTTTTTTCTCTAAAAATCTAGGCACTATATATTAATTCTCTTTAATTTAAGAAGAAATTTCCCTGAAAATAATTTTTATGTTTTTGAAACCATAATTGAGATATAGTATTATCATTATGGTACAATATACCATTATTTCACATATCACTGTTCTTCCCTCAACCTCTATTAGAAATAGTATATTTTCATTTCCTAATCAAAAAATATTTTAACTCCTAACTGATAGCTATTATGACACACTAAAATATTTTCCTTTAATACTTCAGGTCGAAAATTATATTCATTTTATAAAAAGAAAAATTAATACATTGCTATATTTAAGAAATAACAAACAACAGTTAACATTTGCAATAAAGAGATCAATCAACTAACACATATAAATAAAGGTTTAGCACATATTTTTATTGGGAAGGTGGACACATATATACTTAAATTCTAAATTTGCCTTATTAAAGCTATCAGGGGACTAAATACTTGAATAACATTTGAATTTTACACATCTGCATTTTAGAGTAGAAATATAGTTATAATAAAAATTGATGTTGTATTAAACTAATGCAATATTGTTCTTGAAAACAGAAGTATAAAAACTATTGAAATGTAGGACTGAAATTTTTTCTTCTATTTTCAACTCAATATACATGTATGTGTGCATTTGCATTCAGACACAGACAAAACCCTACAGTCACATGCAATATATATGTTTAAGAGCTTTATGACATCAGTGTCTAATAGTGAAGCTAGGATTATTCACTCTTTAGAACTTAGTTCAGTTATATTTCTTTCACAACTTTTGGAAGTTTATATTGATTCAGAAATATCTAAGAACACACAATATTAAAAATAATAAGCATTGCAGATTAAAAATATAGCATTTACTAATGATTAAGTTATACATATATTTGCATATGCATCTATATGTTTTGCAATTTACAGTAGGTATGTATGTATGACCAGGTAATTAAGAAGCCTTTTTTTCAACTAATGTACTGCTAACACCCTCTGCTAGACAATTATGGCAACTTCAGACTACCCATGTAGGGTAGCAACGTATTTGGAAGAAAGGCACAGCAGTTTGTTGACTTGTTTTAAAACTGTGATTGTATAGCATTCACAGACTCATTAATAGGGTTATATTTACAACCCTATTACTTTAGAATGAGAGAGATGATACTATTTCAGTTGGATCTTATTTCGCCACCACTCTCTCTCCACTTCTTAGAAGCCACCCATTTTGCAGCTTGTACAGACAAGTAGAGCCAGATTCTGGCTCCTCGTTCTGATTAAAATTTTCTTTTTCTTAGTTCTTTTATTTGTACTGCTCCTTTCCAGATTCATTCTGATTTCACTGTTTCTTAATATTAGTGATAATGTTTTACATTATTCTCTATCTATAACACTTTAAACTTAGTCTTTAAAGTATAGGTATTGCATCTTAGTTACAGTACACTTTAATAATCATATTTCTGATGCTACAGCTTTTTCAATTTCTAAACTGAGGTATTATATAAATCTCTGAAAGAACAACTTCAAGAGATTTATTTCAAATTCAACAAGCATTTATTAATCTGCTATCTATGGAGAGCAGCCTCTTTTGTATATTATTTCATTTATTCTTTATAACTGTCTGTGACAAAAGCATTGATAATCTTATTTCTCATATTAGATGTCACCCTACTCTCCTGAAATTCTCACTGTATCTGAAAATCTGTGAGTGCTCACTGCTATGCTGGTGAGTGCTTATGTGGCTTTATGATTGAAAAGGGATTGTTTTTTAAAGCTAACCACTGTAAGAAAATCACTCCTTCATTACAGGAATCTTCATTCTAGATATTTTGTTAAATAACTCTTGCAGCAAGTTGTCCACTGCAAATAAGTTCCCTAGCTGGGCTATTTTAATTCCTAATACCAGCACTGTACTGATATGCTAAGTATTGTGAGTCCCTACTGTTTCCCTCCGTAATGGCTTTGCTAGGTTTTCTTGGCAATTATGATATACCCAACACATGTGGAAACAGTTCCTCGTGCACGTATACAGACATCTGCACATAAGAAAGGCCTTGTTCATGCATGCACACACAGACATACACACACTTTTTTTTAAATCAAAATGATTCGGATATAATGAGCTAGATTAGGAAATATACTGTCTACCTTAGACAAAAGCTGGCAGGAACTTGAAAGTGCATGTAATTGAGTTCAAATAGCTTGGGATTTAGAAATGTGAACCCAGTGCAGAGACAGGTTGATAAATACTACAAAAAAATTTAAGTCAACACTTAGTTTAAAATGGAACATACTCTATCTAGTTGGAGCTTATGAACAACAGAGCCATAATAAGCCGTATTCCAGATTTCTGGCTAACTGAAATTTCACTGACATCTTGTGGGAGAAAAGAGAGTAAACAATGTCTACAGATCTATTGACTACAAACCAGAGAAACAGCATCGTTTATTAAAATGCTGAGAGGATGATAATGATGATATGATAAACAAAATGGATAATAGTTTCTGGGATTTTGGAGGTCTTCCACCTACATTTTCTGCATGTGTAAAGAGAAAAGCAAGCATCTGGCATACCAGATGGTTTATATTTGTGATGCCCAAGGGGAAAAAAAGAGTATAGAAGACAGAAAGACATGCTCCTACTGATACTAATAGTTTAGTATTCAAATTATGCTATAAGCATCTTTTCTCTATAGGACATTAATGTTACTATGCATCAAAACGAAATTTAAAAAATGAACTCTTAGGAAAGAAGCAGACTGAATTTAAATGTATTTTTCCTTGTAGAAAATTCAGTCTCCTAATCACCTGAGGGATTTTACCAGTACTAAAACAGTGTTATTTTTCTCAACTTCTGGCCAACTGGGCTTCAGACAGGAAAGGATTCCTGTTTGTCTTTACTTTCTATGTGCATCTTCCTGATTCAAAGCATGAAAATAAGTTGAATGCCCCTTTATTTATTGACTTATTAATGTCTTTCTAAGGAAGGATTGATTTCATAAAATATATCGGGTACTATGTCTTCCAGCATGTAATCAGCTCGATACATCTTTTAATGTAAGTCTTGTATTTTTTTTTAGTGCCCTTTACATAGCACAGGGCTTCTGTAAGGATCTTCTCAAACAATGCAGTATTGATTACAAATCTCTTAATCCAGCCAAGAATGCACATGATAAAGCATAACAAAATGGAACATGAGATTCTTTTAAACACCTGGTGAGAAGAAATTTAAAAGAACATTGACTGAATTTGGTGAAGTCAGAACTAAGCTTAGTGTGGTATCTAAACTAAAATAAATCAAATTATTATTAGATAGTAGATTATCATATTAGATATTAGATTATTGTATAATTGTTCTGTTAAAGTAATATAGCTAAATCATCATAAGTCATAGTGGGTTTTCCTCTTGAAAAAACTGATATCTATAGTGAGTCATCCAAGGAAGTAAGCTGCCCAGATTGAGGTAGAAAATAAGGGACCAAAGGGACCAAAAAGTGGATATAGTGTCAGGGGCAGTTTGGGCTAGATACTCTGGCTTAGAGAAGTTTGAAATAATTACAAAATAGGAGAGCAAACTTTCCTTAGATGCATGGAGATAAGTCATTACTGAGGTAATAAGCTGGTCTTGAAAGACACCATAATGAAGTAACAACTCTAAGTTAATCACTTCATTGTCTTTTCCTATCATTTCCTAATGTCTTGAAAACCATTTTAGCTCAGTCTGTACTGTGTTATGAATTAAGGAGAAATGCTTCTTCTCCATTTGGGGCCAAGTGAACTCTTACTTTTCTTCTTCTTTGTCAGTCTTAATGCACTTATTATGATTTATTTATTAATGTCGTTTTCTCACATAGTGTCTTCAGATGAGTTACTTTGTCATGTATTTTCTGTCTTTTTGATGATCCCATTTATCTCTCATTTACCCTACAAGATGGCTGATGTCTTATCTGCATATAAGATTTTAGGGTTGCAGTCTGTTTCTCAATAGTGTGTAGAATGTACTATATTGTTATCCAGCTTTCAGGATCAAAGATAAGAGGTATACTAATGTCTGTTTTTCTCTTATAAAAACTGCTTCTTCTGGCATAAGGATTAGGAAGTATTTTTTCATTATAAAGAGATAAAGAATTTTAAACAGAATATGCCTAAATGTCTGTTTTCAAAAGTACATATTATAACTGTATAAACCTTTTAATTCCTTGGACTCAGGTCTATCCCTTACTCAGGCATATTTCTTTCCAGTATATGTTCATTTTTCCTCACCCTCATCTGCCTATTTTTTTTCTCCTTCTGGTAAACTTATTTTCACAAGTGAGATTCCTGGGACTTATTAGCCATATCACTATTCCTTTTCTCATAACTTTATCTTTTTTCTCTGCTTTTTAAGATTTTTTTTCAAAATCTCCTATTCCAAATCATTAATTCCAGTTTCAACAATGTTATGTTTATTTTGATTCAATTACTGAATTTTATTTTAGTTTGAGCATATTTTTTTAACTTTCAGGACTACCTTTATTTCCCTGCATGTGTGTCTTCTTAAATTTTACACACACACACACACACACACACACACACACAGAGTGGCCCCTTTGTTTCCAAAGGTTCCACATCTGTGGAATCAACCAACCACATAGAGAAAGTATTCAAAAAAATAAGTAACTAAATAAATAATAATACAACAATTAAAATAGCACAAAAAACAATACAGTATAATAACTATTTATGTAGCATTTACATTGTATTGGGTATTATGAATAATACAGAGATGATTTAAAGTATACAAGAGGATGTGCAGTAGGTTACATGTAAATATTATGCCATTTTATACACTAGACTTGAGCATCCACAGATTTTGGTCTCTGTGGGGGTCTTGAAACCAATCCTCTGTGGATACAGTGGGGTGATTCTATACACACACACACACACACACACACACACAGAGGGTACTGGAGTCCTGTAAATGTTACTCTTACATAGGAGAAAAAACACCTAAATCCATTAATTCAAGCTTTATTAAATGTACTGTGGTCAAGATGAGTGTTCTGCAGAAAGCAGTTGTTTAAAGGATTTATGGGATAGATTCAGGAAAGTTCCATTTTGTTCTGAGAATTATTGTGTTCAATTTATGGAATGTATGGGAAGCAATATTGTGTTAATCATGAGACAGAATGCAGAGACAGTAAGACTGGGGTAACAATTTTGCTAAGAGTAGATTTGGGCTTGTTAAGAGGGGAGGGAATGTATAATTGAGGATAAAATCTTTGTGCATCAGCAGCAATTTTTCATTTCTCGAGGCTCTTTCACACTCAGTTCCCTACATAATCATATCATTAATGCAGGGAAGACTAAGTCACACATTCGGCACCATTGTGACATTCTGGACCTCAAGGAGACCTATTAAATATTCCTCTGAGTGACTACAGATCCCTAAATACCAACTCTTCTAGAGACTCCTGTTTTTTACTCCTGGGTTTGTTGGCTCTTTTCTCATGAATTTCTCAGCTTTCTCCGAAGGGAGCCCTCATCAGTTCTTTCCACAGAGATCTCAACGGAACCTAAGATTTTGTTAGTATTTATTCTCCTGGATTAAATTGGCAAGTATTTTGAAAATGGGTGTGGTGGGGAAGGAATGCTCCCATTCACACCAGGTTTAATAATATTTTGGGATTCAAAAATTAAGAAGTTTATTTATATATATACATATGGATTTTTAAGTAGTCAGGAAATTATCGAATTCCTACTTTGCCACTTATCTGATAAGAAGGTTGGCAATTACTTGCAATTTTTCCTTTTTGTTATTATAATGATTTAAAAGAACTGATCAAGTATTAGTAAATTGGTAGCATATATGCCACAATGTTTGGCTACAGAGATAATTAAAAATTAATAATGATAACATGATAGCTATTTCTAATCAAAGGAGAAAATATGGTCAAGTCATGAATCACATATTTCATTAAACATTCCTGAGTTTCTTTGTCATGTGAAAATATAAATATTTATTTTAATAAAGTACATTGCTTAAAAAAATAAAAATAGCAATTTTCCACAATGGTGTCAAAGGTCCTAAACATAATACTAATATTAAAAATTTAAGTCATGAAAATGGAAAAAATGAAGAGTAACAAAATAAAATAAAATCCATCTTCTTATTTATACTTAGCATGGTTAGTATTCAGTGCATGACACCTTTTATTTTGTCACATTAATGTAAAGTTGTTTGCAATGAAATGCAGAGATTCTAACTTAATGGATTCATTCTAGATGGGTGTCCAAAAGCTTTTAAAATTAAATGAATTTCTTTACAAGGATGAATATACTATTTTACATGTACAAAAGAAAGCAATAGATATTTACCAGACTTTAAGTGGCTACAATGAATCACAATTAGAGACACAGATTATTATAAAGTTTTGCCTTACTTAATAACAAAGTATTAGTATTATTTTTCTAAAAATATATTGATATTATAGAGTAATGCAAAATTATAGTTAACATAAAGTAATTTTTCAAATATTTAAAAGTATGAGCCTATTATTTAAATTAAGTGCACAAATTTTAATAGAGCTAATGCCACAAAGTTAGTATTGTCTAGATAGGTCAGTGATAAATGTTTCACTATCCCACATTAAGCCTGACAGATATTTCTGAGAAATATGTAATGACTTTAAGAACAAATGGGTCAGAGTGAGTAGGTCAGTACACATTCACTACAAATAGGCCTGAGATACCCTACAGGTAGGCTTTGGGTAGTTTCTTACATTTTATTTATTTCGGATTAGATTATATATTTTCTTTTTGGGGGGTGATTCTCATGTTATACTTTTTTGTTTCCCCAAGCCCATACCTCAGTGCCCTGCAAATATTACCATCTTTTGTGATAGGCTGAATAATGACCCCCAAAGATACCCAGGTGCTAACTCACAGGATTTGTGGAAGGGACTTTATAAATGTGATTAAATTAATGATCTTGAGATGGAAAAATGATCTGAGTGGGCCCCAAATGTAATTATAAGTGACCTTGAAAAAGGGAGGCAGAGGGAGATTTGAACACAGTAGAGAAGGCCACGTGACAAAGACAGTAGGAAGCAGAATCAGAGAGACATGATGCTATACTGCTAGCTTGAAAATAGAAGAAGGAGCCATGAGCCAAGGAATAGTGGCAGCCACCAGACACTGGGAAAGGCAAGACAATGGATTTTTCCCCCCTAAAGATTCTGGGTGGAACGCAGCCCTGCCAAAACTTTGATTTTGGCCCAGTGAAATTGACTTTTAAATTCCTGGCCACTAGAATTGCAAGATAATAAAGTTGCCAAGTTTGTAGTAATTTTTTACAGCAGTAGTAAAAACTATTAAATCTCCATCAACATATGTTGTCAGAAAGAGAGATAGGAGATAATAAATTACATTTTCCTAAATAATGTGGACCAACTTGTCTTAGCTCGGGCTGCCTAACAAAATACCAAAGACTGGTGGCTTAGACAACAGAAATTTATTTTCTCATAGTTCTGGAGACTGAAAAGTCCAAGATCAAATTTCTAGCAGAGTTTGTTTCTGCTGAGGGCTCTCTTCTTGACTTAAGATGGCTGTCTTCTTGCCATGTCTTCACACAATGAAGAGAGAGAGTTCTTGTCTCTTCCTTTTCTTATGAGGATGCCAGTCCACCCTTATGACCTCATTTAACCTTAATTACCTGTTTATAAGTCAGCTGTCTTGATACAGTCACGTTGGAGTTTAGGGCTTCAACATAGGGATTCTGGTTGTACACAATTCAATCTATAGCATACTTTAAAACACATAGCTGAGATTTTAAAGGCAGACTGACAATAGGATCCATGGAATTAGAATATTTATACATAGTTTATGGATTTATTTTTATGTGAGTTCCAAATAGTTTTATGTGTAGCTCAGCACAACTGTTGAATAAAACTCAAAACCAGTAGTTATAATGCAATAAGAAGTACTATATTAGTGTATGAAGATACTTCTATGTATTAAAAATTGTTATATGAATTTTTTAAAAAAGAACCTTCTGCATTTTATCACATTTTAATGTAATGGAAGTTAATTAAAACATAAAATTATGATTTGGAGATTTTGCTATTTATTACAGGTAGGTAGTTATCTCATTAATTTGGAATTTCCACAGATATATTTATGTGGAAACAATAACTTTGTCTTAGTCTCAGATTCATCTTCAGTCTTACCTACTAATACTTGTTTTCAACAGTCTCGCCTCCTAAATTTAGATTTTGCTTACCTGCTTCTATTTATTCATTCATTCAAAAACATAGTTAATAGATATTATACAGAGTTGAATAAACAGATAAACAGCCCATGCTGTTAAAAATTCAAAGCTCAGGCTCACGCCTGTAATCCTAACACTCTGGGAGGCCGAGGCAGGTGGATAGCTTCAAGGTCAGGAGTTCGAAACCAGCCTGACCAAGAGCGAGACCCCGTCTCTAAAAAAATAAAAATTCAAAGCTCAAAGTCTTATAGACAAATGAGAACAAGGGAATCTATGATTGACTACCATGTGATAAATGTTATGACTACGGTCCCCAACCCCAACCCCACCTGCACCACCACTGCTCCCTATCTCACTGCTCAAACCCCAACCACGTCATATCATAGGCATCAGACAGGAGCTGGAAACCCATGGCAAACTGCACATCCAAGGGATCCAGTTGGTGCTCCCCATGAGAATACCACACCTGAAGATCTGAGGTGGAGCCCAGTTGGTAATGAACCCTCCCCAATCCGTGGAAAAACTGTCTTCCGTGAAACTGATTCCTGGTGTCAAAAAGGTTGGGGACTGCTATGCTATGCAAGAGGGTATAGAATGCATAATGGAAGCCCTTTTAATATATTCATGGAAGACTTTAATGAGATAGTAAGCATGGGGTGAGTCTTTAGGACCTGTGGTTTATTAGGCAGAGGAAGTATCCTGTACACTGACATGAAGACTTAAGAGGGATGGTATTATTTGGGAATCTGGTAGCATTATAAGGATGGGTTAAAGGGTGCAGTAAAAGGGAGAATAAAAGCAGGAGAGAATGTCACTCTTTCTAGATAGCATTTGGTATTTGATTTTTCTGTTACCAAAAGTGACTTCTTTCCAGCCTTAATTTTTTATCTGACTAGATTTATGGCCTTGGTTAAATTTATCTGGTCAGATTCATGAATTCTAGCTCCTGTAGACTGCCCATTCTTTGGTATAATCTGCAATTATACCAGATCATTTTATTTTGATGTACACCCTGCTAGTAAGGGCAGATACAGCCAGAAGTTCAAATCAGTGTGAAGGAACATGTTATGCCTGAGAGGGAGGGCCGAGACGTCAATAGCTTAGAATCAAAATCTTGGGAAATTCAATGGTCAAGACATAAATTCCAAGGGAAATTTTATTTAAATAAGGCAAAAAAAGAAAAAAAGAAAAAAATAGAATCTGATCCCCAGAAATGTGATTGGCAGGAACCAGGACAGAGAATCCAGCATATTGAGGAACATATGATATATTTGGTGCTGGAGAAGAAGAGGCAAGAAACAGGCAGGCTGGGACATTCTACCAGATCTGAAGCTCTAGGGACCACTAAAGAGGTAACAGACTAAATCTCCCCTGTTCTATGACAGCTCTCTGGCATAAGTGAATGTAGCGTATTTTGCCATCTCTCCTGTTACTGATCAAGAGATGTTGTAATCTGAACAGACTGAGGTGTCACTTCTTTAGGACAGGGTAGCATCAGCTCTATGGTCTAATAAAATATATTTTGCTCTTGAAAAAAAGTTTTGATGGGTGGGCGATTATAGTTTTCTTTTAATTTCCACCCAATAAAGTGATGTCTGTTTTATTTGCTCAGAATCTTTTCTTCCTTGATGTTCTAAAGATAATTCTGTCTTTGCAGCCTATTTTATGGGCTCTTGTAATATAAAATCATGACATTGTTTAGAGATAGCATGATACAACTGGATATTAGACAAAATATTTTTTCAGATCGAGTGAGATATAATACTAGAGTTGATAAAACGTTAGAGGTATCTACAATCTACATCACAGTAGACACACAAATAAATTCCAGGTAAGTATGAAACATCAAATTCCTAAATCTGTAGCAGAAAATATAAAACAATATTTTCTGGACCTCATGGAAAAAAATCTTTAAAGGGACATAAATACAACCCCTAAAATGACATAAATACAAGATACATATATAAGAATATATATTTATATAGATCAAATACATATAATATAAAATACATATGCATAACATATTTAACTTTGTATAAAAATTATTAACAACAATTTTTGCCTAAGGCACTGACTAGAAAACATTTCCTACATATGTGACATAGTATTAGTTACTATGATATCTTAGAAAAAAGTTATAAATAAAGAAACACCAGACAACAAAATTCTAAGTTAGATGAAGATATTTTCTTAAATTGGTTTCTCCTGGAAGCAAAGCCAGAGCCAAGAACTTGGGTACAGATAGTCTATTTGGGAAGTAATCCCAAGAAACAAGGAGGAAGGATCAGGGAGAGTGATACAGGGAAGAAGGGAAAGCTGATATAGAGGTCTGTTATGCAGATTGATGTTACAGACACAGGCTCCATACTGCTGGAACTTCTGAGAAGCAAAGAAAGAGCCTACCATTTTTTTCTATCAAAAGTACAGTGGCAGAATAAGTTTTAGTGATTTACTGTACTGCATGGTGATCACAGTTGATGATAATGTATTATATATTAATACTTTAAATTTGCTAAAAGAATAGATTTTTAATATTCTCACCACAAAAAATAATAAGTTGGTGAGGTGATGAATAGGTTAATTAGCACGATTGAATTTTTCTATGATGTATACATAGATCAAAACATTACATTGTATCTTATGAATACAAAATTATTATTTGTCAATTAAATAAAAGGAAAGGAACCTGGAAGATTCTATTTCCAGCACAGGTGCCTAAACTCTATGTTATGAGGATTAGCCCTGAAGGTTAACTACCACTTTAAGACAGTGCTTGAGAACCAGCTGAGCCAGCTCCTTTGGCCTTCCAGAAGGCCCAGAGGTAGAATGCAGAAAGGCTCTTATTGTGAATTTGATGCTGGCTGCTGGTTGTATGACTTTGCACCGAACTCTTCACTAAACCTGCCTCCGATTAAATCATAGATGAGCCAAGTATATCTGATTGATACTAGAGGTGTCTTCTAAAGATACAAATGAGCAAATTTCAGAGGTGAAATCCCAAATAACTAATAAGTATACTCATATAATATTTAAACTTGTTGTAGTCAGAGAAATAAAAATTTAAATGAAAAAAGATAACATTTAGCTCTTCAATATTAGACAAAAATAAAGCTGGAAAATAACAGTTGATAGGAAATTGTGGGGAAATAGTAACTCTCAAGCACAGATGGTAGAAACGTAAATTGGTATAAGTACTTCTATAAAGAATTGTAATGGGAAACTGAACATTAGCATACCTTCTGATGACAAAATTATCCTTTATGTATACCTGAAAAATAACCCAAACTGTTGTTACCAGAAAAATGTAGATTCAAGTAACAGAAACACTTTAGCAGTTAAAATGAAAAAAAACATATTTAAAATCGTGGATAGATTTCAAAATTTTACTATGTGTAAAAGCAAATTTGATAGCACATAAAATATTATATTAATTATGTAAATTAAAGCACATGAAAAACAGTGTGGTCTGTGTATGTTGTGTGTGTGTGTGTGTGTGTGTGTGTGTATGTGTAGAATAACTATAAAAATATGGCCTGGAAGGGCCACATGATAGGAAAAAGAGAACTAAAATTAGTGAGATTAAAAAAATGAATTGCAAAGTTATTGATATATATAAAGTTTTATGTTTTTAATAAAGTAATAACTGAATTATAAAATGAAGCCAATGTATCGTTTTTTAAAAATCTTGGTGGTCAGTGTATAGGTGATACCATTAAAGGTTTAAAATTGCAGACAGCAGAATCCATTGTAGCTAATATAAAATCGAAAATACACATGTTAAATAATGTGAGTCGTAGCACCTATGTAGCAGGTTCAGAGAATAAGCTCCGTGGTCTGCTCAGCCAAGAACAGGTCCCAAAATACTCT
>VBSM01000361.1:55842611-55877645 GCA_008086735.1 Cheirogaleus medius | reverse complement strand
CTTAAAATGACTGGAAATAACTCATTTCACATAAGAAGTGCTGTAAATTTTTTTTCTCAATGTAAACCTTAATAAGTAACACACTTAAAAATGAATAAAGAGAAATTCTGGATGTTTCAATGATTATATGAGGCATATTTTCTGGGGCATAATTCCATGTCCTACACTCAGTGCCTGTGGTTGGCTTTGGCTGTGTACACTAGCTTAGGGTGCACCATTCAAACCTCTTAGATGCATGATAAAAATGCTTTGAATTATTTTTACCCTGTTAACTTGTAATTATTTTCCTTATATAATTCTATTGTCTTGAAAATAAAAGAGTGTTTGTATTAGAGTTCTCCAGAGAAATAGAACCAGTAGGATGTATGTGTTGTGTCTGTGTGTGTAAAACTTTACTTGTGTGTATATATACGTGTGTGTATATGTACACACAACCTATTCATTCTGTTTTGTGTGTGTGTGTGTGTGTATATATTTATACATAAAGACAAAGAATAAGATAGGTTGATTTATTATAAGGAATTGGCTCAAATGATTATAGAGGCTAAGATATCCCAAAATCTATAGTTGGCAGGCTGGAGACATGGGGGAGACAATGGTATATTTCCAGTTTAAGCCCAAAAGTTTGAGAACCAGAAAAACTGGTAATGTAAGTTACAGTCCGAAAGATGGCAGTGATGAGACCCAAAAAGTCTCATGTTTTAGTTCGAGTCTGAAGGCCCAAGGAAACCATATATCCCACATTAAATCAGTCAGGCAGCAGGAGTTTCCCTTTACTTAGCCACTTTGTCCTTCCAGGTCTTCAGTTTGTTGGATGAGGTCCACTCACATTAGAGGGGGACAATCTGCTTTACTCTGTCTACAATTCAAATGTTAATCTCATCCAGAAACACCTCGAAAGACACACTCAGAATAGCCTTTGACCAAATGTCAGGGCATCCTGTGTCCCAGTCAAGTTGACACAGAAGAATTAACCAACACTGTCTTTTACATTTTATTCTCAATTTTAAAATACAGAAGGAATTTTTTAAATTGCTCATTATAAAATAAAAAGCAAATAAGAAAACAATATTTGAAATTCCTCAATCAATAATAAATATTAACTTTTTAAACTAATTCTGTTGATAAATATATAACACTTTCAACTGCAATTTATTAATGATTTTATTCCTTTAGTTATATTTTTAATAAAATAACTTATCCTCCCAGTATAGCATCATTTTAAAACATAAACATAATTCATCTTAAGTAGTCCATAGTATTTCAGTGTATAAGTCCACCATAATTTAGCTAATTGACTGATCATCAATAGACATTTAAGTTGTTTTTAAATTATTAATATCACTTATGTACAGCTGCTTAATTAAAGAATATCATAGTGTATCTTTCTGGGTTTTAATTGCAAACAATAATACGTATGGTAAATATGGTAAATAGTTTAAGAAAAGTAATTGATCCAGAATCTCCAGCAGAACCAAAAAGTTAGGCTAGGAGGCTGCATAGCAGGAAGCAATGTCAAATGGTAACATGCAACTACTCTGATGGGGAACTCATCATTTTGACAATGGGCACAAACCCAGAAGATCACATTGCACATGCTGAACACACAATGTGTCACACCCAACCTCTGCTAACCCTGAAATCCAGATGCCTTTTAAGACTCTTTGACCAAAAATTGCTTTCACAGGACAATGCTTTTCTCCATTTTTGTGAAATTCCACGTCTAGCAAGGGAGCATCTGTCTAGCAATGATTATTTCACATGACCATGCCCTAATTGTAAGGCAAGATGAGAAAGCAAATTTGTGGCTTCTCCTTTGGCCAGACAGATATTTAACTTCCAAACAACCCCAAATGCCCCAGATCACTTAATATAATATTACTGTTCCAGAAATTTTCCAATCTACCTTGATCTCCTTTCTTCACTCTGATCTCTGATCCAAATGGCTCACCTGCTTGGACCACAACAGCTCCCTTGCCTCTGATTTTATTTAGGTTGGTTTTGTCCAACAGGGAGCCCTGGCAGATCAAAGCGAAGGATGAGAGTGAGCCACTAGGGGTATAGTCTCCTTGGTCTCTCTCTGGAGAGTTGCTTCAGGCTGGCTGCACGTTTCAATTGAAAGTTAACTCTTTACATTGAAACTGTAATTCAATTCTAAGTGTTATCTCCTGGGACCCAGTAATTGCTGTCTCTTATCCTCCTTTTGGTCCTGAGGTACTTATTGCACTATCCCTTGCCTTTTCCCTACTCTCTGTCATTTATTTGTTGGTAGTCCCTTTCTCAACATAAGAATATGACAAAAGGTTTTGGTAAAAGTTGGTTGCTCTTAAGCTTCTCAAAAGCAATTCAGTTCAGTAGGCTGATCTTGGGAGTAGATTGCTACAGTTTATGAAGAAAATTTGGGTAAGGAAATGAAGACAGCTGAAGGAAGATTTATTGAGAAGCTAATGAGGCTTGAATGTTAGGACTCTTCGCATGGCTGGTCCATGCCCTATCCTAGTTGTCTTTAATCATCTTCAAAAAATAGAAAATGTCCATTTATTTTATCTTTTGTATAACTTATAATACTAATCAAATCTAGTACTACAGCAACAGGTAGACTATCGAAAGTTATGTTTTCTTCCTTAATGCTTTGCCTAGAAGTTTTGAACATAAGATTTTATGGAGATTGACATTTATTTAAATACAACTGCTCAGGTAATATAGCATTACCCTCACTTTTAATGCCCTTTTTTCAGTGATAAAAATGATTGTCCCTCAAAACCTGCTTGATCACCTATAACTCCTTCAGAGAAAAATAGCAAATGTTGACCTCGAAACAAGTGCCACATGTACTCACCAACAAATTGGTATTAACGGATCAACACCTAAGTGGACATATAGTAATAACATTTGTCGGGTGTCGGGTGTCAGGTGGGTGGAAGGGGAGAGGAGGGGATGGGTATATACAAACATAATGAGTGAGATGTGCAACGTCTGGGGGATGGTCATGCTCGAGGCTCTGCCTCGAGGGAGGAGAGGGGGCATGGGCAATATACATAACCATAATATTTGTACCCCCATAATATGCTGAAATAAAAAAAAATAATAAAAAAAGAAAAAAAATCTAAAATAATTTCAAAATAAAAAAGTTAAATGAATAGAATCAAGTTAATGTACACTTTATATTTGAACACTCTACATTAATGTCCACATGGTATTATATGCACAAATCAATACAATGTTTCAGTAATACCCACAATCTTATTCTAATTCAAGTGGCTTCTGACCATGTGTGTGATCCAGAGGAAATCCAATCCTTTTCATATTATATTGTAGAGAAAGTAAGATATAACACATAAGGAAAAGCCACATATAAGGTTAGAAGTCTAATGGTATCTAACTGTACCATCTGATTAGCTAACTTCCTTCCTCTTCAACAGTGATATTCCCCTTTGGAGGAGACTTGCAGGTACCTGGTTCTTTTTTTACTTTCTACTACTTTTTTGCCAACTTCTGTACCTTCAGTATTAGACAGAGACTTCACATTTTCTCTAGTAACAATTTTTTTCTTTTGGACCAAATTTCTCCTGCACCTCCATTTCTATCTACTTCCACATGGCTATAGACTTCAAAGCATCTTCAGTAATATCTATTTCAACTTCATCTATGCCATATGAGGCTTAATACTAAATAACAACAGCATTACATACCTCAATTATTAATAGAATGCAAAGTGTTTTCTCAGCCAGGCTATGCGAGGGAACCACCAAAAGCAATGCTCCATAAAGTTAGGAATTGTGCCAAATTCAGTGAACTCTCTGCCTGCCGTATAATGCAGTAGTCAAGCTTTCTCCTCACTGCCACTGAATTCTGTTTCCTACTCTGACCAGCCTAATAGCAGCTGCAGCATCTTTGACTTTTCCACAGAATTGATAGGAATCCAAATTTGAGTTTCTTCGCATTTTACCTCTTAGTGAATAATCTAAGTATATTTTTAATTTTTAATTTTTTTATTTCTGCATATTATAGGGGTACAAATATTTAGGTTACATATATTGCCTTTTCCCCATTGGAGTCAGAGCTTCAAGTGTGTCCTTCCACCAACATGTTCCAGCTCTATCCAGGATAATATAAGAGGTGCTAGATCACCATTGTATTGAAAACACCAGATACGAAAACATGATGTCTGTTGCATTAATTTGGACTATTTCTCAATGTAGTTGAAGAATATACTCTATTTTTTTTTTTATTTAGCCCTTGCAGAATGTTTTCTCTGCCTATATCTTTTAACTGGTGAATGCTTGGCATACTGTGTCTTTTCTTCTTTCAGAAGACACACTGTGTTGTTTTGCATTACCATTGACAACAGGGTGCATTAGTCAATAAATTCTATATCTTTAATAAACTAGTGGAGCCACCAATAGCACAAAAGGACTGTAAGACATTTAGCTATGTTGTTCAAACATGGTTTTACCTTATCCATTTGGTTATAGCAGCAAATATTTTTTTTTTCAAATTTTATATTATCACAGGAAAAATAAAACACAATAAAACAAAAAAAGTCACTGTCTTGTTTCTTCTGAGGGAAATTTACCTGTTATAGTTTTGATAAATCTAAGGCATTATCATATATATTATTTCCAACAATACAAAGCAATTTCTAAAATCTCTATCACTTCTTCCACTTCTTATTTCTGAGAACCTAAATTTTAATAATAGTCAAATTCTCCATTTCCTTTTGCTGTCTCAAGTTTGCTGGCATATTACAATGGATTCTCTCACAATGAGTTTATTCGGGAACTGAAAGCACATTCATGACTAAGAACTAGTCAACAGCTTACCTGTTGAATATTTGTAAATGTTCTTAAAGGGAAAAGATGGTTGTGATTGAGTTGTCAAATTTATTGTTTCTGTTGCTGATTAGGGCTCTTTATTTTATTTTTTTCATCTGCTTCAAAAATATTGCAAAAACAAAAATAAGATAGATTAAATTTTCCCCTCCTGCCAAAACATACATATGGCACATAAGCTTCTAAATGTGTGAACTAAAATAAAATTTTAAGGCTCACCCTCCACCGGCTGACTAAATGGACCCTCTCATGGCCAAAGGAATATCCTAAAACTAAATTGCCTGCCAAGAGGAAGGAGGTCAGACATGCCTTATCATACCCCCCTCCCTTCTTGAGGATATCCTGTTTAACCCATTAACAGGTCTAAGGATATGCAAGGCAAACCTGCAGGTCCTCAATTTACACAACAAATCTATGTCCCATGGCTTATCTCTGATAACAGCTCCTTATGTTGAAACATTCCAAGTCTTTAGACAAAGCTTCATGTCTTTAACCAATAACAAGCCAAAGAATCTTTAAACCCACCTATAACCTGTAAGCTCCCCCCCCTGCTTCGAGATGGCCCACCTTTTTGGGCCAAACCAATGTATGCCTCCTATGTATTGATTTACGACTTTACCTGTAACCCCTGTCTCCCTGAAATGTATAAAATCAAACTGTTACCCAGTCACAGCAAGTCCACTTGCTCAAGGCTTCTTGGGAGTGACTCCAGGTCATAGTCCTCAAATTTGGCTCAGAATAAACTTCTTTCAAATATTTCAGAGTTTGGATTTTTCCATCCACAAATGTATATAAGAGACACTACATTAGGACACAGCTGGTTTCCAACTTTATCAGAATTTTTTCATTCTGGTTATTTTACTGATCCTTTATTTACTGGTTTCTCATATTTCAAGAATCATATTTTCTTAGTCATTTTTTAAGAAAAAGTATAGTTGTTTTCCTAAATAAATTCCAAAGGATATCTTTTTAAATCTAGGTTTCAAAGTTCCCAGGCCCTACTAAAATTACTATATAGTACAACCAAAGGATTTTTTCTGCATGAAGGTGAACAAGACACTGATGAGATATGATCATGCCACAGGTATGAGTCCATAGCAGAGTGTGCCTGGCCCTTGCTAACCTCAGTTGCCTTGGCCTTGGCTAGGCTGCTGGAAGCCTCATATCAGGTCTTACTAGAATGATTCTAGTTCCTCCTACTAACACTGGGCTCAATGTACCACTGCTTTTCTTATATTCTTCACTGACCTGCCACCACTAGCTCAGCAGAATAGTTACTCTCTCTGTTCTCCTTCATATCCTAACATTTTATATGATTCACACAAAGGAGAATGGAAAAACCTAAATTCTTTACCTCAAAAGTCCCATTTACATTTTAGAACACTAACTAGGATAGGAGATTTAGTTTAACAAAGCTTTGTGTTAATAGTTTCTTTCCTAGCATGCATGTTAACTACATCAGGAATCCAGACAATTTTTCTGTAAGAACTATACTCTTTACTAAGGGCAGTAATCTAGCAAATGTATTTCTAATTCAATATTATTCGAATAAGTGCATATATATAGACATTAAAGTATAACAAGGTTTAATAGGAACAGAAAAGCTAGGCATTTAACAGAAATGCTAGACAGAAATATTTGATTTCTTCCTGCCCCTAGCACTAAGCATTGGCTCATTTTATTAATTCCATTAAATTCAGGAAGCCTTTGAATCATAATCCAAATCAAATTAAGAAAAAAATTAATTCTCAGATTTAAGAGATCTGTCATGCAATTCACTATCTAATTTCCTGATGTGCTTTTATAGAGCATTTGACCAATATTAGTATGAGACTGGCTGATAAACTTTAAAAGAATCTTCTCACTTTGTGAGAGCATGGATGCCTATGCATAACCATCCTGATTTCCCCATTAAGTCTTTACTGCTTGAGGCTTCAAACCAGGCTTGAATTTAGTCCCCTCAGGCTCTGCTTTAAATCAAATCAAATACTACATTTTTCTATCCCTTATTGAAATCGATTCTCCCTGAAGCTGTGGGAGGAGAAAGTCCTTTTTGTCTTTGCTTCCTCAGTGTGTCTTGAGTGTCTCTAAAAGAAAAAGAGGAGTTTAAAGAAAGCCATGGTATTTTGCACTGACCCTAAAATGCCCAATGTGGGAAAATACGCTGACTTCTAGTTCCTTCTTATTCATAACTACTATTTCTTGTGGTCTAAAAAAAAATCTTGTTTCACTAAAGTAGTCAATCATTCAATTAAGAAAAATTAAGTAGTCCTGCTTCTTCTTAAGGTGTAGAAAGTCACATGAGAACTTTGTCCCCAATGAAACAACTAGAAGCCTGATCACCTAACATGGTTTTGACTTTTATTTCACATCAAATGCCCTCGAGTTATTAATGGACATGTTTAACTATATTTTTCTTGCAAATATAAATTTATCAGCATATCAGTTCTCTTTCTGAACAGGAAAAGGACAGTTCCATATTTTACCCAATAAACATATGATTCATTTTTCCAAAATACCTTGTATTTTTTTGAATATTAATTCCAAAGTATTTCTACAAAAATAGTTTTATTATCAACTTTGAATTACATACACCTGTATAGTATGCCCCATCATTGTATATAACCAAACCACTACTTTTTCCATGAGCATTCAAGAAAACTATATGCCGTACCCCATGCATTTAAATGTGATTATGATGTTTATCCCCTGAAGGCCAAAATCTAAAATATTCTGCTTATTCTTCCATACTTATGGTTGGAAGCAAAGAATTCCCATGTAGCAAAGTCACATGACAGAAAAAGCCAGAGCCCTAACACCTCTGTTGGAAGAGTCAAGTAAGGGTGCTTCTTGGACTGCAAGAGTTGTGATGTAAGCAAGAAAAAATAAAATGTTTGATTGAGACACTAAGAATTGTTTGTTTTGTTATTTTGAGTTACTAATATTTGCTAGTTATCATTAATTTCAACTGCTCTACTGTTTAATATTTTATATCTTATATTACCAGACAATAGGCAATAATGAATAGTTAATTATACTGCTATTTTTATTATTATTTAAATGGCAGCAGTATTTATCAAACACTATACTTTAAGGGTACCCAATTAATTTAAGAAAGTATTGTTTGGTGAATCAAGGAACATGCAAAGAAGTAAAAGACCAAGTGCTGATTTCTATTCCCTGCTCTTCCCTGAGAAAAATCACAAGACAAACAATAAAAAAATCTAAATTTTAGTTCTGATTTTGAGATAAACTACTTTTCTAGTCCTTAGATTTAATATGTAATATAAGAAAATTTGAATTAAACTTTCTGACTGGCTACTAATCTCTAATCTCTTACTACACTATAAACCATTATAAGCATTCCACTTAATGGTGTGGTATTCTAAAAATACTACTTTTTAAGATTATTACCCATAAATTTTAAATACTTTAAAAATATAACTGGCATAAATTGTAGCTTTCTAAAATATACTCTTTTTATAAAATAAAGATGTAAGACATCAATTTTAATAAATTTTAATTAGAAATTTAGCCTCAGATGCCATATCTTAGTTGCTAAAATCTCCAAATATCTTTTTATTTTGTCTCTCGACTTTTCTTTTGAATATATGCAAATTTATAATTGATTAATCACTGCCTAGTGTATCACTCTATACACTGTTTTTGCTTACCTAAATTATTCCATTGTAAAAGAGAATTAGTTGAAATAGTCACTTTGCCTGAAGAAACACAATTTGTGGGGCAGTGGGAGTTCAAGATTGATGCTACTAAAAGAGCAGGCAAGCAAAACATTAAAGAATACTTCTTGTCAAATGTTCCTTGAAAATAAACTCTATAGGATACATGAGAATGTAGTTAAACAAAGAGATGCTAAGGGTAATTTAGCAGATTCTTTGAAGGAATGAGAAGTAGGCACCATTCTTGCTTTGTCAATTGTGTGGAATAACATTTAACTTGAGCCCCTGCTGAAAATAAAACTATTTAATTACATTGAGAAAAAGAGAGGGAGAAAAGCTTTTTCTTTGAAGTTTCAGACTTACAATTTTGTTTAGAAGATTCAAATTGAAGAAAATAATAGGATAAAGAACAGGCAAAACCTATTCCTAAAACATTAATAAACCAATTCAAAAGTTATATTTAATTAACTTGAAAAATCAGTAAATAGTATAAAAGTAGTATAAAGGAAAGACACTATAGAAAATGTTTTTTAAAGTAAAAACAATAAAATATGGCCAACTTTAACTCAAATTTTGATAGTATACTAAACTTTTAAAATATCTTTGCTATGTTCCAGGCTTATGATATCACCTATTAGAATATAAGATGAAATCCATGCCTCTTATCCTGGTTCTTAGGATTCTCCCAAATCCAAATTATAGCAGTAATGTTACCTATGTCCATTATTGTTATAGGGTCCCTGTGCTGTAACTATATTAGTGCAGTCGCTGAGCCTAAATAAAGCTTGTGTTTTAATACCTTCAGATTTTGGCTCAGGTTTTTGACTTCCAATGCATGTGCATGGATTTAATGCTTTACACAGACTTGGTTGTCTGTACACTTATTCTTTACTTAATTACTTTAATTCAACCTGAAAACACTGATGCTAAATTAAAAGTTCTTAAATGGAAAAAAAAAGTGTATATTTTTTCACTAATTCTAATGGAAAAAATATTCTTCATTTCATGACAAACCAAATAGTCAAACAATATTCACATATAAAAAATTAAATACATTTAATAATAAAAACTATTTAAAATAAATATATAGAGTTTGTACATAAAACAACATAATAAAGGTTTGTTGTATTTGTCAAAAGTGAAAGAGAAGACTTAATAGTGTGTGGCGATGGATGGAGGATGGCTACAAGTCAGGTATTCTTTGCAAGATACGTTCTTCTTTATTTACTATATTTTTCATCGGTTTTACAATTGTGGGGCTCATAGCTTTTTAATGCTCAACTTGCACTTAAAGATAAAAGGTCCAAAGTCTGGGCCTTAAGGTTCTCCAGGCTCAGATGTGTAACTGAGTAAGATGAGTAAGAACCAGTCAAACAAGTTGAGAAGAAATTGCAAGTAAAATAGGAGTAAAACAAGGAGAGCAGAATATATGCATAAGATAATACTAAATAGGACCTTTAGGAATTCTCTGAAAAGGTATTGGGTTGTCCAGGCGAGGCTGGTTTTGTTTCCATGTAGCTGATTTTACAAAGGATGAAAAAAAGAAAGAGGGATATGAATAATTTTAAGTGTGTCTTTAGAAAAATATCTGATAAAAAACTCCTTGTCTACCTAAAAGTATGATGTTAAAACAGCACATTTTATAGGTATATTTGTGTACTATTGGTCATTTAAAAATGATTCGTTGTTTCAAAAGTGGTAAAACTTTTGTTCCAGGTACATGTCTCTTTGTAAAAACCCCTACAAAAAATAGTGGCATTAAAAAACAGAGAAAATTTTTACAATGCTTCCATATTCTGTGGCTCAGAAGTTCATAAAGAAAAAAAAAGGATGACTTATTTCTACTCTATGATAATTGGGGATCCAATTGGGAACACTTAAATGACTGACAGTGACTCACATAACTGAGGGCTAGAATCATCTAGATGATTCTTTTGTCACATGTCTTGTATATGAGCTCAGGATGACTCAATGACTGGGCTCAGTCAAGGCTGTTGATGGGAGTGTGTCTACCTAAGAGTTTTCCATGTGACTTTGGCTTCTTCACAATCGGGAAACCTCAGGGTAGTTAGAATTCTTACATATGGCTGAGACCTCTAAAGTATTCTAGGAAAAAAAGAAACCTACCCGACCTCTTATGACCTAGACTCAGAAGTTATACAGCATTATATCTGCTCTATTCTATTGGTCAATGCAGTCACAGGCTTGCCCAGGTTCAAGAAGGTGGGACATAGACCTCACCTTTCTATGGGGTCATTTTAATGAAAAGTCTTAACCAACTGGAAAATAGTATGCAAACGTGTGTGTTTATGTGTGTGGGAAAATAACACCAAACATATATAATTTTAAAGTAATAAATATTTTACATTGCAGCATTTATTTATTTGCTTTTCAACACTTGCTGAGCAGAGATCAGACTCTGTGCTAAGTGCTACATGATATGTAGATGAACGTGACATGTGCTGTTCTGTCCTATTGGATTTAACTTTTGAAAGAAAAACAAACTAACAGGAAATAACAATAAAAGATGAAGTGATAAGTCTCAAGGTTCAAGAATAAATTCAAGACCTGAGTCTCAGAGCCCTAAGACAATACCTGAGGAAAGATGGTATAGTATATAGGTTACAAATTAGATGGTAGGACAGAAAGAGCAAAAGCAATGATAGGGCAAACATCCAGAGATCAGAAGCTGCTAATGTCTGTGGGATGAGGCTCATGAATCTGCACCTACTTCTGTGCTTTTAAATTTAATTTGAGACCCTCTTAAAGGAGGCTGCCTTTTTCTGTCATTGAAACCACTGATAAAAGAGAGGTTTCTGGCTGGGTTGCTGGAGTCTGCAGTCACTGCCACTGTGGTGTCAGGAAAAGCCAGGAGCTGACAACATCTCTGTACTGCCTGAACCTCTTCTGATTTTTGACCAGTACCTCTGAAAAGGAGAAATTAATATTAAGGCCACAGCAAGGAATGCAGAAAAGGTTTTTAGACTGCCAGCCCTCACCATACAGTTTGGAGGAAAGTAATTATCAAGATAAGAGATAACAGGAGCATTACCAATATAAAGTAAATTCTCCAGAATAAGAATTTAAACTCCAAGGTCCTGAAGCAGTCAAGATACTAGAGTAATATTATAGACAAGCAAAATCTTTCATCAAATGTTTTTCTAAAGAAACAGATTAATTTTTATTATTCCTTCTCCTTGTCTTTCCTACCTATGTAATATCAGCCATATGAAAAACAAATCTAGTACCCTGGCCAGGAATTTCCAAGAGACTTTTAGTTCTCAGTTTTGCTTCTACCTTTTATCTCTGAGTTTACTCCACTATTTCTGGTTACTTCTTTGCAGCTTCTTTGATTGGAACTTCCTCAACTTTCTGGCCTCAAAATGTGTTTGAGTTCTGACATTGAAACTTTTTCTTCTATCAACACTCAGCATAGGTTATCTCACTCAGTTTCATGTCTTTAATCACCATCAATAAAATGCTGCAATATGTCTGCACTTGTATGTTTATTACAACAGTATGCACAATAGCAAAGTTATGGAATCAACCTAAGTGTCCATCAATGGAGGAATGGAACAGGAAGTGTGGTATATTTACACAATGGAATACTATTCAGCCATAAAAAAGAATAAAATCATGTCTTTTTCAAACAACATGGATGGAACTGAAGGCTGTTATCTCAAGTGAAACAAGCCAATCACAGACAGTCAAATATTGCATGTTTTCACTCATAAATAGGGCCCCAAATGTGTACACATTGACATAGAGAGTGGAAGGATAGAAAATGGAGACTCAGGAGGGTGAGGAGGTGCAAGAAGGTGGATGATTAGAAATTAGTTAATGAGTACAATGTACATTATTCAGGTGATGGATACCCTAAATGCCCTGACTTGACCACTACACAATCTATGCATGTAACAAAATTGCACATATACCTCATACATGTGTACAGATTTAAAAATACAACATTTTAACAATATAACTTCAAAACAGACATGAATATTTATTCACCTCTACCTAAGCAGTGCAGATCACATAGTATCTCAGCAAGATCTCCATTTTATAGATATACAAAAATGAATAGATATGAATATGGTGAAAATGAATTCCTGGCTGGGATGTCTAATGAATAAGAAAGATATTTTTGGCTATTATCAGCTATTAAAGTTTATTAAAATTCTCCTTGAAGATATTTCTACTCTTCATTCATTAATTTACTATTTGCCCCAAAGTTCCCTGGATTCTAATAATGAAATGGTTTTCAAGAGCTCCATTCAAACAATCATTTACCTAGAAGAAACTCATTATGGCCTATATAGACAAATAACTATCTAGCATCGATGTCCATATAAATCTTGTAAGTTTTCATGTCTGCTGACTAAAATTCTACTTGATCATATACAAAAATATTGGCAGTTGTGTAAAATGTTAACTATTATACCATGGTTATACAAATGTATTTTTCTAGAATACAGAATGCCCAATATTCAACCTGACAATGCTAAATGAAAGCCCAAAAATAAATTAAACTGAACATTAATGTATAGATTCACCCAAAGAATAAGTTGAATCTGTGCATATAATTTAAGACATTTCACATATGACTGAGATAAATGCTAAGCACAGTGAGCACTTATTCATTTGCCTATTGTTGGAATGAATAGTAATTTTTCAAGATATGACATTGGACAGAGTTTCAGAGGACTTTAGTATAAGCCTGATTTTTGTATTTTAAGGAAAAATAGACCCTGTAAAATTAAACCTGTTCAGTTTTGTACACATAGTTTGAACCAGAGTCACATGCATTTACAATGTTATTTTGTATGGCATTTTATTGTTCACAAAACACCTCCATGTTGTTAAATTTGAGCCTCCCAGCCATTTTGCTCAATATCTAGGTATAATCATGTTTAAGAAACTTGTTACAGCCAAATATTCTGTGCATTAGAAAGGTTAAATATCTTGGAATAAGCCACCTCACACATACAAAAGTGCCAGGACTTGAATCCATGACTTCTAGTGCCAAGTCCCATTTTTAAAGAAGCAGCCAGGTGTCTTAAAACAAAAAACACATTCAATTTACTCTTAGATAAAAACAGATTTATGCCAAAAATGACCATGAGAAAGACAAAAATGTATCAACCACTGCAACAAAATTATAAGTGATAATTTCCTTCTGAGATTAAAACAGATATACTCCATAAATTACTATGATAATTAAAGTAAGCAGTAGCAATTATTTCAAACAAATAGCTCTCTATTCAATCCCTTTTTCCACTACACAGATTGCCTCTCTGTGGTCTCCTGCCTTGGGAAGAAGAGTGATGAGTAGGATTTGAGAACCGATGACTTAATAAGAAAATGTAATTAAAGATATAGTACAACAACATAGTTTTGGGATGCATCTTGTAATTTTATCATGGAAAAATAGATTCCTTGTATAATATAGAGACTTTAAACAATTCATAGTTAGGCTGGAGATTTCTTCCAAGAATGCCAGCAAAGAAGTCTGCTAGACAAGATAGTTTTTATTTGACTAAGAACTCCAGGGTTGAAAGAATCATGTATGTCCTTTGTTCGAATCCTGAAGCATGAGGAATGTGGAGCCTCTCAGTGCTATGACAAGATCTGATGTAGCTCCAAGAGTCCTGAGCAGGAAAGATTCCAATTCCTTGCTCTTCAGGGGAAGGAACACCACTCCTTCTACAAGATGGTTTAAAGAGAACCCCTTCAAACTCTGAATAGTTTAAAAGAATGAGAGCTGCTCATATGGCAATAAGAAATATCAAAAATGATAGGAAGTATCATGTCTGAATACTGAATGTTTAATACATGAAATCATTAAATAGTTTCTACATATGAAGTATCATAACATTAAGATACCAATGAACCATGTGTAAATAATATATGTATATATGCATAGGTTAATGTTCTTAATGTATAATGTGATTTATAAATATTAGAAATATTATTTCCCTAATAGGAAAAAGATTTTTTAATAGTCAAAATATCAAAAAAGTCAAAATATTATTCATATGATACAATATTATATCATCATTAAAATTACAAGAATGGTGTGATTACATAGACAATGTAAATGATAGGTAATTTTAGGTAAATAGGACATCATAAAATATACCATTTCATCTCATACATGTATATCCAAAAATACATTTGTATATAAATATGTATTTCTATAAACATATGTTTGCAATTTCATGAGTGTACATACATTATTGGGAAGAATATACAAAAATGTTAATAACAAAATTTCCAGATGTTGATTTGTGGATTTTTGCATTTTTCCCATAATTTGAATTTTTGGTTAAAAAATCAATTAAATATTAGAGGCTTATGTAATTTTTAAATATATTATAATAAGCATGTGTTACTCTTTAGTCAGAAATGTACAAGTTATCAAAATACATCAAAGAACATAAGGCATAGCTCAAATATAGATTATTTTCTTATACTGAATGATAAGTATTACTTTAGTTATATTCAATACTATTAATGAAAATGAGAAAAATGATTATGTATGACAGTTGTGGTGACATTATGCTAGAATATTTTTATTTTGCAAAAGATAGACTATCATGTATTTTCAAACATGACTACCCTTAGGGGCTAGTTAATAAGCTGGTGATGAGGAAGACTTTCAAAGTATTGTTACTTTAACCAAGTGAATTAGATAACAATCATTTGATGATTAAAAAAAATAAATTCAAAAATCTAATGTTATCAAACAACTTCAGAACAATAGTTTAAGAATTTTAAAAATAAGGAATTACAAAGACCAAAAGTAATCAAAGGCAAAATAGGTAAATTAACACAACCCAAATGCTCCAATACTCGGTCACTTTTTTCTTCTTTAGAAATCTCTCAATTATTAAAATTTGATACAATGAAGGGGAATCAGATTCCAGGGGGTTGCACTGACAAAAGCATTTAGAGGAACTCAGAGTGGAGTTGAGCAAATGACATGATTGTATCATGAGTACATGAATTCTAACTATGAAGCTACCATGATGTTTATAAGAATGGAACTTAAATCCAAGGTAACTTGTATTCAAATTCATACATTAAAAATACATTGGCTTGGATTATACATCTTATTTCAAAATATATTTAATGCTATGTATTATAACATTGTGACACATACTTAAAACTGACCCTTTGATTTATACCCTCTATGATCATAAATTTTACTCTATCTCTATATAATTTAGTTACACATATAGTTTAAAGACAAATGGCTTACGAGATCTTTTTTGTTAAATGAAACATCAGGTTTTTTCACTCAAAGTAAAATAGGAACTTGAAGTCACCCTTGCTTTAATGTGTAGCATGTTTAAAGTCTCAGTGTTATGTATGCACATTGGCTAAAAATTTACAAATTTTGTTTTTACTTTACACTCTGCCTTTATTCCCATCACTACTATTACTAATACCCTATGTTTTACCTCTAAATAAAAATAAAACAAAGATCAAAAAGTTTAAATCACATTCCTAAGACACAGAAACAAGAAAGTCAATAAACTTTAACTTTAAAAAGATTTTGTTTGTTTTATTTTTTAATCGTATATTTGCTATACACTTACTACCTTATATTGCTATTTTCTGAGTACCAGCTTTACCATACACCTTTTTCCTTTTGTTCTATTTCCTTATCTGTATAATGAAGGGGATTTTGTTTTATTTTACTTTTAACCCTTTGGCAGTTTTTTAATAAAGTTAAAAAGACACCTATCACATGACCCAGAAATCTCATTCCCAGGCATTGATCCATGTATTAGTATCTTATGAATGTTGTTACAAATTATCACCAATTAGGTAGCTTAAAACAACCCAAATTTATTATCTTATAGTTCAATAAATCAGAAGTTCTGCACATATGGCTCTCACTGGGCTAAAATCAAGGTGTTAGCAGGGTTGCATTTCTTTCTGGGGTTTTTCTTGACATTTTTAGCTTCTAGAAAATGACTGTATTCCTTGCCCCTCCTTTCTTCAAGGCTAGCAATGTTGAGTCAAGTTCTTCTCAAGGTGCCGCATCTCTGGTTTTCTACCTTATTTTATTTTTAATTGGGAAATAATAATTATATATATTATGGAGTGCAGTGTATCCTTACATGTATCACTGTAGAATGATCAAATCAGGCTATATACATATCACCTCAAATATTTATCATTTCTTTGTGGTGAGAATATTTAAAATCCTCTCTTGTAACTACTTTGAAATGTACAATATGTTATTATTAACTATTGTAACCATGCTATGCAATAGATTACCAGAACTTATGTCGTCTAACTGAAAGTTTGGACACTTTGATCAACCTCTCTCCTTCCACCAATCTAGCCCCTCCCCTGTGCCTCTGGTAACCAACATTCTACTCTCTACTTGTATGAGCTCGGCTATTTTAGATTTCTTATATAATTACAGTCGTGCACCACATAAGGAGGTTTTCACTATCCACAAACTGCATTTATGATAGTGATCCTATAAGAATATAATACTGCATTTTTACTGTGCCTTTTCTGTTTTTAAATATGTTTAGATACACAAATACTTACCATTATGTTCCGGTTGCATACAGTATTCAGTACAGTAACATGTTGTACAAGTTTGTAGCCTAGAAGCAAAAGGCTGTACCATATAACGTCGGTGTGTAATAAGATATACCACCAAGGTTGTGTAAGTACACTATATGATGTTTGCATAAATTGCCTAATGACATATTATTCAGAATAAATCCCTGTCATTAAGTGATGTATGTCTGTAAATGATCAGTTATTTCCTTTCTACCTTTCCTTTCTAAATTCCCATGAAACAAAAGGAGGAAAACTATAAATGGAGAAGGAATTGTTAGTATATAAGCATAAGATATATCTTAAGTTTAGATTCTCTTCTATAACAGAACGAATAATTCCTCAGCCAGTAACGTCACAAATATTTGTATGCTATTAGTGCATGAATATGGTACAAATACCTTAAACAACTGCCTAAGTATTAAGTATATTTATAGTAATGCAATTTTTCTAAGATAGAAATCTTCCACATATGTTAATGAGAGCTTAAGGATTTCCTCATGTGATTATTTTAATAAAGGCTTTAAAAAAGAAACATAAATTATGTTTGAATTCTAATATTTATTTTTTTATTTTTAATTATTATGGGTATACAAAGTATATATATTTATATATATTTATAGTGTATATATATATTTATAGGGTACATGTGATTTTCGATACAGGTATACAGTGTGAATTAATCAAATCAGCATAATTGAGATATCCATCACCTCAAGTATGTATTATTTCTTCATGTTGTGAACACTCCAATTCTATGCTTTTAGTTATTTTAAAATATACAATAACTTATTGTAGACTATAGTCGCTTTGCTGTGCCGTCAAATACTGTTCATTCTATCTAACTATATTTTTGCACCCATTAAGCATCCTCACTTTATCCCCCAGGCCCAGTTACCCTTTCCAACCTCTGGTAACCATGATTCTATTCCTTGCCTGCATGAGATCAGTTGTTTTAATATTTAGCTCTCACATATTAGTGAGAACATCCAATATTTGTCTTTCTGTGCTTGACTTATTTAACTTAACATAATATTCTCCAGGTCCACCCATATGGTTGCAAATGACAGGATTTCATTCTTTTTATGGCTGAATAATATTCCATTGTTTATATGTACCACAATTTCTTTATCCATTCATCTGTGAGTGAAACTTAGGTTGATTCCAATCATGTCTATTGTGAATAGAGCTACAAAAAACATGGGAGTACAGATATCTTTTTAATATACTGAATTTCCTTCTTTTGGATATATATACTCAGCAGTGGAAATACTGGGTTATATGGTAGTTCTACTTTTAGTTTTTTGAGGAACCTCCATACTGTTCACCATAGGGGCTACACTAATTTACATTCCCACCAATGGTGTAAGGGGGAGTCCCCTTTTCCCATGTCTTCACCAGCATTCATTATTACTTGCCTTTTTGATAAAAACCATTTTAACTGGAGTATGATGATATCTCATTGTAGTTTTGATTTGTACTTCTCTTATGACTAATGAAGTTGAACATTTTTTCATATATCATTTGGCTATTTGTATGTCTTCTTTTAAGAAATGTCTATTCAGATCTTTTACCCATTTTTAAGCAGATTATTTGATTTTTTTCTTTTTGAGCTATTTATGCTCCTTACATATTGTAGTTACTAATCCCTTGTCAGAGAGGTAGTTTGCAAATATTTCCTCCCATTCTGTGGATTGTCTCTTCACTTCATTGATTGTTTCCTTTGCTGTGCAGAAGCAGAAGATCTTTAGCTTGATGTGATCCCATTTGTCCAATTTTGTTCTGGTTTCCTGTGCTTTGGGGATATTTATAAGAAATCATTGCTCAGACCAATGTTCCAGAGCATTTCCCCAATGTTTCCTTTTAGTAGTTTCATAGTTTCAGGTCTGATATTTAAGTATTTATTCATTTTTATTTGATTTATGGATATAGTGAGAAACAAGGGTCTAGTTTCATTCTTCTGCATATGGGTGTCCAGTTTTCCCCACATCATTTACTGAAGAGACTATCCTTTTCCCAATGTATGTTCTTGGTAATTTTATCAAAAATAGGTTCACTATAGATGTATGCATTTTTTTTCTGGATTCTGTTCCATTGGTCTATGTTTCTGTTTTCATGCCCGTACTATGCTGTTTTGTTAACTACAGCTCTGTAGTTTGAAGTTGGCTAATATGATACCTCCAGTTTTGTTCTTTTCGCTCAAGATGGCTTTGGCTATCCTCGGTCATTTGTGGTTTCATGTAAATTTTAGGTTGATTTTTTTTCTATTATAACTATGTAATAAAGATTTTTGAATACCACTAAGCCTTTAATTAGGATTTGCCTTTAATTTTAAACAATTAGCAAGAAAGAACAATTGTTATTATCTAATCCCATCAAATCTAGTTTAGATATGCCACACATGATAAAAGTGGTAAATAGTCTGGTCCTAATTACAAGTTAATAATTACTATTTCCTTCACTAGATTGTTTCCTCTGTTTACTTTGATGAATAGAGAAGAGCCGACCTAGGAGTCATTCTCAGCCAAAAAGCCAGAATTAAGTTTAGAATTGCCTATTGGTCTCTCCTAGTTATGATTTTCCTAAAGCTGTATTTGTGTCCTTGTTGCACTACCATCATACTGCTTCACTGTAGTATCATTCAAAACTAGATACAAAGTATATTATTTGGGAATCTGTTAGAAATAATTAGGCAATCAATTCCAAATTTCAAATTTAGCACAATTATTCTCAAGAAAGAACACTCACTCATAGCTAACTTTCTTCACAGTATTTAACACTAATCCTTCCATTACGTTTTTCAAAAGTATAATTTTAAAGAGCAAAGAACAGATGGAACAGAAAAAAATAGTAATCTCATACTGTATCTTTTGTTTTTAGCAGCTCAGATATGATAAGTTTTGGTATGGATTTAATCTAGCTATCCGACGGATTGATTGGTTAATTACTATTAGCCCTATTAAGTGTTCTCTGAGCTTTTTGAGTCTGCTGTCAGTAATTTGGGAACATTTTCAATCATTTCTTTTTGAAACATTTCTTCAACCTTATTTTCTCTTTCTCTTTTAGAGATTCAAATTACATTTAAGTTAAATGGGTTTATACTGTTCCACTGGTTTAAGATGTTCTGTTCTTTTGTTCACTCTATTTTCTTTGCTTTCCAGTGTGAGTAATTTCTTCTGACCTACCTGCGTGTGCACTGATTCTTGCTCAGCTGTGTCGGTCTACAAATAAACCCATTGAAGGCATTTTTTTCTGGCTGTCAATGAGGGTTTTTTTTTTTTTTCATTGTCATTTCCATTTGATTCTTTATTATATTTCCCATATCCTTCCTGAAATTACCCAGTTGATTTAGTATATGTCCCCCCTCTCCTATAAGAGACTTTAACATATAAGTAACAGTTATTTTAAATTACCTGTCTGACAATTCAAACACCTATTTTGAAGTTGAGTTTGGTTCTGATGATTTCTTAGTGTCTGTTAGGAATGTGTCCTTTTGCTTGTCCTTTAACACGTATGAATGTTTTATTGAAAGCCAAGCATCTCGTGTAGGGCAATAGATACTGCAATAAATATATTTTATGTCTTGAAATAGGTATGCTTTTTCCTCAGCCTGAATTTAGTATAGGGGCTGAATTAATTTAATTAGGAGTTGGATTGGGTTTGTAGTTTGATATTGCTATGGTTATTCTCAGAATACCATGAGCTTAAAATCTTGGAATGATTCCTTGTGTTTAAGGTAGGGGATGATTTACCAGGTTTGATTTTTCCCCATTGTGTACTCTAGCCTCAGCTTTATGTCTTCCCATTACACTGAGACTCTGAGAGAGTCTGCCTGTAGCATTGCACATTACTTGGAGACTTGTTAGTCAGATGGTATGGGTGGATATTCTCTGTTATTCTAATTAAAGTTTGGTCTTGAGCATGCATCATGTTCTTGAATCTCAGAATTGTCACCTTCTTCATTTTTCTCCCTTGCATAAAGTTCTGAGCTCATATACTATTCTCCCTCCATCCCCAGAGGTAGAGGGTGATGCTTTATATTTCTAGTTCTTGTCCTGTCAGCAATGAATGTTCAGCATTGTCTTAAAGCCAACAGTGTTTTCTGCCATTCTCCCCATAAAATAAGGGTTTTGTTCAATAAGCGTGATAGGACAGGGGATTTCAGGGAAGTTGTGTGCCCCTCATGATGTGACTGCTCTTTCGCCCTGGCAAGCACTATGAGGGGACTTTCTCAGAACTCATCCAATCATTTTTGTGAGTACTCAGTGGGGTTTGAGAAGGAAAAGCCTCCAAGGAGGTTCAGAATCCCTCTATATTTGAGAAACCCAGAGATTTTATCCTCTTTTGTCAGTGAATACTTGACCTCCAACATTTCAGCAACCACTCTAGCTAAATCCAACTGTGTCTTTCCCAGGAAAGTATAAAGGCAAATAAAATTTAAAAATAAGAGATGTAATTTTCCCTATTGAAAACAAGGCAAGAGACCTTCCATCTCTTTTTTTAGAGCATTTACTTTAGAAAACTTGTAATTGTAAGCTATTCCTGTGTCTCTTTGAAATGTGTGTAAATCTTTTTAAAAGCTAAATAAGCCTTTTGCCAGCTTTATGACCCAGGAATGTCTTCTCAAGGACCTAAGAAGCAACTTTTTGAAATGTAATTACCAAGAAAGATAAGATAGTTTCTTTCTCCCAGTTTCTGTGGGAGTGTAGGAATCTAACTTCAGAAAGGGATCTCTTTCATAAAGATGTCGTGTTTCCCTGAAAATAAGACCTACCCATAAAAGAAGCCCTAGCAGGATTTCTAAGCATTTGTGCAATATAAGCCCAAGCCTAAAATAAGACCTAGTGATGGGCGTGGCTATGCAGCTATCTGCACAACCCATGCATTTCGTGGCAGAGCGGTAAAGAAGAGGAGCAGCCCTTCTCATCTGCCCCATGAGAGCTCTATTGCTCGACATGAGAGATTGGGGCCAATGGTTCTAAAGGAAATAGAGTCATAAGAAATTCAGGATGGAATTCAGGGTTTGGAGAGTTATGATGATGTTCCAGAAGAAGACAACTCAACTATATTTGAATAAATATAGATCGTTGTACCGTACTTAAAAAAAATAACACATCCTCTGAAAATAAGCCCTAAGGTGTCTTCTTGAGGAAAAATAAATATAAGACCCTGTCTTATTTTCGGGGATACACAGTATGAGAAATTTATGTTTCCTTCCAATAAAGGTAATTAGCCAACACAGATTCCCACACCAACTGCCAAATGAATTTAGGATGAACTACATATGACAAATCTTCTTATTTGGGGACCAGTTATTGTTTATCTTGAGAATATGTATATAATGAGTTCTATCTGCTTGCGTTTATAAAGGTTGAGAGTTCTTTCTGTCTTTGCAGTCTCTTGGCAGCTTGCCTGTGATTAATATCAAATTCTGGCCTAATGCTTAGTCAATAACAAAATTCTTTTCTTTCTCTTTTACCTTTGGGGAGAGATTTTCTGGGATGGAAGGAGATTTTGTCTTTAATATTATTGTCCCAACAAATCTAGGCCTCATGTCCAGTCATTCCTTGCCAATGATTGTCTTACATTGACTTTTTGGCCAATCAATTGCTGTGTGACCTCAATACTCTGATGGAGTCAAGAAAAGTCATGAATTTGCTATTTCTCTGGCTTTTCTTAGATTATTAGGAATATTGTTCTTCATAATCTACATTCTAATCCCCACTCAGTGGAAACAGAAAGTACTTTAATGCCTTTTTGATTCAATTAATTGAGAGAGAAAGGAGAAATGGGTGGAAAATTGTTTCGAGCTTTAAAAACTAGGGCTTATTCATTTTTGCCCCAGTACTAGAATTTTGTACTGAAATTCTAGATAAAAAGCAAACAGAAATCTCAGCCACATGGCCAGAATTCAGACTATACAACAAGTCTCACAGAAAGAACACGTATTACATAAATTGATCCCAGGACATTGTTAATGATCTAATGTGACTTTAGGAAAAGGATTATCCTTTTGGAACCCCAGCATCACACATTGTTACTTGATTCTTTTTCAAATTGTCTCTATTTTTACCTCTGCATAAGCTACTGGCCCCAAGTCTTATATTCTGTTGGGTAAATATTTTTTTCAACTTTGCATTTTTCTTTCTTTATTAAAAATATAATAAATATTAATATGTGTGTGTATATATACACACACATACATATATTTGTTTGGTTTACTCCCATCCTTGAATGGACATTGTTCTGATACTACTGTGAACAAAACAACCATATTTCTGCCATACCATTAATCCAGATTTGGGGGGACAGAAGTATGATTGGCACAGCTAAGCAAATTAGCCTGTTTAGACATAGTTTTTTCTCCGGGCAACATCAAAAGCTGCTCTACTGCTAGAGATTAACTGTTCTTAGTAAAACATTGCAGCCAAGAGAAATTCTACAGAATCGGTTAGGGATTCTCCTTCAGCAAGTGAAAAATTATCAGTATGTCCTAGAACTGGACTGGATACAGCAACCACTACCAATGTCTTCTAAGATGTGTATTAAAAAATGTATAATACATTTAAATAACACCCAACTGCCACAACACAGTCAAAAATTAATCTATTACCTCAGCCTTCTCTGTACACGCACCCAGTTTGCTGGACTTTATTAGAAAAAAATATTTTATTTCAAATCTTGACATTCATGTTTTTAATGCCTACTATGCCCTTAATGTAAACGTTCCTTCCTTTTTCTACATAAGCTCTCTCCCTAACTCAATGGCTATTTCAAACTTTCCCCATCATCTCAATCCCAAACATAACAAGATCTCTTCCTTTTAAAAAGATTTCAGCTCCTCCTTACACACCAAATGTAGACACAAAAAGATGGAAAATCATTCAATACCTTGATATGAAACCTAAAAATGTAGGGTCTAGAGCCATCCTTTCCTCATCCCTTCTTGTTATAATATAATACATAATTTTCCTAGTTCCTACAACTATTCATGCCATTTGCACTTCATACTCCCTTTCATTTTTCTGACACTGGCTAATTGATTATGCCATTTCCCTTATTTAAAAATTTTTCTATTCACTGGTTCCTTTCATTTATACAAACTTAAATCTCTCCCATTGACAAAGAAAATGTCACTTTACTACATGGCTACCTCTAGTACTATATTGCCTGTTTCTTACACTCATTTAAAACTTTTCAAAAGATTTAGTTTTCGCCCTTGAAGATCTTTGATGTCTATAATTTCTTGTTGTCTCAATCCTCTGTAAACTGGGTACTTTCCAAGGAAATATTTAACACCAAGATTACTATTGCCTTCCTTTGGACACTTCTCTGCTGTTATGTTGAGCTCTAGTGCTACTATTGGACATTTATTTTCTCTTTTGAATCTGGTTTGCCTCTCAATTTTTGAATACCACTTCCCAAACTGTTTTGAGACTTGTCTTTCTATACCTGTTCATTATAATGGTGTATTATCCAAGAATTTCCCCTAGAATTTTATCTTTCATTAATATAAAGAGGCTTTATGTGCAAGCTTATTTATAACTTTATTTTTATTAAAACATTATATTCTGATTAACATTCAACCTAATATTCCATTCTAGATTTTTTCCTCTGGAATTTATAACCCATGCAGCTGTCTAATAGGCCTATTAGACAGCTCATTTTGGTTGTCTTATAGACCAGCAGTCCCCAACCTTTTTGGCACCAGGGATCAGTTTTATGGAAGACAAATTTTCCACAGACCAGAGTGAGGGGGAAGGGATGGGTTTGGGATGATCAAGCACATTACATTTATTGTGCATTTTATTTCTATTATTATATTGTAATATATAATGAAATAACTATACAACTCACCATAATGCAGAATCAGTGGGAGCCCTCAGCTTGTTTTCCTGCAACTAAATGATCCCATCTAGGGATGACAGGAGACAGTGATGCTCAAACTGTGTTGCTTATGTCCAGTCTACTCCATAATCTCATTTTGGTTACTGTCACTACAGAAAACCCTGCTCCACAAAGATAGGATGTTGGAAATATAAGGAAGCTGTCCAGTGCTTTTGTGGCAACCTTAGAATATTCCACCTTGACTTTAATCCAGAATGTAAGGATATTTGAAATTGCCTCAGACATACTTTTAAGGCCACTGCCATTTGCCATCTCAAGCAGTTAATCCACTTCTGGCAATGACAAAGTCGATTCACCTGGCTTATTCACAAATGGGTTGCGGATCCATTTCTTCCCAGTACAGGGGTCTTTTGTGGTTGGGAAGTAATGCTCAAACTCTTTTGAAATCTGATATAAGTGATCATGCACCAGCTGGGGGAAACAAGGTCCTGGCTCAGCTTCTTTCAAAATTTTTTATAATGTTTGAAACATGTCAAAAATCCCAATGTTCACTCGTTGCTCCCATAATTCCAGTTTGGCTTTGAATGCAGCCACTTTATCTGCTGACTTGAACACAGTTGTGTAACCCCCTAAAGTGACAGATTGAGTTCACTGAGCAGGTTGAATATGTCACATCAGTAAGCAAGTTTTGTGACCCATTCTGTGTCACTGAAATGTGCTGCCAATGGTGACTGTTTTCTAAAAGAAATTTCTGGAGCAGCTCTCATAACTTCAGAAACTCCAGCCAGTGATCTACCTTTAGAAAGCCATCTCACTTCTGTGTATAAGAGAAGACATGTGTGCTCTGTGTCCATCTCCTCATAGAGCTGTGCAAACAGACGTTAGTTAAAGGCATATACTTTAATATGGTTGATAATTTTAATCACATCATGCAAAACATTGTTTAGTTCAGGTGACATTTTTCAGCTAGCCAGAATTTCTCTATGTATTACACAGTGTGTACCCTCACATTCAGAAGTGACCTCCTTGCCACAAGTAGTGAAACCAGAAAGCTGTCCAGTCATGGCAGCTGCTGTGTCTGTGTATATACAGACACAAAATGACCAATTCAGTTTCCTGATATGTAATCATTCACAGACTTGAATAGTTCTGCAGCTGTGGTGTTGGTTGGCAACAAAAGTGCACATAACATATTCTCACGCACATCCTCCTGAAAAACATATCTCACAAAAAAAGCATTTTTGCCTTGTCAACATTGGTAGACTCGTCAACCTGGATTGTGTACCACAGTGACTCATTAATCCTCTCTATTATGCCTCAATATCCTTTGCTATTTCTCAATCCATCTAGTTATGGTGCTAGCCAAAAGAAGAACGTGTGCCACCTTTTAAACTACAGCCTCTTTTAAAAGTTAATGGCAAATGTATTTAGCAGCTGGCAAGATCAACTCTTCACCAATAACAAAGGGCTTCTTAGCTTTAGCAATGTGGTTAACCACTAAGAATGATGCTCTCAGTGCAGACACATTTGATGAAGTGGTGGCCTTTAATAATTTCTTCTGTTCTTCATTTTTTTCCTTTTGAAAAACTCCAAAGGCTTGTCTTTTAGTGCAGGGTCACTGGCATACACATGGTGAAGTAGTTTTGAAGGTTTTGTGGCTTGTTGAATAGCCAGTTGCCACATATTATACAAAGTGGCTTTGGAGAATGTGAATCACCTGTTGCACTGAACTTGTAATTTAAGTAGGACTAAGGAGGTAAAAGACCTCTACAGGGAGAACTATGAAACACTGAGAAAGGAAATAGCAGAGGACATAAACAGGTGGAAGACCAAGAGTCCCCATGTTCTTGGGACTCTTGGTATTTCCTTTTAAATGCAACTTTCATTTTGTAGGCAGTCTTAGAGTCTCCTGCTGTCTCATCACTGAGTCTTTCCCCCTTTTCAAAGAAGCTCTCTAGTGACATTTGTTTTTCACTTGTTTTTGCTAGGCATAGCTTGTGGCTTACCAAAACTGTCACTGAGACAAGTGTGGAGTGCAGGAAAGAAGTGCAGATGGAAGTGGTAGATAAAATAATAGGTGGGCTATGCACAGACTTAAACAAGTGTTGCATTCTGACTTAAAGCCTGCCACCAGATACAGCTTTACAATTGAAGTAAGATGCTCACTTGCCACTGTAACACCCACTACCAGATGCAGCGTAATTGTCACTTGCCACTCACTGATAGGGTTTTGATATGAGTCTGCAAGCAATTGATTTATTATGGTCTCTGTGCAAACCATATTATGGTCTCATTAGCAAACCTCTCTGTTAATGATAATCTGTATTTTCAGCTGCTTCCCAGCAATAGCATCACCTCCTCAGCTCCACTTCAGATCATCAGGCATTAGATTCTCATAAGAAGCATGCAACCTAGATCCCTCACATGCACAGTTTACAGTAGGGTTCACATTCTTATGAAAATCTAATGCCACTGCTGATTTGACAGGAGGCAGAGCTCAGGCAGTGATGTGAGTGATGGATAGCAGCTGTAAACACAGATGAAGCTTTGCTTGCTCACCTGCCGCTCACCTCCTGCTGTGAGGCCTGGTTCCTAACAGGCCATGGACTAGTACTTGGTTCATGGCCCAGGGATTGGGTACTGCAGGATTAAAAGATTTAAACATTAAAGGAAAGAGGAACTGCATATGTGCAAGCATACTAACTTTTTTAATATGTAAAAGATGTTAATTTTCTTTGTACATTCTTCCTTCAAGATCATCTTTGGTTCAAAGAACTTGCAAAGGACAATTTGTTCTTTAGACTTTTAAAGGAGATTCTGAAGAAAGAAAATATACCCTTGTTCTGAAATTAGATTTCCTTTTACATGTGTGTTGTTTTATTTTAAGATATGTTCATTCTTTTAATGTATGTTCTTTTGTAGTAACCTTGTATGTTCATTTTATATATTTTGCCTTTGAGATTGATATGCTCTGAATTACAAATATCTGCCAATTGGACAAACTTGGCAATGCAGTTTAGGCTTGTCTGTCACTGGAAAATTTAGTTTGTTACAGTTTGGCAAAAACAGAGGGTTTCTCTCACTTGAGGCTCTAGTACTTTTTATTCTCTTACTTGGAATGCAAATAGTAATCCTCAAGAATATAGTTTTTATGTAAAAGAAAACCCTCATAAAATGTAATTAATTTGCTATTAAGTTGAAAATGAATTTTCAAAATTAGAGATTATATGTTCATTATTATATTGAGCTCCATTTACACACATCAGATTAACTGAGAAGTATCTTATTTTCCTATAATTTTTAGAAGTTACTCTCTTGTGGTTAATATGTACTCATATAATAATAAGGGTAAATTTTGTATCTAATGATAGTTACTTAATTCAATTTTCTCTAAGAGATATTTTCATTGAAAAAAATCTTAAACTCTTGTGGTATGGATTCATGCATAACTATATTGTTCTACAATACAGGGTCATTAAAACAGCCTCAACTCTTTAGAGCCTGCATATCTTTAACAAATCTGTGGCTCCAAAAGTGTTTTTTAGACTAAAGGGCTGCATGACTGCCTGATATTCCTGAGACATTGCTCTTAAATTTACCGAGCAGAAATGCATGTGGACTGCCTGTTTTTAGACTAACCATAAATGTTATAAAATAAATGATTAAATTTTACTAAATGTTTAAGTTTTTTAACTTCAGAAAATAGAGTAAACATAATTCTATTGTAAATTGCAAACAATGTGCATTTTGAATGTAATTAGAACTGACAAGAGTAAGAAAACATATTCAAGTGGGTTAAGACAATTTTAGTCTTCTGGGACAAAACTTAATGATGACAACTAAACACAGAGAAGAAAATTTTTTATAAAGTACAGAAGAATCTGAAGTATCAACTTGAATCTGACACCAACAGTTTGTATTGTATCTTGAATAAAACATCATCTCTCAATGGAGCTACCACACATCTTCCTCCTTTCTGAACACACCTCACAGGTTTTTTGTTTGTTTGTGTCTGAGGTCTTGAACTATTGCTTTCTCCCAGGTACCATACCCTCTTCTTAATATGTACTGCTTGTTCCAGCTCTCATATCTATTTTGTGGATTGGAGGGTTGGAATAATTACATACAATTGCTCACTACATTGACTTTTGTAATCCCTTCTCCCTCAATAAAGCTCTTTTCAAAATATCAATCAATAAATGACTATTTATTGAGGTAATACTTTTTTATGATTATAACAAATGCTATGAAGGTAAGTGTATATTAATAAATGTGTGTGTAATGGTAACTTCAAATATACTGCTTTGCTAATATTTTAACACAGTAAACACAATAAATAATTGTTGAATTTGGTGTAATCACATTTTCTGGTATTATCTATCCCCAATATGAATTTCAACTAATAAAATGAGTTTGCATCGGTGAGATAAAAAACATGGTAACCCATGACACAGCTGAATTAAATTATTTCCTGGAAGTGACTACACATCCTAATTTATCTGGAGGGAGTATCACTTTCTTCTGAGGAAATAAGAAATGGACCAATTTCTCTAGAGATTTTCATATTGCAATACCCTTTACTGTTAAGAATATGGTATGGACTCTCTGGAATTAAAGAGCTTAGATATATTCAATCTATTTCATTCCACAGGAATTCAGTGAGTGCTTACTGCTTCAAACCCCTACTATCCCTGCTTTGAGGAACAGGAATGGACTCTGATAGTCTCTGCAGAGTCGATTCAAACCTTTGTAATATTAAAGAAACAATTTATTTTCCAGTATAAATGTGTTTTCCTCTTTGTGAATAGGAAACAAATCCCCCAAATACACAAGAAGAAAACAAATAAATAGAGCCTCAAATACTCTAATATCAAGTGTAAATTAAAAATCTCCAAAAGTAGGTGATAATCAAACCATAGGAGGGACTTCAGATATTCCTTGGAGTTGATCAGCTTAAGCCAATAAAAGCAAAAAACAATGTTACAGTTATTTCCAGGAATGAAAGGAGAAAGGGTCTTCTCAGACAAATATTTGGAAAAGTCTTTGCTAGACTCACTAGCACATTTATTTTACCATTTATAATTTTTACATGTTCATTCAAAATTTAAATATTTTAGTATTGATTAGTAAAACATATGGACACTCTAAGATTTCTATTATATTTCAGTAGTTCAAAGACACAGTAAACACTTGAAATAATAAACCATATCAAAGCTAAGGGTTTATTACTTGAAATTCTTTGAAGAAATTTCAAGAATATTATTCACAAATTTGACATCAAACACATTTATTTTAAAATGCTTTGCAGTACTGAAGGTCATTCCAAATTTTTGGAGGTATTTAAAGACTTTTCCTCATAAATATGTGATTATTTATATAAATATATATAAAAAGTTGAAAATAAAACTCATATTTGAAATTTGTGCAAGTATCCATAAATTATTTATTCTGTAGAGCCCAAACAGTCATAAGTTTTATTCCTCCTTATCTTTTACATAAATGTATATAAAATAAATTCAGAAACATATATTGTATATTTTAAAAACAAAAATGAATACTTCAAATGAAATGGATTCTCTTGACTTTTCTAATTTTCTTTATAACAAATAAGAATTTTTAATATAATTTTAAGTAATATAAATAATTGAAAAATACCAATAAATTTGACTACATTAAAAAATTACAACTCTCTTTATCAAAATTCACCATTACAATACTGAGAAAGCAAGCGACAGAATAAGAAAAGATATATATAATACATATGAAGGGCAAAATGTTGTGTCCAGATTATATAAAGTACCCCTAACAAAGTACTAGAAACTTTCACACTAACTAATAGAAAATTTATCCAAAGACTTGAACAGGCATTTTCTAGCAAAACATATTGAAATGCCTAATAAACATTAGGAAAGGTACTCAGCCTCATAATCCCTCAGGGAATTACCAGATAAAAACTTAGTGACATACTGGTACACACTTCGCATTGTGGCCACAGGTAGAACTAGTGGCAGGACGAAGTATTGGCAAGCATGTGAAGAATATAGAATGCTCTTGCTCTTCTGGTGGAATTGTGAATCAATACAACTACTGTGGCAAACTGGCAATAAATTGAAGATAAGCATAGTGTGTATTCAATACTTTCACTATTATGTACACAGTAATGTGTTGCTTCACAACAGGGATGCATTCTGAGAAATTGCTTTAGGTGACTTCACCCTTGTATGATCATCAGAGTATACTTACACAAAACCAGATGGTATAGCCTACTACACACCTAGGGTATATGGTATTGACTACTGTTTCTAACCTACAAACTTATACAACATGGTTCAGCACAGAATACTATAGGCAATTGTAATACAATAGTAAGTAATTATGTATCTAAACAAATATACACATAGCAAAGACACAATAAAAATACGATATAATCTTATGGAGCCACCATCATATATAAGATTCATTATTGACCAAAACGTTCTTATGCGGTACATGACTGTACTAAGACCATATTAAAATATGCAAGCAGACATTCCTTTCTAAAGGTATTTCAAGTGAATTTTTTTAAGTATTTAGTTATGTTAGTGGTTACATTTGTTGTGCTTTCATTTATTACTTCATATTCTACTGACCATAAATACTCTGACCATGAAATACTAGACTGACCTATTGGTTTGCTTTCTGGGACTTTGGGATTGCACTGACTGACACTTGAGACATTTTTCAATAAGCAGCATGACTTTCCTAAGCAAGTGTTTGTTGGATACTACACAGTCTATCTCTTTACATCTCCTAATTTTTCTCTAAAGCTGCAGAGTTTCTATTTGTTTGGCTATCTCTGTTATGGTATCCATGCCTGCTATTTTTTTATTATTTAAAATATGTTTTGTGAGACATGTTTGCAATAAAAAACTACATTTAGTAGCATATAAGTTATAACACTTCTGTACATCTCTGATTTCCATCTTTTCCCTTTAAAGGGCTATGTAGCCATTTCTAAGCATAGCATTATCTTTATCCATTAGGACACCACTTACATCTTATTCTCACACAGAATTAAAGTGAACCAACTAGTGTCTGCAGGTCTCTGGAGGAGACACACCCTTTCTCTGAGAGGATGAGTAATTATCAATCTGCATCCACATTTGACTTCATGTACCACAAAATATCTAAATTGAACTTTTTGAATGTTTACATTTGATACTTGCACTGTCTTGGTTGAAACCCATCAATGGCATTCTTCTTTTTTATTTTTTTTGATAGCTCAAACAATATTACAACATTACAAAATTAAAACCATTGATAGTATTTGATTGTTTTAAACTTCATAGTTTTGTAGAGAATTAATCAAAAAGTTTTCATATTAAAAATATTACTGTTTAAAATATTTAATTTTATATTATCCTTCTATAACACATATAAGCCTTGTAACATGAAAGACATATACCAAAAAATTGCTATCTAAAAATATGCATCCAGATGGAGAGTTAATTATTCCAGAAAACTAGAATAGATTAATTTGGTTAAGTATGAAATTTATATGTATTCTTTATGCATTGGATGGGAGATCTACTTGGCAAGAATGGAAGGTACCTGGGGGAGGCACCCACAGGTAGGGAAGGATTGGAGAGAGCCCCGGGGCTTCAAGCTCCCCCTGTGGACACAGCAACCAGAATTGTGAGAGGATCCTATCACTCTGGCAGACTTCCAGACTGGTCAAGGAGCTGCTTGGAGACTGTGCAGTGGCATTATACCAGACAGCTAACACAGCAGGGCTCCACTGGCTTCTGTTCCCTAGTCACTGCAACTGACACCATTCTGAGCTCTCAGGTCCAGAGCACCAGGTCTACACAGGGCTCAGCTTTGCTACAACCATCTCTACATCACCCTGCCAGGCTGGAGAGAGAAGAGGGAGAGCAGAAGTTATTGCTCACCCTGTGACTAGCTGCTCCCCCACCAGGAAATTCTAACAGAGTTGGCACTGCCTATGCCACCTGAAAAGCCCCATGGCCTCATAACAACAGCCTCAGCAAGACCTGCACAGGGAGACAACCCCAGGACACAGTGGGATGGCCCCATGGCCCAACCCTGTGGATCCAGAGCTACCAGTGAGCACCACAGCCCTGGCCCCAGTGCTCGCTGTGCTCCTGCCCAGCCCTGCAGCCCTACTCCTACATACTGCCTGGCAGATCCTGCCCCTCCATGATCAAACGCTCACCAGTCCTTCTAGCTGCATTCAGCTATTGCACCTGGACCAAGGGGAGCGAATGTCGGCAGCCCTCACATCTGTGGCACCAACTAGATAGTCTTGCCCAGCAGCCACTGCCACCTCCATGGGGAAACCTGGGCAGAGCAATCTCCTACAATGCCCTCCTCAATGGAGAAAGACTCACCCAGCCCCCAGCCCAAGCTTCCAGCATGAGACAGGGACCAATCCACCACTCCACACAAAGATCCTCCAGCACCTGCATGGACTGTGACAATCAGAGGGAAAACAGGATGACAAGGAACAACTAACATACTGGCTCTCAGTGCATCCACCCATCTCCTGCTGGGCCAATCTTCTGGAGTAGGACAGAAAAGCACCATCTAGGGACCTCTCTCTCTATTCACTAAGTAGGAGAATTTCCAAAAACAGGAGAATAGGTACACTACAAATCTATCTTCCCTGAGCTGAGAAAAGAGGTTTCAGATGAGAATAAAAAGAACTCAGGCAACATGAAAAAAACAAGCTAGTTTGAAATTCCCAAAGGATCACAATAGAGCTACAACAATGGACCCCAAGCAAAAGGAAATTGCGGAAATGTCAGAAATAGAATACAGAATATGGATAGCAAATAAGATGAATGGGATTGAGGGAAAAGTTGAGAAACAACACAAAGAGCCTCCACAAATATTACAAGAGATGAATGAAAAAAAATGAAAAAGTTATTAAAGAGATAGACAATATAAGGAAAGATAGAACTTAAAGAAATGAAAGTCATTTAGGGAATTTCAAAATACAGCAGAAAGCTTTGACAATAAGCTAGACCACACAGAAGAAAGAATCTGAGAGCTTGGAGACAAGGCTTTCGAACTAACCCAGTCAGTTAGAGGCAGAAAAAAAAAAGAAGAATGAAGAATTACTCAGAAAAATATGAGACTATGCAAAACAAGCTAATGTAATAATTATGGACACCCTTGAGGGAGAAAAAGCAAAAGCAAAAAGCATGGAAAAGCTATTTGAGGGAGTTATTGAGGAAAACTTCCCTGGTATTGCCAGAGATTCAGATATCCAGATACAAGATGGTCATCAAACATCAGGAAGATTCAGCAAATAGGGCATCTCCAAGACACATAGTCGTCAACTTTGCCAAAGTCAAAGTGAAGGAGAAAATTCTACAAGCTGCAAGACAAAAGCAACAATGAACGTAAGAAGAACAACCCATCAGGTTAACAGCAGACTTTTCAGCAGGAGGTCAAATTATCCCCGTTTGCTCGTGATGTGATCTTGTACCTCGAAACCCTAAAAATTCCACCAAGAGACTGCTAGAATGGATAAATAACTTCAGCAAAGTCTCAGGTTACAAAATCAATGTACACAAATTAGGAGCATTTATATAATCTACTAACAGTCAAGACAAGAGTGAAATCAAGGCTGAATACAATTTACAACAGCTACAAAGAAAATAAAATACTTAAGAATATACTTAATGGAGGAGAACTACAAAACACCTGGTGAAAGAAATTGTAGATGACACAAACAAATGGAAAAATGTCCCATGTTCATAGATCGGTAGAATAAATGTTATTAAAATGTCCATACTGCCCAAAGTGATTTACAGATTCAATGTAATCTCTTTCAAAGTACCAGTGACATATTTCACAGAGATAGAAAACATAATTATTGGCTTCATTTGGAACCAGAAAAGACCCCAAAGGGCCAAAACAATCTTAACTAAAAAGAACAAATCTGGAGGCATCACATTACTTGAGTTCAAATTATGCTGCAAAGCTATAGTAACCAACAGAGCATGGCACTATTATAAAAGTGGAGGCATAGATCAATGGAACAGAATAGAGAACCCAGAAATAAAGCCATTACCTGCAAC
>VBSM01000361.1:55826230-55837883 GCA_008086735.1 Cheirogaleus medius | reverse complement strand
TGGCTACTTCTGCTCTTTTATAGGTCCAAGAAAAACACTGAGTTTTTACTTGTTCATCTTATTTTTTTGTTTCTTATTGTATTGAAATGGATAGAAGTAGCCACTTTCAACCACTTTGCATGATTAAGCTTAAACCCATTTTGCTGACCCCGTTAGTTTTTCATCACTTAACTACTTTTATACTATATGTGAAGTATAATCAATGAATTGGGCTTATGGTCACTTGCATGTTAGCCTATAAGAAAAAATTTACTTGCTTCACTTTGTTTATAATAAAAATATTCAGAAGAGGAGTGCCATTTCTGCCTAGGAAGCTCATCAATAGTACTCCGCATTGATTTTATGCAGTTATTAAATCCTGCCTGTTAATTCTATCAAGAAATCTTTACTAAGTACTTACTATTTATCAGGTACTCTTCTAGGAGCTAAGGATAAAATAAAATAAATAAGTTATATTTCTTGCCTTCATACTATAACCACAAGTTAATTATAAACAGATAATTATAAAATCATGTCTTATAAAAAAGGATGCTAATGGAATGCAAAGGGCTCGAGAGAAGCCAATATGGGTAAAGGTGGAATCATGCTGAATGTGGCATTTAGAGTGAGATGTTACAATACTCCATTAAAGATATTCAGATAGGATAGTAAAATGATATACTATATCTTGGGTAAATATGTGAAGTAGCTTAACTCAATCTACTTTATCAAAACTAGAAAAAATGTTCGATTTTATATTAGTAAAATATTTCTATATTGTGAAAGAAAGGTACAGAAATGATTATATAAAGGAAATGCTAGTTGTGGACAGATTAGATGGATACTAAATGATTTCTCCTAAGGAACTTAAGTCTAACAGCAAAGATAAGATCTTTAAACTGATGACTATCGTTCATTTGTGAATTTACTCCTTCTAGAAAACATAAAGAAAAAAATAAAAACAAAAATGTAACTTCTGTTAAGTGACAAAAATGTGTTTCTTCTTACTTTAAAATGATAGTTCATATGAGAAGTTCAAATTGGTGGTCTTGATAATTAGAAATACAGGAAATTATTTCTAGTTGTGGAAATCAGTAAAAGCAGCACTGAGAGGGGCTCAGTAATGGACATCCCTGTGGATACACTAACAAATAATAATGGGAAGAGAGGAACATGCAGGGTAAGAGACGCTATTTTGAAAATTTCTTTAGTATTTACTACACCAAAATTGTAGGGGCTAACAAAAATAAGGGAAAATATTAAACCAGTATTATATTTTGTCATTAATTCCTCCATCTCTAGGCAGTCTCCTATTACTACACTTTATTATAATCCTTTTGGTAGTTTTCAGTTTTTCTTATTTTCATGAGACTCATTGAAAGACTTCCAAGTAATTAAAAAATCCAAGAGTCAAATGTATGAATATCTGACTAATTTTACTGAAATTAGTCTATTAGATACATTTATCATGAAAAATAATAAAATAAATGTCATGCTTTCTATATTTGAAATGAGATAAAAAAGGAAGAAAAATAGCAAGTTAACTTAAATAGATTTTTATGTTAAAAATTACTATTAGAGCTAATCAGTCAAAGAGCATTTCCAATAGATTCTTAATTACTTCTCCTAAGTATAGAGAGAAGGGAAGGATAATATAATATATCAACTGCAAAAAGTTTTAGCATTTAATATTTAAATGTCATGTTATTTCAATTTTATTTTTATACCTATTATCCACTGATATAGAGGTTGATATTTGTATAAGACATTTAGATATATGGTAGTAGAAACCTCCATAATATACTTATGAGTAAATGCATTTGGAAGTACATTATGCAAGTAAAGTCAAATTTCTTTCTTGCACCAATATAGCTCCATGCTACAAAGATTTTCATATAGCTCTAAAAATGTAGTTTTTAAATATTCTATAAGAAAATCCTCAATTTTATCTACTTATTATTTATAACGTTTTAGGAAAAGTCATTTTAATTGTAACTGTAATATGTGAGAAGTGACTTAAATTGGCTGTACTTAAAGATAAGCAGCATCATTTTTCTCTTAGAAAATAATTTAGTTAATAAAACTATAATGTTCTTAAAATCAAATTTATTCTTTAGAGAGGAAATCAGTGAATTTTGTCTCATAGATATAAGACAGCTATTGAGAAGAGAGACCTTATTGGGGTAATGAAAATATCATGAATTTTTTTATAGTGAAGATTTGAAGTGAGTGGAATTTTGTGGTAACATAAATTTATTTTGGCTTTCTGTTGCCTGATTTTTGTTGTTGCAATTGTTTAAATGTTTATATCATTAAAAACTGACATAATCTCATCACTTTTACCTATACATAAGCCGTTTTAGAAATATTAGAATACAATATATGTAAATCAACTCCTTCAGATTCTGTCTACAGTCTTCAATGATATAATTAACTTATTAAACATCAGACAAATTCTCAAATATTTCAATTATTGCCAGAGACAAAATAGCCTTCTCAAATAAAAATCTTACCATTCAGTAAGATTTATTATATCATAGTATTAAAATTTTACCATTCAATAAGATGATAAAATATATCATTCAATACATTTTACAAGATTTTGTTATGTTCATGATGTTATTTTCTTCATCTACCATCTTATACATAACTACTGTGAATTTTTTAGTGTCAAATAGGAGTTGAGACAGTGGCAATTTGAGTAAGATTAGATGTTTCAGATTCCAGATGTGAGAATCTTGTTAGGATTGATATAGCAAAGGGTTGAGGTCTGTACTATAGGTTAATGGAAATACACAGACAGACATCAGGATGTGCAAAACATAGTGGCAGCAACAGTGGATTATTCATATGCTGTGGCTCTGGTAAAAATTTATGTTCAGGAATCTTTGAGAACATATAGTGCTGCTCCAGTTATGAAAGCCTATAATGTTACCCCATTCATGGAGGATTATTTCATTTTGTAAAGCTAAGTTTCTCAAAGGATAGATAAGACCTAGTGAATTATCCAGACAAAGAAGAAACAGAATAGAATTTTTTTTACAATACCATGCTAATTTTATTTAAAAGAAACACATTGTTATAAAATATAACACTATAAAAATTTTTTTCTTGTGATATAAAAATGGTTTAGAATGTAGAATGTTTTAGAGTTGTAACAACAAAAGTTATTTTCCATGAAGGTATTTCAATAAAAATTTTACATATAAATCATATAAATAGAGAAATTTGACATCACTTAGCACAACCAATGTTTGAAAAAAATTGACCATTGCTTAAAAGTAACAGTCTTTTCTTTACTATCATCATTAGGACTATCAACAATACATTTCTACACAGTCATCCCATTTATTATCCACTGTTAGGATAAATAAAGCATATGACCCTTTTATCGGAACAGCAGGCTCTCATAAAAAATATAGTAACAGGGTTTATTTGTTTTTCTTAAAATTACAAAGTAGAAAACTTTTATAAACAATAATTTATAGCAGTTTAAAATATAATAAATACCTGGAAAACTGTTATAAACAATGGAAAACTGTCATAAACAATAGTTGTATGCATAGCCCAAATTGTTACTCATCAATTAATAAAATGAAACATCAATTTTTGTTTTTTTAACAGTAGTTTAGGAAAATGATCAGTGCTGGGCAGGTTATCAAATCAGAGATTAAGAAACAGTGCTTATAGTTTGGTTGATTGGTTTTCCATTAACAAAAGTATCAGAGTAATGAGTATAAATACCTATTACTGGCAAGATATAACTAGACATCTTCCGAATATTTATCATATATGCAAATTTTCAGTATGTATAAAGATGAAAGCTCATCCTCAGAGAATAGTTGATTTGTTAACAAGTGTATTCAGAAAAAGCAAATTCACTAAGGTCTACTGATGTATTCTCCTCTTTTGTAATTGAGAAAGGAAACAGATTGATAGACCCAAGGAAAAATGAAACAAATAGGACAAAGGGGGCACCCTTCTATGTTACTGAAATAATTCTACTGGAGTCTATTTGCTCCTTATCACTCTGCTGAATGAGAACACCAAGGGATAACTCCGTGTAAGTGCAATAAAAGAATAATATCCACTGAGTCTTCACTTGTTAAGATCAAATAGTAGTGATTCACTGAAGCCCTGTTATGTAAAGAGATGACCCGTAATAATTATCCACAATGGGAGAAGATTTGATCATTTATTTTATATTGCATAGGTAAAAAAAGAAAGTCTATCGTAGGCAATTTGTTTCTATTTTCTTTTTAATTATAAAAGCAATATATTCTAGAATGATTTAATTATAATATGCATAAAGAAACAGAAAAATCACATACAACCCATTTTCAGGAGGCAAACAACTTTAAAACCTTGGAATAATCTTTTACAAATGTTTAGGTAATTTTGGTTACCTGAGTCTGTCAGTCTATCTATCTGTCAATCATCTATCATTTGCCTATCCATGCATTCTTTCCCTTTTATTTTAAATAATTATCATAACAAAGATTTTTTACATGAAATTAGAAGTTATTAAATAGTTTCATTGATTGCATTTTATCCATCACATAAATTTTCTCACAAAAGTACAAAATGTGATGGTTTCATATTTTTGCTGTATTTTAAAAGTAACAATTAACTAGTAGGTAATTATTTCTAAATGCAATACTTTATTGTGGATATTTTGCTTCGGTAACTCATTTTATTTCTCACCAAAAAAGCCTTTGAATGAAGCATTAATATAATCTCCATTTCACATCTGAAAAAGCTATGATCCAAACAGCCAAATGATTAACTATGTCAAAATGTCTCCTCGCAAAGACATCCATACCCTAAACCATGGAATCTGTGGATATATTGCATTATATGGCAAAGGAAATTTTCAGATGTGAATAAGGTCACAGACCTGGAATTAGAGTTATCCAAGTGGTCCTAATTGATTTACAGGAGCCCTATAAACTCTCTTGCTGTTGTTAAGTAGGGAAGGAGAGATTAAAGAGTTTCAAAATATGAGAAAAATTCAACCTACAACTGCTGGCTTTGAAGATGGAGGAACGGATAGCATGAGCCAGGAAATGGAAGTGGCCCCTGGAAACTGAGAATGACCCTCCTCCTACTTCCTTTCCTCTACATTCTGAGCAAGTTACCCTAGTTAGACTTTTATGCTACCTTTCAATACTCCACAGTGTGATGTCTGTTATATACTCTTTAAAATGAAGATTATATTCATTATTCCATATTTTTTCTCTTTACTTTTTCTTTTTGCTACGTACCTGAATTGCCATGTCCATATGTTCTTGTTTCATTGACATGTATTTTTATTTTATTAGTTTCCATTTCTCTTTCATCTTTTTAAATTCCATCTAGGATACCAAACATATTTTTTTAACTGGCCTTCAAATTGAATCATATTTTTCAGAGAAACAGACATGATAGTGAAAATATTTCTCATTTCAACTATTTAATTTGAATATTTAGTCAAAACTTCTGTGTGCAATTAAAACATTAATGAAGCCAAAATAACATGTAGAGGTATGCTTTCCAATGAGACTTATAGAAACCAGAAGCTTTATTTTCTATTAAGCTTTACAAATATTAATAAGTTTAAGGGTACAAATAATTGCAAGAATGAACCCATACGTCTGGATGGGGAAACATGCCAAACTGAGAGTGCATTATTTCTCCAAAATTAAAATAACTAGTATGTTTTATATCTTTTGAATCTCTTTTCTAAGGCTTTAGAACATTATAATAATGGCACCAGGATAATGGGCTCATTATCCATAGGAGCTACCTACATTTGAATTTGTTTCCAACAGTCACAGAGTATCACACTCTCTGTGGATTACTTATGAATGCATATCATAGGTCTCATCAAAGGCAAATGATTGTGGATAGATCAATGTAAATACATCAGTGAATCTCAAAATATCTTTCTCAATATCAGTAAGAAAATATTACTTTCTGCAGGATAAAGAAATTAAAGCCAGCGTTTCTTTTAGTGTTTCATTTTATTTCCATCTGTAAGAGCATACTTAACATCTTGGGTCAATGCATGCACTTTCCTATTTTTGTTCCCTAGCATGTAGTCTAACCATCTGTTGAGTTTGATTTATCCATTTTTCTAAGCCATATTATATGTGCAGGATGTTTGCCATTCTTTCTCTTCCTCCTGAAATAATCTTCCCTTTTGGTGGTCAAAATGAGTCAATAAACCTTTTTCCTCAGTAAATTTCTCCTCTTTAAAGGCAAATTTAGCTTGAACTTGGGGTCCAGACAAGTGTCAATGTTGGTCCTCCAAATATATTATTTGTATTCTGAGTTATAGAAAAGTCTAGATTGATGCTGTCAAAAAAATATAGAGCAAACAAATCTCTGAGCAAAAAGCTTTGTTTGGGAATATACAAACGATAGAATTGCAATTCATGGCACACACTCAGACTGGGGTGGCATCTACTATGTCTGGAGAACAAAGGGAAAGACTAAAGTTTTATTGGGGAAAGAGGAGATTATTTAAGTTGTTTTGAAAGCTCTGATTAGTGAGTGGTGGCAGTTTTTAGGTAAAACTTGTAATCTTAAAGTCATAGCAGACTGATTTGTTGGACTGGACTTAAGAGACAATGTGTCAGGCAAGTGCCTTTGTATAAGCAGCTAACTATCCTTTTGCTGCTAACCGTGGTTTGGAAAAATTTCTTGTGATCGTTTCTTGTTATCAGGAAAACGTGCAAGAGAGCCCTCTCTTCACCTCCCTTCATGGCCTTCCTTGACTCCATTTTGCCAGGGTTTGACACAAGTGACTCCATTTTTAAACTGACAACTTTTGCAATTCAAATTCCCCAAAGATCTATATATAATACATTGAGCAGTAGGAGGAAAAACTGGAGGAAATGAAAGTAAATAAAGAAGGAAAAAATATCAGGTGTATGTGGCAAAAAAGAGAAGAAAAACATAAAATAGCAAGGGAAAAAGCAATAGAAAGAGATGGAAGCAGTAAAGGGGCAGGGGGCTGGAAGGTAGGTTTAGCTGATGTTTTCTGAATAGGAAAGTAAATATAGTCGTGTGTCACTTAGCAGTGTGGACATATTCTGAGAAATGCATTGTTAGGTGATTTTGTTATGTGACTATCTTTGATTGAACTTACACAAATATAGATGGTATAGCCTACTACACACCAAGATAAAGCCCATTGCTCTTGGATACACAATTGTACAGCATGTTACTGTAATGAATAATACAGGCAATTATAACAGTGGTATTTTTGTATGTAAACTTATCTAAACATAGAAAAGGTAATGTATTGTTCTATGGCACAATGGCTATGGCATCACTAGGCAATAAGAATTTTTCAGCTCCCTTATAATCTTATGGGACCATCATTGTATATGCAGTACATCATTGACTGAGACATCATTATATCATGCAAGACCATAGTAGAAACTATTTCTCCTTCCTGAATACAAAGTCAAATATAGTCACTGTCCTCTTCTAGGTAAATCCTAAGTCACCAAAGGAGATAAAAAGAGAAGACTAAAAAAGAAGTAGCACAGGAAGGCATAAATCTGGATATGTACACTATGAGGGTATAGAGAAAGGGAACTGACAATAATTTAACTATTTTAGGCTTTAGGTATTTCTTAGCCATCAAGCCACTCTTCCTTGCAAAATAACATACTAGATTTTCACAGTACAAATGACTTTGGGAATTTTCAGTCTCCTTAGGTATGGAGATTATGAGTTTTAAAAAGACTGGAGAAATTCTTTGGTTCTTTGCTGTTTCTATTAACCCATAGCATTATTTTAATAAATGCTATAATACTAACCTAAAAAAATAAATAAAAGACTGGAGAAATATATAGCCAATAATTTCTGAGCAGGAAATTGACCTGGAAGAAGATGGAAGACCAAACACTTGGACTGGGGAGGTAGACACTACTCAAGTTCACTTCCTAGTATGATTATTAATAAACCCATGTAGTCTCCACTAAAACTGCGCCAAAAATCTGGAGTGATGGCCATAAACCAATAGTTCTAACAGAGCTGACTTTGTATAATTCTAATGGAAATCATTTAGGAGAGAAAAGCAGTTCTTCTATTGCATTATTTGTACAAAACACATGCTGAACAATGTTAATTACATCATCATCAGGAAGAGCCAATACAATATCAGTAGCCGAGAGTAAATTTAAAACTTAATATATGGCAGCAGAACAATAGACACAAAATTACCATACCCTTCATTTTTGGCCCAGAGATATTTCAGTGTAGTTTTTGAATGAAGGCAACATAGCCTAAGGAGAAGTGAGATGTCTAAAGAGAATAGTAGCAACATTGAGTGAAAAAATCCTAAGATATGTATTGTATTTTTCCACATTTAACATTTTTAAAGTTAGGTTACATCATATAATCAGTGATATTTTAAAGTTGGTGGTGGTCAGATGGCAGTTATGGAAAGTCTGTTTCCTGTTCATGCATGGATTTGATTGTCCTATTAATATAACAATAAAGTCTGAGATTATTAAAGAAACACGTGAAAGAATATGAAGCTTAGTTGTTGTCTGAAAACCTTTTATTAAGACTTTCAGTTAAATTAAGTAAGTGTCAGTATCAAAATATGTAGAGAGGGTATCGGTGTCTTGGGAAATATCTCAAGAAAGAAAAGTAGAACACTATTATAGGAAATATAGCACCACCAATAGTACATAGAGAATTATACCATGTGTATAACATGATATATGTATGTATATGTGTTTGTATGTATATGTATGTGTATACACACACACACACGAAGTAGTTAAAAGATACAATTCTGTCATATTGACTATTTAAGTAAAAGACACTTGAAAAACAAGCAGATGTAAAAAGACCACTTTGATCTTCATGCTGTTTCTTAAGATTAGGAGATGAAAATTCTCTGAAAGACACTCTCCTTATACTAGAAGGAAAGGCAGCATCCTCATTCTCAAGGACAGAAAGTCGAAATTGAGAGACTTCTGTACAGATGTTAAAATAACTCCTATCTTGTAAGCCTTTCTACGTAATTTAGTTGCTTCTTCACAATTTGCTATTCTTTGTCCTATTCAGCATCTCTGTATAAATAACAGACTCTAACTATTTCTTTGTGTCTTCAATTTTTTTATGAGGGCTCCTGTGCCACGTTAAACTTCTATGAAATAAATTATTATGCCTCTCTCCTGTTAACCTACCTTATGTTTATTTAACTTTTGGACCAAGCCAGGACTCTAAGAGAATGAAGGTAGAATTTCTGCATATATATATGTATGATCCAGAAGAGTAAGACTTTCAATGTGAAAAAGTATTAAGAATACCCTAACAAATGCATTTTGTTTATTTTTTATATGTGTATGGAATTAATATTGTAAAAATATCTGTGTAAGTGTAAGAGTTCTTTCAGTGACTAAAACTTCTAAATTACAAAAAATATTTTGGTTGACAGTACTTTTTGTTTTATACCAGGACATGAAATAGTGTATATGTTACAATCTAAGGTACCTTATAGTTGATGGAAAAAAAAAAGATATTTAAAAGTACTAGATGAGTAATTCAGAAGGCCCATTATTATTGTTGAAATAAAGTAGGAGATCTTAAGAAATGAAAAGTCATTCTTTATTAGTTGAAGTGTAGCAGAGAAGACAACATGCACAGGAACTACTTCAAAGTGCTTAAACAGACAAGGGATTTTATAGAATTATAAGGAAACAGAGATACTCTGAAGACATTTGAAAATATGTAGCAAAAATTCTGAGAACAACAAAAATTTAAAAAATTTCAAGCTTTCAGATGTACAGGTTAATAGCATTACAGGATATCTATTGGCAAGAGCAAAAATAAAAATTAAGAAAATAAATGGGAGGGAAAAAGGACCACTGTAGTTCCCTTAATAAATATGTGTGTAGTTATTTCTCAGGAATTTAGCTTTTACTTGAGGCTAAGTGGAATTTTCTAGCTGAAGTGAATGAAAACTGGGGAAAAAATGTTATGTGAACAGGGAAATTTACAACAGTTCTGGAAAATACAATTTTTCAGAATAGAGGTCAACCCACATGATAGAAGAGATAGTATATCTTTTTAATTTACTATCGTATACCTAATACCTAGGAGACTTGGAACCATAGTAGACATTTAATAAATATTTAAATATTTCTTAGTGAATTTAGAATAAAAGAAATTATAAGTGAAATCATTATATAAAATATATATATTAATAAACTATGGCTTGTGGTATGCATGCACGCATGCATTATAGTTGAATCAAAAGTTTGGTATTTGTTATCCTAGACATCAATGGAATAGATAAAGACATAATTATATGATTCATAATGTCAGCCAGATAAAGGAATAGGAGGAAGAAGAGGAAAAGGAAAAGGAAGAGGAGGAAAAAAGAAGGTGGGAAAAACACTTCATCAAGAGAAGAAAAAAATGTTTTTAATTCTATAGCAAGGTACCTGTTTCTCACTCAGGTTATTATAAAAAAGACATTGTGTGATTTGGAGAATGGTATTCCCAATAGTATCGATAATAAATACTTAAGTAAGTTTCATGGAAGTATTGTTTGAAATATTCCTCAATTTTTGCAAATGGTATGTCAAAGCATAATTCAGTAAAATCAGTTTCATGGTGTTGTGAATGAGTCTGTCTTCTTACATTGCTCTTTTTTGGTCTGGATTAATGTAGAGGTCAATATTATTCTATCCTATTTATTTCTTTAGAGTTATTTAATGAAAGATATGAGAGGCATAGCAAGCAATAGATGACTAGGCTCTGGCCCTCATAAAACTTGTAGTGTAGCATATTCCCAGCTATTTTTCACTGAACACTACTGGTCCGTGTGACATTAAGAAGTATTCCATGAAAATAAGACAAATAAAGAAAAAACAGAAAACAGAATAAATTTAAATTAATACACATTTGGAGGATTTATAAATGCTTATAAAATACATACCAAATCAAGGTATAAATTATTTTAAAAATTAAATCATTTGTGCTAATTCAGCTTAAATAATATTTCTAAATATCTCATTTCTCCAAGTTGTAATAAGGAAAATGAATTTCATTAATATTATTTTCTAAGATTTTTCATTGACTCAGACTTTTTAAATAAATAATTTTCCTAAATATATGTAAGATTTATTATTTTATTAAAATAGCAAAATCCCAATATTAAGAAAGTTGGTGACAAAGTGATTCTGTAAAGTGACATATAAATTATATAAAATTTGAGAAGTACTTATTCTTCAATGATAATATTGAAAAAATGTGTTTGTACTTCAACTTTGTAGACTAGAATATTCAGAAAATGTAAAATATATATACCTATATGAAAGGATTAATACCAATTATATTAGAATGTTATAATGCTTATTAAAATATTCTATGAACATATGCATTGATTGTCAATTATATAAATAAAATATGTGCTCCAGAAATGTAGATTTTAAATAACAATATAAATGTACTCAATTTTAATTTTGTTTATATCTTTTAATGATGTTTTCAACATTCCATTATAACATTACTTATTGGCTGGGCACAGTGGCTCACAGCTGTAATTCTAGCACTCTGGGAGGCTGAGGTGGGAGGATAGCTTGAGCTCAGACAGTTCGAGACCAGCCTGAGCAAGAGTGAAATGCCATCTCTACTAAAAATAGAAAAAATTAGCCGAGCA
>VBSM01000361.1:55804706-55826130 GCA_008086735.1 Cheirogaleus medius | reverse complement strand
AGGTATTTGAGGATCTCATTTTGATAAGATTAAGTTAAATTTTCTCCTTCGTGTCTTGTATATATAATACGATTATCTTTCTCTTGTCTTTACTGGCATTCTTTCTTTGTTCTTTTTCTTTGGATTTTTGTAAAGGATGTATTCACCTTCATTTTCTTTTAATTTTTGACTGTGCATTCCTCTGCATCTTTGTTGTCACATTCCTGATAGTTCTTTGTGGTTCTCTTCATCTAAATATGCTATTTTATTGAGCTCTTAATCTTTTAAACCTATTCCACTGACACTGTCTCTTTTCTTCTTCTCTTGGTGTTCCTTTTTGCTGTGGCCCTTGATCTTTAGGTTTCGTTTCTCACTTTATCAAAAGTGCCTCACAGTCTTGCTTTGTTTTATGATTAAGAATCTCAGATGAAAAATATTTTTATAGTAACTAGAAGAAAGTTGTCAGGGATTTATAACTTTTTAATGAAATATACTAATTCATTAGTTTAGTGTCACATTCAATTTAATTATGAGGTATTCTTCTATGTGCATTGAAGTATTTCACATGAGTAACAAATCTACTACATCATGCACTGCCTTCCATAGGAAAACATAAAGATTCCCCATAGCACAAACTGGGTGTAGGGCGATCCAGTTAATAGTTGCTGATAGTGTGATGAGAAAAGGGAAGGGGTTAATCTCCTTATTCATATAAAACTTCATTTTTTATTTCTTCACAGTCTTGGACCTGTACATTTAATACTGTCAATATCTCTAATGGCAATATTTCTTAAAAATATTTCATAAATTTATGAAATAATATTGCTAAATTCCACTAATTGGATGTAATAAGAAACCAAAAATCATTTGGGGTATATAAATCTCAAGCAGTTTTAGAAGCAGAGAGAAGTAAGTCACAAAATATTAAAGTAAGTCGTAAAATATTAACATTGTAGGACAGAAGAATTACAGGTTGCACCGTTTGGCATTAAATGCTTTGAAACTCAGGACCAACAACTAGAATACAAAGCAGCCATATTTTTCTATAAATGAAATACATATGTATATGTGTGCATATATATATATACACACATATATCTGACATACTATTTGCTAAACACTATGCTAGATATTGTTAACATATGGTAGCATAATAAATGATTTTTACTTTAGTTCCTTTGTATTGCCTTCAAATTTAAAACCATATTCACACCTTTGTGGAAAATCTCCCTAAAAGAAAGGCTCTGTGCTATGATACCCAAAGATGAGGAAAGCAGAGTGCTTGTTGCTATATGGTATGTGAACCCCAGAAGGGAAGACAGGCACAGACTCATAATGTAAACTGTGAGCAATGCTGTATTGAACAGGGAGGCATGAAATGTTTGGGGAATGGTATAGGCCAGGGAGACAATGAATAAATATTTCTATAACTACCCATTTTTAAAAGACTGAACAATTATAGAGATAAATAATTTATGGTAATCTACTGATTTTTTTAAAAGAAAAACCATTTTGGTGAAGTTTCAGCTTTTATCTAATATTTTAACCATTGCTTTCACGTATTTTGATTCATATTATTGATAATCACAAAAAATTTTTACTATGAAATAATAATACTTTTAATATATTGTTGCCATCATGATAAACTCTTTTCCCTCAAAACACAAATTTGAACTCTTTGGTGGTGGGGGAAAGATTTTCAGTAAAATTGTGTTAATCTAAAATGTATCATTAGGCATTTTGGGGATAAAAAATGTGTTTTGTGTTCAGGGACATGAATTTTTAAAGATTTTTGTTTCAAGTTCAGCAGAGCCCACTTACATTGTTTTATTTTTGGTTCATTTTTTTCTGATTCATTCAGTGCCCAAGGCAAGAACCAGATTTCCTTCTTGTCCTTTTAAGCTTCTGTTTAAAGGTTAGTAGTGGTCAACTCTTAAGGCAGGATATCACATATTACTTATTTATGTAATATCCACAGATCCTAGCACAGGGCTTGGCTTGGTAGGTGTGCATACTGAACTGATTTTGAATTAGTGCATATAGTAATATGTGTGTGTCTACCTTTTTAGTTATATTGTGATTTTTATTTCCTTTAACAATTTTTTTACCAAAAGACATAACATAAATGGACAGATTAAACTCTGTTGCACTAATCCTATCAATGAGGTACTCAAGCAAAGGCTGGAAGATGTGTAATGTTGCCACAAAATAAATGAATTTGACTTTCAGATGTCTATTTTAATGCTACTTTTTACTGAACTTATGGAATAGGTCAATACGATTATGAGTGCTTTATATGCACAAATTTATAAAATGCACAACCTTATTCTCCTTGCCTTTTGATTAATTTTTGACAAATATTTAACAACATGGTATATCACAAGTTCTTGTCATCTATAAAGCAATTACAATATGGCTATAAATGATATTTGTATAAGGAATTTTTTTGTTCGTTTTGGTTTACTCATGGACTCGATTTAATACAGTGAAAGGATACGAAGCATGTGGTAAAGTCTGGGAGAAACCAGGCACAAGAGTCCAGGAGTCCTCTCTGTGGAGTTACCAGGATGTGCTTAATTCCCTCAGCATCAAATTTTGACAACAAATACGCAGTGTTATCTACCAGTTCTGAGTCTCTTTAGAGACTCAGTACCTGTTTCTTATGGAAGGTGGTCACACAGGCATCCTCTCTCTCATATGTACCAAAATCCCAGACTCTCAGAAGGAAAACAGCTGTTTAGCATAAACCACATTGTTTGTTCAAACAGTTTAGCATAGTGAGCTACTCTTGTGAGTTAGGGAATGGTGAGAACCTTCCCAAATCCAAATTCCCAAATGCCAGTCAAGCACCAGCCTTGCAAGCAGGCTTTCCTAAGGATGGCAGTTTCATGCCTGCTATATGAAAATTTTCCTCCACTGCAGTCATAGTCCCAATTTAAATTTTGATGTATTTTTAATTTTGTTTTATTTCAGAATTTTATGGGGGTACATAGGTTTTGGTTATATAATTTGCTATTATACAGTTTGAGTCAAAGTCATAAGTGTGCCATTCAGTTAACGTGCCTTGTACCCAATAGTTGTAAATTTACCCATCCCCTCCTTCTCCATCCCACCTACTTGATTTTCTTCGATTTTTACTTTCATATGTGCACATAAGTGTTGATTTATTAGTTCCAATTTAGTACTGAGTGCATGTGGTGTTTGTTTTTCTTTGTTGTTACAAAAGATACTAGATGACCATTTTTTTTTATGGCTGAGTAGTGCTGCAAGGCATACATATACCACATTTTATTAATTCACTCATGTATTGATAGGCACTTGGGCTGTTTCCACATCTTTGCAATTGTGATTGTGCTGCTATAAACATTCCAGTGCAAGTGCTTTTTTAAACAAAATATCTTTTTTTTCCTTTGGGTAAATACCTAGTAGTGGGATTGCTGGATCAAACAATAGTTCTACTTTTAGTTCTTTGAGGTATCTCCATATTACTTTCCATAGAGGTTGTACTAGTTTGCAGTCCTACCAGCAGTGTATAAATGTTCCTTTCTCACTGTATCCACACAAGCATCTGTTGTTTTGGGACTTTTTGATAAGAGCCATTCTCACTGGAGTTAAGGGTGATATCTCATTGTGGTTTTGATTTACCTTTCCTTAATAATTAGATATGTTGAGCATTTTTTCATGTGTTTGTTGGCCATTAGGCTATCTTCTTTTTAAAACTTTCTTTTCATGTCCTTTGCCTACTTTTTAATGAGAATATTTGAATTTTTCTTGCTGATTTTCTTGAGCTATTTGTAAATGCTGGTTATCAGACCTTTATCGGATATATAACATGCAAATATTTTCTCCCATTCTCCCATTCTGTATATTATTTGTCTCTATTAATTGTGTTCTTGGCTGTGCAGAAGCTTTTTAATTTGATCAGGCTCCATTTATTTATTTTTGGTTTTGCTCTGATTGCTTTTGGGGTCTTGTTCATAAATTCTTAGCCTAGGCCAATGTCTGTAAGAGTTTTACAACATTTTCTTCTAGAATTCTTATAGTTTCATGCCTTAGGTTTAAGTCTGTAATCCATCATGAATTAATTTTTGTGAGAGGTGAGAGGAGTGAATCCTGTTTCAGTTGTCTACATGTGTCTATCCAATTTTCCTGGTACTACTTATTGAATAGGGATTCTTTTCCCCAGTGTATGTTTTTGTCTGCTTTGTCAAAGATCAGATGTTAATATGAGGATGAACTCATATCTCTGTTCTCTGTTTTGGGAACATTATAGATCTATGTCTCTGTTTTTGTGCCAGTCCCATGCTATTTTCATTACTATAGCCTTGCAGTAGAACTTGAAGTCTGGCAAAGTGATGCCTCCCAAATTATTCTTGTTACATAGGATTTATTAGCTATTTGGGGTCTTTTCTGGTTCCACACAAAGCATAGAACTATTTTTTGGTCTGCAAAAAATAAGGTTGGTGTTTTAATGGGGATTGCATTGAATCATTAAAACACTTTGGATAGTATAGACTTTTTAACAATGTTATTCTGCTGATCCATGATCATGATATGTTTTTCCATCTGTTTACATCTCTGCAATTTCTTTTGTTAGTGTTTCATAGTTATCCCTATGTAGATCTCTCATCTCCTTAGTTAAATATATTCTTAAGTATTTTATTTTCTTTGATGCTATTAGGAAAAGTATTGCATCTTTGATTTGATTCTTAGCTTAACTATTATTGGCATATATGAAAGCTACTGATTTGTGTGTATTGATTTTGTAGTCTGAGACTTTGCTAAATTCATTTATCAATTCCAAGAATGTCTTGGTTGAATCTTTGAGGTTTTCTAGAATTTTCTATGAGTTGCAGATGGACACAATGGAACTTTTACCACTCCCTACCTCTAAAAAATAAAGAGGTTCCTGGAGAAGATGACAATCTATATTTAAGTGAATTTTAATGTTGGTTATTCAAAGAACTAAAAAGAGTGTGCTGAGGTAAATTGCTGTGAATTATATAATATATAACAGATTATCAAATATCAGAAAGAGGTCCAGGAGGTATTCTCCATAAAAATAAAAAGAATATCAAGAGAGTCAAGGAAGGGTAGATAAATAGGAGGCAAGGCATAGTGAAACTATGAAAAACATTAAGTATTAATTATATATTTATTTTTTGTTCAGGTTGATGAAACCTCAGTGTCTCTTGTGACCCCAAACTTTGAATAGATTCTGCCACATAGCCTGCTAAATAGTCTGTATTTGTTTTGGCATTTGTTGGAAAATAAAATTTCTGTAGTAACATTACATGAAACAGGAAATGTTGCTCCAGATCCAAATATAATACAAAAATTAAATTCATATTAAAGTCATAAGTTCTTATGTAGATGTGACCCACAAACAAACAAACAAACAAAAAGCACCTTAAACACTTTCCATTTGCCACTAATCTCTGGAGAGATTAGGAAATTATGAAAATAAGGAACTTCCTTATGAATGAGGTGTAGTTCAAAATATTTTGTTCAAATATCAAAAGAAAATTCATTGGAAACCTTCAAAATGTATTACCAAATGTATTAAATATTTTTCTTTTCATCTCCTATATTCAAAATATTTAATATGTTCTATTAGTTCCAAAATATGTGGGACTTTGGCAAAACTTGATATAGAGTTTTATCCTTATAATGAATATAATAGGAAGTCCTTAAAAAATGGAAATAGGAGATATAATGTGATCTGATATTAATATTTCACAGATTATACAATGGAACACCTATTGAGAGGAGGATTAGAGTAGATTCTGATAGCTCATAAAGTGGTAGTTCAGTAGTTTAGGTAGAGAAATAATATGGGCCTGGACAATATTGAAGAAAGTGCTAAATTCTCACTACAGGTGAATGTGTGATGTGTGTGTGTGTGTGTGTGTGTGTTTCAAGGCTGTAAAGACTAGTAGATAAAACATACTAATAAAAATCAAGAGGCATTAAAGAAAAATGACATGGGAATAAGACTTTAAAGATAACAATTAGACATCTGGTTTCAGCTTTGACAACTAAAGAATATGGGAGTCATCACTTTCATCTTTCCAATAAGAAAAATCTGAACAAACCAAAATCCAGCAACTTTTCTTGAAATCATCAGAGAACTGAGGTTTTCAGGCAAAGAAGCACCTTAAAATCTGTAGAGACAGGAAAATCCAGATGGTCACATCTTAGATCTTACCTGGAGCAGAAGCTAAGGAACAGGCTAAGGATAGACTAGCATGAGAACAAGAAACTCCTAGGACCATAATTTTATGAGATGTTTCAAACTTCCATGGACTTACCTCCAGAAATCCCATCAAGTTCTCATGGTGAAGATATGAAAAATATATCCTGTAGTTGTGACAGAGGAACGGAAAGAGTAATCATGTAAAATATGTGCAGAGTTATCTCTATAACACAAGAATACTATCCAGAGAAAAGACTTGCCCATTGCCTTACCGTAGCTGGAGGAAGAAAACTACTCCCACTTCAGTCTCCTCCAGAACACTTTTCTCACCTAACATGGGAAAAATACACATAAATAGTCAATAGGATGTGGAGCAACAGGAACTCTCATACATTAATAGCCATGATAGAATGCAAAATGGTAGAGATACTTTCGAAGGCAGTTTGGCAATTTCTTATAAATCTAAATATAGTCTTAACTGTAGCCCCTAGCAATCACATTCCTAGGTATTCACTCAAGTGATTTGAAAAAGTATGTCTGCACAAAGAAAAAATGCAGAAGGATGAGATACCTCCCATAAACTTCTACATTTTTTCACATCTTATATGCTTTTAGGTAGCCTCTAAGGATGAAGTATGCTTCTTCCTCACAGCCAGTTTCCATGCATGTAAATGCTTCCTTTCTTTCTCATTCCCTCAGATATTTAGCTCAGCAAGATATCTATTATCTCTCATGTAGTCAACTTGTCTTTTTCTATTAACAAGTTCCTCAACTTGCAAATATCTTCAAAAGATATTTGTCCAATAAAACCAACCATCCATGAAAGCAAATGATAGCAATAATTGACACACATATCCTCCCCATTTCCTCATTTTCCATTCATTGCTTGTCTTACTGCATTTTGCCTTTCTTGAAAAAACAAACAAACAAAAAAACACTACTGACAATGTTGTCACTTTTGTCATCACTGGTCTCTGAAGTTCTAAGGTCAATGACTATGTTATTCCTTATTTTAATTGATCTGAGACTTATGATATCAGTTCTATTCTCTACTTTAAACTTTTCCCCCTCTTGTTTAGCAAACATCATTCCTTAGCTCACTTTTATTTACTAAGTGTCTACTCTATGTCTAAATTATTCTAAACAATGGAGCTTACATTATAGTTTAGTGAGGAATATAAATGATAAACCAATAATACAAAAAAATAAATTCCCATTACCTATATTCAGATAATGATAATTGTTATGGTGGGGAAAAAAAGCAAGCTAAGATAATAAAAAATGACTAAGTGAAATTTTAGCAAAAATGGTCAGAAAATAATTTTCTCAGAGGTATATTTGATCAAAGATCAAGCCATACAAAGAAACGTGCTATAGATATTTCAGGAAAAGAGCACAGAAAATTCCAAAATATGGAAGCAGAAACAAACTCAAAATAATGTAGTAATAAACAATAAGAAAGTCAGAGTTGTTGGGGTCAGTGACCAGAGAGCCTGGCACAGGGTGTTGGAAGAAGAAAGGATCAGAGAGAGAGAGAAAAATGCCAAATGATTGTTGGGACCTCACTTGGCAGGAATGTAAGAATTTATTGTATTCTGCATGGTATGTGGGTGAAGTGATGTGCTAGAATTCATTTAAAAGATCATCTTGGCTATATTCAAAATTGACCACAGAGAGATGAGAATAGAGATAAGCAGGTGAGTTTGGAGGCTGATGCAGTAGCCTAAGTGAGAGATGACTGTAGTCATGGTGGAGGGACTGAGATATTTCCAACTTTATAATTTAAGAATATTTTAAGGTCATTTTAATTGCTAATCATTAAGAAATTTTTAAACATTCTATAGGTAAAAACTTTAAACAAGCTATATAGCACTGTATATCTGTAACAGGGAAATGTGACAGAAAGATAGAATTAAAAATGAATCTAATTTAGATATTATATTGTCAGGCACATTATTTTGTAATTCAGTAATTTTACAAAATAAACAGAACAAATTCTATTTTTCAAATGTAAACTAACAAAATGACCTAAAGAAGACAATCATTATCCTGATGTAGTTAATATATTTTCATTTTTTGCTTAAGTGTTGTTTATAATTAAATGAGAGTAATTAAAGTGCCTTTGGATAAAAATATTTGAAGCATGATATGAAATTGTTCATTGTCAATTGTGAGAAATTTTTCTGTAATATAGTTATAGGATATATCCATACAATATATCCTATAAACTTGAGAGCCATTGTTTCTCAAACGTAGGTCAAATATACTGCTCAAATTATTAAGAAAATTCCTCAAAAAAGAAGCTCTTTTAGAAACAGATGCAATAGAATAAGGGAGTATTTTTACATTCATAATGTAGTATAAAATAAAGAAAAAAAATCTTTTACTTTCAGAAATATGTATAATAGTAAAATTATCTAAACTTACTGCTTTATTTTCTGTTAATGTGAAATAGTTTAATATTTTCCTTATAACTTATAAAATTGATTTTTTTCTTTAGGTGTTTCCCTTATTATAACAAGGAAGTGTGAACTAAAAATAAAATCTTAAGCTCCTGCTAACTGAATGGACTCCTTTTGGCCAACGAAGCTCCAGAAACACCTTAAAACTGAGTTCCTACAATCTAAAATGGGCATGATTTCCCTTCATAAATATTCATTTCCCCTACAGCTTGTTGAATATGTATATTGGACTACGCCATTCAGCATAAAGTCTTGTTCCTTTTACCTGTCCTTTGCAGCACATATACCTGGCTCTGGTGGCCACTCAACCAGTGTATACCTTTTATGAGAATTAAAGCTCTCCTTTTTCCAAAGTATAAAACTCGTTACTTTTTTTAGTTAACAGAAGCTAACAGTAGTATGGAATTTCAGAGTAAATACGTGAACACTTGAATATATTTTTAACTTTATCTCCTACAAACTACTGCCCTAATGGGAAACTTTTATGACTTTTTAAATAAATCTTTTCAGAATCATCTGATTTTTCCCACTGCATGGAATACTTCCCTACCAGTCATTATTCAAGAAGTATGAACCAAGGTATTTTATTAAATTTTAGCCTTATAATTTAGAATAGAACTACAGAAATATATCCAGTATTGATTTGAAATTTGAGTATTAGAAATGACATGACTGATTAGAGGAGCACTATTGAAGGTTGCATGATGTGAGAGGAGTAAAATTAAATTGTCTTCACCTATCTTGCCTATATTTTTCCAGGAAAAAAATCCATCTGGTTATTCTGATAAAATTTACTTCTTTTTTAAATAAATATGCTTGCATGCATATATGATTATATTCATAGATATGTATACACACATATACATTTTTCTAAATTAGAAATTACAGTAACTATGCTAGAGAAGAAAATGTAGCTACCTTTTATCACTGTGTTCCCCTTGTTAAAATCCACTCCAGGCTTCTTTTGACCCCTCCAAAAAATAGCAAATTCTAAACTAAAAACTCCTTGGTCCACCAAAACACCAGGTGTACTAAATAATAAGTTTAGAGACATTTTAAAAAATGTTTAATTTCAGTCTTTTAGCAATTTAATTTAATGAAAATTACTAAATCCAACAAATCCCATGCTGGGAATAAACTCTAAATATATTTGTTTTTATGAGAGGAAAAATCTCTGTAGCAAAGAGTTTCTTGTAAGCATCTTGGACATTTCTTGGATTTAGTTTATCACTAATAAATACTTTAATTGGTATGCTAACAATTTTGTATTATTTTATATAGACCTATTTAAAACACAAAGGTTCATCAAAATGAATTTTTTAAAGTATAATTAATATTGTTTATTAGCTTACAGTATTTTCAGCTTTAGGTTATTTATATATATATATATTGTTCAAATTGAGTTCATTGAACTGTAAAGTGTGGGTGTGTATCTGAAAGCTGTTAGAAAAGACTTTCTGTATAAATGCCTGCAGGAGCAATCTGTTCATGTTCAAAATAGCATCCCTGTTACTTGCCCTGTGGTTCTAGGTATGAGACATATGGACTCCATTTCTATGTATATCTGAGGCTGTAACTCAAATCAAAATAACAGTGTTTCTTCCCCCTGTTTATCATCACAAATATGAAAAAAACTGTGTAATTTTTTATTTTATAAAAATATTTTAAGCCCAGTTTTTATTTGGTATTTCATTGTATACATTATAGTCAAAAGAGATCATTGTTATTTTAATGTTTAAATAAATTTATATTCATTAATGTTTGAAGTAATTTCTAATTGAAATTTTATAAAATACTTAATGATAGTTAAATAAATTTTGGGTAATTAAAATAATTCAGCAATTCTGCAATCATATTTACTATACTTTGGTGAATTTATATATATGTTTTGATATGATTATAAAAATGGAAAGATATAAAACTTTCAAGTCTATTCTCATTTTACCAGAACAAAAAAGGTAAAAAATTCATATTTTACCAGAAACAAAAAACCAATAAACAAATAAGCAAAATATTGGTAGACCATAGAAAAATTAAACATTCAACATCTATATATTATCTACAAAATACATTTATCTCTAAATTTCCAAAGTAAACACTGACCTCTTTTAATTTAATTATATGGACAGCTCACATAAATTTTTGCAAATTCTGTAGAAGAGAAAGAGAGAATTTGCTTTAATTGAGGTATACTTTACATAGGGTATCTAATGAAATCCCATGTTTTGATGTTCTCATTTAACAGAAGAGAAATTGATAGGCTAAGAAAAGACTTTTAAGCTTCTAATTAATTCAGTCTCCTATTAATTGTGATGACAAAGGTGTCTGGCAGGGACAGCTCCTGCTGCAATGGGGAAGAAAGCCCAGGAAACTAGTGTTCTAAGGTTTCGTTTTTAATATATTCTAGTATGATTTATTTGAAGTTATGTTTGTTTCCCTTATTAATGGACATTTTCTAATTTCCTGATGTTCTTTTCTTCTCTTTTCACTTTTCTTGATTTCCTATATACTCTGTGTTTTATTACACTCAGTATCATTCATCTAAAATGTAAACATTATTGCCCAATTCTAAAGTTCTTCAACATTTTTAATGCTTTCATTAGCATTGTTATTTATATAAACTCCTTTCATAACCCATCTTAATATTGATTAACTTCTAGAACTCAAATTTTAACATTAACATTAGCCAGAGAAGTGTTTTATCTGAGAAAATATTCACTAGGTTCTTGATATATGTCATATAGTAATTACGTTACTTTTGTGTAGTTAGTACCATGAACCTTTTTAGGAACTTATTATATAAAAGCCATATCATAAAAACATTTCTATACTCTGGAGTTCGATGATTCACCTGACTAACAACCAAAATCATAAATCCTGCAGATGAAAATAAAATAAATACTTATCTGACTGTAAAAAAAAATTGGACTTCTAGTTTCCACTTTCACATACAAGGATCATGTAAGCCACCATTCCATTCTATCAACAAGTGGAAAGCTGAACTGACTGAAAAATCAACAAATCTTGAATCTATAAGATAGGTAAGGTTGCTCCCAAAAATGGAAAGACAGACAGGCAATTACAGGGAGTCATAGCTTACCAAAGCAGAGATTCATGATCAGAAACCACCAAGGAAACCACGTCCAGGGTAGGAAAGCTTGAACTGTAATTGATGAGCTGAATTGCTGGAGGCTCAGTGCAGACGAGTCTGAGAATTAAAAACTCCTTGAGGACCCAGTCATGGTAGGTGATGGCATTTTGTGAGTTTTTCATTCAGGAACTCGACCTGTAGATAAATATTTCCCACAGTGAGTACTGGAGAAAAATTCTCTCCTGCTTCTGGCAGGGAGAGGGGAAAGTAACTGTTTTGAAATTCCATTCTTCTCAATAAGGACTGCCCTCAGGGGAAACTAGTTAACCAGAGCCTAACTTGCTAAGATTTTATCAGAGCCTAACTAACCTGGGGTAAGAAAAATACCCAACTCCAGCCCCCTCTAGCCAACCTGTCCCACCTAGAAGGGAGGAGAGGGACTGAGACACACAGGGGAAGTTGACACTCCAGAGGTATAAGCTCAGTAAAACTTTGAGCCTTAATCACACACCTTACCACCACATTATTAATGGCCTATTTACAGAAGTTTATTTCACACATTGTGTCCAGCTATCAAGAAAAAAATTACAAAGCATGCTAAAAGACAAAAAACAATTTAAAGAGACTAAGCAAGCTCAAAAACTAGACACAGCAGGAATGTTGGAATTATCAGACCAATAATTATAATCAATTGTGATAATATGCTAAAGGGTCTAATGGATAAGGTAGATAGATGGGCAATGTAAGAAGAGATGGAAATCCTAAGAAAGAACTGAAAAGTGATGCCAGAGATCAAAAATATTATAACAGAAATGAAAAATGTCTTTCGTGGGCTTATTAGTAGATTGTGCATGAATGAGGAAAGAATTTCTGAGCTTGAGGATATTTCAATAGAAACCTCTAAAAGAGGTGAAGAGAGAACAAAGACTATAAAAAACATAATAGAGTATCCAAAGACTGTGGTGACAACTGCAAAAGATATAACAAATACATAGTGGGAGTAACAAAAGGAGAAGGAACAAGGAATGTTCAAAGCAATAATGACTAAGAATTTCCCCAAATGATTGTCAGACATCAAATCAAACGTCCTGGAAACTCAGAGAATACCAACAGGATAAATGCAAAAAACAACAATAAAACAACCTATACCTAAGTATATCATTTTTAAACTATACAAAATTAAAGACAAAGAAAATAAATCCTGACAGAAGATAGAGGAACAACATCTTACATGTAGAAGAATAAAGATAAGAATTACTTGTAACTTCCCCTAAGAAATCAGGCAATCAAGAAGGAAGTGAGGTATAATATTTAAAGTGCTGAAACAACAAAACCACCCACCTAGACTTCTGCACACTGCAAAATAATCTTTAAAATATGAATAAGAAATAAAGACTTTCACAGACAAATAAAATTTGAGGAATATGTTACCATAGATATCTTGCAAGAAATATTAAAAGAAGTTCTTTTCTCAAATATCATTGTCATATAGAGATGCTTTCCTTTACCATTCAATATAAAATTAGTCTCCTATTTTTATTTTCTAATAATTGTATTATTCATTAAAGACACATCTTTCTCAATTCTGTATGCTCAGTTCTCAGTATTAAAAAATACAGTTCTCAGTATTAGAAATAATTTTCCATAAAAGGTAAAATCATGACTCTTCTACAAATATAAAAATGCACATATGTTAAAGATTTTATTTTACTCAATAATCAATGAAGGAACTAGGCAGAAGTTATACCAGTTCAAAAGAGAATCTGTAGGACACACACATTTATATTTCAGTAATATCAAAACAAATATGGGAATGGAGGCAAAACTGGTTTTGCACAGGGTAGGAGGAAGACACAAGACAGGATAGAATTTGCATCACTGTCAATTACCTACTACTAACAGAGTTGCAAAATAGCTAAAAGCAAACAAACACACAACAACAACAAAAACAAAAACAATAAACAAGGCTCCTAGCAGCTAACATGGAAGTGTTTGCTGTATGTAGATAATGAATAGGTATTATTGAAGCACTTATTGAGAGATTAATTCTCTTATGGGATAGTCTGAAAGTGACTCTATATTTGCAGATATTCGAAAATACTTTTTGGCTAGTCACAATAATGAGTTTACATATGAAGATTTTTTTTCTATTTAAATTTTATGAAAAAGAAAACAAGTTTTGCAAATTTATATTAAACCAACTGTGAACTACATTAGATAGTTTAGAAATTAAAATAAACTTTAAGAATATCGTAGTGTGTTTTTTCTGTAATTATACACTTTAGCTACTAAATTAACCAATCATGGAGCATTCTCATTTCTGAATTTATTATGTGAGTTTGTAAAATGTCCTATTGTTTTTGCAATCTAATTGACATGCAATTAATTCACTTGCAACCTAAATCATCCCAATTATTATACATTCAACAAATACATAATAAATTCATGCTATGGACTATACTGGGTAGAAATGTTATAGGTGGAGGAAAGAAAAAAGACAAATGTGAAAAATAATGACAGATTCAACTATATATAAATATTTCATTTTTCTTCTAATTAGCCTTTCAAAAGTGGGAGTAATAATAAATGTTATAATAGTTGGAATGGATATTAACTGTTAAGTACTTATTTCCAATTTCATTCTTAATTTAATTTGATGTTGAGGTGATTTGCCCAAAGCACATGGGTATTCTGTGATAGAGTAGATATAAACTCATCTCTGTCTGCTTCATATCACTCCTGGATTTACTTTCCAATCTAATACACTAAGAAATATTTAGAGTGTTTGAACTGATCTTGGATGATGGATTAAATTTTAATAGATTTCAATAAAAGGGGGTGGGGAAAAAGATTTCAATAAAAGAATGGAGATAAGATTTAGGCCACAATACTGTTATGCTCTTCTTATAATTGGTATAAAGCTTCTAGTCTCTCCTTAAGCCTCCTTAATGTTTGGTCAAAAATTAGAGGAAATCATTAATGTCATTCCTGCCTAGAAGAAATTATATATAAACACTGTTTTCACCATTTATAAACCTAATACTTACAAAGTAGTGTTCAAGAAAAGTTTTGCTAATGATTTTGAAAAAAGTATGTATAATGTGTATATATATACTCATATGTATACACACAAGTATAATCTTATTTGTTAAAGTATAATTTAGTATATTAATAGAGTATATATAAAATATTTTGTATAAGTATATATATAGTCTTATTTGTTACAGTATAATTTTCAAAAAGATAAATCATTATTCTTCAAATAAAATGAACTCATTAAACTCATTGATTGATAGAAGAATCAGCAAAATATTAAAATCAGCTCAAAGTGCATTAGGAAAAATAGGTATATATGAGTAATTTATTGATGAGTTAGATAAAAAAAAACTGACTGATGTCTAACAAGGCCACAAAGTGCAACTTTTAGAATATTTTGTTTGATCAAATAGAAATTATTTTTAACTCTACACAACAAATATCTACATGCTAAGCTCATTCCCTTCAGAGTTGTAAAATAGCCCACACAATAGAAAGTCAAGCCCAGAATGTACTTGAAAACACTCAGTAATCTCCTTTGCCTATTTCTAAGCTTCAGATAATTGTTTTATAATGTAGTCCAATAACAGTTCATGAGGAAGTTATTTTGTCCAATTTGATTCAAAATGTTGTCTGCAGATGCCTCTCTCTGTGTCTGCCAAGTAAACTAAGACTCATACTTCAAAACATCTCTCTTAAATTTGACCTTTTTACTAAATTCTTCCCTGAAAACTGCCCCCTCTTCTACCTTCATTCAATATGATAGTTTAAGATACTTCTTTGTGATCACATACAAATTTTTGTAGTTTTTTATCATTTACTTTGTGTTACAGTTTGTTAAGACAGGAATTAAAATTTATTCATCATGTATTCCAAGTCTTATATAATATGTCTGTGCATAGTTTGTAATTTTTCTGTTATGGAAAGAATGACTAGATCCATTCCTAGTTAAGAAAGTTCATGAAAAACATAGCTAAATAGCTTGATAGCTTGGCAACTAACAAGATGGATGCTATGAGCAGATATAAATACAGAGATGATGGGTGATGATGATAGATCATAGAAAGATGGATATCTAACTAATTCATGTCATATGCATATACTGTGTCAATAAGGAGAAAATTTACAGTCAGAAATTTTATGTTGACATTACAGCCAGTTATAAAGAACACTTTTTAAGACAATTTATCTTCCCCAATCCCCATTGCCGTAAGATTACAAAAAAATAATGCCCCATAGCATCTTATTTATGTAAACTAGCCAGCATTTGCAATTTAGCAGGCAGTTTATTAAATTATCTTCCCAAATGGATAATGTAGAAATTTTTGGAGTTCAGTGGACAATATAATTTAGAAACCCCATTCAATTTTCCTTAAAACATAGGGTTTTCCTTTCTTAAAAACAAAGGTATACACAAATTATATAAACACAAACAAGTCAGGAGATGTGCTCTAATCAGGAGCAAGTACATAACGTTTTCCCTGAGCATTAGCAAAATTTTCATGCAAAAAAATCTTCTCTCTCTCTCTCTCTCTCTAAGAAATTCTTGCATATCTCAATCAAATTTTGTATTTGGCTGTCTATTTAGAAGGCTAATCATGACTGAAAGACAATGTATCTGTACAGTAATAACTAAGCAGTGATCGATAAACAGAAAAATTCCAAATCATTAAATAGAAACTGGGAAAATCTGTCACATCATTACCTTTATAATGCAGACTCTGTCTACAGAGGAGTTATCATGGAAATCCAAAAACAATGGAGACTAAATAAAGGACACTAAGAGAAATCTGAAGCCTCTGGTAACTTTAGCTACAACAAAAATTAGCTACACAGCACAATGCCTAACCAGATTAAATTAAAATTTCCTATTACCCAATATATCATGTCAAGAATTCAACAAAAATTTATAAGGTGAACTAAAACAAGCAAACAAAAAATTAAAAACAAAAGTCTGAACAGGCAACAAAAAAATTGTAACCAGACCCAAATATGAAACAAATTTTGGAATTATTGAACAAGGGATTTAAAATAATACAGTTAGGTGACGCAAATTGGCGTGTTTGGTCAGCACGTGTGCAGAAGCACATGGGCAGTGAGGCTAATGACAGTTCAAAGAAAGAAGCGACTTTCAAACCATAAGGAGATTTGTGCCAGACTTGAAAGCAAATGAAACAAGACATAGAAAAGTGATCTTAGTTACTGGTAGGCGGAGCAACACTGGCAGACAGAGTGTCTCTGCAGAAAAGACAGCTTCTAGAAGATATTAGAAGAAAGAAGCAAGCCAACGACCATACATAGGACGGGGGTCGGAAGGAAGAGTACCGGAGACTACGGGAGACTCCACGGGAGGAGGTTGCAGAGGAGAACTGGAAGGAGAGACCTCCGGAGCAAGCAGTCTGGAAACCAGCGGCAAGGGTAGGTGGAGCAGTTAACTTCCCCCTCTCTTGCATCTCGGACTGCTGGTGGGCTCCCCAGCGGTTGGAGAGACCTGCAGACACCAGTCCAGAGACGGCCACTGCCACTGAGCGGTGAGCCTGTAGCGGGTGTGGCACCAGGCTTCCGACTCCCTCGGGGCCCCTACCTGCGCACAGACCCAACCGCACGGCAGGTGCCGTATTTTATTTGAAATACATTATATCGATGTAAAAATACTGCTACATGTGTTTAGCTCAGTGGCTAACGCATTAGAACCTTCAAACACTTTGTAAGTATAGCTACTGAATTTTCAGAGACTATATGTACATGGCCTCGATATTATTATTTTATGAGTCATTTACTGGGATTTTGAGTCATACAGGAATGGTTCAGTGGTATCTACATTTTCATAATTTATAATCTGGTCTCAATTTACCCTTTAGGTTAATCTATTACTTTCATCCATCTTAAACTTAGTATGCAGCCACACAGAACACATCCTCTTTTATGGTTCTGGACATTTGAATTGTTTCCAAATTTGGGGAAATAATATTCTTCTTTTTCTATTCATTCCCATAGGGCAAGTGATAATCCAATTATCACTCAGCCAAAATTTAAAACTGGTAACCTTTTGCATATTATTATAACTATTATAATTATATTTAATACTTTTGTTTCAATTCTAATATTGTTAAGTACTAATGGCAAAGAAAATTTTGTTTATCTTTATATCTCAGGTCCAAAAAATTTCCTGGCAAATGGAGTTGTTCAAATGTTCAATCAATTAATAGATGAAATGTAAAGTTACCACAAATATGTAGTTTTACTTAACAGGTTTTAAACTTTATAGCTGTGCAGCATTAATCTATGAAACATTATGCCAATCATTATTTTTAGGGCAGCCTGTACAGTACTATGCTATTAAGTAATAAGGTAAATGTCCTACAATTTTTCATTTGAAAAATGCTCTGTAATTGAGTTGTTTTTGCTAATGTCGTATATTTTCTTATTTCATTACATCTCTGTGGAGAAAAAGGGACTATACCCATTTTACTTTGTGCCTTGGTTTTGTAAGATAAAGTAGGACAGGATGGTAATATTCCCTATTCTAAAGACAGAGTAATTTTGAGTAAATGGGTTCTGATTTAGGAAAATGGACTCAAATTTTACATGTGACCTTAAACAATACTCTACATTCTATGTAAGATTATTTTTTACAAAAATATAAAAAACTAGAAAAGAAATACCCTACTTTTTACTATGAAAAATGTATTCAATGAAAAGAAAAGCTAATCAAAACAGCTAATTATTTGGCAATCTTGAAAATTTATTGCCATAAATGGATGTTCTGTATTTCCAAGTCTTCATTCTCTTCAGCTTTTTGTTAATATTAAAATGACTTACACAAAACTGCTTAAATGGGAGCATTTTTATCATTTAGTTACTTCAGTGTGGAGAGACAATATATTTCATGAGCCCATAGTTCTCAAAAATATTTTATAGATTTTTATTTCTACTTGTACCTAGAACCATACTTGTACATGTGCATGTTAAGTTGCTCCAGTGACTAGATAGCCAAAATGAAAATCCCTCCTCTTAATTGCCTTTGTTCCTTTATTAAAGATCAGTTGACTATATCTGTGTGGGTCTATGTCTGGTCTCTATTACATTAATTTATTTGTCTATTCTTTCACCAATACCACACTATCTTTATTATTTTACCTTTATAAAAGTCTTGAAGTTGGATATGGTCAGTTGTCTGACTTTCTCAATATTGTGTCTGCTATTCTGAGTCTTTTGCCTTTCCAGGTAAACTTTACAATCAGGTTGATGATATCCATAAAATAACTTGCAGGGATTTTATTGGGATTATGTTGAATTTATGGATCAAGTTGGAAAGAACATCTCAACAATACTGAGTCCTCCTCAATAAGAACATGGAGTATCTCTCCATTTATTTAGAGCTTCTTTAATTCCTTTTTCAGTGTTTTATAGTTCTCCTACTATAGGTGTTGTATATATTTTGTTGTATTTACACATAAATATTTCATTTTGATGCTAATGTAAATGGTGTTTTTAATTTCCATTTCCAATTGTACATTGCTGGCATAAAGGAAAGCAATTGAATTTTGTGTATTAACCTTGTACCTTGCATATAGTCCCTTATTAGTTCAAGACTTCTGTTGATTCTTTGGGCTTTTCTACATAAGCACATCTTCTGTGAACAAAGGCAGTTTTATTTCTTCCTTTACAATCTGTAAAACTTTTGTTTCTTTTTCTTTTCTTATTATATTGACAGGGACTTTCAGTATGATGTTAAATAAGACTAGTGAGAGAGAACATCATTGCCTTATCAATTTTTGAGAGAAAAGTACATAGTTTCTTACCACTAAATATGATGTTAGATATAGTTTTTTGGTATATCTTCTTTATCAAGTCAAGAAATTTCCCTCTTCCTAATTTGGTGAGCATTTTGATGATAACTAGGTGCTGCATTTTGCCAGATGTTTCTCTTGAATCTAGTGATCAGATCACATCATTTTTCTTCTTTACCCTAGTGAAATGATGGATTTCTTTAATCTGTTTTAAAATGTTGAAACTGCCTGGTATAGCTGAAATAAATCCCACTTAATTATGATGTACAATTATTTTTATCCATCAGTGGATTCAATTAACTTGCATTTTGGTGAGAACTTTTACATTTATGTTTATGAGCAATTTTAGAGAACTGGTGTCATGTCTTCCTTATATACTTGGTACAATTCACCAATGAACTCATCTTGGCCTGGTGTTTTGAAAGATTATTAATTATTGACTTAATTTCTTTAATAGATATAGGCCAATTCAGCTGATCTCCTCTTTGGTTGTTGAGTTTTGGTAGATTATGTCTTTCAACAAATTGGTTCATTTCATCTAAGTTATCAAATTTGTGAACATTGAGTTGTCCATAATATTATTATCCTTTTAATATCGATGCTATCTGTAGTGATGGCCAGTTTCATTTCTGATATTAGTAATTTGTGTGTTCTCTTTTTTTTTATTCTTAGTATGGCAAAATGTATAAATTTTATTGATCTTTGAGAAAAATCAACTTTGATTCTAATTTTTCTAGTGTTTTTCTGTTTTCGATTTCATTGATTTCTGTTCTTATTATTGTTCTTCTCTTTATTTTGGATTTAATTTATTTTTTCTGGTTTCTTGAGGTATAAGCTTAAATTATTAATTTTAGATTTTTCTTTTTTTCTAATATATCCTTTCAAAGCTATAAATCTCCCTCTAAGCACTGATTTTTCTGTAAACCACAAATTTAGATTATTTGTACTTTCATTTTAATTTACTTCAAAATATTCTTTTAACTTTTTCTTGAAACTTCTTTTTTATCCAAATGTTATTTATGTCTTTGTTTAATCCAAATACTTTGGGATTTTCCATATATCTCTTCATTATTGATTTCTAGCTAATTCCATTGTGATACTTCATATGCTTTCTATTCTTGTAAATTTTAAGGTGTTTTTTGTTTTTTTTTTCCAGTGGCCTAGAATGTAGTCTTGGTGAATGTTCCATGTGAGCTTGAAAAGAATGTGTATTCTCCTGTTGCAGGATGAAGCATTCTATGGATGTCAGATGCAGTTGATTGATGGTGCTGTTCATTATAACTATATCCTTACTGATTTACTGTTTCTGGATCTGTCAATTACTAATTCAGGAATGTAAGAAATCTTCAACTATAATAATGTATATGCCTATCCACTTGCAGTTCTATTTGTTTTGCCTCATGTATTTTGACACTGTTTTATTGCACATATACATTAAGGATTTGTATGTCTTCTTGGAGAATTCACTCCTTTACGATTATTTAATAACTTTCTTTATCCTTGATAATTTTTCATGCTCTGAAGTCTGCTTTGGATACGATTATTATAGCTACTCCAGTTTTCTCTTCATTAGTGTTGGCATGATATACCTTTATCCATCCCTTTGCTATTAATCTATCACTGTTTTTATATTAAAGGAGGTTTCTTATACATCACATATTGTTGGGTCTTTTTGTTTGTTTGTTTTGTTTAATCTACTCTAATAGTCTCTATTTTTTAGTTAGCATATTTAGACCTTTCACACAGAAAATGATTACTGATATTAGTTGCATAGGTGATTAAATTCCCATTTCTGTTGCTATAGGTCATGGTAGGAAAACATACCTGGGATGAAACTTTCAGAAAAGTCTCTTTTCCTTTTTTTTTT
>VBSM01000361.1:55759481-55794917 GCA_008086735.1 Cheirogaleus medius | reverse complement strand
AAAATCAAACAACCCCATCAAGAAATGGGCAATGTAAATGAACAGAAACTTTTCAAAAGAAGACATAATAATGGCCAGCCAACATATAAAAAGTGCTCAACATCGCTAATCATTGGAGAAATGCAAATCAAAACCACAATGAGATATCATCTAACCCCAGCAAGATTGGCCTGTATCAAGAAATCCCAAACAACAAATGCTGGTGAGGATGTAGAGAGACAGGAATACACTTACACTGCTGGTGGGACTGCAAATTGGTGTAACCTTTGTGGAAAAGAATTTGGAGATATCTCAAAGGGCTAAAAATATAAATACCATTTGACCCAGCAATAGCATTGTTAGGCATCTACCCAAAAGAGCATAAGACATTCTATTATAAAGACATCTGCACCCGAATGTTTATGGCAGCACAATTCACTATTGCAAGGATGTGGAAACAACCCAAGTGTCCATCAATTCTTGAGCAGATTTTTAAAATTTGGTATATGTATACAATAGAATATTATTCAATTCTAAGAAACGACAGCGAGCTAGCACTGCTTATATCATCTGAGATTGAACCTAAGCCCATTATCCAAAGTGAGGTGTCACAAGATCTTTAATAATGGGCTCCACATGTGGTACTGGCTGATTAACACTATGGTGCTCAAAGAGTGGTGGTGTTCACCAGGAATTCGGGGGTTGGGGGCATAGTCCCACATCTGAGGGATGTGGTGAACATTGTGGAGAGGAAGGGCATACCTCTAACCCTTGCCAGGAAGAGGCAAAGATATATAAAATGTAACCAAAATGTTAAAATAGAAAATACATTTATCGGGTGTTGGGCAGGTGGGAGGGGGAGGAGGGGATGGGTATTTACATACTTAGTGAGTATGATGCACACCGTCTGGGGGATGGACATGCTTGAAGCTCTGACTCATGGGGGGAGGGGAGGCAAGTGTAATATATGTAACCTTAACATTTGTACCCCCATAATATGCTGAAATAAAAAATATGTGATTTACATACAGAACTTCCAGTTTTATAAGCACTTTTGAACAATTGAATTATTTTCATTGCATAGATAATTAGTTAAAGTGTTTATTTTTTGAAACCCTGATTCTAACTCTAAAATCCATGTTTTTGGTATGGTTTTAATGTCTCTATCTTTCCAAAATTCATATGTTGGAACTTAAAGGTGATGGTATTAGCAGATAGGATCTTAGGGAGGTGCCTAGGTAATGAGGGTTCCACTCACATGATGGGGAGAGTTCCCTTATAAAACAGCTTGAGGGAGTGAGTTCAACTCTTTTGACCTTTTATCCCTGTCACCATGTGAGAACACAACAAAAGGCACCATCTGCAAAACAGAAAGCAAGACTTTGCCAGACACAAAATCTGCTGGCACATTGATCTGAGACTTCTTAGCCTCCAGAATTGTGAGAAAGAAATAACTTTCTATTATTTATGAATTACCCACTTTACGGTATTTTGTTCTAGCAGATTGAATGAATAAGACTGTGTCATAACCCTAACATAAGCCCGCTGAAAAACAGTCTCTGAATTCCCTCTGAGGGTTGTCTTTGAGAAACCTCCCCATTAGGTAAAGTCAAATTTTTCCTTCTCAGGTGCATGAGCTTTGAATTATGCTTAAATGAACTAAAATGACCAACAAAAGGAATTACAATAAAAAAAGAACAGTGACAATTATTTACATATAAAACAAAATCACTAAGGTCAGAAGTTCTAAGTTGAGCATTGTCAAAATATTATTCATATATATTTCCATTTTACTTTTTCTTTTTTAAAAAAATTTCAGACTATCATAGGGGTTCAAATGCTTTGGTTACATACATTGCCTTTGCACTGCTCGACAGGTGTGCCTATTTCCCAGAGAGTGCACACCCCATCCATTAAGTGTGGATTTACTCATCCCTTTCTCACTCCTTCCACCTGCCCGAAACCCTATGAACGTTATTTCACATATGTGCACATTAGTGTTGATCAGTTAGTACCAATTTAATGGTGATTACATGTGGTGTTTGTTTTTCCATTTTTGTGATACTTCACTTAGAAGAATGGGCTCCAGCTCCATCCAGGATAATATAATAGATAGTTCATCATTTTTTGTTTGTTTGTTTGTTTGTTTATGTCTGAGTAGTACTCCATGGTATACATATACCACATTTTGTTAATCCACTCATATATTGATGGGCACTCGAGTTGTTTTCACATCTTTACAATTGTGAATTGTGCTGCTATAAACATTTGAGTGCAGATGTCTTTTTTATACAATGTCTTTTTTTCCTTTGGGTAGATACCCAGTATGGGATTGCTGGATCAAATGGTAGCTCTACTTCTAGTTCTTTGAGGTATCTCCATAACATTTTCCATAGAAGTTGTACTAATTTACAGTTCCACCAGCAGTGTATGAGTGTTCCTATCGCTCTGCTCCATGCCATATTTCCATTTTTATCAGAGTCTGTGATGCATTTCTGGGAAAGACTAGCTGCTATATTTGACTGTGGCCTGGACATGGGTGTCTATTTAATAGCAAAGATCTCCTGTCCTATTCCCTCTGATTTGTGTATTTAACATAAACAAGTCTTCTTTATGGATTTAACAAAATAAGTACATAAAATATGAACTTATTATTTTTAAACATACTTTACCATGGTATGATTGACATGGAAAAAGCGGTATATATTTTAATGTATACAACTTGATGAGTTTGAAAGTAAGTATACACCCATGAAACCCTCAACACAGTCAATGCCAAAAACATACCCATTACCGCCAAAAGTTTTCTCTCAATCTATATTTATATACTTATTTTTACAACAAGAACACTTAACATAAGATCTACCCTCTGAGCAACTTTTTAAAGTATAAAATATACTATTAATAACTTTAGGCACTATACAGTACAGTAGAAAATTTGTACCGTTTGACCAATTTCCCTCTCCCCCAAGCCCCTGGCCAGTATCATTCTCCTTTCTGCTTTGATGAGTTGCAATATTTGAGATTCCTTATGATAGTGGGATTATGTAGTATTTGTCCTTTGGTGTCTGGCTTCTTTCACTTAGCATAATGTCCTCCAGGTTGATCTATTTTACCCTAAACAGCAGGGCTTTCTTTTCTCTCTCTTTTGTTTAAGGCTGAAATATGTTCCATTATGTCTATATACCACATTTCATTTATTTACACATTGCTAAATGAACATTTAGGAAGATTTTATATTGGAACATTAGGAACATTTTATATATTTATAAATCATCAGGGAAATTTAAACCAAAACCACAATGAGATACCACTTAATTCTAGGGAGAATGGCCTTTATCAAAAAGTCCTAAAACAATAAATGTTGGTGTGGATGTGGAGAGATAGGAACACTCTTACATTTTTGGTGGGACCACAAACTAGTACAACTTCTGTGGAAAGTAATATTTTAATAACTCAAAGAGCTAAAAGTAGAACTACCATTTGATCCAACAATCCCATTATTGGGCATCTCCCCAAAGGAAAAAAAGACACTCTATAAAAAAGACATCTGTACTCGAATGTTTATAGCAGCATAATTCACAATTGCACAGAGGGAAACAACCCGAGTGCCCATCAATACACGAGTTGATTAATAAAATGTGTATATATACCATGGAGTGCTATTCAGCCACAACTAAAAAACAATGGCGATCTAGCACCTTTTATATTATCCTGGATAGAGCTGGAGCCCATTCTACTAAGTGAGGTATCACAAGGTTGGAAAAACATGCAATACATGTGCTCACCATCAAATTGGTACTAACTGACCAACACTAAAGTGGTCTAATACTCATTGGGTGCCAGTCAGAAGTGGGGGTGTATTGGGGGGTGATAAACCCACAACTAATGGAAGCAGAGTGCACTGTATGGGGGAAGGACATGCTTGTAGCCCTGGCTTGGGTGAGCCAAATGCACTACATGTAAACAAAATGTTTGAACTACCATAATATCCTGAATTAAAAAAATAAAATAAAGAAATTAAATTAAATTTAAAAATTGATATTAACTGATCAACCCTTAAGTGCACATATAGTAGTAATATTCATCAGGTCTTGGGAAGATGAGGGAGAGGAGGGGCTGGATATAGGTGCACACCGTCTAGGGGATGGACATGCTTGAAGCTCTGACTCAGGCGAGTCAAAGGTAATATATGTAACCTAAACATTTGTACCCCATAATATGCTTAAAGAAAAATAGTTAAGAGAAAAAAAACCAAAAAAGTCAAATGAGAGCATATTTCTGGCACACAGCACACACTCAACAGTCTCACCTGTCCACACCCCATATACCTTTTTTCATTTTGTCCACCTGAAGAGTCATTTTGCACATTTTTTCCTAATCACTTACTGATGAAATTTTAATACCACAAATATACTGTATATCTTTCAAATAAATTAATAAATAAAAAATAAAATAAAATGACCTATCTTCTGTTTGATTGATTCTGCTGTTGAAGCTTTCCACAGAATTTTTCAGTTCAATCATTGTATTTATTAGCCCTAGAATTTATGTTTTACTTTTTCGATATTTCTTTTTTTTGGTGAACTTCTCATTTTGTTTATGTATTGTTTTCCTGATTTTATTGAGTTGTCTATCTGTTCTCTTCTAACTCTCTGAGTTTCTGCAAGATGATTATTTTGAATTCTTTTTCAGGCAATTTGCAGCTATCTATCTTTTGTGGTCAGTTACTGACACTTTATTCTATCCTTTTTGTTTGTGTCATATTTCTATGACTCTTCGTTGTAGTTTTGCATTGGGGTCTGCACATTTCAAGGAGTCACCTCTTCTAATCTTCACATATTCATGTAGGAAAATATTTTCACTAGTCATACTAGCTAGAAATTTAGGAGATCTTTCAAACCTTTTGTATGAGGTGCTCCCACTCCACTCCTTTACTTTCTTTTTTGGAAGAAGTCCTAGGATTTTATGCCTTTTCTCAATCCTTCAGGCCCATGCCAGGTGCTGAAAATCTACATGCTCGTTTTTCTAGTTCATTTCTCCAAAATGCTAGGGTGTTGGTTGCCAGCTTCACTTTTCCTTCTCACTCCTGAAGGCGACATCTTAGGATTCTGTGCCTTCTACCTATCCCACAGATCTGTGCCATGTGCTGAGAGTTGCCCTCCTCTTTTCCCTAGGACAGTGCACTTAGATACAAGGATGATTGGTATAATTTCCACTTTCTCCCTCCCTCCTCAAGGCACAATCTCAGTGTTGTGTACCTTTTGCCATTCCTTCAGAGTTAAGCCAGCTGCTGAGATCAACTCTGGCTGCTGAGATATATGTGCTATCTTTGGGGGGGACAAGCATACTGTCTGTGGAGGCAAACACTCACTAGTTGTGAATATCCCCAGGGCTTCTACTGCAGGTGAACATGGGGCTCTGGCTATGGGGGTACATAGTGTTTCAGTTGTGGGTGTAGGGATCAGGTTTTGCACTGCTTTGTGCTGGCTTGAGGGAGGGGTGACATGGGTAAAGTGAAAGTATTCTTTCCCTTTTCAATGTGACTATTTTCTCATCTTGTGTTCTACTGGGGTACTAAAAACCCTCAACTGGATTCTACAGCCCTCATAAAGATAACCATGAACAATTGTTAAATGCTGTTTCTGTGGAGGCCAAAGCATGGGACTTCATATTCTAACATCTTGCTGGTGTCACTCCCTGAATCTATTATTTTTTTAAAGAGGTGAATTATTATTTTAAATAAAAAAGAAACTTGCTACAATAGGGATTTTGCACATGGCAGCATTTTGCTTCTCTCAGCCTGCTCAGGCTCTGTGTAACTCTGCTTTCATTTTATATTGCTGAACAATTGGCTATGGTTTGCTATTTGCATAACATTAAGAATACAGAGGGCGGTGGCCTAAATATAAGTTGACATATTGCATATGTATTCTTTAATCATCGTATTTCCATTGATTTCTTTCTTTTATTCATTTCCAGGTATAACACGGAATTAGAGCAAATTATCACTCAAGATAGCCTCTGGATACTTGTTATCATTCAATATGATTATGAAATACATTCCTTTCTTCAAATGATTAGCAAATTATTGGGTATTACAGGGTCAGCTATTGCTTGAAATTCAGATCAGAAGCAAAATTGGAAATTAGCTTATTAGTGCTTACCATAAGTATAGGAGAAAAGAAGAAAGTCACATTCAAATAAATGTAGGGGATCTATTCAACTATTTTTTTTCTTTATTTCAGCATATTATCAGGGTACAAATGTTAAGGTTACGTATATTGCCCTTGTCCTCCCTCCCCCCTCGAGTCAGAGCTTCAAGTGTGTCCATCCCCCAGATGGTGCACATCACACTCATTACGGATGTATATACCCATCCCCTCCTGCCGCCCGCCACCTGCCCGACACCCAATAAATGTTATTCCTATATGTCCACTTAGGCGTTGATCAATTAATATCAATTTGCTGGTGAGTACATGTGATGCTTATTTTTCCATTCTTGGGATAGTTCACGTAGTAGAATGGGTTCCAGCTCTATACAGGAAAATACAAGAGGTGCTATATATTGTTGTTTCTTATAGCTGAATAGTACTCCTTGGTATACATATACCACATCTTATTAATCCATGCATGTATTGATGGGCACTTCGGTTGTTTCCACATCTTTGCAATTGTGAATTGGGCTGCTTTAACATTCAAGTGTAGGTGTCTATTTTATAGAGTGTCTTTTGTTCTTTTGGGTAGATGCCCAGTAATGGGATTGCTGGATCAAATGGTAGATCCACTTGTATTGTTTTAAGTTATCTCCATATTGCTTTCCACAGAGGTTGGACTAGTCTGCAGTCCTACCAGCAATGTAGGAGTGTTCCTATCTCTCCACATCCATGCCAATATTTATTGTTTTGAGACCTGTTAATAAAGGCCATTCTCACTGGAGATAAATGATTTCTTATTGTGGTTTTGATTTGCATTTACCTGATGATTAAAGATGTTGAGCATTTTTTCATATGTTTGTTGGCCATTATTCTGTCTTCTTTTGGGAAGTTTCTGTTCATGTCTTTTGCCCAATTTTTGATAGGGTTGTTTTATTTTTCCTTGATGATTTTCCTGAGTTCTAAATAGATTCTAGTTATCAGCCCTTTATCGGATGTGTAGCTTGCAAAAGTTTTGTCCCATTCTGTAGCTTGTCTGTTTGCTCTTGTGACAATTTCTTTGGCTGTGCAGAAGCTTTTTAATTTGATAAGGTCCCATTTATTTATTTTTGTTGTTTCTGTGATTGCCTTTGAGGTCTTCATAAATTCTTTGCCTAGGCCAAAGTCTAGAAGAGTATTTCCAATGTTTTCCTCTAGTATTCTAATAGCTTCACACCTTAAGTTTAAGTCTGTTTCCCAGGCTGAGTTGATTTTTGTGAAAGGTGAAAGGTGTGGGTCCTGTTTCAGTCTTCTACATGTGGCTATCCAGTTTTCCCAGCACCATTTATTGAATAAGGATTCTTTCCCCCAGTGTATGTTTTTGTCTGCTTTGTCAAGAACAGGTACATTGACCAGTGGAACAGAACAGAGTACCCAGATATAAAACCATCCTCATATAGTCATCTAATCTTTGACAAAGAAAATGTTCAACTCCTTAATTTTTCTGAGACATCTCCTTTCTATTATACAAGGGATTCAAATATGCCATTCTAAACATTGAGGCAAAAATGCACAATTTATATATGAATAAATATGCATATAAGCATATCTTCTCTAAGCAGATAACATTTGAGTACTCTCTTTTGAGAAAGCACTATCCTACATACTTTTTATCGGAATATTTCCTGAGTAAATAGATGTTTGCAATACTTTATTCAACAAATGTTGATCAAGTGTGAACTCTGTCACCCACACTGTTTTAGGTAGGCATTTAAGGACTTATTAGTGAACAAACTAACTACCTTGATCCCATGCTGTGTGCATTCTAGTGGGTCATGGGTATGGTGAGATGAGATAGACAATAAGCAAAATTTTAAATAAAAAGTTTGGTATTTAAAATGGTGAAAAAATTTATAGAGGAAAATAAACAGAAAAGGGTACTGGAGCTGTATCCTGGTGGTATTAGAGTAAGTGAATGGGACTACTAAGAAATGAAGTTAGAAGTCATTCAAAGTGTTATAATCTTGAACTTTTATTTAAGAAAGAAGTCATTGTAGGATTTTGAGCACAGAAGTAATATAATATGCCTTTTATATTAATAGGATCAGTTTAGCTGCTTTATTATTAAAATATACTACCAGATGAAAAAGTTTTTCTAGGAATCCAATTTAAAAATTGTTGTGATAATTTAGGCCAGAGATGATGATAACTTGAAATGGGTAGTGGCAGTGGAGGTGTTAAGAACTAGTTTTATCTTGGATATGTTTTGAGGCATGTTAGCACTTTTTATTCTTTGTGCAATCTACTTGATTCAAATTAGCCTGGTACATTTATTTTTCTAGTAGAAATTTATGATTGCCTCTATTATTCTCTATATTAGTTTTCTATTGCTGCATAACAAGCTTAGAAACTTGAGAAAACACTAATTTATCATCTTACTCTTTCTGTGGGTCAGGAGGACCCAAGGATGGCTAGCTGGATCTTTTGCTCATGGTCTCACCAGGCTCAAGTCAAAGTGTTGGCTACTGAGAATTCATCTGAAGCTTTGATGAAAGAAACATTTGCTTCTTAACTCCCTCAAGTTGATGGAAAAACTAAATTTTTTTTCAGTTGTAGGGTAGAAGTTCCTGTCTTTTTGCTGGCTATCTGCCTAGGGGCCAACATCAGGTCCTTGCCATGCGGTCTTCTCCACAGGCAGTTTATATCATGGATATCTGTTTCTTCAATGTCAAAAGGAGAATTTCTTTTTTTTTTTTTTTTTTTTTAAAATCTCTTTCTTCCAGAAGATCTGAGTCTCTTTTAGGTGTTTACTTGATTAGAATAGGCCTACTGATTTGGGATATTAATTACATCTGAAAGAACTTTCATCTTTATAATGTAACATAACCTAATCTCAGGAGCAAATTATGTCATATTCACAGTCATACATTTATTCAAGGCGATTTGTAAGAACATGGTGATGATCTTAGGGGCATTTTAGAATTTTGCCTCTCACAGTCACCAAAACAAAATATAACCAGTATCTGAGTATAAATGATACCATATTTTATGATTTTATCCATTTGGTTTAGGACACTCCAAGCACCTTCTTTAAATTTATTTCTAATGTTCCCTGATGCATGTATAAATCTATTCATTATTGTTGGCATTGTTCATAGCCACCAATATTTAGAAGGAGTAGATGTGTAGAATGTCCATACATATTTAAACTCTATCTAAAGTGGTGTTCAGTGCCCTAAGGATGTGACGTATTAAGGCAGTTATGTAACAGATGATTCCATGTATTACTGCTCTTGAGCACTCAAGCAGCAATAAAATGCTACCATCATGATAGCCAGAATGGCTCAGCAATGTAGTAAGCTTTAGGCAAGCTAAGCCTATGTGGTAGGCTTCCTGGGTTTTGACAGACATTTGAGAAAGTCCAACAGAGATCTCTGAACTTGCATTATGGGCATGTTTGATTTTTTTTTTTTCCCGTAGAGCATCTGTGCCCCTTGCAAATCAAAAGGTAGTCATGTCTTTCAGTGTCTCTGATTCTCTGACTTTTCTTCTCTTTCACAAAGTTGATTTATGACCTGACTGCGGAGACTCTTATTTATAACAACTGAAATTGAAGTAGAAAGGACCCAGGATGGCTCCTCTTGCAGATCTAAAATGGAGTCAGTCTTGCTCCAACTAATAGTAAAAGGTCCCGACCATGTAGGAAAGTTCCCAGAGGAGGGAGGAGGAAGTCGAGGGGGCCTGTTCTCAAAAAGAATAGAGAGGTCCTATTCCAGGAAAGTCCCCCACCCCTAACGGCTAACCGCAACATTCTGCTTCTGTGATCGCTTGCTTGCATAGCTCCCAGCTTCCAGGGTATAAAAAACTGCAAAGGCTTTGTTCGGGGCTGCTTCTCCCTCCTTGCATGGAGTGGGGACAGCCCCTGCACAGGTATCAATAAACTGATTTGGCTGATTAAATTCTGGTGTCCGAGTCCCCTTGATCCGCTGGTTTACAACAAAATTACGTTCTTTGTTTTTCCTGATAGAGAAAAACAAAAAGCGATTTATCTCAAAGATAATCTTCTCCATCTAAGCTATGATCAAACTCAATATAGTAAAAGTTTATTGGATGACAATGCTAAATAGTTTTGACTTTTATGAAAGAATGTATCATTCAATATATTTTATTCTCATTTATTTTTCTCATTTTAGAAACTTTTCTCCTCCTCATCAATACATACTTCTCTTTATTTTACTCTCTAAAGTAGCAGATGTAATACAAATAAAATTCCACGTTGATTATCTAAGGGAAAAGATCTGAAAAAGGGACCTTACAAACTCAAACTCACTATATACATAACAGTATATGTTCATATATGTTATGCATGCTGTTGTGTACAGCAAACTTTAGTGGGTACTGCCCTAAATACTTAATAAATATGATTTAATTCAGTGCTACTTAGTAAGTACAAAATAAAACACAACAGAAAATTTGCGAATGATACTCTTAATACCCAATCTTGAAGATGCAGACTGTCACATGAAGATGAAATTACCTGGTATGCTATACAGTTGGCCTTTGTTTAAGTCTGATATGTGACGCTGGTGACTACACTCTGATGTCCTCGTTAAGAGAATAAATAGCAAACCAAAAGCACTGGGGGCAGCAAGCTCTGGGGTCATGTCTCCTCAGGACGAATACTAAAAGGGAGTGAAAATCCTTAGAAAAAGCTAATTCCCCTTACTGTATCACTTTTTGGTGGGAATAATCCTTATATATTCCAGAAACTTTTCTCATGTTTCTTGAGAAGTGTTTCTCTGTATGCTCTTATAAAGAATTTTTTGACAGCCTCTGAGAAAATACAGTGGTGGAGATTAGCTAATAGTCTTTTTTTTCTTTGTCTGTATTTATGATTCATTAGCTATTATGACCAAAATATCTCTTGCTGGTACACCATACATTTCCTTCTAAGGGATATGTGGATGAGCTATTTTAGCAAGAAAATGTGTTAACCTCTCACATTTTATAACTTTTTCACTCAGAATTTTTTATTATTGTTATTTTTTTTTACTTACTGTAGATATGTATAGTATAAAGAAAACAGTTTTATTTGCTTTGTCTTCTGTATGTCTGTGTTATTTTCTTTTTGATAGGGCAATGGTGGTTATGATTACTTTATCAACAATTATATAATAATTCAAAGAAACAGACTGTTGTCCACAGGATTTTTACTATAATGTAGACTCATTACCTTAACCCCCTCTGATACCAATGGATTTGTAGTCAGAGGTGATGGTAGAGTGATAGTGGAGAGAATCAATAGAAAGTTACAGAATGCTTGAGAAATTTGCTTCCTGGTGACTTTTGGCAGGATTCAAATGCAGGAAATTAATAGGAGGAAAGGTAAGGAGTCTAGACTGCTTAACTATTACTTTATAAAGTGATAGAATTACATTTGTATTGAGTGTTGCTTACTGAGAATAATAACAATAAATGTATTATGTAATCCACTGGCAAAGACCAGCATACTTAGAAATTCTAATCACCCTTGGCTTGCTATGCTTTTCATAAGACGCCACACTATTCCATGATGATGGATGCCTATTGTTTTCTCTGCTTGTACATGACTACCAGGAATTTTTCATTCATCAGTTATTATTCAAATTTTGAGATGGGAAGTTAAGAACTCCTCTACTTTATATCATCTTGAAATTACAAAAAGCATTATTATGACTGATTAATTCTAAAAGCTGGGGTAATTTGAAAAACATGTATAGCATGACTAAGTATCTGCCTTTTTTTGAGAAATATATTTTCTAATGTGATCCCCACCACAGCCCAACCAGTTATTTACAAATAATGGTTGGACTTCAGTGCTAGCCTGATTGCTTAAAGATGAGTCACATCTGCATAACACCTTCTGATTTAAAGGTAGATTAAACGTTTTAGGCACACAGACATAGGGACAGAACAATATTCTACGATCGATCTTTTCAAAGAGTTTTCACATTTATTTTATAAATTGCTTTTTAAAACACACCTCTGAGGTTAGAAAGAAATTTTTACTCTCATTTTTCAGAAGAAAAAAATAGTGAAACTCAGACAGGTTAGACTGTTTGCCCAAGATGACATAAGTGTTAGAGGTGTGACTAAAGTCCATATCTTTTGATTTCATATCAGGTGCAGATTACACTGTGCTGTGTTTTCAAAATAAATTAAATTATTGATATATGAGAGTACACTCAATAAATCATTAAGACATTCAATAAATATTTACTGAATGTATGCCAGATTCACATAGATTTTGTGCTTACACAAGAGAGAAAACAAAATCCTTACCCTCATGGAACTGACATTCTTATGGGAGAGACAGTCAATTAACAAACGAATGCATCTGTAACAAAATGTGAAATTGTAAGTGCTAGGAAGAGGAATAGAACAGCCCATAAATTGGCTATTATGTTTCATATGTTAAAAAAAATCACCTTCAGTTCATCTCTCCTTCTAGCCAAACATTCCACTTTTGCTCATTTTTATAAAAAACCTCCCCAAAGTGTTAAATATTGTTAGTAGAAAATGATTTTTCTCGTTCCTGATGTTTTCTTCATGTGTAATTTCTAGATTCTCTCTGGCTCTTTTACTCTACTCTGGAGAGGTGTTCTATTTACCTTCTCTGGGAAGTATACTCAGCATAATTACCCTTTTCTACTTAGTGATGGGTGGTTTGCTGGATGTGTGCATTCCACTAGTCCTTCTGGTGAATACTTTTTAGAACAACCTAGGACTGAGTAGTTAAGTCTGTGTAGGATTCTGAAATTCAGTTAGGAAACTCATCTGGCCAACAAATATAAACACGTGTGATCAATTTAGCTTCTAGAATCACTAAAGAGGCTATTTTGGTTATGTATTATCTATCTTCTTTTTTTTATTTCTCAATTTGCTCAGGATCCAAGTGGGAAAGAGAATGCTCAGAGACCTTAGTATCTATTTAGCTGTCTTTATTTCCTTTCATCTCATTCTCTCTTGATCCTACTCTAGTAGGGCTTTCATCACCAATAACCCATTAGCACTGACCTTGTCAAAGTCACCAATGCATTCCACAATGCAAAATTCTTGTTCCATTCTAATGCTTAACCTTACTCATCATCTCAGCTGCATTGAACAGAGTTGCTTCCTTCTTACTTCTTAATATATTATCTCTTTGATTTCATGGGTACCACATTAACCTGTTTTGGTTTTTTTTCCTACCTCACTATACACTGTTTCTCAATTTCCTTTGCTGATCCTTGTTATTCTCCACTTTGAAATATGAAGTACCTTAGGCTCAGTCTTTGCCCTCTTCTCTTCTCTAGCCACATTTACTCTGCAGGTGATGTCAATCAACCAAAAGACATTAAGTACCAACTTTATGCTGATCACACCCAAATTTCTATCCTCCACATCGACTCTTCTTTGAATTCTAAAGTCTAACTCAAATATCTACTGGACATCTTCATTTGTATCTCTGCTAGCATCTCAAAAGTAAGACCTTAAATTCCTAACTCTTCCCTGTACCTCCTACTCAAACCTGATTTTTCTTTACTAGTTCTGTCTAGAAAATGACAAGAACATATGTGCAGTTAATTAGAACAAAATTCTTGGTTCTTCTATTTATATTAAGCCTTTATTCAACAGGTAGAAAGCATACATACACATATAATCTTGCATTATAATGTGTATGTGTACATATTCTGTATCTCCCACTATAATATAAGATCTGTGTAGGCAAGTGCTTTGTGTTTATTTCTTTCTATACTCCCAGGTTCTAAAACAGTGGCTGGGCACATCATAGTTGTACAATAAATACTTCTTGAATAAATAAATAAGGAGAATCCCCAACCATGTGAACCCATAAAGAAAATGAAAAGAAATAATAGTATAGAGAAACTGAAATGAGCCAATTAGTAAAGAATAGATTACAGAACCGGCCTTCAAATATTGGAGGCCCAATATATTCTTACCTATATACACGACATGTCAGGAGATTTTTGTTTTATTCACAATGATTTCAATTTGATAACATTCTTACTTTTTCACTTTCTGTCAGAAAGGAAAGCACCACTCCCTAAACTCAGTCCCACAATGTTGCCAGGACTACTTGTATTGATATAATTAATCAACAAGTAAAGAGAAAGCCTGGATACATTTTTTCCAAACCTGTGCTTGGACCAATAGATTTGATCAATAGTTCTTTGCATCTCATTAAAAGCTAAGCAAATCTAATTATTAGATAGTTCTATTAAGAACATTATACCTCGATTTTATCATAAGATAGGAAGAATAGGCTCCACTTGTACTTGCCATCAAATTGGCACTAACTGATTAACACTATGGTGCTCACATGATAGTAATATTCTCCAGGGATTAGGGGGTGGGGAATGGGGGTAAACTCACAACTAAAGGACACAGTGATCACTGTAGAGGGGAAGGGGATGCCTCTAACCCTCACTTGGGTGAGGCAGAGACATAAAATGTAACCAAAATGTTTGTACTCTCATAATACCCTGAAATAAAAATAAATAAAGAAAGCAAGAACATTATATCTCAATCAGAAATATAAAATGAGCTATTTCAGATAAGTTTGAACATTGGGTAGATTCGGGACCAAAATACTGTTGAAAGGTAATAATGTAATGATATAACAGAATAAAAATATTCAAGCTTGGAAGAAGGACACTATATCAGAAGAAAATGCTTAAGTGGTTTTGAGTAAAGTAATTATAGGGTGCTCCTATTCTCTAAACACTCTTCCTGCCTCCATCTGTAAGGAACTCTACCAGAGCCTGTGGAATAGAGGTTTTAACAAGAACAAAAGCAGTGAACTGTAAGGAAGGTACTGCGAGAACAAACATGCTCCTTGCGTCCATTGTAATACTGCTAAGAAATAAAATCACAGAAGAAAATTACCTGGAATTAAAGAGATGTAGCAACATGGCAGATTGACTAATGATAAACTTTACCTGGAAGATCCAACTAATAGCCAAGAGGACTGCAATTTAGGATACATGTTGCTCTTTAGGTGCTTTCTAAAGTATTCAAGAAAAATTTACCTAGAGGATAATCTTTAAAACATACTTTTGTTAGTATTTTAACTCTATTGATTCCCCATATTAGTTTATCTGAGAAAACATGCCTTAAACAATATTGAGTCTTAGTTAGGCTGGCAAATGTGTTTGTGTGTGTATATACTTTTTTCTTTAGCTCATTATAAGTTTTTAGTAAGTCTTCCACTTTCATCAGATATTCCTGATATATACATATATAAATTTTTATTCAGCTTCATACTATTCTTCAAAATTAAAATAGGCTCTGTATATGCATTTGCAGTTCTATTTTAAAATGTTCTATTCTTCTATAAAAATAAAAGCAAACATACTAGAATGATAGGTAAAACTAAGTATAGAAGCAAGAAGCTTGAGTGATATACCAGACATAAATTATGTGAATAGAGTATTCATGAACTGAACATTCATAGAAAGGGATGTAAGGATCAAGACGTAACAAATATTCATGGTATACTTAACATGGGACACATGGGGGACAGGATGATAATGACACACTAAAAATATATGAATCACATAAGAGACCCAATATTCATGTCCCTCGTGTGTAACCCTCATCCTGGCATGCATTTCGGGCATCAAGTACCTCTGCCCTGTAATGCACAGTGTTGGTCAGCAGGTATTTTTCGTCCTTGCATCTTACTCATATAGAAAGTATGTAGTGGCTCCAGGTACCTTCTGTCTGATAAAGCCCATTTTCACTCTCATTTCACCATCAGAAGAGACAGCTGAAGTGTCAGAGGAAGACAGAGCATATGAAAACATGGGTTGCAAAACAAGGATCCAAGTAGCAAGGCACTTCTGCCACATGTGTGCCCTGTTCTACTTATCCTTTCTCTTCTCTGCGTTTTTGCTATACCTTTTAAGTTTATTCAACAAACTGTGTGATTCATGCATCTTAATTTGCTGGTGAGCCGTTCTGTCCTGTGACTGCTGGAGTAGCTTGGTTGGGAGTATACGTGGAGGCTACCATTGTATCAGTGTAATTTCTCACATGACAGACCTCTCATATGATGATCAACTGCGATGTCTCCTATCATTTGTCATCATAACATAATAGATTTGTTATTGCAACTATGATGGTGCCTTCCATAGAAAAAGAGAATATAAGAAGACAAATGTTAATAGAATGAAATTGATAATTTAAATCACCTAATAAGAAAGTATTTTTCAATGTAAAAATGAAATGTCTTTTCTTTGACAAACATATATTTTCTTTCCAATTAAATAACATTCATATTACAACATATTGTTATGTAGTGGGTTTGCACAAGATCTAGGAAAACTAATAAATCTAGCAGGATAGACCGGGACACACTGTGAGAAAAAAGCAATCACAAATGGCCCAAGGCACTGACTATATTATCTGAAGTTTCCAACCAAGAATAGGTTTTAAAAATACACAATGGAAAAGCTTTTGTTCTATATTGATTTTTGCAAAGAAAAGTTGAGATTACAGAAACAATTGTTAAGTGCATCTGTGCACACACATATACGTGTGTGTAACACTTATATCTATTGTTATAGCAAAGATTTAGCTTAACATTGCCTAAAACTACTTATTGCTATTTAGCTAAACAAAGTTGAAGGGAGAGTGGGAGAATAAATAGTAATATTTACAAAAGGTGAAAGTGCAAAATTCATTATAAGAAGGAAGTGAGGTTGTGAAATGTAAGAGAGGGTTTAAGATATCTTAAAAAAGATATAGATATTTCTCAATCAAAGGCCAGAATTAAAATAAATAAATAAACAAACAAAGAGAATGAGAACAAGAGAAAGAAAAACGGAAGGCAGGGAGGAAGGAGGGAAAGAGGATAAGAAGAAAGAGGGACGGAAAGACTGCAGACCTTGTGTACCTTGTAATGATTGCTTTTGACTCTAACTGCCCTGAGAGAGCTGTGAACACATTTCACATCTTTATGCATGTTTGAGTGATTAATGAATGCCTAACTTGACTCCCCAGTAAAAAATAATGATAGCGTCAAAAATGATTGTATTTTGAATGTTTAAGGGACTGATTATTTTGTCCAGCTTCTTTCTCTCCTGCCTCCTGACATCTGCCTTTGGTCCATTTTGTTGCCCACTGTGACCTCCAGCTCTGGAGGCAAGGTGCTAGGGAAGGAGATTAAACCAAAACCCTTTTGTGCCAAAGCCTTGGATAAAAGGAAGGAAAGCAGAGAAGTTATTAGAAGAAAATTAAATTTGGAGGCTAAATATGTAGTTCAATTATCATGACTTGTTCTTTATCTATTTCTCTGAGCAACTGAGAAATTCTCACATTGATATTATATTCGGTTTTCTACATATTTTTATCCAAACTTGCTAACCTCAGCAAGAGGACTGAGCATGGGTTCCCAGATTGACCAAGCCGGGTGGCATTCACTGCCTCACTGCCATCACGAATTAGGGGTGTGACCTTGGCAAGTTATGTGAACATTCTGATTCTGTTTTCTCTATACCTGAACATACTGTGAAAAAATAGGTGGCATTTCTAAGAGCTTTCCTAAAGGGACAAAAATACATTAAGACTCAAAACTTGTTAGCAACTTACTGTCCTCTCTGTCCTTCTTTATCTAAATAAAAAGGATGACATTTAATATTTTATTTGTCTTTTACTTTATTGGATTTTTTTCAAATTTTTAGAAATAATGCTGTATTTTTATAACTTCTAGTAGTACATGCTGATGGAGAAACTTGAGCAACTATGTGGCATAATACGAAAAAAAGTCTTTTTAAACAAACTACTTTTTGAGGTTCTGTTCCATGGGGAAAGGCTGTAAAGGGAGGCTTTCATTTTAAAGACCTTGTCAAAAATCTTCTGTCAAAGATTATTTAATACTAAAGAGAACAAAATGGTTTTTGAGTACCTGGATAAAGAATATAGTCTATTGTATAAATATTCCATTAAAAATCAAATTCCGATGTATATTTTTATGAGTATGTTATATTTGTTTTATTTTGTTGAACAATATGTTTTGTTCTTTAGTGTTTTATTGTAAATATAATTATTGAAAAATATATTAACTCAACTCCAATCAAATTTTAATTTGTCCTATGTAGGTTCTTGGACATTTGAATTCTTTTTCTGTTGCTGCCTGCCACAGTGTGAATGTGTTGCCTTCAAAATCCAGGTGCTGCCAATTTAATAGTATTAAAGGGTGGGGCCTTTAAGAAGTGATTAGGCAATGAGGACTCCTTCCTCTATAATGAGAGTAAGGCCTTCACATAACAGGTTTTACTCAGCATTCAGCTAGCTTGCTCCTCTGCTTTTTCCTGCCATGTGAGGACACAGCAAGAATGCCTTCACCGGACATCAGAAGCTGGTACCTTGATTTTGGACTTCCCAGCTTCCAGAACTGTAAGAAATAAATTTATTCATTATAAATTACTCAATTTCAGGTATTCTGTTACAGCGGCACAAAATGGATGAAGACACTGCCATAATGATATCCACAAATGTAACATCTTAAAACAACACATAATTATTATCTTACAGTGGTATAGGTCAGAAGTCTAACAAGGGTCTCACCAAGCTAAAATTAAGGTTTAATCAGGGCTGTACTTCATTCTGGAGACTCTAGGGGAGAGTAAATTTCCTTGGTCATTCAGATTGTTGGCAGAATTCAGTTTCTTGTGGTTGTAGGACTGAGTTCTCTGTTACCTTGCTGGCTGTCAGGAAGAGATTGATGGCCAAAATGCTTAAGCTGCAGGATGACACTCTTGCATAGGTTCTTTCCATGTGTGATCATATGGTTATATCTTTCAGAAAAAAATAGTCATGACTTCTTTTCTAGTTTTAAACAATGTTCACCTTTATACAGAATTTGTATTCATAATATTATATACTTTTTGTTAAAGAGTGCCTAGAAGTTGTGTTAAAAAATATCCAACTTTGGAGATAAAGCAAATAACCTCAAAGTTTTTTTTCATTAGTGAGTATCTACCTCAGACATAATTCACTGGAATTTTATTTTGCATTCCTGTCACCAACCTTGAAAGTAAAATGGGAAGACATTGTTAAAATCATTTTTATGAATAATTATATATTGACTAATAAGATTACACTGATTTTGAAAAATAATCCTATATATGAATAATTTTAAAATTACATGTCTCCTTCTAAACTCTGTGGGAATATGTATAATAACATAAAAATAATCAATAGCCTACAAGTAAAATTTAATACCATAAAAAATTCCCATTATAAATTTAAAAAGTGAATTTGTATGTATATTTGTGTGAGTATATATGTATGTGTGTCTTTTTCTCTGTTTTAGTAAGAAAAATCAACTATAATTAAGAGTTTATAATCCTAGAGCTACTGAAAATTCTATCTCTTTGCATTGTGAGGTGACAAGGAATTAAGATTTAACACAGAGAATTCTGGATAGTTTGAGAAATCTTCATTTGGGTGCAACTTTCAAAAGTGAGCAACTCAGTCCATGATGAAGTCTCTACATGTCTGAAGACTCTACATATCCTAGCAACAGCAGGTCCTAGTAGACGTGAAAATTTTGCCTAGAGTTTTATGAATTTTCAAGGACATAGTATAGACTGTTTTAAGCATCTCTTTACCATATCAAGCAGAGGTGATATAGGAAACATCTGGAAGAGTAACTGAATAGCTAGCAAAATTTTGGTAAGTAGTTGCCCTCTACATCATGCAGAATAGCATACCACATATGTGCATGTACAATAGTCCCTCATTATTTACAGAGAAGAAGATCCAATATCCACATTGGATGGCTGAAACCATGGTACCCGAGTAAGGAACTCTCTATATGCTATGCTTTTGTCCTATACACACATGCCCGTAATAAAGTTTAATGTATAAGTTAGAAAAAGTAAGAGATTAACAACAATAACTAATAATATTGTAGAATAATTATAACAATATACTACAATAAAAGTTAATGTGAATGAGGTCTCTATCTCTCTCTCACCTATTTTTGGTGCAGATAACTGAAACCCTGGAAAGCTAAACTGCAGATAAGGAGAGACTATCATGTATATATACATACATATGTAAATTCAGTCTGAGCATTACTGTTTTAAAAGAAATAGTTTTCACCTAAGGCAAATCATTAAGCAGAATTCACATATGATACAACTCATTTTTATTTCATTTTCTTATAATGGAAAATATAAAATATCTTTAGATTTTCCCACATGACACTCTGAAATTCTTGATTGACTTTAAAGTAACACAACCTTTTTATTTGATCACAATCTAAAAATTAACCCAGATTCTTTCTAAATATGCTGTAATAGATTACATTTTTTTCTGTAGCTCATCAACTCAGTACCTTAATCACAATTTTATAATGAAGTCAGTGGTTATTTCTATATCTAGGTTCTAAAGATGACCGTGATTATTATTAAAAAGTTAACATAATTACATTTTGCACACTTATATTCATATCAAAAAAACAATATACAATATTTCAGTTTTCTTTGCTTAAATCTTGATTTGGGAAAATATAAAACCAGATAAATAAAAAGTAAAAAATATGTTTTTTTCTTATATGTGTACTGTTTATAAAAGGTTTGCATAACAAAAATGCTTTATATTCATTTCTTTTTAAAAAATAAACATGGCTAATTATAATATGCCATGGTGACTGACATGTATTATGTTAAATATTCAGAAAGTCAATGTCATTCCAATACAACACATTATTCAGTGCTACCCACCATGATCTTGAAGAATATACTAATAATAGGTTTCTCTTCCAAAACATTTCCATATGTGACAATTCTTATTTCCTTGGCATTTTAAGGAATGCTATCCAATCATCTATAAATATTAGTTTATCTATAAAAGTTCACTACCCAAATGGCAATCCGTTTTCAATTTTGCTTGGTGAATAGATATAGAGTATTTGAAGGAGAAGGTTGTGTCCAAAGTCTAGAAGACAATAATATCATTTATGTCATACTTTAGTGGACAACCAAAGTGTCCTTTGGAATGTTTCCTTGCTATCGTGTCAGCTTCCAAGAATATTACCAAGCAGGTTATCCCAGAGACCAGAATCAAAAACGAAGTTAAGATGCAACGATCACATGGCTTATTATAATACATTACTTTAAAACACAGCAAGCAATAAAGGAGAAGAGAAGTGGTATGTTAACATATAGGACAGCAAGAAATTGGAATAGAAGGTACACTGTACTTTAAATGTCTCTCTCTCTCTCTCATATCAGACTTTCCTTCTGATCGTGTGGATGTAATACCAGTGTTAAGGATGAGTAAAGGGGTTCAGAAGACAGAAAAAACACATAACCAACATGTTTGCCTTATCAGTGACTCGGGGCCAACTACTCCTTGCCATATTTGTATCTCCCAAAATATCCTGATGAATAGTCATGTTTTCTATCTCTTTCTGGGGAAAAGCATGTATGTGACCAGAATGATACCATACCAGTTATTTGTTACCAGCAGGGAGCCAATTTAAGGACGATATAGCTATCGATTTGGAAATAGAATGATCTGTACTTTATGATGAGGTTTTTCCATCCAGTTCCATCTATATGTGGTATTCTTTATTCTATTCTTTTAATCATATATTCTATTTATTCTCTCTTCAATATGACTTATATAGATTTACTCTCTATTTCATAAACCTTATGAATTTTGTCTATATATCACAAACTATTAGATCATTTAATATTTGTAATTAACATGTTTTAGTAGTTTCATACATCTTTTTGTTTTGTTTGTTTTATTTTTGTCCTTTGCAGCAGAATTAAATATCTTCTAATAATACTGCAAAGACTTATTATGAAAAAGAGTTTGTTCTTCCAAAATATTTTTATTGTGTAATATCATACCAATTGATTCAAACAGTCATGCACAACAAAAGTCACCATGCATCCAAAGTTTAGGAGTTATCCGACCTATATTAAATAATTAATCTAGGTAGTAACTGATTGTTGAAGTAGCTTAATATGGTAGCTGTATTTTATTACCACATTAAAAATGTGTGGATGACGTGAACAGATTATGTTGGATTGAATGTTTATGTTCCCAGAAAATCCATATGCTGAAGCCCCAACCTCCAGTATGACTATATTTGGAGATAGAGTCTTTCTGTGGGTAACTAAGGTTAAATGAGGTCATAAGGGTGGATCCTTGATCCAATAGATTTAATGTTCTTATTTTCTTCTATGTAAGGACACAGTGAAAAAGTGGCTGTCTGAAAGCTAGAAGAAATCCCTCATCAGAACCTGACCATGTTGGCACCCTGGTCCCAATCTTCTATCCTCCAGAACTATAAGAAAATAAGTTTCTATTATAAACCACCTAGTCTATGGTATTTCATTATGGAAGTCCAAGCTGACTAATATAGAGGGATGCTGGAGATGTGAGTTTTGATCTTTCTCCAACTTCTTCAGTAATGACTTGCTCCACTAGGTTGAATAAGCCTAATACAGGTTGAACACACAGACTGAATTCCTATAAACTTCCCTAAAGTATTACTAGAAAAACTACATAAGTTATGTCAGTAAAGTAAAAACAAATAAAACATCTAAAAGGTATTAAGTTTTGCTAGTTCTACTAAGAGACTATTTCAACCCCAATCATTTAAACAGTTGAGAAACAAAATTCTGGACTTAAGCCAAAACTTTTCACCATATACTGTGCTGCTCAGAATCCCTGACTTCTATCCTCACTGCTGGATGGCTGTCCATTTCCCTTGCTCTTTTCTGGTTTTACATGCATGACTGTTATCCCAGCTAAAACATTTGCATCTCCTAGAAAATTGGCTTATTCCTCCAATGATACTTTATAGATGTTTCTTGGCTTATACCCTATTTCGTCTTTGTTTTTTCTCAATCCATATTCTTTTTCCTAATCATATTTGTATACTTTATTTAATAATTTAGATAACTTTAACATTTCCAATATACTGACTCTTCAGAAATATTTTTCCTTCAACAATTACTGTTTCTGGATGTAATAAATAAATTAGTGGCTGATGAAAACTGGAAATTGTTGGTGAAAATTGGAAATTATTGCTGAAATGATCATTGCTAACTATGAAGCATTCCCCAAATACCAATTATTGGCAGCTGGTAACATACACTGTTCTACACATTTCAGGCAACTACCAGTTGAAGAAGCAAGAGAGTCTTTCTCTTTCTAATTATTTTTATTTACAGTATTTCCTCATTTTCTTTAGGATTTGGCTGCCATGGAGGATGATAAGCTTAAGGTGGTAAAGTGGTAACACAGTTATCTAAGGTATAACCATCAGAATATGCTGGTTGAAAACTTTAATTATTTCATAATGAAAATATTTATTTCATGTTTGACATTAGAAAGATGTCAGTAAGTATAATCTCACATTATCTGATTTTGTGTTTCATTTTTATATGCAATTCAGTTGACAGTTTAAACAATGCTTTTAATTCATTAGCCTGCTTTATTAATTTAAATAATCTCTAGTCACTACTTTTAACAATTTTAACAACATATATTTTAAAAAACATTTCTAGTAATTATACATTTTTGGGTGTTGTAATTCAAGCTTAGTAGTTGAAATAATCATGTGCAATAATCATAAATAGCATAAGCACAGAGAATAGTCATAGTATTCTTAAAGAATGGCATTGACTTAAATAGAGTGATTTATACAAATATATAGTGATGATATATATTTGAAGAAATGTATGTGAAGATTTAGTAAATATTTTCTTGGTGTACTTGCATTTTTTGATATCTTTAAATAAATTCCAAGCCAACAGTGGATATTTTTTAATCCATCCTAAAAATTCAAGAAATTGTAGATTTTAAAGTAAGATGGGGATCAAGTGAGTGAGTTCATGATTTGCTATAATCTTTTCCTTTTTATTCTAATCCAGAAGATTTATTCTTGGGATATCAGTTCAGAAAAATAATTCCTTAAATGTATTATTCAATAGCTAGAGAGGTGCATTTTTTTCTTTTTTGTATTGTTTGTTTTGAGTCATGATCTCCATACTGCTTAAGGTCTGACAAGGTTTCAATCAAAGTGGTGGTCAGGCTGTGTTCTCCTCTATAGCTTGGGTTTTTTTGGGAAGCTTATGTGGCAGTTGGCAGACCAAGATGGCTTTAATGTTTCCCTCATCTTGACTAAACTTATAAACAGGCTTCTGACTGACTCTAGGTCCTGACATTCCTTTTCTTAGAGTACTATTTTAGAAAACTTTCAATCCTAAATTCTTTCACTGTCCCTTTGAGATATATTCCTTTCTGCCTTTCTCAAGGGCCTGGGAGCCATCTCTTTGAAATGTAAACATCAAGAAAGACAGCACCCCTATCTCCTAGGTTCTGTAGGAGGGTAGGAGTCAAACTTCTGTGGAAGCCTTGCTCCAAATTGTACAGTGCCTACTGTTATGAAGACCAGAGAAAGTTTACTTTTCCTTTGTGTCAGGCCAGTTAGGAAACACAGATGTAACTTGCTAGTTGTTCATTGATGGCCTGAATCTTATTTTAAAAAGAATAAGACTGTTTAGCTCCTTTTCAAGAATTTTGCAATTGTTTTAGTGTTGGAAGTTTTGTTTTGTTTTTGTTTGTTTTGGTTTTCTTTCTTTTTTACAAATGTTAGTTTCTAAACATAATATGTTATACAGGTGTTTTTAGAACTTAAAATAGCCATTACAATTGGGAAGTGACAGGAAACTCAGAGCAGTATGTTATGATGTAAAGTTCTTCGGGTTCATAACCAGTAAAATAGTCTTGGTAGTTACTGTGACACAACCTCTTTGGCAATATCAGGCACTTTTCACAGTGTTTGGTGAGAATTAAATGAGAAAAGAAATGTGGTATATATACACAATAGAATACTATTCAGCCTTAAAAAGGAAATTCTGTCATTTGTGACAACATGAATGAAAAGAAGGCATTATGTTAAGTGATATAAGCCAGGCATAGAAAGACAAATTCTGCATGATCTTACTTATATTTAGAATCTAAAAAGGTTGAAATCATAAATGAGGGAATAGAATGATGGTTATCAGAGACTGGTGGGGAAAGATGGGAGATGTTGGTCAAAAAATACAAAATTTCAGTTACAAGGAATAAGTTCAAGAGATCTGTTGTACAACATGCTGATTATAATTAATAACAATATATTGAATTTTTAAATAGCAAAGGAAATAGATTTTAATTGTCTTCACCACAAAAAATAAGTATGTGAGTCAATGCAAATGTTAATTAACTTGATCAGCCATTCCATAATCTATTTGTATTTCAAAACATCATGTTATACACAATTTATATATGCAATTTTTATTTGTCATTTAAAAATATAATAAAATATTTGAGAAAAATGTGAAAACCCTTTGAGCAAAAGTACATCATCTTCATGGAGGCAAGAAACCTTTCTATAATGACAAGAATCTAGTAGTCAAGAAATTGGGATGAGTAGAACAGATTGTGTTTTGCCCTCGAGGAGCTGAAAATTTAGCTGGTCAAATATTCATTGAATGAATAATAAACTTGTTATGAATCTTAAATGAGGGGAATTGATGTGTATAATGTAACCTATATAACAGTATAGAGATGATAACAACAAATTATGTCAAATCTGACTAAACATGATATATTCAGGAAAATACATAATTTATATCTAGTAATTTAAGTGGCAACAAAATTTGCTCTTTGCTCTTTTATTTTCACATATTTGAAACAGTTCTTGATGAGTTGTTTATCATTAACCATTAAATCAAAGGACATATTAATACCAAGAAAATATGTAAGAAGCATCTATAAATAATCTTACCTTAAATATTGAACTTTGTTGGAATTAGAAGCAAAACATGAACAATCACTTTTGATGAATTTTAAAACTTGAAAAAGAATCATCTATATTTGGCTAGTTATTACATTTAAAAAATATTCTTACCTTTCAATGTATTAGCACTTCAATCATTTGATTGTCATATTTTTACATTAGATATTAATAAATTTTTATGTAGGGATACTAACTATTCAAAAACAATGTTTTAATAAACTGTATATATTCCCACTCTTATTCTCAATAAATTTTGTCCATTTCATAGATATGTAAAAAACATCTAATTCACCTCTGAACTACAGATACACAATGAAAATATTCCTCCCTTGTGAATTATACATACTTATGAATTATATATTAGCATAGTAAAAAAATTAGCATAGTAAAAAAATTAATCAATAAAAAGTACTATTTATAATATCCATTTTATAAAGTGCCATGCAGAAAAATAAAGCATTATAAAAGTATAGAGAGTGAAGAAAGAATGAGTGCAGCACCATCATACCATTGTGATATTTGAGGTGAGACATGCATGAAATAAGCAATTTAACAAACTATACAAAGTACAGGAAGAGTGTTCTATTCAAAGGAAAGAGCAAGTACAAAGTCCCTGAGTGGGAACCTAGGATAGCACTTCTAGAGTAACCTGGTGATCGTTAGTGTGGCAAAATCAGAGTGAGTGAGATGGTAGCACTGGGAGATGAGACTGAAGATGCTAGCAGAGGCAAGACCAATATCACATGCAGGGAGACAAAGCCAGAGCAGTAGGATGGAGTTCACGAGAATTTGGTGGACTTCAGATACAATTTGATGGTGTGGCCTAATGCATTATCGAATAAAGTAGCTATGAGTAAGAGAGGAGTCAAGAAAGATTTCTAATATTTTGTTCAGCAACTAGTTGAATTGTGCCATAACTTAGAAGGCAATGCCAGGGAAGAAACAGGTAAGGGAAGGGGAAAGCAAAAGTTTTGTTTTGAGTATTTTGAATTTAAGACGCTGATTAGACACCAAAATGAATGAATTGAATAACACGTTAAACACATGAATTTTTAATTCTGAGAAAATATAAGATGGAATTATAATATGGGAGTCATCATTACAGTGCTGATGGAACTTTTAAGCTATGGCACTAGATGCAATCACTAAGAAAGCGCAAATGGAGAGTAGTATAAAGTGTTAAACTTCGGTGCAACCTAACACTTAAAGAGGAACAAGATCTGGCAAGAATGACTCAGAAGGGTGGGTCATACACTCTATTACGTGTGTGGTATGTAGAATTGAAGTGAAGAATGTACTTCAAGGAAGAATTGCTGGGTGGGTGAGTAAGGTGAGGATTCAGTACCTTAGAATTGGAAAGGTGAAGGTCATTAGTGACCTTGTTTAAAATCCACTTTGGTGAAGTGTGGAGATAACATTTTATTGAAGAGAAAGGATGATGAAAAAAAGGCACGGGAAGTTCATGGTGAAAAAAATACTTTTGAGCTGTTTGCCTTAGAAGGTAGCAATATATGGGCAAGAAACTCAGGGAGAGGAGAGTGTATGAAAAAATAAGATTAATGTTTTTATTCCTAAGATGGACTCTATTTTATCCACAGAGGACTTTTGTAAGAAGATAACTTGAATTCAGCTTACTATACCCCCAGTGGTAACTCCTATCTATCTCTTTAAATCAAATGGCTTCTGAGGTTAAAGTTAGTCTTTGTTTTGGCAGGGGGAAAGGGTAGTATTGGAAGAAAGAATGTTTGCATGGATTTTATCTTCCTGAGCTGATCAAAAGCCTGGATACCACAAAAAAAGAGTCCTGAAACTGGGAGATTAATGCAGCAGATTCTAGGTATATTTTGTTCCCCAGAAATCCTTGACATTTGTGGAAAGTGAAAAAAATGGCCCCATGAGGCAGTGGTTAAGCTTCCTGCCTTCCCTAAACCACTATATGTTTGGAATTGCTAACTGAACATCCTATGCCTAAATTTTAGAAGTTATAAAGTGACCTGGGATGATGAGGCCTTTCTGAATATACAGTATTAGCAGATGGCAGGTGGCCAGGCTACTACAATCTTGCCAACCAACAGCCTGGTACCTTGTGTAATACTACCCCTCTTGTGGTATTCTCATAACTAGAACTGAGTTTAATGAGCGGAAGAAGAAAAGTAACAACCTAAGAGAACTAGCAGCCAGAAATCAGGACACAAATTTGGCCTTTTAGAGCCACTGGAAGAGTCAAAAGACCACCTCTGTGAGAAAATAAACATAAATATTAAGACTAGTTAAGACTATATTATTTGCAAATTGCTGCGTAATAAATTATCATAAATTTAGCAGTATAAAAACACACACATTTATTATCTTGAAGTTTCTGTGTGTCAGGAGTTGGCCACAGCTGAGATGAATCTTTTGCCTGGTTAAAATCAAGCAGTATTCCAGCTCTGGATTCTTTTCTGGAGGATCACTGGGGGATATAATATGAACCCCGCTTCTTGATGCCTGGAAGTTGCTTTCAGCTCCTGGTGGGCCTTGCACTCTTTGCCCCATGGCAGCTTACTTCATCTGCTAGCAAGATAAAGTTTTATTTAACATAACATAATCACGGTACCAACATCTTTGCCATATTTTATGGGTTAACGAATGTTACAGCTCCAGCCAAGGGATAGGATTATACAAAAGTGTGATCACCAGGAGAAAGGGAATATGGGTGGTTACTTTATAGTCTGCACTCCACACAGTGATAACTACAGTAGGTATTTTGGAGCCAAAATAAAAACATGAATTCCCATCAAAATGATTTGGTAGATAAATTGGGGTATATTGTAATGACTTTGCACAGTATATGATGTTATCATTCCTTAGAGACGGCTTACTATGTTCACTGCTAGCAAGAAGAAGTAGAGGAAGTGATTATTTTAATCTTGTTAGGAATTAGGATGGGTTGAAGCCAGATTACATTTAGAATAAGGCTAATTTTACATCTTGTTTGCTCCTTTTCCTGGGGTATTGGCCTTTGATTAAGAGCCTGATGTTTCACCAGGAACCCTCTCTGGGAGGGTCCTATATTTTAATATTACTTCCTACAATGATGAGACTGAAAAAATTCCTTCTTCCCTTTTTCAGAGTTTTTAGGATTATACATTAAATCTCCCATCATGCACAGCTTCTTCATTGCAAATTGTCTCCAGGTAAAAAGCCTGTAGATCATTAGGTTGCCTCTTTTAAATTATTCACTACTGTAATCTTTGCCCCTCTAGTCTTTGTTGGCTCCAGATGTCTTATGCCACTACACATATTTTTTAAAAATATTATCACATTGTTGAAATTATTTCTTCTAGAAATATTGGGCTTCTGCAAACTTTTCTATCCTACAATAAATCAGAAACCCTTAATTCTTTATCTAAAATTTCATATTATTTTCCATTTTTTATACCACTTTCCTAGCCTTTCTATCATTTTATTACCTCATATTTCTCTTTTTATTCTGAGTCCATTTTCCCCCTGAGAGAGTGGAGAAGTATTTTCTTTTATTTTTGTTTATGTAACTTTTTCCTTTTGTTTTATTTATTGTATGTCACATGCTCTCTATCCTCTCTTCTCATTTTAGAGTCAGCTATTCTTTTAAGAATAATGTGGAAAAGACTGTATAGAGTAAACTGGAAAACTAGTGCTCTATATTTTGTTTCCTAAAAAACATCTCACAGAAATTCTGCATATCTCTCTGGCGTCTGTGTATGTCTGTTCCACTATCTTTTGCTATATAACAAACTATTCCAAAACTTAGTGGCATAAAACAGCAATCATTTTATCATCAGTTTGTGGACCATGAATTCAGACAGGCTGACTCCTCCATTCCACATATTGTCAATAGATGGCACAGAGTATTCTTCATTTGACAGAGGGGCTGGTCTGGAGGATCCAAGGTAGTCTGCCTCACACGTTTTGTGCCTTGGCAGAAATAATTGGATGGCTGGGCTCAACTTGGACTCTTTGTTGATCAGAGTACCTATAAGAAGGATCAACAGTATTATAGTTAGACTTCTTACAGGAAAGCTCAGGGCTCCCTGAAAGAGTGCTAAAAGGACTGGAAGGAAGCTTAAGAGATTCTTCTGGCCTTGCTTCAGATATTCCAGAATGTCATTTTTGCTTCATTTGATTGGTCAAATCATTAAGGCCAGCTCAGATTCTAGAAAGGGAAATTAAAGTCTACTTCTCAATGGAAGGCATAGCAAAAATGTGTGGCCATCCTTAGCACACTACAATATCACTTCCCCATCCCACATCCCTTTCATAGAGAGTTGGTTATAAAGGTGAGCTTACAACATAGTCCACAGTAAAGCCATATAAGTCAATTATTATATTAGGCTATTTAGTGCTTAATAATCACTTCTTGGCTTACTCTCTTTGCAGCTATAAAGCCAAATGTTGCTTTATCTCTTTCAAACACTGAGCCATAAAGCTAGCACATTTCTCAGGATTAGGAGTCCTAATAAGAATTTGAAATTAGGTTTCTTATTTGTGCTGGTTATGAAGCTATTTGACTCTCAGCTTTAAATCCATACTTCTCTACTTTGCTTTTTGATGGTGGTGTGGGGATTCTGCAGCCTACAGTTTTTCCTCATGTGGATTCCTCTTATCCTTTTCCAGAACAAGCACTGGAGGGAGACTGAAAGGCAGGAGGAGGAAAGAAGGAATTCCTTTATTTCAATTTCTCTGTTGTTCCTGTCAGTGTCACTTCATCAGTGTTGCTACACCCTGGCTGCTTCAGTGGTCTCCAATTTCTAGCTTGTTTTGGTTCTTCCAAGGCCATCCTCATCAGCCTCCTCTCCCCACTAGGAGGAAGTTACCAGGACTAGGCTGACTTCTAGCTTCATGAAGGGTTTCACACCCCTTCGATGAACAAATGGGTCATCAGCATCAACAGACAGTGCCACCTTCTGAGAGATCTCACCCCTGATCCTGTGGGACGCTTGCATTGAGCTTCTGATGTAATAGGTGCCATTTTGTGACTTGAGACTTGAGTTATAACTTACAAGTCCCCCCCCTCCTTCCTGCTACTGGGACACCAGACTAACTGGCTGGCACTCCCCCTTCAAATGTCTGATTCTCAAATCTATGAGGATCCTACTCTTGGCTGCTAAATTCTGAAAATCCTGAACTTTTTTTTCCTTTTTCTTTTTTTCCAGCTTCAAAGGCAATACTTGTATTTTCATTTATTACCTCTACCTTACTTCATTTTTTCCTATTTTGTCATGTAAATTCTCCAATATCTGTTAGACCATTTCCTTATGTTAAATGCTCTCCATTGAAAAAACTAGTGTAGTTTCTGTTTTCCTAACTGAATGCTCACTGACACATTGTACTGACCCTGCTTCATTCTTTATTTTCTTATTGATTGTCTCAGGAAAATACAAGGTAAAATTCTGGACACTTGTGGAGCTCAATTTTCTTCAATCCATTTAATAATTTTGAAATAATGCAACTAATGGATAAAATCCTTTTCTGCTAGAAAGAATTTAAGTAGTTTCTTCAGCCTAAAACTAAACTAAGGCTAATATAGAACTTAGCCTGATCCGAGGAAAATAACAGAAAAAAATGACTAAGATCAAGAAAGAACACCTAACAATAATAAATTAAATCTCTTCCCTTTATTTTGTCATTTTTTACTCTATTTATGTTTTCTTTCTCTTAGTAATAATAAAATTTTTCAAAAACACTTGCATAATAGTTTCTGTTTTTTTTCAGGAAGTATTCTTCATTCCTGACCTGGACAATTCAAATGTGGACTAATTTATTCTAGCTATCTTTCTTTCTACCTTATCTAGTTGAGAACTTCACTAAAATAGATCATGTAATACAAAGGTGTTATTGTAATTTTAGAAAAGAGTTATATATTTCCACTAAGGGGCTTCAGATAAGGCTTTACGGGTATAAAGATAATTCATCAGAGGGCTGTGTGGGAACTACTAGATTTAAAGGAATAGAGAAACATAGGGGCTGAAATAATTCTGCACAAAAATTATATGCTTGGACCAATCTTTGATTTATACACAAGCTTTGAGCAGTCTTATATCAGTAACTCATGAATTCAGCATCTAATCAGATCTAACAGATTTGCTTAGCATATTACTCTAACATTGTATTCTAATTCTCCCTATAATATTTCATTCTTATTGCTTAAAGCTTTACATTCTCTTCTTATTCTGAAACCAAAATCTACCACATCTCCCCCAAATATGTCATCTTTTCCTTAACTTGATCTTGTTATCTACCTCCCCCACCAAATACAGCACTAATTCTTTATCCAGATGTTGTAAGTGGGTCACCATACCTCCTAAAGGATCTCTCAGATGCTAACTCCCATCCATATGGCCAGGAGAGGTGGCTCATGCCTGTAATCTCAGCACTCTGAGAGGTTGAGGCAGGAGGAACACTTGAGGTCAGGAGTTCAAGACCAGCCTGAGCAAGAGTGAGACCCTAGACCCTATCTCTACCAAAAATAGACTGTGTTTCTAAATAAATAAATAAGAATTCCTATGGGCTGGGCGCAATGGCTCACACCTGTAATCCTAGCACTTTAGGAGGCCACGGTTGGAGAATCACTTGAAGTCAGGAGTTTGAGACCAACCTGAGCAAGAATGAGACCCCGTCTCTACTAAAAATAGAAAAAATTATCTGGGCAACTAAAATAGAAACAAAGAATTAGCTGGGCATGGTGGCAAGCGCCTGCTGTTTCAGCTACTGGGAGGCTGAGGCAGGAGGATCGCTTGAGCCCAGGAGTTTGAGGTTGCTGTGAACTAGGCTGATGCTAGGGCACTCACTCTAGCCCGGGCAACAAAGTGAGACTCTGTCAAAAATAATAATAATAATAATTTCTGTGGTATTATAATGACTTCATGACCCATGTGTCTGCTGAAATTTCCAATTCCCTTCTATACTTTAACTTCCCATTGATGGTTCCTCTTCCAAAGCCCACATGATTTTCTGCTACCAGACTTTATGTTCTTCTTACCAGAAGACAAGTGCCTAGTGTTCACTACTGGGAATTTTTTATATTGCCTGCTGAGTCATTTTAATCTTCATGTGTGAGTATTCCTGATTCAATCCAGAGTAAAATGAGGAATAAATAAAGCTAATTATGTTTTTTAAATGTCTCAGTGGGGCTAAAATATAAGAAGCACAGAAAAATAAACGGTGCAAATCACTTGAAAAATTACTGGGTATTGTGGGAGCAAAGTAAGAGAAAAATGAAGATTCAACATGCAGCCTAGAGGTCTATTAATGGCTGTAAATAAACAAAAAGCTTCCTGTGAATTTTATTACTTAGGCAAAGAGGAAGACTGATAAAAATATTACAGTTGCTATTAATATTTTCTAAAAGACAGCTATTTGGGACAGCGGTTTTATAATCTTCTATATGAATGTAAGTTACAGACATACTACAGAGGCCACAGTTTTAGCACCATTTATAAAATCTTCTGGATATAATATTTACAATGGAATCATTAAAATCTCCTTGTAAGTCTACCATGATTGCATGCACAGTATAACTATGTTGATATGGCCATGAGAATAGAGCAAGTTAAAGTCAGGTATACATTATTCAAAATCCTGTAGAACTTTTCCTATTAAATCTTACTTTTAAATATAGTATATAATATATAGTATAATATATTCAAGGTGAAAAAGATGAAAATACTATTCAGATACATTCTAGTTTTGAATTTCATAAGGCAAATACATTTAGTACTGTTTTGTTTCAATATCTCAACTCACTTATTATTCAATTCACTATGCAGTGATATGAAAAAGAAAAATAGAAGTTAATATCATTCACTGATCTGGCTTCCCCACTAGAGACCAGCTTTCTTACTAATTCTGTCATCTTCTTCTTACTAGATAAATTTGTGCAGCCACTCAGTCTTTTACACTAATTGAAAAAATGCTGATTTTGTGCACTGATGGACTACAAAACTTCATTGGAGATTTTCTGTGATCATAAGTACATTTGATCATTTTAAATGGCGCTCAGGGACTACATAACAGAGAGACTAATTCATCTCTGTTTGGAAAGTCTGTACCTAGCACAAAAAGGCATTTCAAATTCTACTCATTATTTCTTCTGAGAAAGAGAATTTTAAGTATTTTATCAGAGTTCTAACAAGGAAAATTTCACTTAAATAATGCAATCTCAAATCTACATATGGCTTTTGAATACTATAATTAGAATGGCCAAAAAAAATGAAGTGAATAAAGTTAATGGGCCCTAATGTTATCTTATTTTTATTTAAATTAGATATCAAAATTATTTTAAGTGTGTGCAATTTATGCCTGCATATATTATCAACTTGTGAGTACAAATGACACTAACATGATATTAATATCAATAGCAGATTTCCTTGTCTTCTTAGCTAGAGTTTAGTCTACAGATCCTTTTCTCTTTGCCACTTAAGGAAGCACATTGTCATTAACTAAGGACATTAATGGTTTTCTGGTGCTCCTAAAGCAGATAATACTGAAAAATTTTTGCCTCAAAATATAAGCATATACTGAAATAAAAAAGAAATATATATATATATAGGCATAAGTTGGAAAAAATGGTATTTCTCCAAACACTGTATTTTCTTAGATTCTAAAGTAATACTGCTTTTTTATTGAATAATGACTCTGTGGCAGTCTCTATATTTATATGCTAGGGATTTAAATAATATATAAGAAAATCAAGACTCTGATCTCATAAACTATATATCTGTGGAAGATGATGAGGGACAAGTAATAAGGAGATATAAAAGGAAAAGCAAGGAAATTGTAAATGAGATAAGAAAATGACCAGGTAAATGTGCTAGAGAGTGACAGAGTGATCCTTCTTTTTATAGAAGGATCTGGGGAAGATTCCCTGAGACAATGATATGACCTGAAACCTAAGGAATGAAGAGGGGTTAGTCACAGAAAAGGAACTAGATAAAATGTGATTGAGGTAGAAGGAATAGCTAGTGTAAGTCCCCTGAACAGCTAATAAATGGGTTGACTTAAAAACAAGTATCAACAACAAATGTTGGCCTGGATGTGGAGAGATGGGAACACTCATACACTGCTGGTGGGACTGCAGACTAGTACAACCTCTCTGTAAAGTAATATGGTGATACCTCAAAGAGCTATAAGTAGAGCTACCTTTTGATCTAGCAATCCCACTACCGGGTATTTATCCAAAGGAAAAAAAGACATTCTATAAAAAAAACATCTGCACTAGAATGTTTATAGCAGCACAATTCATAATTGCAAAAATGTGGACACAATCCAAGTGCCCATCAATACATAAGTGGATTAATAAAATATGGTATATGGATATCATGGAGTACTACTCAGCCATAAAAAGTGGGGAACTAATACCTCTTGTATTATCCTGGATGGAGCTGTAGTCCATTCTTCTAAGTGAAGTATTACAAGAATGGAAAAACAAATACCACATGCACT
>VBSM01000361.1:55742666-55759381 GCA_008086735.1 Cheirogaleus medius | reverse complement strand
TCAACACTTATGTGCACATATGGAAGTAACATTCATCAGGTGTCGGGCAGGTGGAAGGGTAAGGGGGAGGGGTGTATTCACACCTAATGGGTGTGGTGTTCGCTGTCTGGGGGATGGGCACACATGTAGCTTTGACTGGGGCGGTGCAAAGGCAATTTATGTGACCAAAGCGTTTGTACTCTTGTAATATTCTGAAAAAAAAACAAGTACTAAATAAATAAATAAATAAATAAATAGGTTGAATGAACACTGTAACCAGAACCTCAGAATCACTCAAGGAAACAGTTAAACTGGAGACATGGTTCACTGACTCTCTGCCACAGTGTCCATTCTCTAAGTCTACCGAAAACAAACTTGTGCTTTCTTACTCCCTTTAAAAATATAATTTTATAAAATATATGTGTATCTGTCAGGATCCAGTAGCAAATAGAATAATACAAACAAATCAAAAGAGTATAATGAAGGTAAAATTTCATGCGGGCAATAAAAAGAGCCCCCAAAGGAATGTAGAGACATTTAGACACTAGCAATAGCTGGAAGTTGTTATCACTCCCGAGGCTAAAGAGAGAAAGTGGGGATACTATGTTCTTGAAATCCAGGCAGAACTGGAAACCTTGAGTATTGGCTAGTAGAAGGAGGGGGAAAAATAAGTCAGAGAGACTCACCTACTGCCTAAACAGGGTGCAGAACAGAGGAAAAGAGGAAGAAATATCTCAATCTTTCTTTACTTCCCACTTTCTTATCTCCTATCAGTATCTCCTATTGGCTAAATACAATAGCATACTAACTGACACCGGAGCACAAGAAATGCAATGTCTTAGGGCAAGCCCCTGTAGGGCACAGAGCAGTAAGGGAGTAACAGAATGCATCTGAGGTATGGGAGGCACTAACTGAAAAAACCAAGCATAGCATAAAGATAGATATTTGTGGGTAAAGTAAAGAAAGATAATGTCCTAAAAAGCAGTGTCTGAGAAACAAATTCAGACAAGCAAATTTCCATTTTACACATCAATGAAATTTGGCAAAAAAGAGGACAAATAAGTGGCCTTGTTTTAGAAATATGTAAGAGAAATTTGTTCTTCCAAAATTTAAAAACTTATTTATTGAGATTAGCCATTTGTGTAAATCAGCCCTAAAAGAAAATTTACAGCATTTTTAACAAAACAAGTTAAAATAACTTTAGTTCACATTTAGAAAGAAAACTGGTATGGTAGGCGGATGGTTGTTACAACCATACACGAAGTTTATTTTATGACTGATGAATAGTTACTAATTTGAGAATGAATAAAAATCTGTAACTGTGACTACCTTGAGAATTCCTGGGGCAAAATATGCCTCTGCCTGATTGAGCACGTGGGAATACTACAACTTAATTTACGGGGAACATTTCTCCAATTGCCCAGCACCTAAGGCTATTGATCTGGTGCCATACCTTAGAGTATTTCTCCATCCATTTTCTCCACCTATTTTCAACTGATATTCTGGATTTGACCTTTGCTTTGCTCTGTGATTTTACTTCTCTGCAGTTACTTATAATGAGTATGTCTATGACAATAAATCTCTCCTTGAATCTAGTTCTTGAATTAACTACAATTTTTAGCAAGGCAGGGTAGCTTGTTTATTGCAGTTCATTTTGGATTCTTCCGAATGGTTATCTTAATATTTTTAATCACCAACACTTTCAGTTTTATTTATTTGTGAAGTCATATGTAATCACATATTATTTAAAGCTTTTATGATTATTTTAATGTGTGTACATTAGATTTTGAATTTGAAAGCTATGGAAAAGTATAAATCATTGCATAAATATTAGGTGTTTTATTACCCATTTCACTACAATATATGTTTCCATTCTGAAGATTAATTACATTATATAATGTAATTTTTTAAGAAATCTTTTCTGGAATCAAATGATAGAGTGGAGGTATTTGTATAACTATTAATGAATCTATACTTTATTTCTATGTTGCTGTGATGATTTCTAAAGGCTTTCTTCCCCTGCCTTGTATCAACCTGTTTTCGAGCCCAACCCTAAGCCACTGAAACTCCATTCATAGTAATTTCCAATGTTAAGAGCTATTCTAGTATTTAATTTCACTGAAGATTTTGCTGCTAATGTATTTTTTAAAGGCAATATGCAGCAAACCTTGGGAATGTCTGTGGGCTTTATATGAATATCTGAACTCATTTAAAGCTTAAGATATACAATTCAGGGGAAGGTGAAAAACCTAATTTAGCTCAACTGCACAACTTTGACCACCATAGCTGGAGTCAAAATAAATCTGGTGCATTATGAACTTTGATTTCTACATCAAGAGAAGAATTTACCTTTCTCTTAGACATGCTCTAAACTATGTAATCTAGTGATCCTTCCACTTTGACGTGAACAGTTTTAGACGCATTTGAAATCATCTCAGCCCTTTGATTAAAATTAGTTGGAATGATTTGGGGATTGGGGAGTAGAGAGGAAGGTTGAGAGCTAGCAGAAAAAGATGGACTGTTGTGGCCTCTGGTTAGATTACTCTAGTGAAACAGAACACATGGTTGCAAATTATAGACATCATTCAGCAAATATATCTGCCTCCCTTCTACTTATACCCAGGTGTCTTCATTAAAAGTTATTCAAGGCCATGCTACTTAATTTGACCAATGAAATGTCAGTATAAGACCAAAGCTTAAGAGCCTGTGCTATACACTCATCGTCCTTCCCCTGCATTACCAATTACAGAAGCATGTGTCAGGATAGAATCTCTGTCAGCCTGCTTCTCTGCTGTGTTTACACACTTTGAGTGATATTTCTATTGGTGTTTTTAAGCCATCGATATGTGTAGATATTTTATTGTTGCAGTCTAGTTTAGCCATCCTCACTGATACAAATATTTGTTAAGTTCAACTCACTTTTATAATCATCTGTAGAAGTCTCTTAGAATGTTTATACTTGCTTTGACAAATTCACTGAATGGTCAAAGAGTAAAATCCTATCTCTATTCTATGATTTCTCTGTTCATTGTTAGGTCATTAGAAAAAATTATATTAGTTTTCATTTTTTCTTACTTTCCTTTTGCTTCTCAGAAAACTAAAATCTAGTTTGCACTCTGACTTCTAAAATGAAACTTCTCTAATTAAACCATCTAATAGGCTTCTTATTGACAAATGTAATCAACATTTTTTAAACCTTATCTTTCATATTTTCTCCAATATTTGATTCTTCCTCTTTGGGCTCACTCTTAAGTTTCCAGGGCATAATTTTCACCTTTGTATAATGATCTAACTTCTTAAACTTACATTCTCAGTTCTTTGATGTTTTTTTCCTACCCCTATCAATATTCTAAATACTAACGTTTCTCAGGATTTTATCTTTAGTAGCCTTTCATCAAACATTGCTTTTAGGCAACATGACCAAGTCTATGGTCATCAGTCTTCCCCTAAAGACCCTTTGTTCAGCTTTCATGTTTCCTATGAGCTTCAGATTATAATTTCCCACCAATAAAAGACTATCATTTATGCTCTCAGACAACTTACTTTTATCACGCCTACTATTTATTTTTCCCCATATTTTTACAATCACTGAAGACCAAAATTAGCGTTTAATTCTGTACTCCATCTTCCATCCACTGTCCTCTAATTGTTCTCTAAATCCTTCTATTCTACAGTTCACAAGAACATATCATTTCCTCTTGCTTAATATGCCTTGAACCCTTTTTTCATCCATATGATCACCCTTTCTGCTTCATTTATATTGGGCCTTTTCCATCATTTTGGAATACTACATCCACCTCCAAACTGGATTGGGACTTCAAGGTCCATCATTCCCTCCATTCCTCCACGAAACAGAAGATAGTTTTTAAACTAATACTTGATTATCTTTTTCTTGCTTATGCTATTTCCATGACTCTCTAAATATTTAAACTTTTTAAAATCCATATCTTATATAGACAAATAAAATGCATAAATATAATCAATTATTGCTGATGGGATGCAGGGCATTTTTCTCTTATTTTGTGCTCCAACCCTACTCCATTCTATAACCCTCTGGAATCCTTAGGGATCCGTGGAATTAAATTTTGGAACCAATACTAAGTACCATACTAATACTAAATACCAAAAACAATACTACATATAATACAAATTAGATGGCCATGTTACTCTTTATGATTCAGACTTATGTTATTTTTATACCTTCTCTTTACTATATGACGCATATAACACTTATTTTTGGTTTCATTTGTTGTTTTATTAGCCTGAAGTGCTTTTACTCCTGGTTTTCTTGGTTTACTCTTATTAGGATTAATTAAAATTAGTTGAAAGCTTTACTCTTGGATCTATATCAAAGGTAGTTATAAGTTGAGCTCCTCTCCTTCCCATTATTTTTTCCATGTGGCTATTTTAAAAACAGAGATCAAAATCTTAGTTCAATATTACAGGCTTGAGTATTCAAAGCCTTACTGGAATTTTTGATGTTGATTCTCAAGAGAGTTAGAAAGAGTGTCTCTTCTTAAAGATTAAAAACTCTTGAGCTGTTAACTTTTTCATCATTTTCTGGGTGATATTCTTCAATAAAAGAAAATAAATTAACATGTGAAGCAATGAATGATGGAAGAGAGTTATGGAAGCACTTGAATCATTGTTTTAGTGGTTCCTGGGGTTTAGATACATCCTTGCCCATGTCATGGGTTCTTTATTCTATTATGTAAACTCTTCTAGTATCCCTCAAATAAATACCCTTTGAGTACTAGATAATTTGAACTGGGATTGTGTAACTTACATCTAACTTCTTTTTAATTTTATGCACATAAGCACAAAAAGTTGTGTATATTTTAGAGTTAAAAATTTCTCCAGATTCTAGTCAAGGAGTTTAACTTGAACAACTATATTCTAGGTAAAGTTTATTCATCTTTCCTCTGTCTCCATATTTCTCATTCAAAAGTTATTTATAATTCAATCACACCTCTTTAATTTGGTTTACAGTTTGTCACAACTTTCCTCCATACTCTGGTCTCTTTAATGGAAGGAATTGTATTCCTTTATTTCTCTAATTTTCTTTTTTTAATTTTTAATTGTTATTTATTTATTTTTCTAGTTTTCTTTATTTTATGATTATGTTTTCATGTTCAAATGTAGACGATAATAAAGCAAATTTAACTTATGTGTTACTCCAAAGATTTTTCTAGTACTTCTGAAAGTTAAAAAGAACATTAGAGATCAGAGAATTTTTGCTCCAGTCTATATACATATCTATTCTTGAGAGCCTTAGACAGCTGGCCATCTATCTCCTTTTATTTTTATTTTATTTTTTAGAGATGGTATCTCACTGTGTTGCTCAGGTTGGTCTTGAACTCCTGGCCTCAGGTCATCCTCCTGCCTTATACCTTGTCTTTACTATATACCACATATAACACTTATTTTTAGTTTCATTTGTTGTTTTCTTAGCCTGAAGTGTTTTTACTCCTCGTTTTCTTGGTTTACTCTTGTTAAGATTAATTAAAATTAGTTGAAAGCGTTACTCTTGGATCTATACCAAAGGTAGTTATAAGTTCAGGTCCTCTCCTTCCTATTATTTTTTTCCATGTGACTATTTTTAAAACAGATTGATCAGTCACAGATAGCTGTGATTACAGGTGTGAGCCACTGTGCCTGTCCCATCTCTTTTTGAACATGGGATTGATCATGAAATACCATGTTCTATCAATTAATAACTTTAGTTCATGCAGATTTCAATGGCAATGTTTAATTTTCACAGTCACAGAAAACTTAACCCTTTAAATAATTGTATTAGTTAGCTAGGGCTGCCATAACAAAATATTAAATTTTGGCTTAAATAACAGAAATTTATTTTGTCGCAGTTCTGGAGGCTGAAAGTCCAAGATCAAGGTGTTGCTAGGGTTGATTCCTCCTTGGGCTTCTCTTTCCGGTTTGAAGACAGCTGCCTTCTCATTATTTCCTCATACAGCATTTTCTCTGTGATCATCCTGGTGTCTCTCTCTCTCCTTTTTCTAGGAGGACACCAGCCATCTTGTGTTAGTGTCCCACCCTTATGACCTCATTTAACCTCATTACCTGCTTCAATAACCTATCTCCAAATATAGTCACACTGAGGGTTAGGGGTTCAACATATGAATTTGGATTAAGGTGACATAATTCAGTCACTAACAATAACAACATTTTATGTTTAGTTTACTTCCCGCTCACATAATTAGGAAGGCATATTTAAATTTTAATTTTGAATAATAATCTTGAAAAATTTCCATGTAGTTTCTAAATTTCAAATTGGTCATTTTTATGTTTTCTTTTTTTTTTTTTTCATTTTAGAGTATTATGGGAGTACAAATGTTTAGGTTACATATATTGCCTTTGTCCCATCTGAGTCAGAGCTACAAGGATGTTCAACCCCAAGACAGTGCGCACCGCACCCATTAGGTATGAATATACTTATCCCCTCCTCCTCCCTCCCATCTTCCCGACACCTGATGAATGTTACTACTATATGTGCACATAAGTGTTGATCAATTAGTACCAATTTGATGGAGAGTACATGTGGTGCTTGTTTTTCCATTCTTGTGATACTTCAGTGATCCATTTCATGATCTGAATCATGAAATGATTCAGAGCTAGTGCCACAACAACTAGATTTCCCTTATCACTTTTGTCATAAAGTGATATTTAATTCATTCATCTTTAGGAAGTATGATCCATTTTCTACTGAAAGGCCAGAATTTTATAAAATGTAAGTAAAGTAAGGGAGGGAGAGCAGTTTTTTTGAAGAGTCAGCTAAATTTTTAATAACAGAAAACTAGCCAGTGCATAAAGCACAACTGCTTAAATTTCTACTGAAATCATTTTGGTTATAAATTACAGATTATTTGTTTGAAATCAAATATGCATATTTTATCTTATTCTGAATGACAGTGACCATATGCAGCTTTTCAAGCACATGAATTATATTAGGTGTGACTGCACTAGCATGGCCAATTTAATGGCATATGGGTAAAATAATTTTTCATTCAATTTTTAACTTGAATGTATCATAACTAAAACAAATTTTATAATAATCTCAGAGTTTCTGAATATGTCTGTAATAGTCTCTTGACATTCATTTCATGGTGATTAAGTTTATCTTTTTTGTACATGTTTTTGGAAGTTGTTGGTGGAATGGATATAAGAAATTTAGGATTAAGTATTTTAATTTAATTGATAAGGTGATTATAATGCCTTATTGCTTATAATACTCATCATGTCCTCACAATTTAGTAACCACTGCTATTTCTTTCTACCTTAGTGACAGTAGAAATTTTCACTGGAGTGTTGTTTATAGAAGCTGGAAGTGTATTAATTAAATAATTTTTCCCAAAAAATCTATTGCGTGAATACCTCTTGTACCATCTCAGAGTCTAAATAAGCAAGGGGATCACAACAATAGATAGAAAACAGCTATAATCAGAGAAAAGAAAAAGATATTCTCTAAGTTTTCAAAAAGGATGCATATTTACTAGATAAAAATTTCACAAGAGCAGTGCCCTTTGTGATTATGTAAAGGTTCATTTGTATTACATATTACCTTATAGTATCTTTTCTATAGTGGCTTTTTACTATTTAGGTAAAAGGGAGCTTTTTTACTATTTAAGTAAATAAAATTGAATTTTATAAGTGGGGAGTATAGCCAATATAGTGACTAAGGTTTTTATTTTTATTTGATTAGTACAAATTTGAAGGATTGGGATTAAGTTTAATTGTTTACAAATAATGCACAAAATTTATGTTACATGCTTTATTTTAGAACTCCTTTTCTTATATAAAAATTCTATCAAATAAAGACAACTATTAGCAACATATAATAATTAACACTGTAAGGAATTCTTTAGCAACAAGCAATCTATCCAGTAACAATCCAGCTTCGTAAACTTGACAATCTTCCCAGACTTACAGGCAGATTTCATGGAAGGAATTCCTTACACTGGAGTCTAAAAGGACGATGTGTGGATGATAGTATTTAAAAGGCTTGAGGTTCCTACACCTCTCAGGTATTTACTTTTTAAAATTTCAGAATGTTATGGGGGTATAAACATTTTGGTTACATATAATGCCTTTGCTTCACCCAAGCCAGGGCTACTTCGTGCCCTCCCCCCATACAGTGTGCTCCGTATCCATTACTTGTGACTTTACCCACTCCCACCATCCCCCTCCCACTTGACCAGCACCCAATGAATATTACTACCATGTGAGTACCTTAGGTCAGTTAGTACCAATTTGATGGTGAGTACATGTAGTGCTTGTTTTTCCATTCTTGTGATACCTCACTTTGAAGAATGGGCTCAAGCTCTATCCAGGATAATATAACAGGTGCTAGTTCGCCATTGTTTTTTGTAGTTGAGTAGTATTCCATGGTATACATATATCACATTGTATTAATCCACTCATGTATTGATGAGCATTTGGGTTGTTTCCATATCTTTGCCATTGTGAATTGTCCTGCTGTAAACATTTGAGTACCAGTGTCTTTTTTTATAAAATATCTTTTGTATTTCTTTTGGGTAAATACCTAGTAGTGGGATTGCGAGATCAAATAGTAGGTCCACTTTTTGAGATATTTCCATACTACTTTCCATAGAGGTTGTACCAGTTTGCACTCCTACCATAGTGTATGAGTGTTCCTTTCTCTCTGCATCCACACCAGCATCTGTTGTTTTGGGACTTTTTGATAAAGCTGTTCTCACTGGAGTTAGGTAATGTCTCATTATGGTTTTGATTTGTATTTCCCTAATGACTACAGATGTTGAGCACTTTTTTATATATGTTTGCTGGCCATTATTCTGTCTGATTTTTAAAAGGTCTCTTCTGATTGAGGCAATGGAGACCTGTGGTAGGGCCTGAGAGATCTTTCCAAAGATTTTGCCTTTTGGCCATCCCTATGACAAAGTTAAAATACTTTCAGAGGTCAGAGTGTCAGAGTAGTATATGTATATTTTTGTAAAGCTTTCGGCTGCTTTAGAAGAAGGCTGGGTGTGGTGGCTCACTCCTGTAATCCTAGTACTCTGGGAGGCCCAGGCAGGAGGATCGCCAAGGTCAGGAGTTCAAGACCAGCCTGAGCAGGAGCAAGACCCCGTCTCTACTAAAATAGAAATAAATTATCTGGACAATAGCCAGGCATGGTGGCGCATGCCTGTAGTCCCAGCTACCCGGGAGGCTGAGGCAAGAGGATCGCTTGAGCCCAGGAGTTTGAGGTTGATGTGAGCTAGACTGATGCCACAGCACTCTAGCCCAGGCAACAGAGCCAGACTCTATTTAAAAAAAAAAAAAAAAATGGAACAAATGAAGACCCTCCTTGTTACATTAAAATAGTCGAAAACTTCTTTTCAATTTTTTTCTAGATATTTTTGAGATACATATTTTTAGGTAAGCATACATTGTATATGTTTAATAATGTAAGTTTAAGTTTCTTGCATGGATCTGCTCTATTATAATTTATAATTTGTATCTTGTGGCTTCAAAAAGTTCAGAAATTGTTACAGATGAGAAAGAGCGTTGTGATCGTTGTTTTATTAAGGCAAACATCTAAGCTATTTCTTAAAAATTTCACCATATGTGTAGAGAAACTAGGTTAACTAAGAGGGGGAAATTCATAAAGAAATCTGCTACTATGGAAAAATTATGGTTAAAATATATTAGCAAAAAAAATCAAACAAGCAGAATAACCCATTTATCTTTTTCTAACATAATTTTAGAATTGCTTTTGGTCACATAAACCTAAAACTTCATTTCTGAAGGAGTATCTAACATCATATTACACTTAAATATGTTTTTCTTTCTTGATAATTTTTAGTAAATATAGAATTGAATTGATTTTTTTTATAGCATAAATATTTTTATGTACTATGCTCACATTATGCACTGCTCAAGGGCTCAGTATGTCATCAAATACATGAAATCATCAAATACATGATTTAGGCAGACAATTTTCCTTTCCCAAAGAGAAACATGCATGTGGTATTTTAAAATTAAATGACTAAAAACAAAAATTAAATGAACATGTTAGGTCACTGTTTTTAATGTGTTTTCTGCAAATTTCTAGATTTGTAATTTCTATCAGTTTCCCTTCTTAAGTATTAAGCTTATTAGACATTTGTTACTTTTATGTGAAAATTCATTATGACTGTTTTTCCATTTTAAATTCCATTTGAAAAAAAGATATTTCCTCAAGTAAATCAAGTAAATTTAATCACAATATAGATTTTTGTTTTATGTAATAAAACAAACTCCTCTTTCCACATTTATTTTAAAGAAAAAGTCAGATGAGTGATTTGCCTATAAGATACTATGCAGGATAACTTCCGAATATGTTTACACCTCATGATTTACAAAGATTAATTGCTTTTAGGGATCATCTGAAAGTTGCATTTAAATATCATATACATGAATATGATATGTGTATTAAGTATGTTTTCTGTGTATATATCATATATATTAATGGTAGTTTTTCAATCAAGGCTATAAAAACAAGACTCTCATAAAAGAGAAACAAAAATAGGTTATTTAAACAATTTTTAGTTACTACTAGTATCATTTTAAATAACCTTATGAGATTTATTCTTTCCTGACTTGATTCTGTAAATATTCTAGAATGAACTGTATCCTAAAAATGGGATTCTATATAAAAGTTAGTTTTCACAATAATACAAAATTTATAAAATGGCATTTGAATGTTTACCTAAATTAACTGATGTTTTCAAACTGGTCTATACAAATCCAAGCCAATAATAACCATTTTTAAATACAATTAGTGTTTTATAAAATTAAAAAAGACTTGAATTAATGAAGAGTAAGAAAAGTTTCATATTTTTCAAACATTTTATTTATCCTCAGCTCAAACATTTTCTTCTGTAAACAGAATCACTTAGAAGTCAATAACATAATGAATAATAGTCATTAGTATCAGCCTACATTTATATGTGCTGACACATTTTTCATGTCACTGGTAATCTGCTAGTATTTTGCAACACAATGAAAACCTATTTGGGTACAAAATTGCAGAGGCATAGAAAAGTAGATTATCATCTTTCTGGCCAGCCTTTGTTTATAAGGCAATTTTTAAAGAGCATTTCTCATTTGATTAGTTTAATGTAGGAGGAGAAGTATAAATATTTGCCTACATTATGGAAACAGCATGGTAGTCAATTATGGGTAAGGCTTTTGTTTTTATGATTACTTTCTCTTAAAAGGGAACAGTCAAGAGAATAATTTTGAAGGATACAGAGAGATTCAGGTTAATAGGGCTCCATGCTTTCTAGTTTACCAAGAGAAACCAAATCAAAAAAAGGTTGCTGTATAAGGAAAACATACATTTGAAGTCAGTCAAGCTATCTTCCTTAATTAACCTGGAAACTCTGAGTGGGAAGAAAACAGCCTCTAGTTCCATGAAATACAAGCAGTTTTGAAACACTGTGCTAATACAAAACATATTTTTTGAAAAAAGATCGCATGCTAATAGTCAAGCAACTTGCATTGTTACATCAAGATTTTCATAGTATTGTAGTTAGTATAAAACATCTAATTTGCTCTTCACAGAGATCCAATAAACATCTTCAGTCTGTTTGAACAATAGTTTGAGAGAAAAATATTAGAAGTCTGATTACACTTCCAGAGTTTTCTGAGAGCTAGCAGGGTGATCTTTTACTTGTGTTAGGATTAGCACACCAGCAATCTTGCACAGAAAGGTGATAATAGCTTCACTAGGGTAAAACATCAAGAACAACAGACTATAAATGTGAACAAAAGGCAGAAGTTTAGGAAAGCAGAATAAACCAGATGAGGAAATAAATGGCAGCTTTGTCCCTTAGCCATTTATGTTTATTTTACATGGACATGGTTCATAGATAGAAAACATTTTTATTGCTGAAGTTACCTGTGTACTCTTCTCTAATTTCATCCTCAATTGTCCTCCTTCGCATATCCAAACATAAACACTATCCTGTGTGTTTTTTTCATTCACATTTGCCTTCATTCATCAAAAGATGATTTATTATATTTATATATGGCCATAACATACAAATTTAATTTTATGCTTTTGAATTTATATAAATGAAACCATTGTATGCATTATTTGGGACCTTGCTTTTTATACTTAATATTATATGTAAGATTTTCCCATATTATTACTCATGCAACTTTGGTTCATTCATTTTCACCAATGTATAATATTTGAATTTGTGAACAAATCAAACATTCTTCTCATATTGGCTGTTTGGTTTGTTTCTGTAGTCGGTTGAATAGTGTCCCCCCAAAATTCATGTTTATCCATCCAGTCCACCTAGAACCTCAGAATGTGACCTTATAGGCAAATATTAGTAGATCTTTGTTGATGTAATTAGTTAAGGATCCTGAGATGAGATTATCCTGTATTTAGGGTGGACCCTAAATCCAATGACTATTGCCCTTATAAGAAGAGGAGAAGACACAGAGGCAGGAAGGAAGAAGACATGTGAAGACAGAGGCAGAAAGTATCAGGAACCACTAGGAGGTAGAAGATAAAAAGATTTCTCCCCTATAAATTTCAGAGGGAGCTTGGCTCTGCAGATAACCTTGATTTCAGATTTATGACCTCCAGAACTTTTAGAGACTAAATGTCTATTGTTTTAAGTCTTTCTTCTATCATCTATGTCTCTTCATCTCTATTTTATATGAGTCTCTGGACTTTGTCCTGGTAACAACTTCAGATTAATCTTCTTATTGAGTATATATTTCCAACTCTTTCTTCAAAGGTATTTCATCTGTTGATGAATCCATTTACTGAGGTATAAATTTTGGTAATTTCATATATAGTTTATTTTTCTTCAATCTAACATATAATTTTTACTGTCCTTGTCTTGACTTTTTTTCTTCTTTGTTTTGTTTCTTTAAGCTTTAATATTAATACATGGTCATTTTATATTCTTTGCCTAATCATTTAAACTCCTGAAATTCTTGGGGATTTATTTCTCCTAGGTCTCTGGTGTTGGTTTGTGGTATATATTTTGTGTGCTACACATAAATGCTGGATTTCAAATTTTGCGTAAGGACCCTGAACAGGTTTCAGTTTATCTCGCCAGTCCCTGCCTTTATGCCTGGAGATTTTAATCACAATCTTGAATGTTATTTGTTTATTTACTTCCTTACTTACAGAAAGATACTTAACAGACTTTTCTCCCTCTCTCTCTCTTTGCTGTTTCCTTCTTTATTTATGTATTTATTTAATTGTTTGAAGAAGAAACCTAGAGAATAATAACTTCACCACACTATGGGAATCCTACTAGCTCTTTTATATGATTCATTTTTCCTTATTATGAGATTTTTATGTATACTTATAAGAATCTTTGCTAAAATAAATATATGTATGTATATGTATATATATAGCTGTGTGTGTGAGAGAGAAGGTGTGTGTGTGTGTATATATGTATGTGTGTGTGTGTGTGTGTGTGTAAAACAGGTTCCATTTAGCTTCAGTTTAGCTCAGCAGCTTTTCTAGGCTTAGCAAACTCTAAATTATGAATACATTGAATTATGAATGACTTATATTTCTTTTACTTCTACTTGGTTTGGAAAACTCTAAGTATCATAGCTATAAAATAACTGAGTCTGCCTTCCCTCCATTTCCTGAAGCAAATTGAAATGAATTTCCTACAATCTGAGCTACAACTCAGAATTTCGCAACAGAAATAACTTTATAAGTGACTATTAGCTTCATAGCATAACTAAGTAAATTATATAATATTTATAATAATTTTGTGGATAGCCACAAGAATTTAACCATATTTATAAAATTGTTTTCTAACTGAAATGTTGTCTAATCAATTTTACTTTTGGAAACACAATTAAGTATATTTGTAAATGGAATTATGTTGAACAATTATGAATGTAATAGATTTGGTCATTATTTTATATAATCCTAAAAATGTATAATCTATAGTTTAAAGTAAAATGTATAATGATAATCATTTTAACAACACTTACTTGTCAATAATTTCTGGCTATATAAGAAATAAAAATTATAAATACTTAATATTGTACTAATATATTGTCATGAAATCAGTTTACAGTTATCTTTTCATCCTCATGATTACTATAATAAATACCAATTATTTAATAAACTACAATAATGCATCAGGCCCTATAGCAAGTGAAATATACAAAAGTTAAATTAAAGTTCCTATTCCCACTTAAATTCCTATCAGAAAAATATTAACTTTTGATATTTAAAAGTATCCAGGGATTCAAAAAAAGTGTATGCTGGAATTTCATAATTAAATGAATAATTTTTATCAATCAATGAAAGTTTGGGGGGTTCCTTTTATATGATTATTATTTTATTTTATTTTTCATTGACAAATATTAATTGAATTTATTTATGGGGTACAAGGTAGCATTTTGCTAGAGGTTTACATTGTAGAATAATTAAATCAGGCTAATTAATAAATCCTTCACCTTACATAATTATTATTTATTTGGGGCAAAAACATTTAACATTTACTTTTTTAGCAAATTAAAAATATGCAATACATTATTATTATAGTCACCATTATGTGCAAACCTGTGGTGGAAAATAAACTCATTTTATTCTTTGTAATTGTCCTGCTTCTATTTAAAGATCTTTATTGGCTAATGGTTAATGTGGAACCACACAATTATTTAGTATTTATTTGATAATTGCATTATATGAATTCTGTTTTTACTGAAGTTCAGTTCCATTTAGTAAAGTGCATATAGTACATACACTTTCAAACTTGTCAGTGCATATTAACATGCACTTTTGATTTTACAGTGAATAGATACGGCATGGCAATTATACGTCTTTTACCGAAAACAGTTGTTGTTTTTCAGAGACCTGAATAAGTGAGATATATTGAGAAGTCTGGGAGTCTCATTGGTGCCCCCAAGATAGGTGATAAATATCTTTATCATCAGCTATATTGGTTACTAATGAATGTTGTTTTGGTGCCAAATATATTATGCTTTTCTTATCCTCCCAAATGAAAAATAGAAAAAATGGTAGTTTATGCTTTTAAAATTCCATCTTAAACATTTTTCTTTTTGGTTTTAAAGAAATGAATGACACTAGTGATGGGTTAAAAAGAAAGAGCTCCTGTTTCCAAGGTAACCAATCTAAATTAATAGCAGCCCTACAGAACTTCATGCTCAAGATATAATACAAAAGGTTCAATCTGTAGTTCAGAAATGAAAGCCAAATTACTATATTTTAAGATTGGTTTCAAACATATTTAAATTTTAAAAGTTTAGGCTAAGAATTTTAATTTGGATTAATGAGTAACATTTTTCTCTCTGAGAAAGAACGGTTTCTGATGAAATCTCAGAATGAGACAAAGATGCTCTCAATACTTTTATTATCTATACAACAGAATATGAAGCATGCATATAAAAATTTTCCAATAAAATATTCTGACAAAGAACTACCACTAACTCATTGCCCTCAAAGATCATGTGGCCTTCTCTTACTCTCATGTATGCATTCATTAATCTCTTCATTTATTCTATCTACCTATCAACCATCATCTATCTAGACTAATTATCTGTCTATCATATATCTAATTTTTAGTTGTCTTCTTAGTGACAGAATCACAAAGGTAGTAAATATATAGATCTGAGCTTTCATCCCATGAATTCCAATTCCAGAACCTGAACTCATAGTATAAATGGTATAATGTTTCACAGAATAGAGTGCAGAAGAATACGTTCTTATAAGAATTTACAGAGAGGTCAGGAATATTTCAATAGACATGTGATTTATCAAGGCATCATTGCAGAGAAATGCTTTAAAATTTCTAATGCACATGGTTCTAAGACAAGAGCAAATATATAAAATAGATAAAAGTAGTGAGCAATTAATTGAGACTATAAAATAGAAACTTTAGTAGCTGTTTTTTAGCTGTGGATAATTTCCAAAGTCAATGATGGTCAATATTAAATTCACATTTACAAATTAAATATATTATATGTTTATATATGCTATTAATATATAATATATACTAATATATGCATATTAAAGGTATAATTTACCTTTAATGAGATTGTGTGTGTTCATGTACATGTGCATGCCTGCGTGTGGGTGTGTATCACTGAGAGACATAGTAAAATTTCATTCTTATAATGACTGAAGTATTCTCACAAAAAATTTTAATGTCAAATACCCCATTCTATAATAATTTATGAGGAATTGGTCAAAATAAAGTATGTTAATTTGAATGCAATACATTGATTAGTACATTGATTGGAAATCACTACCTAACAGTCATCATGTGGTCCACATTTATATAATCATTCTATCTATAAATCTAGGTATTCTGGATTGTAAGATGTGCAAAGTAATGTGAGACCAGTTGTCTTCCTTGATAAAGACAATTTATGAATTTCCTTTTCAGTATTTCTAATTAAAAAAAAAATAACTGGCCCCTGGCTGATGAATTTCAAAATTGTTGAAAAGTGAGCAGCCCATTCCATATTTTGAATAGCTCTCATTGGCAAAGAACTCTTATTTGCGCAAAATTTGGCCATTTAGAACTTGTCAGTTCTTCAAGTTTCATTCTGACAGTCTTCTAAATATCATTCACACTTTTCATCTGCATTTTAAATCATTCTTTTTCTTAGCATTCTTTATTTTGTACCTATATGCCTAAACATGTTTTTTTTATTATTTCAGCATATTATGGGGGTACAAATATTACGGTTATGTA
>VBSM01000361.1:55731824-55742566 GCA_008086735.1 Cheirogaleus medius | reverse complement strand
TGCAATGAGATATCACTTATCTCCAGTAAGAATGGCCTTTATGAAAAAGTCCCCTAAACATTTTTTTTAACACATTCCCCTCTAGGAATTTTTCTGTCTTTTCTTTTCACAGCAAACATAGATTAAATTGCTCTATATCTCCTTAACAAAGTGGTTTTATTTTTACTCACACATATAAGGCTCTGTAGCAACTACTATAAGGCATACAAAGGGAATCAAAATAGAATTGGAGATAACAAACTGAATAAAAATAAACTAATGATTAATAATATAAGGCAATAAGATGAGATAAATATATTATACAAAGGTGTGTTCTATATATTCAGAGGAGAGAGACAGAACATTGCTCTGGTGAAGCAGGAAGGGTTTACATCAGAGATGCAGTTTAAGGAGATGAATCTTAAAGGTAGAGAAGGAATTTAATGGAGGAAAATGTAGAATTAGATGGTATGCACATGAGAAAGGCAATTTGGTGACTAGAGTGGGAAGAACAAGGACTATTTCAAGCTTTAAAACTTAATACTGAAATGGATGAAATATTATTTTGGCATTATATATTATTCTTGAAATAACAAAAATGACATTTGTATGTCTCATTCAAGTTTTCCTGAGCTCTAAACTGTTTAATCACTATATCTTAAGCAAGAAAACTTGGTTTTTAAATAAAGTAAGAGTTCTTATGACTCTTTCATCCCATTTCATGCTTTTTTTCCTTTTCTACCCCTTACAGAAAGCCATAGTGATTTTTTTCCCTCTTATTTCATGTAGTAGAGTGATGAAGTAATCAGGATCAGTTCAAACAGATATTGCACATAATACATTTTAAGTATTAGTTAATCTAATTTGACCCTCTAATAATGTTAAAAAGTATATTTAACAATGCAACTTTGTTAAGGACCGTAAACATCCAGCTATATGAATTGACCTCTAAAAATTTACTTTTAGTTTTTCTGAAATAAAACTGTTATGCAATATAATTAAGATACGGATTTGATTTCTTGTGAAATATTTATGCAATGCTATCTTGAATCTTCTGTAACTAATTTAAGCTAATTATTACCTGCATTACTCATTTATGTGTTAATTATTAATGGATATAATAGATATTCAAATGAAAAAATATTTTTGATAGAAAAAGACATTGTGAGAATTGTCAATATTTAGTTCAACATAAACATAGTAGCCTCTAATGAATAAAGCTTCTTTTCAGGGGAGAAAAGAAGGATGTTGAGAGAATAATAAACAAGATACAATTAAAATATTTAAGGGCTAAAAATAATAACAATTTTATTTGCAAATATATTTTAAAGGTATACATTGACAAGAATTAATTCTACAAAATATTGATTTTAAGTATTTTAGATTATTTCCTTTGGTGGTAATAAAATTAATAATTTTGATAAATTTTTTAAATTGACAATAATGTGTTGGCAAGAATGTGGTACTAAAACTCTCATGTATTTCTGGTGGGATTATAAAATTATACATTTGAGAATGGTTTAACTGTTTCTTTTAATATTAATTCTATACTTACAATATGATTTAGATTTTTTAAAAGAAAAATAACAGTATATGTTCCCAGAAAGTCTTGTATAGGAAAGTTCCTAACACCTTTATTCATAATCAATTCAAATTGTAAATAACTCAAATGTCTAAGCAGATGAATTTTAAAACCAAAATATTATACATCCATGTAATGGAATACTACTCAGTAACAAAAATGAGCTATTGATATGGGCAAAAAGATGAACAAATATTTAAAACATTATATATAGGAAAAGTAGCTATCACTAGATTATGATGAGCATTAGATTCTTTTTCTTTCTTGGGAATACCTATAGTTCATATATTGGCTCACTGCACATAGTCCCATATTTCAATGATTGGTTATTCTTCTTTATATTTTTCTGCATCTTTGACTGAGTGGGTTAGTTTGAAAGCTTTGTCTTCAATCTCTGACATTCCTTTTTCTGTGTGGTCTAGCTGTTGTTGAAGCTTTTTGTTGTTTTTGAAATTCCCTAAATGACTTTCATTTCTTTAAGTTCTGTTATCTATTATATCTTTTCTTATGTTAGCTAGCTGTTTAGTGATTTTTTCAATTATTTTTTCTCCTGATATATTCTTTTTAGCTCTTTATGCTGGTTTTCAACTTTCTTTTTAATCTTATTTATCTTATTTACCTTCCATATTCTGAATTACATTTCTAACATTTTGACAGTTTTCTTTTTGTTGGGGTCCACCGCTATTGCTCTATTATGTTCCTTTGGGGATGTCAAACTGGCTCTTTTTTATATTGCCAGAGTTCTTTGCTGGTTTCTTCTCATCTGAAACCTCTTCTCTCAGCTCAGGGAAAGTAGGTTTGTAGTATACCTGTTCTCCTTTGCTGGGAACTCTCCTACTTATAAAAAAAAGAGATCCCTAGATAGTACTTTTTTGACCTCATCTGGATGATTGACCCAGCAGGTGACAGACTGTACTGCAGCTGTTCTATATTGTTCCTTTCCCCTGCAATTTTCACAGTTCAAGTTGGTGTCGGATGATCTTTGTGCAGAGTGTGAGTGAGCTGTTTCCCAGGCCACTGTTGGAAGCTCAGCTTGGGGGCTCGATGTGCCCTTCTTCACAGAGGCTGGCATGGCCTGAGCTTGCTCTACTCAGGTCTGCCTGTGCTGGTGGCAGTGGCAGCTGGGCAGGGCTATCTGGGCAATGTTTATAGTTTTATGGGATGTGGGTGATCACTCAACCCAGGTCCAAGTGTGATGGTAACTCATGTTGAATGGGTTCCTGGCACATTGCTGGACTGTCGGGGTAGCTCCCACCAGGTGACAGGTGGAAACCACCTGTGGCTTAGGGTCCTAGGACCACATAGCAGTATGGGTGTCTTGAGAGTGGGGATACAGGGCCAGGCCACCAGGCAGCTGGGGTTCTCTCCTTGCCCAGGTCCTGCTGAGGCAGCTCCTGTTGGGATTCTCAGGTAGTGTTGCTAGCACACGTTTAATCCACTGTGGTGAGAAGGGCTGCTTGTTCACTAGTCATAGGGCATGCAAGTGCATTTTCTCTCCCTGCTCTCACTCTGGCCAGGCCAGGGTGATCCAGAGATGGTTGCAACAAATCTGAGCCCTGTGTAGACCAGACATTCTGGATCTGAGAGCTCAGAATGTTCTCAGTTGCAGTGACCCAGGAATTGTAGCCACCAGATCCCTACTGTGCCCACTTTGCAGTGCAATGTCACTGCACACACTCCCTGATCAGTCTGGAGGTCTGTGGTGGTGGTGGGATCCTCTTACAGCTTGAGTTGCAGTGTCTGCAGGGGGACCGTGAAGCCCTGGGGCTCTTTCCTACTGTCCTTCCCCATGTGTGACTGCCCCCGACAGGTACCTTCCAATCTTGACAAATGGATCACCTCTCCTTCTCGCTGAGTCTCCCATTACTTCTCCAGTGATTCCTGTTGCACACTCCAAGAAGGCTCATCTGTAGGTAAGCACTTACCTGCAACTTTTGATCTTCTCCTTGTAAGTGGCATGTGCAGACTGCTTAAAGTCAACCATCTTCCTCCCCTAACTTGAAAAATTTTAATGTTTGTTTTTTAGAGGGAAATTGCCCATGTCCACTTAAGGCCAATTAGGACCAGATTTTTATTCAAAAGTAAAACATTTCACAAAACTTCTTTCAAAAAATAATAGGTATATGCCATTATATTCTAGTTATTTGTTTATACTAAACCATTTAGATGCAGAAAATTTTCTGCTTTGTAATAAAAAATAGAGAAAATCATCACAGCATTTGGCTAATTTCAGTGTAACTCAAGCATATTCATACAAATTTTGTCAATTTGTATGTCATAAATAATAAATCAAAAAAATGAATATATTTTAAAAGATATAGCAGGGAATCTACAGTAATGTACCAGATATGCCCTGAAGGGTAGATAAATTTAGTATAATTAATTTCTAAAGGGAAAAACTTAAAATATTAATAATATATATATTACATGAAGAAGTTGGCACTCCATAGAAAATTTCCAAATACATTCTATGTAGATATAATATGAAAAACCTTATATTTTGTGTCCTGGCTTAAACTCTTTCTTACCTATCTTCTTTGCTGGTCTCCCAATTGTTATTGCCAACACATAAAAATAAATGGGAGTTTTAGTTCTTGATGGATTTTCTGTCTATTTCTTATTTTCAGCCTATTATCCTAATCCTTTCTTTGTAACTTTATTATTATTATTTTCAAAAGCCAATTGTGATAGCAGACATAGCATTTTTAGATTCAGGTGGGGAAAAGATTAACTGGAATACAGAGAAAGCTTTCATGTGTATAATCTGAGACAGAGGGAGTATGGAAAGAGAAAACAAAGATATGGAATCTAAATGTGATTGTGACAGTCATGCTTAAAGTTATCCTGATTACTACAGTGTGTTTAACCAGAACAAAGATTTTTATTTGTTCAACATATTTATCATAAATAGCTTTGAGAAAGTTTGTTCATCCAAGCCAGTGCCAAAAGTTTTGTTTCATTTAAGTATACTAGGAAAATAAAGAAAATTAAATTTGAGAGAAATTATGTAAGTCTATTAGAAAAACATATTTAAGCATACACTAAGTATGAATTAAATTAATAAGGGCATTATTTTAATATGAAAGAGACTTCAAAGTGTTTCTTTAGGATGTCAAGAAACATTGAACTCTGATTGAACAAAACCAACTAGATAAAAATATTTTTAAATGACTACGTTTAAGACTTTATGAGTGAATAGGTGTTATTCTCATTGTATGAATGTGCCCTGTATTCATAACAGGTGACCTAAAGTGATGCGGTAAAATGAAAATGTATTGCAGTAAGCTATACATATAATAGAAGGTATGTACAAAGAGGTTAAATGAATATAGGTAATCAATACAGGGAAGTGATGTGGTTGCCCTCTGCCTTAGAATGATGTTATGACAACAGCAGCAGCAACAATGATAATTAAAATAAAAATGGTAATTAATATTTATGAATCACTATGTGCCAGAACTAATCTTCTTCTATTTATATTAATTCTTTTCTTTTAAACCTCCCAATAATCTATGCAGTAATATTATATTTAATTCATTTTAAAGAAGAAGAAACACAGGCACAGCATTGTTAACTAACTTGCTTAAGACCTTAACAACAGCTAGGACATATTGGAGCAAGGCTTGGAGCCCAGGAAATTTGGTGTCAGAGTCTCATCCTAACCAGTATGATATATAAATTTTGATTCCCTGGCTCCATATTCCTTTGTGAGGTCTCCTTGCTTTTGTATTGGGCAGACATTTCTGCCTTACATCTTTTTCTATGAGCAAATCTTCCTTTCTCTTTCTTATTTTCATAAAAGATATATAGCCCATGTACATTTGTAATGGCTTTTAGGTATTTTGCTTAGTGCCTTCCAAGGCAAGCTTGCCATGTGCATTTTACTAAGTCCATCTTACTGCTCCAGACTTGTCTCCCAATATTTTCCTTTAAACATATGATGCTCTAGTTATTCTGGATGATTCTGCATCCCCAAAAGTAGAAAAAATATGATTATCCACCACTCGAAGCATACATTTATAATACGTTTCAAACTATCATGTCTATGTCTCTTGTTTATCAAAATATAACACACTATTTAACTTAGAACAATTGTGAATCTTCTGTAATTTTTTTCTAAATACATTTGTCAGATTTAGTTGTTTCTTTTCCTTTTTTAGCTTACTGTAATGCAGTAATATTATATTTAACTGATTTGTCTAAATTCTATTATAGCACATTTTTCTTTTATCAAAATTTAATATTTTTATTTCAAAATATTACAGGAGTACAAATGTTTTTGGTTATATGGATCACTTTTGTTATGTTTGAGTCAGGGTTATAAGTGTGCCCATTACCTGGATAGGGTTCATGGTACCTGTTAGGTAGGGTTTTTCCCCACCCCCTCCTACCCCCTGACCCCTGCTTGATTTTCACTGAGTTTTACTTCCCTCTGTGAACATGTGTGCTCATCGGATAGCTAATAGCAAGTACATATGGTGATTGTTTTTCCATTCTTTAGATATTTCACTTAGGATAATGCTATTCAGTTCCACTCAAATTGTTGCAAAGCCCTAACTCATCATTCTTCATGACTGAGTAGTATTCTATAGTATACATATACCACATTTTGTTATTCTATTCATGAATTGATGGGCACTTGGGTTGATTCTGCATCTTTGCAATTGTGAATTGTTCTGTAATATATTCAAGTGAAAATGTCTTCTTGATAAAATGACTTCTTTTCCTTTGAGTGAATAACCTGTGATGGGATTACTGGATCAAATGGTAGATAAATCTACTGTTAGTTCTTGTACTGTTTTCCACAGAAGTTGTACTAATTTGCAGTCCCACCAACAGTGTATAGACGTTCTTTTCTCTCTACATCCACAGCAGCATCTATTGTTTATGGACTTTTTAATAAAAGCCATTCTAACTGGGGTAAGGTGATATGTCATGGTGGTTTTAATTTGCATTTCCCTGATGACTAATGACATTAAGCATTTTTTCATATATTCATTGGCCATTTGTCTATCTTCTTTTGAAAAGATTCTGTTCATGTCTTTTGCCCACTTATTTATTTTTTACTTTTTTATTTCAGCATATTACAGGGGTACAAATGTTTAGGTTACATATATTGCCTTTGACCTGCTTGAATCAGAGCTACAAGTATGTCCATCCCCCAGATGATATGCACCACACCCATTAGGTGTGAATATATACACATTCCCTCCTTCCCCTTCCCACCTGCCCAACACCTCATGAATGTTACTATTATATGCACACATAAGTGCTGATCAGTTAATTTCAATTTGATGGTGATTACATGTGGAGCTTGTTTTTCAACTCTTGTGATACTTCACTTAGTAGAATGGGCTCCAGCTCTATCCAGGATAATACAGTAAGAGGTGCTAGATCATCACCCACTTGTTAGTGGGGTTGTTTGGTTTTGTCTTACTAATTTGTTTGAGTTATTTTTAGATTCTAGTTATTAGCCCTTTATCAGATGTGTAGCTTAAAAATATTTTCTCTCATTCTTTAGGTTGTCTATTTGCTCTGTTGATTATTTCATTAACTGTGCAGAAGATCAAGTCCCATTTATTCATTTTTGTAGTTGCTCAATTATTTCTAAATTATTGCCTCTAATGGGTTTTCCAGTACTTGTGAGTTTTCTTTTTCACTTTCATGGAGGCTTATAATCCTCGTATTTGGCCATTTTACATAATTCCACTTTCTTGTAGGCTTTGTTCATTCCTCTTAATTCTCTGTTCTTTATTTTTGACTGACTGAGAAAATTTGAAAGAGTTGGCTTCAAGCTCTGAAATTCTTTCTTCTTTATGATCTAGGCTATTCTTAAAACTTTTCATTGTGTTTTTTTGTATTTTCTTAAGTAAGTTTTCTTAATGTCTAGAAGTTTTATTTTTTTAATATGTCAATCTCTTTATTGAATTTTTCATTCACTTTGTGAATTAGTTTTCTGGTTTCTTTGAGTTGGTTTTCCAGTTTTCTTGAATTTCATTGAGCTTCCTTACAATTTGTATTTGGCATTCTTTGCCTGTCATTTCGATACTTTTATTTTGGTTGGCATCTATTGCTGGTGAGCTGGTGTTCCCTTTTGGTGCTGTCCTTTCACTTTAATTTTTTATACTTTTGGAGTTCTTTGACTGGTTCCTTCTCACTTAGGGCCATTGTCACTTCTTATTTTTGGATTTTCTTTTGCTTAGATGGGCCTCCCCACCCCTCCTGCCCATAAAGGAGTGTCTGTAGCATATGTTGGATAAGAACCTTTGGCTTTTGGGGGGTATTTTTATGGCTGTCTAGGTTCTAGATAGATGCCTTGGTTATAGCTATTTCTATGTTCACAAGGAATCAAAGATTCTTGGAGCCTGTTAAACAAAGATAACAAAACCAAACAAATCAACAGTCAGACCCTGAATTGTACCTTCAGGCTTTCTTCAGGAAAGAAATGAAGAAAAATAACATATGGCATATGTTATAAAACCAATCATGGAGAGGGGAATGTTTACTTAGATTAGTTTATAGCCACACCCTTGAATACTATCACTTTTTAAATATAATGAATTAAATCTAATAGAAAATCCTACAAAATTTACTTATTAAAGGAAACTAAAACATATACAATTGAAACAGTTGGATTTGATTGTTTAGATAAATGTAAAACAAATAACCACTATTTATGTATACCTGGTGTGGTAGGTAGAATAATGGTTCCCTCAAAGATGTTAATGCTTTGCCCTGGAATATGTGACTGTGTTATCTCTCATGGTGAAAGAGAATCAAGGTTGCAGATGCAATTGGGGTTGCTAATTAATTGAGTTTGAAATGAAGATTCTGGATTATTCTGATGGACCCAATTTAGTCATTTGAACCTTTAAATGTGGAAGAACAGTCTTTCTCTGGTTCTTTGAAAACAAGAGAAGATTGGTAGTGTGAAAAAAACTAGAACTTGCAATTCTGTCTTTGAAGATAGAAGAAGGGTACCATGAGCTATGAAATACAAGCAGCCTCTAGAAGTTGGAAAAGACTAGGAAACAGACTCTCCCCTAGAACCTCCAGAAAAGAATGCAGCCCTGCCAATACCTTTATATTAGCCTGTGAGACCCATGTCTGAATTCTGACATACAGATTTGTAAGATAATAAATTTGTGTTGTTTCAACTATTAAGGTTGTGGTAATTTCTTATAACAACAATAGAATACTAATACTCCTGAAAATAGAAAATATCTTAAGGAATATACCAAACTCACTGTCAACTGTTCTCTATAGGAGCTGAAATGATATTGAAAAAAGTATTGAGAAAAGTAATGTGATTTGCATAATAAAGAGAAAAGAATAGAATATGAAAATATTAAAATATGACATCAAAGAATAAATATAGTCCTTAACATGAGTTCATGTATAATTAAAAATGAAATGATATAATATGAAGTCAAGATTGTGTTTGTTTATACAAATTTTTCCCTAGCAACTTACTGTTTTGTGCCAGTAAGAAACAACAGCTCAATGCAGTAAACTTTAGAGGAATATGGCACCAGTCATAATGTTCTCAGCATTATTCCTTTTGATTTGCAAATATTCTTCATCTGATTTGCAAATATTCATTGCATGGTGATTCCTTGATTTAGTTATTTTATGTGTCCCCTCAGTGAATTCTTTTTCCAACTAGTAATTAGGATATAAGCATTTCTTTTCCTTCTTCAATAATATACTGAATAAACCCATATTTTGTAACTCACCAACTTCATAAAATCCAACATTTTTTCTCACCATAGAATATGAGAAAATAAAGTTAAGCTCTACCTTGCACAAACACACTCAAGGCAAATTTGATTCTTGTTGCCAAGTTCTGGGCAACTAGAGCCTGATCATTTTGATCCTCACAACTATTCAAATTGCTCCCTAAACATTGAACACGCTTTGGTATAGACCTTGTGTCATTCCAGCCCCTAGAATCTTTCAGGGATTTATATGGTTTCCTTTCCATTTTTTAAATGAAAACACACTTATTTTCTCTCTCTGTGCATGTGGATTAGATAATAAAGTTTTGTACTTTGAGCTGATGCTATAATGTAAGGAGAATCTTGGCTTATCAGTCAGAGAAACAGAACCAGTAGGAGACAGAAAGAGAAACTGAAAGATGGATAGATAGATAGATAGATATATTAATAGAAGACAGATAGATGGTAGATGATAGATAGATAGATAGATAATAGATATATAATTCTAGTAAGGGATTGCCTTATGTGACTGTGGAGGCTGTTTAGACAAATCCAAAGGGCTAGAATGGACTCTCAGGTACTGACTGAAGCTGCAGGCAGCAGGCAGAATTTCTTCAGGGAAACCTCAGTTCTGCTTTTAAGAATTTTCCCAGCACCATTTATTGAATAAGGATTCTTTTCCCCAGTGTATATTTTTGTCTGCTTTGTCGAAGATTAGTTGGCTATATGAGGATGGTTTTATATTTGGGTTCTCTGTTCTGTTCTAATGGTCAATGTCCCTGTTCTTGTGCCAATCACAAACTTTTTTAATTACTATAGTCTTGTAGTATAGTTAGAAGTCTGGTAAATTGATGCCTCCTATTTTGTTTTTACTGCCTAGGATTGATTTTGCTATACGGGGTCTTCTCTGGTTCCATACAAAGTGTAAAATTATTTTTATATGTCTGTGAAAAATGATGATAGTATTTTAAAAGGGATTGCATTGACTCTGTAGGTCACTTTGGGTAGTATGGACATTTTAACAATGTTGATTCTGCTGCCCCATGAGCATGGTATATTCTTCCCCCTGTTTACATCCTCTGCTATTTCCTTCTTCAGTGTTTCATAGTTCTCCCTGTAGATGTATTTTACCTCCTTACTTAAATATATTCCTAGGTACGTTATTTTCTTTGTTGCTATTTTGAAGGGAATTGAGTCTTTGATTTGGTTCTCACTTTTACTGTTGTTGGTGTATATGAATGCCTCTGATTTCTGTGTATTGATTTTGTATCCTGAGACTTTACCAAATTCCTTTATCAATTCAAGGAGTCTCATGGTTGAATCCTTAGGGTTTTCTAGGTATAATATCATGTCATCAGCAAAGGGTGAGAATTTGATCTCTTCTGTTCCCATTTGGATGCCCTTAAGTACGCTCTCCTGTCTGATTGCTGTAGCAAGGACTTCCAGCACTATGTTGAATAGAA
>VBSM01000361.1:55711919-55722500 GCA_008086735.1 Cheirogaleus medius | reverse complement strand
GCAGTAATAAACATCCTTCTATAAGTACAAAAAATAAAAAAAATAAAAATAAAAATGGGGAATACAGAAAAATGAAAAGCAATATTGTGGCCTCTCCACATGGCTACTTAAGACTTTCTCCCAGGAGATAGTCTTAAAATAGTTCAACTTCTTACATTGCAGCTACCTTTCTCCAGAATAAGTTCCAATAGTATCAGGTGGAAACTGCCAGGATTAGAATGACATAACTTCATGGTTATGAAAAGGACCAAAACCTCAACTGTTTGGAATTTTGTAGTCAAAGTAGTCACAAACTAGCTCAGTTTCAAGGAGGTAGAAAAACGTACTCTACCTCTCAATTGGGAGAATAGAATGCAGATATTGAGAAAGAAGGCATCAGAGGTGACCATCTTAGAGATAAGCTACCAAAAGCACCATATTAGTTGCATTTTTTAAATGAGGAAATGAGAATCAAGGTATTATTTAACTTGCTCAAGGTAAAAGCTAGAACCTAATAGTTTGGCCCCAGAGCATATATTTTAACCATAACATTTTGCCATCTCCATATAATTATAAATAACACAAAAGTTAACTTCTGCCAAATGGATAGGATAACCTCTAAATTTTCTTCCAAAACATAATTATAGCCATAGTAATTGACAATCGTTTAAAATCTACTTATCCATATATTTAGCTATGAAACCATGCTATAATTTTAAACATCCATTTTAAATCCACTTATTTAGCTACAGAACTATGGTGGTAGCAAAGATAATTTATAATCATTTTATTGAAGTATGAAACACATAATGACCTATTTGTGGTAGTGGATAGTCTAATTATCTCTTTTAAATTTTATGCTCAGATGCCATCTGTTCAGTGGTCAAGGAAAATTTGCCTATATTAGGAAAGTAGAACTCATCTAATGTAATTTCAGCTTTCTAAAGACCCATATATTCAGCTATCTACTTGTGTTAGTCTGTTTTGTGTTGCTATAAGGGAAATACCTGAGGCTTGGTAATTTATAAAGAGAAGAGGCTTACTTGCCCCTGGTTCTGCAGACTGTACAAGAAGCATGACAGCCCCATGCTTCTGAGGAGGGCTTCAGGGAGCTTCCAATTAAGGCAGAAGGTGAAGCGGGAGCAGGCATTTCACATGATAAGAGAAGGAGCAAGAGAGGGAGGAGGTAGTGCCAGGCTCTTTTAAACAACCAGCTCTGGAGTGAACTAATAAAGGAAGAACTCACTCATTTCCTTTGGAAGAGCTCCAAGCCATTCACAAAGGATCTGCCCCATGACCCACACACTTCCCACCAGGCCCCAAATCCAACACTAGAAATTAGATTTCAACATGAAGTTTGAAGGAGCATTCATCCAAACCACATGACTACTGAATGACATCATTTTTATATAGGCCAAAGAGACCTCAGTTTTAATATATAATATATTCCATCTGCTTTTCTATTCTCCGTCTTTGAGAATAACACTAGTTCTTCAATTTATAACACTGAGAGTCGTCTTTTACCTCTTTGTCTTACCTATTTCTATCTTTCAAACAAAACTACCATGAGTCCTAGTGATTCTAAAGTTTTTATATGTCTTAAAATACAATCCAGTCCCTCTCTTGCTAATTCATATCTTAGTGCATGCCTCTACCATATTTCATAAGAGTTACCACAAAAGATTCTATTCTTGCTTGTACTCTTGCCCCATCTTCATTTGTTCATGTTGTCAAAGGGATCATTTATTTCAATTTTGTTTACTTCTTCCTCCATGCTTAATTCCATTCTTATTTCAATGCATTGGATACCTAGTTTCGAAGTTTTTACAAGTTAAATTCCCCTAATCTAAAAATTCAAAATCCAATATCATCCAAAATCCAAAACTTTTTGAGTACCAACATGATGCTCAAAAGAAATGCTTATTGGAACATTTCAAATTTTGGATTTTTGGGTTAGGGATGCTGAATCAAGTGTAAGGCAAATATTCCAAAATCTGAAAATTTCTGAAATCCAAAACACTTCTAATTCCAAGCATTTCAGATGAAGAGCACTTAACCTGTGCCTTAGATGTGTCTAATCACTGCTATCAAATTGTATTTAAATAGGTGCATATTTGTAGATTTTACAATAGGAAAACAATCTATAGTTATTGTTTTATTTCAGAAACTTTTTAGTTTAGTAAAGTTGCACATTTAATCTGATAATTCTGAGAATATGATGTTATAATTCAAGACATTATTGCCTTTGATTTTTTTTTTTTACAAACGATTAAGTTCAATAAGCAGATCTTGTTTGCTTTCCCTAGCAGTAAAGCAATTAAAGCATGTGCTCATTCCCCTGAGTATGAACATGTTGCATTACAAAGCTAGTCAGCTTCAGGGGCAGAAAGAAATAGTGACATAGGTTTCACCTGCCATAAAATGAAATGCTCTATTGGGACAAAATAAAGCTGGAAAGCAGTACAATGCAGTACAGTGGAAATGTAATAGTGCCAGATTGAGCAATACATACTTGTTTTCCTTCAGCACTAAAAGAATAAGAGCACATTAGGAATTTTAAATCAGTGATGTTCAAAAGGCACATCTGAAACACAACCAAAATGTAATTATTCTATACAATATCATTAGCTTACTTAAGAAAATATTTCAATATCTTAGCATAATATTTTAAATATACTATTTGTATATTTAATATTAAATACAATCATTTTTTTTTTCTATTTGGGAAACATTTGGGATAAGTGATTTATTCTCTACCATTGTGTCTGTATTTTTTTTTTCCAGTCCTCTGCCTGGGAAAAAAATATAAACATTTTCATAGAAAAAAGAGATTGCCTTCAAATTTTCATTGAGATAGATATAACTAAATTTAGAAAAAATAAACTCTTCATTTTACAACTCTGATTTTCAAATATAGCATTGTAAATACTAATGTATATAAAATAGAACATTTTATAAAAGGAACATTTTATTTAATAAAACATAAATTTATTGTTTCTTTATGAATTCAGATATGATTTTATATCAACATCATTATCTTCAGAAGATATGCATAATAGGAAAGTATACAGTTTTTTTGATTAAATTATCCTCTCATATAAAATGTTAGAATCCCTGAAATGAGAAAATGTTGCTTTAAAAACAAAAACATGATTACAGGGGTTAAAAATACTATAGAGAGAGTAAATAACAAATTGAATTCTGTAGAAAATAGATGTACTGACTGAGAATATTAGCCTTAGAATTCCTTTCAGAAAACAAATAAGAGTCACAGAAGAAGATGATAAGTGAAAGGTTAGAACATGGGGGATTGGGTAGAAAAAATTCAATACAATTGTAACGGAGATACAAAAAGGAATGCAGAGCAGAGGAATGACACAAAAATAGCAATGACAAAAAAATAATAATAAAAACTAAAACCAACCTAATGCCCTCTAGCTATCTGAACCAATACTGGGACCTAACACATTTTCCTGTCCCTGTGTTAAACAATTCTGTGACCTGGCACAGTCTCTGTAATGAATAATCTGATTCTAGACAAAAGTAACTGCTTGCTCCAGGAAATAGCTGTAACTGGAAAATATGAGTCTAAACAAGCTAAAATGCACATTTCCCAAGCCTACAGCTTACTCTTCAAGTTTCCCTCAAAAATTGTTATTTTATGGTGTCTACTTATGAAAAGCTATTACATTGTAAACTCTGCCTAATCCCAATGAGTTTTCCACCTTTCAAGACCCACTTTAGAGTAGTAGATAACTTGGGATAGTCTTACACTTTGGAATGAAGAGCAAGAGTTGAAATTTATTTATATATTTAATATGTTTCTCATCTTAATATTTATTTCCTAGAAATTACACTTTATATATGAAACATCCATTCAATAAAAATTCGTTATATACTCTTCAAATAATGTTGTAAGATATTGGAAAATTTAATGATAAATAATTATCACTATCAAAGAGCTTAGAACTTTTCAAAGAAGTAATATTATAAAATAATGCCAAATATCTGGAAATCTTTCCTTCTTCTCCTCAATAAATTCTACTGCTAAGTCAGCTAATAGAAGGGATATATATACACAAAACCAAGGATGAGGCCAAATATCTTAAGCAACATAGTTATTGAGTTATCTTGAGAACATATTTATTTAAATTAAATTTTATGGATTTATGGAATTTCTTATCTATAATATAAAAACATAAATCTCCCCCATCAAAGACTCTCTTCTTTATTTGTATCAAATACATGTATAGAAATGGTCCACTCCTCATTCATTTCCATGTTATTTTGTCATCCTTTAATAGGAAACTTGACATGTGGGTTCTTTGGGCTTACCTTTGTAATTTGACACACATCCTCTAATTTGGAGCTTACTCAATTGCTGTGTGACAACAGCAAGTCAGTCAGCTGACTCTCAGGGCTGATTTTCTTGCAAGTTGAGAAAATCTCTCTATAGTAAGACAGGGCAGCTGCCTCAGCTCTCAAGCAGCTTAATTTTCTAAGCTCACTTGTTTCTTTTAAATATCACAACATATTTTGGAAGAGAAATACAGATTTTGAGTATCAGTGTAGTAGCATTTTCTCTACAACTTACTTTTTCTTCTCATTTGTTAAGTACCATTTGATGAAAGAAAGTTAGTATTATTATCCTATAATTAATTGGTAAATCATCCTAAGTTCATCAAATATTGTATAAACTATAGCAATATGCTGGGTATATTCTGTTCCTCTATGCAAAAGAAATAAAAAATGTTTTTTCTCACTTTGAAGAATCTTTAAAATTTTGTCATAAAAAATGACAAGAAGAAACAATATTAAGCAACCGCTGATCATTGCTAGTAAGTACATACAAACAAGGTGTGTAATATATCAGAGCAAAGAAAAAAGGAAGTATAGTAGAAGGTAGAGATGGATTACTACTAAAAGAAGAAAGATCTTTAGCTACGTAGGGGAAAAAAGAAAACATTGCATGAGGAGTGAAAAGATGAATTAATGTTCTGGGTCATAATAACAAAATGAGACTACTATTAATTTCTTTAATTACAGGAAAAACAAATAATATGCTGTCCAAATCAAGATTCATTTGAAAGTGAAAGGAGGTTCTAAGAACTTAAAATGATATATTATTTTTAAATTGTTTATTTATTGTCCAACAAATTTGGTTTTATGATGACTTAAACATATTACAAAGTTGTATATTTAAAATTATTTTTAAAAATAAACTTCCTTGAAAATGCATTTGTGCAAAACTGAAATATTCTTTATTTTGATTATCTAAATATTAAAAATTAACAGAAATAGAATTATTACTCTTGGTTTATGTTTACACACTTAATTGGTTTCTTAGGTTTATGTGTCCTGAATGCCTTAACACTGGTATATTTCAGATGATGGTATTTTTTCTATATAAAATTATTTTTTATATAATAACTTGCAATATTATTCAAAATTGCATTTTATGTTTTATAACTTTGAAACCAAAGAGTAGTAAGTCTTTTCTGAGAGCTTCAAAAGTTTTTTGATAACATATTTTTTGGTGTACAGTGCTATGAATGTTAAAACATTTATAGATCATGTGCAACTGAACAACAGTCAGAGTGCACAACGGATCCATTACCCCAAAACACTACCGCATCATTTTCTTTCTTCAGTCACAAAATCCTCCTGCCTCCAGTCTCTGGAAACTATTGATTTCTTCCATGTCAATACAGATTTGTCTTCTTGAGTATATCACACAAATAGAATCATACAACATGTGAACTTTTGAGACTGACTTCTTTTGCTTGTATAACGCTTTGTAGATTCATTCAAGTTGAAGAATATTTGAGTTGTTTTTAGTTTTGTGGAACTAAGAATTATACGAATTCTTGTACACTGTTATTTTTTAATTTTTATTTTCATTTTGTACTTTTATTTTCAATGTAAAACCAAGTTTTCATACATTTGCTTGCTTTATTTTTTATTATTTATTTATTTTTTTAATTTCAGCATATTATGGGGGTACAAATATTACAGTTATGTATATTGCCCATGCCCCTCTCCCCCCTCGAGGCAGAGCCTCAAGCATGACCATCCCCCATACGTTGCACATCTCACTCATTATGTTTGTATATACCCATCCCCTCCTCCCCCCTCCCACCCGCCCAACACCCGCCCAACACCCGACAAATGTACACTGTTTTTTATTTGAAAATAAGTGTTTTATTTTTTTGGGGGGTGCAAACACATAGAAATGTGATTACTGGACCTTATAGTAAGTATATATTTATCTTTATAAGAAACTGCCAAACTCTTTTCATAGTAGTTGTACCATTTTTCATAATGATTTTCAATGCATGAAATTTCCAGTCACTCTGCATCTTTATTATCACTCGAAATTGTCCATCTTAAAAAATGTTGTAGTGACATCTCATTATGGGTTTTATTTTCATTTTCCTACTCACTAGCAATGTTGAACATCTTTTTACGTTCTTAACTATTACATATCCTTTTGATGAAGTATCTTTTCAAGTCTTGCACCCTTTTTTAAAAATGAGGTATTTGTTTTCTTTTTGTCAAGTTTTGAGAGTTCTTTATATATTCGGGATAGATGCATTTTGTCAGATATGTAATTTGCAAATATTTTTTCCCAATCTATAGCTTCCTGTCACACTTAAGAATTCTAACATCAGGTCACACAAATTTTTCTGCCATTTTTCCTCCAATGTTTTATAATTTTATGTTTAAAGTTATGATCCTTTTTGACTTATCATAGAAGATGTGAGGTTTAGGTTGAGTTTCATTATTGGCTTATGGACATTTAACTATTCCAGCATTGATTGTTGAACAGATATCCTTTATCTATTGAATTGCTTTTACTTCTTTGTCAGGAATCTATTAACCATGTATATGTGTGTCTGGTTGTGGATTCTCTATTTTGTTTCATTGTATCTATCCCTTTGCCAATACCACACTCATAACGGTTCACAATGCATGATGAATATATTTTAGAAATACTTGGATTATGTATAGATTTTTTATAGATCCCTGTATATTCTACTTGAATTGCTATTTCAAGCCTTAGAAAATGTCACATAAACCTGAGGTTTAATCTGGGCTATTCTGCTTGACAAAAAAACTATGACTTTGTAAAAGTTATATGGAGGATGGTAGCCTCCATTTCCTTATCTATAAAATTGACATAAATTATCTAAATTACAAAAGTAAGGTATTAAATGGCTAGCTTTTAAAAAGTGAATATCTTTTAATATATGTTCTCAATACATATTATTTCCTTTTGCTTTGCAATGTATACTACTGTGCATTTGCCTAGCTTTATTGGATATTATATTAATAAAGAACTCTTTAAAAATACGTAAAGCATGGGAAAAGCAATAAACCAATATCAATATAATTAATATGACATTCTATATAATTGCATAATAACAAAACAATTAATATAAAGATAGCATAGTCATAATAAAATTTACCTTCCTGGGGTATAAGGCTTCCAGAGAAGAATTGCTATTTTCCACTTGTGACCTTGAGCTAGAGACAAAAACAAAAGAGAACATAACATGCAGCTCAGTACCCTTTAGATTTAGTGCACCGAGAACTAATCCATCTGTTTATGGTTCCTTTTTTTGTCCCTAGATAACACTTAGTTAAAAGACACATGCTTCAACCTTCAAGATAAATTATCCTTTCAATTCTTAATGGTTCTAAGTGATAAAATCCAAGAGCAAATCAGTGTGTGCATTAAAACTGGTGACATCTATGCCTTTGGCTTGCTGAGTGATTATCTCGATATTTAAAGGTTAAATGGTTATTTATACATTTATACATAGACGGAGTTCATGAATATAGTTGGCATTGCTCTCAACATTTAGGGGCCATATATGAATAAGTAAGTAGATGAGGCAGAAGAATGGGTCAAATGAGAAATAAAAATGAATAAATGTTCAAGGTTCCAATAATTTGATGTCTATATTCAATGTTATTGTCATTTTAACAAAACAGGGAAGTTTAGAGAGAGAGAAATGATTTCATGTAACATGTTTCCTCTGTACATACCATTTTGGTGCACGTCTGAAAGAAGTCCCAGAGGCAATCTCAATGAATGTGCTCTGGAATTTTTTTCCTAAGAAGTCAAAATGATGTTTTGGTAATTTAATTTTCTGTCCTTTGTTTCAACATTGTAGTAAAAATGTTCACCCTTTAAGATTGCTATAATCATTCTCAGAACCTATGTTTTGGGATTCCTTTAGGTTATACTGTAATAAGTCAGTGTTCATGAGAACAAATTAGCTGGGATGGTTATAGGCAAAGTGAAAATAATTCTCTCTCCCTCTCTTTTTATTATTTTTTTGCTACTGTTCCCATGTTGGATTTTTTGAGCTTCTATTCCTACAAATTAAATCAACAAACAAATAAGAAACTTACATGGTTCAATGTTGTGATTTTCACAATGTATATTATGAGTTTTGTTTTTTTGTCATACACAATTCTATTGTTAGGCATTCTAAGAAAATTATATATATCTATATCTATCTTTTGTGTGTTTTTCAACTTTTATTAAAAATACTCATACAAAAATACTCAGGAAAAAGATGCTGGTGGCCACCAGTAGCTGAATCTCTCTACACTTTCTCAGAAAACAATGCAGATCCTCTGTAAAAACTCATACAATTACACAAAGCCATCACACCCAGAAAATCTAGAAGCTAGAAAAACTACAAGTAATCAAATTATATCTAACTAAAAAAAAAAAAAAAAAAAAGAATAAGCCAAATCTGCAACTATTTCTCACTCCATGGTCTACCTCTGTGGAAAGCAGTGACATCCAGGGAAACTTACCAGAAAAGAAGAGAGAGAAACAAACACAAGTCTCACCTAAAGTCACTGCCAGCAAGAAAAATTCTTCCCTGACTGTGAAATGAAAGAAACATGGCTGCGAAGAGGACTGAAAGCAGGGAAAGGAATTAAAAGGAGACAGAGTTCTTGGTAGTAAGTTTTGAGAAGCATCGTTGGTAGGGAAGAAAAGATAAAAGGAGAGACATTTGTTTAATATTCAGTAATGATGGGAATAGGAACCAAAAGTGGGAAATTTAGGGTTCTGCAAGAGAAAGAAGGCAAATAGGCAAATAAATAAATAAATAAATAAAAGCAAAAGTACCAGAGTTCACATAATATCTTCTTCAATTACCAAAGGTAACCACAAAAAGATAATTATCATAAATTTTTTAATATTGAATCAAAGCCTAAAGGAAATTGTAACAAACAGTGTTCAAAAGCACTTTAAGAAAATAATGCACCACGATCATTTTGCATTTATTCCATGAATATAAGCTTGGTTTACTATTATGGAATCTATTGACATTTTATAATGTCTCATTAATTTATTGAATGAGAAAAAAATCATATACTTGTCTCCAAAGTTGATGAAGATCTCCTTGGAAAAATAAAATACCTGTTCCTGGTAAAAATATAGCAAAGAAGATAAATTGATAGATTATTCCTTAACATGACAAAATCAAATAAGTTATTTATAAAGCTAGTATTTTACTCACTGGGGAAACAGTGGTATTTTTACTAACTCCAGACAAAAATGAAGATGATGACTAAAACCTGTACTATTTACAACTGTACCGGAGATATCTGAGACAATTAGAAACAATAAAGAAATTATTGGCTCAAATTGGAAAATAGGAAATACAATTATTTCCATTTGCCCATGACAGAATAGAATACTTGGAATGCCCAAGGATTACTAACGAATTTGACTAAAAAATAAAGTAATTTACTAAAGTATCAGAATAAAATTGATACACAGAAATCAAGAACCTTCTCACACAAAAACAACAGCTAATTACAAGACATAATGGTAAAGAGAAACATAAACAGTTTATGAAGAAAACTTTAAAATGCTTCTGAAAGATATAAATTAAGCTGAACACATGGAAAAAATACCTTATTCTTTAAAATGATAAAGATTTATAAATGATAAAGCTTTGTAAATGATAAAGAGTCATAAATGTGATTCTTCTTACGAAGTAATTTTATAAATTTATAACAGTATCAAGATAATTATAAGATAATGCTTATAAATTTTTATGGACCTAGACAAGCTGATTACAATTTTGTAAGAGTAACTAGGATAACTGACCTCGCAGGTGGCAAAACGTACCTAATATTAAACATTCTCAAAAGCCATCTTATTCAAAATAGAATGAATGGTTGATAAACAGACAAATGGATCAATGAAACAGAATAGAAACTCCAGTAATAGATCCAAGTTATCAAGTTCCTTTATTATAAAGATGACCTTTGAAATTACTAGGACATAGATGGACTTAACAAATGATGTTGACAACTTCTTAGCCAGTTAAGAAAAGATAACATACGTTACAATTCACAACAATGAACTCCAAATGTTTAAGAGCTCTAACAAAACAAACACAAGTAGAAGAAGAAAAAATTGGTGAAGTTTTATATATTCTAGGTGTAGGGAAATCCTTTCTAACTGACTCAAAATCCAGAGGAATAAATAAATAGATGTATTCAAATACATTTAAACATTTTAGATAACAAAAAGGAACATTTAAACACGAGATAATTCTAAGA
>VBSM01000361.1:55694387-55707889 GCA_008086735.1 Cheirogaleus medius | reverse complement strand
TTCATGAGGGATATTGGTCTGTAATTTTCTCTTTTTGTTGTGTCTTTTCTTGGCTCTGGTACAACATGATATTGGCTTCATAGAATGAGTTAGGAAGGATACCATCTTTCTCAAAGTTGTGGAATAATTTCTGTAGTGTAGGTATGAGTTCTTCTTTGTATGCCTGGTAAAACTCTGAAGTGTAGCCATCTGGTCCAGGACTGGGTCTCTCATACATTATTGGTGGCAATATAAAATGATGCAGTCACTGTGGAAAGCAGTTTGGCACTTTTTTATAAAATTAAATATGTATTAATAATTACCATATGAACCAGTAATTGTGCCCTTGAAACATTTATCCCAGAGAAATGAAAATTTATCTCTACATGAAAACCTGTACACAAATGTTCATGGCAGCTTTATTCATAATAGCCCAGAACTGGAGACAGCGAAGATATCCTTTCTTGGGTGAATGGTTAAACAAATGGTGGCATATCGTTACCAAGGGATGCTGCTTAGCAGTAAAGAGGAATGAACTACCAATACATGCAACAATTTGGATGCATTTCCATGGAATTACTCTGAATGGAAAAAGCTAATCCCAAATAGGTACATCCTTTATAATTCCATTCAGATAACAGTTTTCAAATGGCAAAATTTTAAGAATGTAGAACAGATTATTGGTTGGCATGGGTTCTCAGGGTGTGGCAGGGAAGTGTGTATGGTTTTAAAAGGGCAACAGGAGATATCCTTGTGCTAATGTAACTGTCCAGTATACTTTGGCTGTGCTGTTGAATACACAAATCTGCACATGAGATAAAATTGTACAGAACTAAAACACACACACACACACACACACAAATGAATACAAGTGAAACTAGGGAAATCTGAATAAGATCAGTGGATTCTATCAATATCCTTGTGATATCATACAATACTCCTGCAAAAGTTATCACTGTGGGAAACTGGGTAAAGTGCACATGGGTTCTCTTTGTATTACATTTTAAATCTGCATGTGAATCTAAAAATAAAAATTTCAACTGATAAAAAAGAAAAATAATAAAGAATGGATGATATCCTTTCTAATGCATAAATTCTAGTTAGTTCAACAGTTTTTGATTAAACGTGGGTCTAAGAATAATTTCTATTATTCTATCTAGGATACAAAAAAGATAAGGATCCTGATCAAGAAAGCATCATAAACCTATTTTTCGCTTGTGTTTCATGTATCACACCATGTGTATGGAAGAAATCTTAAGACTTTGCCCTTTCTACACCCCCTAACAATAGGGGAACACACCCAGGCCTCAGAGTCAAACTGAGGATAGCATATATTCCACATTATCAATTCTCTTCAACTGTACTTCTTGCCCACAATTTTTTTATACTACACAAATTATTCTCTCCCCAACTAATTGAAACAACAAAAATTCAAAAATGTATGCATTTGAATGTATGTTAACAACAGACAGTTTTGACTGTTTATGCATGTTTGGGTACATATTTATGTCTAAGTCTGGCATATTACTAATCTTACTTAAAACAGTGGCATTTTTCCCCTTAGGATTTTTTAAATAAGTATATGGTAATGCCATCTATGGAAAAAGGTTTATTTCTTCCTTTTCAATTTGAGCTGTATTTCTCTTTTGTATTTTATAGCAATGGCTGCATTGTCTAATATAAGTGGTAAGGGCTGTCATCATCGTGTTTGTGTGTTGGATGTGGAGGAGCAGTCAGCCAATAAAATGCCTATTAGGTATAATACTTTAGATAGTTAAAAATAACAATTGCAAACTATTTTTATTTATTTAACATGTTTTATTATGCTTCTCTTTGAAGGAATCATAAATGCGTATTGGGATTATTATAGAAGATTAAATAGATGGGAAGATATAAATATTTTTGTCCACTTGATGTATATAGGAGGGGAAAATCTATATTTTATGGTAGATAATGCATTTCTTATTTTTATTATATGTTATACATATAAAATTTCTAAAAATTAAAATAATCTCCATAAACTAATATTCTTCTGTGCTCAATTTACAGAAAAAGAAAGGAAGATAAATGAGCACGTATTAGAGAATTGTTCAGAAATAAATATTTCTGTTCAATATGAATTTGCCAATATATTAAATATCTCACATTTACATTATAATATTATTAATACTATTCATGATGATTATGAAAATATAATTATGTTAAAAGGTTATACATTCTCCTTAAAATTCATAAAAATGTTTTAAAATTAGGATTAAGGAGGAATTTTTGTTGTTCTTTTTTGCTATATCTGGATTATCATAAACATTTAATTTTATTGAGAATTTTAGTAATAGTGTATATTCTAAGAATTTATTCTAGCAATATTCCCACATATTAAGGGAAAATATAATCAGGACTTTGTATATGTAGGTACTGCATCCCACAGATTCAACCAACCACAAATTGAAAATATTAAAAAAAAAAATTGTGTCCACACTAAATATGTCCAGGCATTTTTGTCTTGTCATTATTCCTTAAACAATACACTAAAACAACTATTTAAATATTTATATTGTATTAGGTATTATAAGTAATAGAGATGATTTAAAGTATATGGGAGGATGTGCATAAGTTATATGCAAATACTGCTACATTTCATATCAGGGACTTGCAATGGATTTTGGTATCCATGAGAGGTCTTGGCACTGTCCCTCATGGATACTAAGGGACCACTGTTTAATAATCTGGGATGAACATAGGTACTGTTTGGTAGCCCAAGCATACTGGTAAGATAGTACTTTGAGAAATTTACAAAACAATATATTTTATAACATGATATATAATATATCCTGTACTTTTCAATCCTTTTCAGTGATAGGATGAGAAGTAAGTGAAATGCATATGACTAGAACTTTGAAAATGACAAGTGATGCTCAAAATCCACTTGATTTTAAGTTTCTATTAAACACAGAACTTGCAACCAATTTGAAAATGTTCAACAAATATAATAATACTTACCAGCAAATAAAATAGGGATTTTCATGGAAAATACTATTTAATCAAAAAACATAATTCAGGTATTGAGAAATGTGATTAAAATATAAATTGTTCTTACCTAATGGAGGATTACCCAGAAAAGAAAAATTATTCTGAAGTCATAAATCATTTCAGAGAAAACATTCTGATAATTGATCCAATGAAGATGCATTAAAATTTTATTATGGAATTACTGTGCTGATCTGGTAGAAATGGGAATTGGCTCTGAATGTATTCAATTTGGTATGTAAGAATCATATAATGTAAACACATAGGAAATGATTACCTTGAAGGGAACAAAAATAAGAGTCTCATAGGAAAGGGGGAAGCATAAACTCTAATAAGGTTTTTTTTTACAACATAAGTATACAAAATGCTTATTAAATACAAAGCAATACATTTTGGCATATTCATAAAACCATAAAATCACAGTAGCATTTTAAGTCCTGATTGTACTAATTGAATTATGATTATATTTGCAAAGCTGTATCAACTTATAGAGATTTACTAATGTGATTCTTTTTTAAATCTAAAGTAATTTGAAATATTTGCTGAAAATGTTTCTATCCATAAATGTTTTAATAAAAAAGTCAAATTAATTTATTCAGCACATTTAAAAAACTTCTGTGAACTTTTATTTTAAAATGTATAATCTACACAATGCAAACAATGTAGTTTAACTGTAAAATTGTCAATTCAGCAGCTCCCTTTATTCATAAATTAGGCTTAGTACAGAAAATTACAAAGCAAAAAATAGCCCAACATCATACTTATGTTGATAATCAATAGTAATATCTGTATTAAACATACATGCATAAGTATACATACACATGAATAGAAAGAACTATTAGAAAATGTACCTGGGCAGGTACATGGCCAGGTGTGCTATAGGTCAGACAAATAGCAAAAAATAGAATATGAAAGTACTCACTGAGCCACGGCAAGAATTGTTTTATATACAGAGGTGACCATTAATTTAGTAAACCTAGCAGGAACATTATTAGAGTGAATCAAAGTGCTTTTAATAGCCAAGATGATAAGCATACAAGCACTGTCTTAGGGATATCCAAAAGATGCATATCTAGATAGTGTCTAGCAGGCTCCAATATATATTTACAGAGTGAATAAACATTATCTGAAATTTTGGAACATCAAAGTTAAAGCCAAGTCCGTATTTAAACTTTTAGATGAGAAAAAGTCCTGACCCCTCCCTTTTATCTATGCCAACCTGTGGGGAGTGGGCTCTGGGACTAGCAAGTACATCAGACCAGGCTTCCGGAGTTGAAAGAATAAACGGGCTGCGGCAGGCAGATGAGACATGTTCTTTATTGTCAGGGGATGCAGCTGCAGTGAGAGCCTGGCCAAGAATGTGGTGAGCACTTACATATCGCTCAGAACAGTAGTGGCAACACGCTGTGGGAAAGCATGATCACATAGGTTCACATAGGAGATAACACCTTGGTTACATAACAGTGCTAACTCATGCCTTCCCGGAAAGCCAGCAGAAGACACACTGGCAATTACTTTACTTTGGCCTAAGAAACCTATTGCTTATACAAATAAATTTCCCTTACACAACCACAGACATAACAAGATTTCATCTGTAAGGATTTCATTACTTCAAAAATATAGGACTTCTTGAAATATGTAATTTATATATTTTATATATAATATGTGTGTATATATACAAATATACAAATATATGTATATATACACAAAACTATTTATATACCTGAAAAAAATATAAGTCTATTCTGGTATTTTAAACTGGAACTTTCTCTTATGGCTTAATAAGTTCCACCTTTAATGTTCCACCAAGCAAAATATTTGGAAAATGTCCACTTAATTATGTGGTTAAATTGAGGAAAGTCTGTATTTTTCATTGATAAACTGATTTACAATATAAGTATTAGAAAATATTAGAGACACGTCTATAAAATTAACAAAACTACCAACATCAATAATTCAATTTAAAGCCACTTTTCAGGAATTCCAAAAGTGTCATGATTTATTCAAACTATACTTAGCTTTGGCTCTCTATATCCTTAGTCATAGAAGAATTAAGCTATCTGTCTTTGAAATAGGCGTTTTAGAATCGATTGTTCTAAATTTTAAGTTGTATTAGTTATAATACAACTCTAGTGCAGATGGTCTCAGACTTAACGGTGGTTCATCTTAATGGTTTTGACTTTATGTTGGTGGGAAAGGAATACATTCAATAGAAACTGTAGTTTGAATTTTGATCTTTTTTCTCTTACCAGTCCAGAGCCTGTTAGCAATTGGGCCACACAGCAGGAGGTGAACCGGGAGTGGCAGGCCAGGGAGCAAAGCAGCTTCATCTGTATTTATGGCTGCTCCCCATCGTTTCCCATGCCCATCCCATTTCTCACTCTCCACCCCAGCCCATCTCCCATCACCCTGTCCATGTAAAAATTGTCTTCCATAAAACCGATCCCTGGTGCCAAAAAGGTTGGGTACCACTGTACTTAACTACATCCTTTCTGATATTTCAATTTTAAAATATTTTCATTTATTGAATCTGATGTTAAGGGAAAAAAATCCGATGCTCACCACTACTTTGTAAAATGCTTTCCAAACTTGGCTTCCACAATACTAACTGTCCTGTGATTTTCTTCATACTTATCTGTTTCTCTAGCTGTTCTCTTTAGCATTCCTTTCTTATGGATAGCTTTTTAAATAGGATGTTTTTTAGGCAATATTTTATCCATAGTGCTGTTCTTTTATTACTGTGCACTCCATACTGTGCACTCAATAACTTTGGTTACATAAAATCTCTTATTCCAAATATCTTCTGATATCTGTAAGTACGTGTCCCCTAACAGTGCCTCACAAGAATGTATATTTCACAGGAACAGGAGGAAGATTGTTTTATTCTCATGTTTTTCCTCAAAGTCTATCACTGTACCTGGCATATTCTAGGCATAAGATATACAGTATGTAATGACTGAGTGAATCAATAAACTGCTAAAGATAGAAAGTATAATCTGAATAATTCTTAAAATATACATTTGTTCAGTGGTTTATCAAAATTGCAAATAATAATCACTTGCCATAGTCCTGACTTGGTATAATTTAATGGTATAATGCTTATTTAATGGTATAATGCTTTTCTTACTGTAGTATGCTTTTTTTTTCCTTTTCCTCTTCCCATTACACCAAACCTTTCTGTAATTTTGTTTCTTCCATTTTATCTTTCCTTTGAATTTCTATATTTTAACTTTAAAAAAGCAACATCTAGGTAATAAGGGAAGCCTTTAGGATGATTTACATTCATTCCAAAAATATATAACTTTTAGATAAGGAAAAAATCCATCTGTAACTGCATGCTAATAAAACTGGACTGAAGTAATAAATACATAAATATAATTTTATAATTTATATGTTCCAATTGTTTATCCTTTATTTCCCTGCACTAAAGAGTAATATTGTAATGTACGCTAATACATTATGTAACTGTGGTAGTCAGAATGATCCATCAAAAGATATTCATGTCTTAATCCCCAGGACTTGTAAATATGTAATAATACATGGCAAAATGGACTTTGGCTTATACTGGAAGATTAAGGTGGGTTTGATGTAGTTACCTAGCCCTTTAAAAGCAGAGAGATGTAGCAGAAGAGGGAAGTCAGTGAGATGCTGCAGAAGGCAAAGTCAGAGAGATTCCAAGCATGAGAAGAACTCAGAGTGCCATTTTTGGCCCTTAGATGCAGGGGTCCATGTGCAAAGAACAGAGGGAGTCCTCAAGGGGGTAGGAGTGGTCCTCAGCTAACAGCTGGCAAGGAAAGGGAGACCTCAGACCTCCAACCAAAAGGAGCTGGATTCTGCTAACAATCTGAATGAATTTGGGATTAAGTTCATCCCAGAGCCTCCGATAAGACACAGTGCTGCCAATATCTTGATTTTAGCCCTGTGAGATGTATGCTGGACTTCTTATCTACAGTACTGTGAGATAATAAATGAGTGTTATTTTTAAACTGTTAAATTTTCCATAATTGTCTATGGTAACAATAGAAAACTAACAGTTATATAAGACCAAAAGTAGGATTAAAAAATCTTTCACTTCTAGTTATCCAGTTCAGGAACTATTAATAGAAACAGAACAACTTAGAAAAATCAAATGTTAGTCAAATTGTTCAGGCACATTTTGGTTAGAACTGACTGAATAGAATGCTAATGTTTAATTCAGAGCGTTTAATTGGAATCAGATCTGCTTAAGTTTCAGAGCAGTAGGCAAACATTGTTAGTGCTTATGCTAGAATTGGTTAAGTCAACATTTTGTTCTCAAATTTTCCAGACTTTCTTCACAATTTCTAGTAGTTGGCATACCTACATTTATTACTAGTGAGGTAAGAAAAATAATTGCATGTTGCCAGGGCACTTTGGTCATCACCAAGCAGGTAAAATCTGAAAAAGAGCCTGGTTAAATCTGGGAAGAAGAACTTTAAATCTGTGGTCTGTCCTTCAAAGTCTGTTTGATATAAGGAAATGTTTTGTATGTTGTTTGTATGTTGAAGTATTTATTTATTTATTGTGCAAAATTCCTTATCAAGTCTGAAATAGTGGCTATATGCAGTAATTAAATATAAATACATGGTCATGAAAAGTCAGTTATAAAATGCAAATAAGGAGCAATTCAAATGATGAAATGTGTGATTAGTGAAATCATCCTTTATATGAGAACAGTTATCAAAAGATCAGAAGGCAGCTATGAGGAATGCAATTGCTCAATCAACAGAAAAAATTAAGCACTTATCTCTACAAAGTACTATCCAAAAACCCTGAAGGCTTCAAATTTTATTGGAATTCTAATAAAAAATGATTATTTTATATTCCTTTGATATATTTCTTGGTATAATTTCATGAATCCTAATTTACTGCTCATTCACCTTTGGATTTATTGCTATATTTGACATAATCTGTTGTTTATAAACCAACACTACATTGATATTACCCAATGTTTATGAACCCCAGAGTCCCTGGAACAGGTTGTGGTTTCCTTGCTTTTAATTGTTTGTTGTTAATCATTAGCAGAAGCTAGTAGATTCTCTTGTATATATGATATTCTAGATAGACAGAGCCTTTCTATTCAAGGACTCATTTTAGAGTGCACAATTCTGTACGAAGTGTTAAAGTAAATATATAATATAACATAGAGATACAGTGAGAGGTATAGGTTATTTTAATACAGAATAACTTACACATACTTTGAAAAATAAAATAAAAACTAATACAGTCAGCCCTCTGTATCTGCAAGTTCTACATCCATGTACTCAACCAACCACAGATTTAAAATATTATTTAAAAAAAGAATTATGTTTGTCCTGAACAGGCTTTTTTTTTAACGTTGTTATTATTCCCTAAACAATACAGTATAACAACTACTTACACAACATTTACATATTATTAGGTGTTATTAATAATCTAGAAATGATTTAAAATATGTGGGAAGATATACATTAGTTATATGTAAACACTACACCACTTTATCTCAGGGACTTGAGCATCCACGGATTTTGGTATCTTTGAGAGTTCTTGAAATCAATCCCCCACAGATAACAAGAGATGACTATACCTACTTTAAAACTTACATTCTGATCAGATTAAGAATACTATAAAAACAGGGAAGTACAATTGATAATAAAATTTTTAGGAAATGAGAACCATTGGATCATTCTATTTTGGAAAGCTCAGGTATCTGAATGCTACATTAGAACAAGGTGAGTAGAGTAGGTTACAATGATTAAGACAATGCCTATCAACTGTAGCATAAGCATATGAAAATACACAAACAGCAATACACATACATGTACACTACATGATATGGTATGAATAAACAGGAGTATTAAAAAGAAAGAAGCAAATTCAATGTAAGAAATAGGTATAGATATAAACACTAAGCAGAAAGGGAATTGGGATAATTGTTTCTGATTACATTTCAAAAGTCCTAAAGATAACAGTTATTTGATTTGTATTTATCTTATCACAATAATTTAAACTTAGTCAAGCTACAATGATTCAAATATTGGCAGCAACTAACATTATGCTCACATATTTCATTACATATTTATTATCTTAGATATGTTTGTGTCTGTTGGATGCTCTTATTTTACCAAACTCTGTGGTTTTATTTCCAGATTCCTACATTTATTATCTAGTCTATTTCAGCTAACTCTGTGTGGGGAAACAATACCATAAAGGAAGAAATGATAAATGGTGATGCAGACATTATTTTTGTTATATTACACATTGGATTCTCTAAATTCAGGCAATTTTGCATAGGAAATTAATTAATTATTATATAAGAGTTGTGATTTTCGTTTTTCTTCTCGATAATATAGGATATCAAAAACATATCTGATTGTAGTGCATAGCAAAGTCTGGGGAGTGGGAAAGAGATGGTCGTGGTTGAAGCTGTGATTCAGATCGGGAATGATCAGAATAGACATAAAGGAAGAGTGAGTCTTCACACATACTCTCAAGGCAAGGAGATGATGGATTAATTGTGTGATCTGATAATATAATGTACACAATATATAATTGATTTGACTGGTGCATTAAGAATAAAGCAGTTGGGTGTTCAAGGACAAAGTGAAAAATGGTGTGCTTGCATAAATATATGACTCTCTAAACCATTATTTTACTTAGATCCTTGGTAATTCATCATTCCATGAAATCTGAGGTGAAATTTAGCAAAAGTAAAGGAAAAAAGCTGTAACATTTTTTATGCTTTAGTTTTATTTATATTTTTGATATATAGAATAGATAGAATATATATTGAAAAGAATATAGAGTGTTCTTTAATGTGATAAATGAATTGCAAACTTCTTTAAGTTTAATTAATGGCATTAAGTGAAAAAGTAGTCCAAAGACAAAATATAAATTTTATATAATTTAAAGTTCTAATTAATATAGATGTAGAATGGTCTATATGTCCAAATATTGCTGCATACTTATTGGACAACAAATCAAAACAGTTCAAAAATGAAAGAATTGTAATTAATAATTTTACAGACGAGAGAACAAGCTGCGATTCTTTCATAAAAGATATCTAATGGATTTGTGCTCTGCTACAATTGGAAGAGTTTGATCATTTACTGATGATTAGTATGGCCCTGAAGTAGTGCATTATAAAAGATGGTTAATATAGAGGATGACATTCCTCACTATTGGCGTGTGCTCTCAAAGAAGCTTCATGAGTAAGGATGAATATCATAGTGAATATTAGTCTCTCCTTTTTATCTAGGAAGGCAGCAGAGATGAATGGCTTTGTCTCTACCCCTTCATTCAGGCATGGCACAGACTCACTCCCTGCAGAGTGTAGATCTAAGTACTCAGCATCACAGAAGTTTTCTTTCCTTGAATCAAGGAACAGTAGATGCAAGAGATTTTTACAAAAGTAATAATGTTGGGGGGTAATAGAACTATGGACATATTTGCATTATATTTTATTATAGCTTTGTATCTGGGACTTTGCAGAACACATTCAAAACCACACAGACACATATACACACAAATGTTGAAAGTAGATAACATTATTCTCAGTGCAGAATTTCCATACCATTATTTTCTAAAAAGTACAAGAAAAAAGGAATACAAGGAAAGGTATCTTGAATTTCTCAGATGCTCAATTTATCACTGTCAATATGTATACATATCTACTCATCTTCTCTCCCCCAACCCAGGGCTCAAAGGAACAACTTTAACTCCCTTTATCAAAAGTAAACTTATTTATCTACTCCTAATTCCATCTTTATCTAACTTCTAAGAATCTTACTAACACATTTAATATCTACTACTTTCAGTAGGGAGTATCTGTAGATGTAGGATTTCTGGGGAAAAGTATATACATTTAAAAGATATTTCTGTATGTATTGTCAACTGCTTTCTAAAAGGTTGACCTATTTTATAATACCCAAAATAATCTATGAAGCTTATCTTTTTGTTCATATTTTTATTTCCATAATAAATATTGATTTTTAAACTGTGTGGAAAAAGTAAAAAAGGTCATCTCATTGCAGTTCTAAATTATAGTTATCTTAGTACAGAGACTTAAATAATTTTTCATATTTCTTCTGCAAATATTTCATTTTATGGATGTGATTATTGAAAGAACAGACATTGCAGAAATAAAGACCAATGAATTGTAATATGTAAGAATACAAACTATCCAAATCAAAGTAAATGGAAAGAAAAGATGAAAATAAATGACCATAGCCTCTGTTACCATGGGCAAATTATCAAGTGGTCTAACATTTGTACAATTGGAGTACTAAGCAGAGAAAAGGGGTAGAGTAAAAAATATATATATTAGAAGAAATAATAGTTAATTTTTTTCAAATATAATAAAGCCATAAATATACAAATAGACTAGTCTAAAAATAGCAGAGGAAGGAGTATGTGAAAAGTAGCCATGTGGTACAAGTTAACATATAGACCAAAAAACAATAAGGACAAAATTATAATTTGCTGGACAGAAATTATGCAAAATTGGAGGTGATACAATGTCATTTTTCAAGGTGTTATAAGTAAAACAAAATAAACAAAGAGTTCTCAAATTAGAAATTGACATTCAGCAAAATTGTGTTTCAAAATTGACAATGAAATACATACTTCTAAAGTGAATAAAATATAATTTCTAATTTGCTACTAAACTCAATTGTTATGATGACATTGTTTTTATAATAAACATTTCTTAGGGAAACCTTTGTTTTATTTAACATTTCTTAAAGTTTGCAGAATTTCTGATAAGACTGTAGTCATTTTGTTATTATTTTGTATGCAATCACCTATAAAATGACTATTTTTAAATTTTTTATGGTTTTCAATTAATTAATCTATGGTTTATGGTTTATTTAATATTGACTGCTTTAAATATTCTATTCTGAGATTCATTATTCAGTGATGCTATGTAAAATGCTATTATTATGTATGCTTTAAATGCAAATCTAACATATTTTTAAATCTCTTTTTAGAAACAAATGCATATTTTCATGAAATAGGATTTTTCAAAATTAATGTGAATTGCTTTAAATACCAAATTTCACATTTCTATGAGTGCAATGCGCACCACCTGAAGGATGGACACGCTTTAAGCTCTGACACGGCGGGGGGCGAGGGGTGGCAAGGGCAATATATGTAACCTTAACAATATTTGTACCCCTATAATATGATGAAATAAAAAAAGAAGCATAAATTACTTAATTGCCTTTTAGGTAATTATGGAAAAACATTTATTATTACTTCTGTTATTGACATTTATTAAATGCCACTATTCTTCCAAGCTGTATTCTAGGTAGCTTGTAGCTTGTAAGATGGAAGCAGATGAAAAGAAAAAGAAGATTAAAAAGTAAACAAAAAATCTCCTTAACTACAACTTACGCTATCTCCTTTTGTAAAGGATTTTGAGGTACTAGGGCATTAGTTGCCTTATTTGTGTGAAGTAATACTTGGATCACTTTTTTTCTGAGTTTTAATAATGTTCTTTATAAATATAAATTATTATATGCTAGAAAGTGATATGTATTGTATACATTGTACCTACTTAATCATTTCCAGGCAAGTTTTACCTAAGCTTGATTTTAGAATGTGACCATTGTAGTAATGTCCCAGCATTTGTTTTTCAGGAAAATAAATACCCATTTTTCAATGGCAATAAAAAAACCTAGTTGTCATCTTCTTATTGAGAAAATTATAAACAGAAAGGTAAATTAATGTCTGACCTATTAATAAGATAGTGTGATAATAAGAATTTACCAATGTCACACAAAAATACATTCTGTTTTTTATAAGCAAATTATTTGAGCTAATTTATATAATTTTCCTAAAAAGTTAAAAGTAAATACGGAATAAGAAAAAGACTAAATATGAATTTATGATGACTACAAACACATTAAATTTAGTTCTTTTTTTTCTCAAAGCATATACAACGAATATAACTGAATGACTACCTTGTCTACATAGAAAAGGTGCTCTATACCTGGAAAAAAATCTGATAAAATCCCATTAGAGAATGTTAGTTCTGGTACATTTGATCCAAAACACAGAATATATATTTCTTGAGGTTGCCAAAGAATCCAATTTTGAATTTATGTCTATTAATATCCAAATAAATATTGTAAGATTTTATAATTTAAAAACCCTCTTGGCCTCACTTTCTCCTCTATAAATGTGGCTCTTTCAAAAGGGGTAGTATCAAGAATAAATGAATATATACAAGCTACCTAGAATACAGCTTGGAAGAATAGTGGCATTTAATAAATGTCAATGACAGAAGTAATAATAAATATTTTACCATAATTACCTAAAAGGCAATTTTGTATTTTATGCTTCTTTTTTTATTTCATCATATTATGAGGGTACAAATATTGTTAAGGTTACATATATTGCCCTTGCCACCCCTCGCCCCGCGCTGTGTCAGAGCTTCAAGCATTTCCATCCTCCAGGTGGTGCGCATCGCACTCATTATGTAAGTATACACCCATCCC
>VBSM01000361.1:55643792-55694287 GCA_008086735.1 Cheirogaleus medius | reverse complement strand
ATATTGACATTTTAACGATATTGATTCTACCAATCCATGAACAAGGTAGATTATGATTTTTCTTTTCTTGATAGATTTTACTACCAAAATTATGTTGCCCTCAAAAATTGCTGGAAAGCAGTTATTATTTTTCTACTATCTAGAAGATCTTATAAAAGACAGCTGTTATTTCTTTCTGAAATATTTGGACAAATTCACCAATACAGCTGTTTTGAATTTTTTGTGGAAGACTTTTAATAGATAAATTAGTATTCAGTTTTTAAGAAAACATCTGAGTGTTTAGATTTTTAATTTTTCTTCTATCAGCTTTAACTATTTTTACTTAGCCTGTATTTAGTCTAATCTTTGTCTTAGGTTTTTACTTCAATATATATTGAAACACTATAAGACAATATACTAATTTTTTTCCATTAATATTTTTGTATATTTACCTTAACATTAATCCTTATGTTATTTTTTTGCATTTTTATTGGTACATCTTGAATGATTTTTCAAATATAGTTATGTTCATGACTTTTAGAATATGTCTCACATACATATATACTTTTTTTAAAAAAATTATTCCTACTGCTTTAATTTGGAATATTTGTCTTAACCTTCTTTTCAGCTAATGAATTTTGTTTTCTACTCTGTCCAATTTGCTGTTTTAATTTATTCAGAGTTTATGATTTCAGATATTTTACTTTCGATTCTGGTATAATCATTAGATGCTTTCAAAAAATTTCTTTAGATTTTTAACTTCTCATTTCCCTGTTAAAATACTCCATCTTTTTATCTATTTTGTCCATCACAGAATCATTGGGCCTGGCTCTTTGGTGTTCTGTATAACCTCAGAATTCAACAAGAATATGCTTGAGAAAACAATTTTGTACTTGAGACCCTTCAATTCGTATTTTTGTCATTCTAGTCTAGTACAACCTCTATTAGGTTTGATATTTTTATTTTCCCCAACCAGAAGTCTCTTGGCTAGCCAAGCCTCTCTTTTCAGCCCATGGTAAGAGCCGGCAAATAGTCCCAAAAACCAAAGGAAAACAATAAAATAATGTCTATTATCATTTCATCTGCTAACACCACTTTCCTCTCTAAAATGTTAGTACATCTTTCACAATTTTCTGACAGTCTTAAATATATGATTGGATAATTTATCCTGTTATTTCCAGTGCTCAATAAAAGCATTGGCCTACAACATCCTATCTGGAAGAAGATACAATCTTTTTCATGACTTTTTAAATGATTGTGTAAAGCTTTAGACCTTTATCTTCTTACTAAATTACATGTTCTTGCTTCTATATTTATGAAAAAGTAAGTATATGCTTAAAGCAAAATAAAAAATATTTATATTGAAAGATTTAAAATACAATAGGAAAGATAAGGTTCAACATTGGAATTTGACAAAAGCAAAATTTACAATGAAAATGCTATTAAAATATTATACATTTTGCACCTTTATTTGTGTTACACACTCATTTGTATTTTGATGTAATTTTCTTTTAATAGTAAAAATGTCACCATAAGAGTCATATTTTTGTTAGCCATTCTATGTAACCTTTTTTTTAGTCTGGATTTCAGTATTTTACTGCAAAATATGAATCCTAATATCCCCAACATAAGAACACCTATAGTTCTTAAAAGACTTCCAGTATATATGATTGTACTATAACTGCATATATTATATAAAAATGAAGTAATGAATTTTTCATACACTTGTTCTAATTTGACATAGTATAATACATATTTACAACTGCACTTTATTTTTCTTGTCTCTTCTATACACATCTATTCCACAAGCAACACATTTTAGCAAGATTCATTCACTTTCATGTAAGAATAATATATCTTACTATATACTATGTCATTTCAAAGCTACACTAAAATAATTCATAATTACAAAATTATGACTTATTATTCAATTATATTGAATCATAATTATAACTCATAATTGATTAATTATAATCAGTTCATTCCTCAAGTACATTAAAGTCTATTTTTATGTTGGATAACACTACCAAAAAAGTATCAACTTCAAATTGTATCACTTTATTCCCTTGAAAAACCACCTTGTTTTTAAATATACATTCTTAGGATTATTATTTTAACAAAGTATCCTACAGGAGAAAATAATTAAAATTATTGAATTGCAATTTATTGGATCCAGGAATTAGGAGGGTTTTTGATACAAACATAGATACAGTCATTTTAATATTCTGTTTGATGTAATGAAAAGTTTTCATAGAGAACTTCTGTCATGTCAAAATACCATGGTGCTCCGAGGAAAAGCACAGGTGTGATTGTTTTAGTTGGGAACTGAACTAGGGATTTTTCTCATGAAATATTATTTTTATTCAAAAGAATCACAGACAGACAAACTATAATGGTTCAGAATTGGATATTAGGCAGTAATTCCCTTGAAAATGAATGGTTATTTTAATGAAAACAATTGATGATTGTACTTGTTGCCAATAATAAAAACAACAGTGGAAAGGAAGGAGCATAAAGATCACACATAGGCGAACTTTACGAAGTGGCACACATGGTTTCTGCTTATATCGCTTCACCTAGAATTCTGACATATACCTGCATTTCTTAAAGCAAGGCAGGAAATTAGTCTAGTTGTGGCTCAATGATAAGGGAAACAGGTTTGTTGGCACAATGATAAAAATTGACCCTTAGCTAGGTGAATTCAAAACAGTCCCATAATCATTGTCCACATAAGATTTTTCAACATTTTACTTAGTTTGAGCAACTTGGTGTCTACTTGGGAATAAGGTCATATCCCTGGCATAAAAAAAATATATTGGTAGTATAAAATTCTAATCTCTGTGTAGCTATATTTCTATTTTGGATTGTTTGACACCTGTCTCAAGCTAAAAGCTTATTTTTTAAAATTTTATTTCAAGAAAATATGAAGGTAGGAACATTTTGGTTAAATTTTATATCTTTGCCTCTCCCTAGCATTTTTTAAACACATGAGAGTAAAGTGAGACTTAGTCAAGTTGGCCTCATTCAAATATGAAAACTGAACCATTAACTCTATTTATCATATGATATTTATATTTATATTTATATTTTATCAAGATACTTATCAAATGATCTCTTGAGTTTATATCATTGTTCCTAAAGATGAACAGTTTATAAAATGTGCTAACACTGTTTAATGTTATACTTGTATAAAGAAAAAAATGAAGTATTAAATAAAACAGATTTCAAAAATAATAAATATATTAATGTAATTTTTGAAAATACAATAGTATATTATTATTTTCTTATTTAAGACATGATAGTAGGCTTCTATTATCTGAAAATTTGCTTTCCAAGATATTTTCTAGAGCAGATAACAGAAGAAAGAAATCAAAGAATTATCTGTAGCATACAAGTATATAATCTTGACTTTTTTTAATTGCAAAATTTAATTGGGTAAATTTTTTCTGTCCTTTCTTAAGGAAATTCTTCATTTTTGAACCACCTTGTAACATTTAACTTTTAAACATATGCCACATTTTATTTAATCAGTCTGTTTCCAATATTTTCCTATTATTAAAATTTGAAATAAAAATTCTCTATCCAATATCTATTATTGGAGCTTGAAAATTAGGCCATTCCTGAAGGGCAGCATAGTTTAGCAGCTTGCCTCCTGCTTAAGTAGAGTAAAAGACTCTTCTTTTATTTCTGTAAATCCATCCTTAGGATGTAAGATACAGAATTACTCATATTCTTTGATCTTGTAAGGATCCCAAATTCTAGATTATCTTTATTATCTTTTATTTTCTTTTACTAACTGGGCAGTCCTTACCTCATTTCATCTATTTCTTGTATTTTCTCAACTTTATCCAATAATAGAAAACATCTACTATTACTTTACTGTTTCCAAACATCTTCCCTGAGAGCTACAACCACCATGGTCTGCTTTCTAAGTTAGAGCAGATGAAATCTTGCCATATGTTTTAGCATTAAATTATATCAATATATAGCCTCTAATGGCTTTCTCACCACCTGCTGCCCAGTCTCAAAACTGATGCCACCTCCAGTAGAATCGTTTTGGCAGCTAGAGTCCTTATGTTCATCAGATAAATTCCATGCTGTGGATGTTGTGTGTACATCTCCAGGTTCATGCTTGAACACTCATTTTCTCAGCTGTCAGGTGTGTCATTGGCTGAGTCCTTCCTAGCAACCAACCTTGTCCAAATGGAGTTGCTTTACTCAAGGTTACATAAAATAACCGAGGGAACACCCATGCTTGATGCCTAGTAAATACGAGATGTGAGATTAAAAGGCCTGTCCCCCTTCCTCAATCTAGGATAACTCTGGAAGTCAATCACAGCTTAATAACTCCTCTTGTGATTGGCTAAGGGCTTTGTTGTGAATAAGGTTTACATTTCTATTTTAAGATCTAAAAATAATATATAAGTAGTACAACATATTCTGTTGTAATATCTATTTGGGGAATTTTTCAATGCAATCATCTCTTTTTAAAATAAAGAAAAATAACTTTAGATATTTTCTCTGGAAATAGATAATTTTCCTTTGTAATAAAAAAGAAAAAATGCAAGGCATTTCATTTATGCACAATATGAAATTTTACCATAATCATAATATAAAATTTGTTGTTTGATAAGAAATAGCACCAATATGAAAAAACCTACATATCATAATTTCTATTGTTGAGAAAATGTCTATTAATAAGTTATTATAGAAAAAGTTATGAAATAGTTGTCAGACTATATTGCTTTCATTTCTCTTTAGTGAACCAAAGTTTGGAAGGGTGTTCTTTACTTGTATTTCTCAGGGAAAAATTTGAATAATAACAATGATAACATTGACAATACCAATTTCTTTGAGAAATTAATTTTATAATTTCTACATGTCTTTAATATTTTTGCCTTTATTTTGTATTAAATTTATTTTTGTTTTTAAATTTTAACAATAATTGAATAAATAAAACTATTTTTAAGTTTTTAAATTTTGGCAATAACTGAAAAACTAAATAATTGAGTGCTTGTTACGGATTCAAAGAGTCAAAGGTTTGAATCAAATTTACATTGAATGGAAACATTAATTCAGAATTTAATGTTGTACTTTATAGTTATAATTGGTACATTTACTATGTGTCAGATCATACTTCAATCACTCTGTGTGTATATTTGTGTGTGTGTGTGCATAATATCATTTAAATATTTCTACTGTCCTAGAAGACATATGCTCTTCTTGGGCCTATAATACAGAAAAATAATCTGGATGAGAGAAAGGTTAACCAACCAGATCATGGTGACACAGCTAATGAGTTGTGAAGCAAGGGTTTGAACTCACCCAGTCTGAGGGTAAAGTATATTCTTTTATCTACATACCTGTCATTTCTTGAAAGCTCACAATGTGCCAGCCACCCTTAAGCAGATTATGTATATTATATCATTTAATTCTTATTACCACAACATGAGGTAGATATAATTATCTTTATTTCATAGAGACTATTGAGGATTAGAGAGTTTCAGTAATTTTTAAAATATTTCACACCTACATAGTGTACAGTTGGGAAATAAAACCAAATCTGTTGTACTAGGCCACTGCCTCATAGTAAAGGGCACTGGTGATCCCTTTGGCATATTTTTCTGCTAAAAGAGAACAGGATATTAAGTGAAATTTAACTCATGCTGAAGCAGTTAATATTCTACTATTAAGCAGATGAAACTCAACATGTGAGTGATATTATTTCCATTGGCTTTCACAGTAATACTATATTCATGACACTTGCAGGCTCTTAGTTTTAAAGATAATCCAAAACCATGCAGTATCTTTCCTCTGCCATATGATCCTGGACTTTGACAGAGCAGAAACAGAAAAAATGTGTACTTTGCCATGTTTTATTTTTGTCAGAAAGCTATCAACAAGCCTAGCTGCCTACTGCTGTCACTGACATGAAGTCTGCTCGCAGAAGAGTGACACATGGATATATTTACATATCCCTAGGCCACATTCTCTGATATCATTAAACTGCCAAATAATAGTTGGTGGAGACTTTAAAACATTACTAGGCTACTTACCCATTTCATATATATATGTCCTATGCCCTATCAGTTTGCTTGGGATTTATATCTAAGTTTGCTTTTATAAAGAGATTACTATTAAACATTTTATACCTTAAAATGGTATATGTATGTTTTGAAGGTTTGATATCAATTTTCCTGAGATATTATAGGAAATTTAAAACTCAATATTTAATATTTATGAATTTTGGTAAAGTTTCCCTTTGTGTTATTCCATTATATGATTCTCTCAGGGCACTTACGTTTTCTGTATCACTCGAATATCTCTTTTAAGATTTTTTTCTGCTTTTCATATCAAATTTTGTGTTAAAGTTTTTTTTAGCTATTTTCTAAATGAGTGTGTTTTTACTGGATTTTTCAGATTAAAATAAAACTTTATTTTTACATCTATAATTATAAATTGTATTTATAATATAACTGTATAAAATAGGTCAAAATAAAAAATATATAGTGTAAATTCATAAAACTTATTTTACTGATATTTGAAGAAGGTAGAAGTAATAGCAATATGGGCAAAAGTAATGATTTAATGACTATAAGCAAGGCAAACAATAGAACTATGCTTTTCTGTAGACTAGAGGCAAATATTTAGCTACTATTTTCCCATCCAAGCATAAAATAATATTCACATAGGTAAATACACTCACAAATAATTGATGAGTGAAGAACTCACAATAAGTTTGATCTCTTTAAATTTTCAACTGTTGAAATTCTTTGCTTACTCATTCCATTTTTTTTTAATTTAAGTAATTTTAGGGGGTACAAGTGGTTTTTTGTTACATGGATGTATTATATGGTTCTGAATCTCGGCTTTCAGTGTACCATTCACCCAAATAGTGAACACTGTACCCAATAGGTAATTTTTCCTCCCTCACCCCTCACCGATCCTCCCCTCTTCTGGGTCTCCAATGTCTAGTATATTGCTCTGTAAACCATGCATATGCATAGGTTAGCTCCCAATTATAAGTGAGAATGTACAATATTTGCTTTTCTATTCTTCACTTAGGATAATGGCCTTCAGTTACATTCAAGTTGCTGCAAAAGAGATTATTTCATTCTTTTTTATGGCTAAGTGATATTCCATGGTGTACACACAGACCATCATTTTCTTTATCCATTCATCAGGTGATGGGCGCTTAGATTGATTCCACATCTTTGCAATTGTGAGTTGTGCTGCATTAAACATTTGAGTACAGGTGTCTTTTTTGATATAATGACTTCTTTTTCTTCAGGTAGATACCCAGTAGTGGTATTGTTGGATATGGTTGTAGATCTACTTTTAGTTCTTTGAGAAATCTCCATACTGTTTTCTACAGATGTTTTACTAATTTATATTTCCACCAAAAGTGTATCAATGTCACCTTTTCACCACATCCACTCCAACATCTTTTATTTTTTGATTTTTTATTAATGGCCATTCTGATTGGGGTTAGGTGGTATCTCATTGTAGTTTTAATTTGCATTTCCCTGATGATTAGTGATGTTGAGCATTTTTTCATATGTTTATGGCCATTTGTATATCTTCTTTTGAAAAAACGTCTTTTTATATCTTTTGCCCACTTTTTAATGGGGTCATTTAGTTTTTTCTTGCTTATTTGTTTGAGTTCTTATAGATTTTGGAAATTTTCCCTTTGTTAAACATGTAATTTGTGAATATTTTCTCCCATTTTATAGGTTATCTAATTACTTTGTTGATCATTTCTTTTACTGTGCAGAAGCCTTTTAGTTTAATTAAGTCCCATTTGTTTGTTGTTGTTTCTGTTGCATTTGCTTTGGGGGTCTTAGTCATAAACTCTTTTCATAGGCCAATGTCCAGAAGACTTGTTCCTAGGTTTTTTTCTAGAATTTTTTGGGTTTCTGGTCTTACAGATCCATTTTGATTTATTTTTTATATACGGTGAGTGATAGACATCCAGTTTCTTTCTTCTGCATGTGGCTACTCGATTTTGCCAGCACCATTTATTGAATAGGGTGTCCTTTCACCAGTGTATATTTTTGTCTTCTATAGCAAAGATCCATTGGTTATAGGTGTATGGCTTTTTTTCTTGATTCTTGATTCTGTTCTGTTCCATTGATCTATGTGTCTACATTTATACCAGTTCCATGCTATGTAGGTTACTATAGCCTTGTAGTATAACTTGAAGTCAGGTAATGTGATGCCTCCAGATTTGTTATTTTTGTTTAGAATAGCTTTGGCTATTTGAGATCATTTTTCATTCCACAGAAATTTTAGGATTTTTTTCCTGGTTCTGTGAAAAATGATATTGGTACATGGACAGGAATTGCAATGAATATATAAATTGTTTTGGGCAGTATGATCATTTTAACAACATTGAATCTTCCAATCCATGAGCATGGGATGTTTTTCCATTTGTTTGTGCTGCCTATGATTTCTTTCATCAGTGTTTTGAGTTTCTCCTTGTAGAGAGATTTTTCATATCCTTGGTTAAGTATAGGTTAAGTATATTCCTAGGTATTTTATTGTTTTTTTGGTGGGGGGGTTGTTTGTTGTTTTTTTTGCAGCTATGGCAAAAAGAATTGAGTTCTTTCTTTGGTTCTCAGCCTGGTTGGTATTGGCCTATAGAAATGCTACTAATTTGAATACATTGATTTTTATAACCTGAGAGTTTACTGAATTCATTGATCAAATATAGAAGTCTTTTGGAGGAGTCTTTGCATTTTTCTATGTATAAAATCATAACCAGCAAAGAGAGATAATTTGACTCTCTGTTTTTCCAACTTGGATGCCCTTTTTTCTTTTCTCTTGCCTGGTTGTCCTGGCTAAGACTTCCAGTACTATGTTGAATAGAAGTGGCAAAAGTAGGCATCTTTGTCCCATTCCAGTTCTTAGGAGGAATGCTTTCAACATTACTCCATTAAGTATGATGTTGGCTGTGGGTTTGTCATGTATGGTTATTATTATTTTGATGTATGTTTCTTCTATGCCTAGTTTGTTCATGGTTTTTATCCTAAAGTTATGGTGGATTTTATTGAATGCTATTTCTGCATCTATTAATATTATCATATGGTTTTGTTTTTAATTTTGTTTATGTGATGAGTCATATTTATTGACTTGTATATGTTGAACCAACGTTGCATCCCTGGGATGAAACCCACTTGATCATGCTGAATTGTTTTTATGATGTGCTGTTGGAGGCAGTTTACTAGTATTTTCTTTAGGATTTTTTTGCATCTATCTTCATCAGAACTATTGCTGTGTAGTTTTTTTTTCTGTTGTGTACTTTCCTGGTTTTGGTATCAGGGTGATACTGGCTTCATAGAATAAAATACATAGGGTTCCTACCTTAAGCTGTGTATCTGGCTGGTCTTGGGATTTTTGTGGGTGCAGATATTTTATTACTGATTCAATCTCAATACTCATTTTTTTGTCAGGTCAGGATTTTTATTTTTTCTTGATTCAAATTTGGGGTTGGTATGTTTTAAAGAATTTATCCATTTTCTCTAGATTTTCTAATTTGTGTGTATAGAGGTGTTCATACTATTTTGGGATGATCTTTTGTACATCTGTGATATCAGTTATAATGTCTCCTTTTTCATTTCTGATTTAGCTTATTTGAATCAACTCTCTTCTTTTCTTGGTTAATTGGGCTAGTGGTGTATCAATTTTGTTTATTTTGTCAAAGAACCAACTCTTCATTTCATTGATTCTTTGTATTTTTTTGTGTGTTACAGTTTAATTTAGTTCTGTTCTGATTGTTGTTATTTTACTTATTCTGCTAGCTTGGGATTTGGTTTGTTCTCATTTTGTTAGTTCATCGAGGTGTGATGTTAGGTTGTTAATTTGTGATCTTTCTGTCTTTTCAATGTAGGCATATAGCACTAAAAACTTTCATCTTAACAATGCTTTTGCTGCATCATTCTTGATAGCACAGGTTATCAAAATCTCTTCTGTATCCTAGAGATTATGATAAACTGTGTTACTATTATTCATTTTGAAATTTTTTTAAATTTCCATATTGATTTCATCATTGAGCAGGTTGTTTCATTTCTATGTATTTGTATAGCTTTGAGAGTTCCTCTTGTAATTAATTTCCAGTTTTATTCCATTGTGGTCTGAAATTTATTCAAGCTTGATTTGTGGCCTAGCATGTGGTCTGGTCTTGGAATATGTTCCAGGTGCTGATGACAAAAAGGTACATTCTGCAGTTTTGAGGTAAAATGTTCTATAAAGATCCATTAGGTCCATTTATTCTACAGTCCACTTGAAGTGCAGTGTTTCTTTGTTGATTTTTTACCCCAATCATCTATCTAGTGCTGTCAGTGGAGTGTTGAAGTTCCCCACAATCCTGTTGTTGTCTATCTCTTTTCTTAGGTCTAATTGTATTTGTTTTATGCACCTCGGAGCTCCAGGCTTCGTTGCAGATATATTTAGAATTGTTATATCTTCTTGTTGTATTGATCCCTTTATTACTATATGATGGCATTCTTTGTCTTTTTTACTGTCATTGATATAAAGTCTGCTTTATCTGATGTAAGAAAAGCTCCTCTGCTTGTTTTTGTTCTTCATTTGCATGGCATATTTTTTTCTACTCTTTTATCTTGAATCTATAAGAATCTCTGAGTTAAGTGCATCTCCTTAGGCAGCAGATGTTTGGATTGTGTGTTTGGGGGGAGTGGTTGTTTGTTTGTTTGTTTGTTTTTTCCATTCTGTCAATATATAGCTTTTAAGAGCGACATTTGGATTATTTACACTCAAATTTGGTATTGATATTTAGATACTGTTCCTGTCATCATGTTGACTGTTACCCAGTTGCTTTGTATTCTACATTGTGTTACTTTTTTATAAACCCTGTGAGTTTAATACTTGACCCTTTCTCTCTATTCTCTTCTTTTATTGTTCGTTCACCACCATCCTGCAAGTCATTACTATGTTTTTAGAGTCTTACTTCTTTGTGGTGCTTTCAATTTTGTTTTCATTCTTCTTAGGCACATATATTTTAACTTTGACTTCTCACAATCTCTCTCTCTCTCTCTCTCTCTCTCATACACACACACACTCACACACACATATATCCAGGGCTATTTTATATTTGTTTTACATCCTTATTTTATATGAGATTGTTTCAAAAAGATTTTTAAATTAGTGGTAATGTGTTTTGTCAAAATATTTATCTCTACTGTGGCATATTCACTTAAGCTCTTCAGCTAATGCCTATTTGATTGCCACAGTCTTAATGTTTTCTGAAAAAGCCATTTTCTGAATATTCATGTCAGGGCAGACACAAAGATGCCTTCCAGAATTAAACATCTTCTTGTAACCTACTATGTTGTGTGAGCTCTTTCAACTTTTATGTCTTCCCAGTCAATAAATATTATCCACAGAGGCTACTCAAAATGTGTCCCTTCATCCTTATCTCTTTTCAATCAGAAGCTTTCTACAAATGCTTTGTTTAAAAGATTACTTTTTCAATCATGAATTTCCTGTTTCTCGATAATTAATGCAAAACTTTGTTCAGTAAATACATCTAGCTAGTCTGAATATATGTTTTCATGTTTCTAAAGAGTGATTATTAGATTTTAATTTTAGATTAGGCTACTTACTTTAGAGGACAATATTTTTTGGCCTTATTTTATATATTTATCTATGAACTTCCTGTCTGGGTTTTGTCCTGCAAAAATAAATGTTACACACATACACATATAGGTACATATACATGTATAAACATGTGTGGATATGTATGTGTGTGTGTGTGTGAGTGTGTGAGTTTTGGAATACAGAGATACGTCTCCTAATCTCATGGATGATGACTGTGTGTTTTCCTTTTTCTATTTATCTTGTTGCTTTTAGGTGGTTTTAGAGAAGAGAGAAACCATTGCTTTATTTTGAAGTTTAAAATTAGAATGGAAACTATATTTCTAATCCCATATTTTACTTTCTCAAAGAAGAGAGTTATATTATAATCTTCAGGTTTGTGGGGAAAAATTACATTACAGAGGAAATTTCTGGAAAGTGGTATAAAAAGTCATATAGGGAGTTTGAAAGAAAGCCTGCAGTTTGATGATGCTGCTGGTGGTAATTAGGTTTTGTTGTCTGGGCCACATTCTTATTTGACTTCACACATTTTCATTTGAACACCAACTGTTACAAAGCATATGGACTTCCATAGCAATCCCATATGCTACATAATGGCTGACTGCAATCTATTTAGGATTCAAACAATGATGAGATCTCATAATGGTTGTGAAGTAGGACAACTTTAAACTCTTTATCTAATTTAATGTATATCTTAGAGACTCTGAAGTACAGACTCATGCTGTTAGGTTATGTTAGATTTTGTTTCTCCTTATGTACATTTGAAGCTTGAGGAGCAATGTTTATAAAATATTGTAAAATATAGTACTCTATGTGAGAAGTATCTTGAATTAAATGCAAATAATTGGAATTTCTAGTCACATTTTCATTTATAAGTAAGAACATCATTTTTCATATATATGATATATGTTTTAAAGGAAAATGCAAAACCCTCTTAATATCATAAGCAACTTAATATCATAAATTATGAATACATAAATTATATAAATGAACATGACTCAAATTACTCATATTATTATCTGAGGGAAATTTTCCAAATGAAAAAACATAATTGGAGAGAATATATAATAGTGATAAAATAGTTGGCATATCCATGTTTTAATGTCACTCAAATTACTTAAATCTTTGAAAATCATTATCTACATGAAATGCAACAATTTTAAATTTGAAATGGGAGATTTTAATTAATACATTCAAGATTTTAAATTATTGGGGTTTGGTAGTATAGCTCTGTCTTAGTCTGTTTTCTATTGTTAGAATACCACAGACTGAGTGATTTATAAAGAAAAGAAATGTATTTCTGGTAGTTTGGAAGATGGGAAGTCCCAGGTTGGAGGGCTGCATCTGGTGAGAGCCATCTTGTGTCATAGCATGGTGGAGTTCATCACATGGTGAGAGGACAAGAGCAAGTCAGCTCAGGTCTTTCTTTCTCTCTTCTTACAAAGCAACCAGTCCCATCATGGGGGCCCCACCCTGATGACCTTATCTAGTTCTAATTACTTCCTAAAGGCTCCATCTCCAAATGCCATCAACATACGAATTTAAAAATTAAGTTTCCAACACATAAAATATGGTATAAACATTTAAACCATAGCTGGACCTTAGTATATTTGTTAATATTGAAAGACATATGAAAGTCTATATTCATCCATTGCTGTAAATGTCATTTGCAGAAATGTTAAATATATGCTATATTAGAGTATCTTTTGTAATTTTCTAAATGATACAATTAAAATGTGGGAATTTATATATACATTTCTCTTAAACTGTACTAGAAACTTTCCCCAAATAATTTTTTGTTAAAAAAATTTTTATTTTGAATATTTTAGAAATGCTTTAAGAATAAAATGAATTATTGAAAGGATTATTTCTCCATAGCAAGAAGAGAAGATTATAGGCAAACAGTGATTTTACAAAGCAAAAATTTACAAATTTCTCTTTTTGCTTCACAGAAAATGATAAAAGGAAAAAATACTTTTTAAAATTATATATTTTCAGGCTGGGTACAGTAGCTCATGCCTATAAACTCAGCACTTTGGGAGACCAAGGTGAGGAGAATTACTTGAGGCCAGGAGTTTGAGCAATATGGGCAATATAGTGAGACCCCATCTCTACCAAAAAACAAATGGCCAAGTATGATGACAATTGCCTATAGTTGCAGCTACTTGGGAGGCTGAGGTGGAAAGATTGTTTCAGCTCAGGACTTTGAGGTTACAATGAGCTATGATCGTCCCACTACACCTCAGCCTGGACAACAAAGTTGAAATCCTGTCTCTAACAAAGAAATTATATATTTTCAAATGTTTTAAATCTTACATAACCTGATGAGAGTCTCTAAGAATGATAAAAATTACTTGAGTGTTATCTTTTAGACATAAATCAAAGCAACACTAACTAGGTATTTCAGAATGACATCTACATTAACTAATAAACATTCTTAAAGTCAATCTGCATTGTCACAGGCTAATGGAAGATACTAAACCTCTCTTTTTCCTAAATCTCTCCCTTTCCTCAAATTACAGATCATAAATCACATGTTCTTGCCCCTTTTGAAAATGTCATTAGCACTTACATCTTTCTCACTTATTTCGGCATTTGTAATTTATAGCCTTAAAAGTATACTCACTTTATTTATATATATTATTATCTCATTAATTTTTTTTTCTTTTTGAGACAGGGTCTCACTCTTGCCCAGGCTAGAGTGCAGTGGCGTTTCATAGCCACCGCAACCTCAAATGCCTTGGCTCAAGTGATCCTCCTGACTCAGCCTCCCAACTCTGGAACTACAGGTGCATACCACCACATCCAGCTAATTTTTCTGTTTTTTGTAGAGACAGGGTCTCACTATGTTGCTCAGGCTGGTCTTGAACTCCTGGCCTCAAACAATTCTCTAGCCTCAGCCTCCCAAAGTGTTAGAATTACAGACATGAGCCACTGCACTCAGACATATCCCCCTAATTTTTAATTTATAAGAATACATCATTTTCTTCTTAGATTTACACTGTGTCCTCATTGGAGGCTAGAATAACTTTAAATGTGTCATAATATTCAATTAACAATTAGAAAATGAATAATAAATGTAATAATTTATTTTTCTTTAAAGGATGTGTAATTTTATATCAGATAAAATGTTTGAATACATTTGTTTATGAAAAATAGTTACAGTTTAACACATTTTTACTACACCCAAAGACTTTAGAGTTAATGGACTTTTGATTATATGGGACATTTGAAAAAATAAATAATGAATTTTCTAGAATAGAGATCTTGCTATGTTTCTTTGAGTTTGGTTTTTCTGTGAACTACTTTAAAATACTTGCCCTTTCCCTCCAAAACAAATGTGATTCCTTTGGGAAAGAATATAGTGCAAACGATTTGATTATTGAATGGAAAGAACAAACTCTGCCATGGGCAGTAGCCATAGCAAAGAGAACATAATGCAAAGAAGGCCAGACTTACATACAAGCTGAGATCAGAAAGACATAGGGCCGTGAAAGCAGGAAAAGTAAAATAATCAATTAGTGAAACAGAGAAAAAAAAGCCTATAGAAGGTTATATTAATGCTTATCAGTCATATATATTCATTAAACATTTATTGTGATTCTACTCTGTGTTATACTGTGGTTATGTGTCTCAGGATCAGGGATAAATAAGACATTATCCCATCCTCACAGATCTCATATTATACTGGGAAATAGTTGATATAGCATTGATATGTAAATTTGGGGCTGCTGTGTCAGAAAGGAGGTCCATCAACCTAGCTGGAGAGATGTAACAGGACTTAGGACTTCCAGGAAAGTACAACTGCAACAAATTTTGAAAACTACAGTTAAATGAGGAAATTAGTTTATAATCTTTTCAGGGGCATATTCATATTGTCATTTAAACCATAAGTATATAACCTTGATAAGAGTCTTTGACAAATAGATGACAGTAAAAATTATACAGTTAACAAAAACTAAAATTGAAAAAAAATGATTAGAATATTAACCTATTAATTCTGTGACCTGGAGCTGTCACTAAGCTATCCTTCCTATATTTTTTTAACCTTCACAACTGGTATACTTATATTTAGCTCATAGAAAAATCATATGAATCAAATAAACTAATATGTTGGCTATATTGAGACCAGAACTTAGGAAATAATTGTTGTTCAATAAAATGCATTGTTTCTCTTTTCAATTTACATAATACTCCTTTGAAATATGTATGGAAATGAGAGTTTTAAAAGAAGACAAAGAAAAAAAATGAGGATAGTATCTGAAGAAAGGAGACTTAACAGAATTTTGAAAGTCTTCTATCTTTAACTTTGAATCCCCAGAGTCAAGCACAGTGCTTAGCACAAAATAGAATATTTGAGCTGAATAAATATATAACAACTTTGGAAAAAGTTTGTATGCAAATATAATAAATTAATCTTTGTGGTGCATATCTATATAAATGAGAAAATTGAAATCATATATCAAAGCCTTTGATCAAATGGTTCTTCTTCTATAAAGGTACCTGAAGAAAAAGGTACAATAATTATTTGAAGCACTTAAAAAATAATATTAAAAGGTCCAGATTCTATTTGATCAGTAATAAAATATTGATTAAATAAATCCATATAATAGCACTTGTAAATTGACACTACACATATATTTCAGAAGAATGTTTAATAATCCATGATATTGGTTATGATAATTTGTAAATTGCAGGGAACACAACTAACACAGTGATATGAATTAGATTGCCGCTGGAGTAAACATGCCTATTATAGAGAGAGAACAAAATTAAAGTAAGATCAAGAAAGATGGGGATACTCAGAGTGCTTATGGGAATGACTTGAAGGAAACCCAAAATGTCAATAGTCCATTTCTCTGAAAATAATTTGGAGATAAGTGGTTGTGTGGCTATTGATTAACTTGGTGTATCTTTTAAATCACTTAGTTAAAAATGTATAGGCTTTTTCATGTGGATCCTACACTCCAGTTTTTCCATTTTATTGCTACACATGCATGCATACACAAACACACACATTAATCCCACGCATTTTATTCCTATAAAGATTATGCATTTATATCATAATTTCTGCCTGGACTCGATTCACTAGAAATAGTGCCTGGGAGGGATTTGAGTGCCTGTCATTTTGTTTTGAAAAATTCCTGAGACAGTATAGAAAAACCTCTCCTCAAACTGAGGTGGAGATAAAAACTAGAAAATGACTCAGACAAGTCCAGCTTGGCAACTTAGATGAATTTATTAGCGGTTGCTTATAAGGGCATTTGCTCCCAGATGGCATAGAAACTTCCTTCCACAGGAGCTTTCTTGCTAGCAAAATCTGCATGTGCCCACTGATGGTGTTGCCTTAAATCTCTTCACACTGAGTGATGCAGAGTGATTATATTGTGTCATTGTATGTTCACATTGAAACAAATCAAGCATGCCCAGTACAATCATCATTTGCTGTCATACCACCCATATTACTTTAATGATATTATAATTCTGCATCAGTTGGGAATTTTATCATTGCAATTAGCTAAAGGGTATTATAGGTCAGCTAACGCAGTTCTAAAGCAGTCAGGGCTGGTTTACACCTATTGCCTCTGCAGCAAGAAAGTGCTGAGGCACACCTCCTGTGCCTATTAACTATCTGTTGGCATTTGCTTAATCTATTTTGTATCAATTTTGTTAAGTACTCCAAGTTAACCCAGCACAATGTTTCTTTGTGTGCTGAGGAACTTGCATTTTCACCTCACTCCACCCCCTTCACCAGCTCTTACAATCATTCTCCCCATCTTCCACAATGATCCCTGAGTGGGAAATTAAGAAACACAATATCTATTATTTTTATAATGACTTGTATATCATGGCAGTATCTTGTGCATTTAACCCACATCCATAATATATGCAACAACAAAAGCAAGTAATAATACTAAATATAATCATTATACCAATTAGTAAAACATAACTTCAATGCATAGGTAAAAAATGTAGCCACTCAGAAAAAGAATCAAAGACTTCTAATTTATCTGTGTTATTGATCTGGGCACCTGAATGATTTAAAGCACCAGTAACACTATCTTCTTCATCTGGAATGTATGCACAACAGGTGGATCCTACTAACAAATAGATTCAACCCTGAGCTGCAGTGAGCATGTCCAGGGTCATTCTGTTTTATAAGACCACTTTCATCATTTGTGTAGTTTCTTGGCTTAAGCGGTACACAGCGTATTTTGTGCGGTTCAGTGCTTTAGCTGTGAATTGGGCCAGAGCAGTGACCTGGATAAAAGCATGTAATGCTCCTGCCCTAGGGACTAGAATACTTAGGGGTCATTCCTACTAAGCCAAAGACCTGGGAAAACAGGCTTTTAGAGTATTTATATTATTAGGCACCATGGGCAGAGTTTTATGTATAACCCCTGCCAGGAAAGGCCACCACATGGTACATCACCCAGTCCAACTATGGGGGGCTATGGCCACAAGTGTGCACTGCACAACTGCCCAGCCACCAAAGGTGCAATATAAGCTCCAGCTCTCATGCAGCAGTTTTGCTTCCCTGTCCAGTGGGGTTCCCATACATGAATGGTGTGGGTACATGCTGAAGGGCATACCTACCCCATCAGCTAGGGATCGGTGGTGAATTTACATTATGATTATGCCTTTATATGCACAGGAGGTCCTTCTGGTATAACATCCCATGTTTAGCTATCATCCATCTTGATCCATCCCAAACTGATGTGTGTTTGTTGTGTGTGATGTTTATGTGCTGCTTCATCAATGCAAAGACATATCTTTTAGTTTTCTTTACTGTTGGCATGAGGGAAGTATTCAGAGGTATAGGTAGCTACCAATGATGAATGGGGGAATTGATGTCGTCAACATGGCTAGAGCTGCTGCTCCCCAGGGATCTCATCCAGTCACTCCAATTCTGTGATGTTAGGGGCAGCACATTCCATGGCATCCTGCTCCCACTGGACAAAGATAGGTATACCCAAACCCAGTAGCCAGACTGATTGTTGACCACTTTCATTGTTGCAGCCCAATCAGAAAAGACATTGCCATTTTGCACGAATAGCAGCAGCAACAGCCTATGGGCAAAACCACAGATGTTCAGAAGAAATCGTGAAGGGCAAATCTATTCCCTGGAACATCATTACTGGTGTATTTTCTCCCATGAACCCTATTAGGGAGGCTGCTACAGGCTTCCAGGCTGGTTTACAATACCACATAGGTCTTCCCTCCCCAAGAGTGGGCACAATGACCAGTTGATAAATTTGTGGCCTTGCCCATGCCATTCATACTATAATGGCTCTGGATAGTATTGTTGTCTTCACATGATGGTATTGCAAGTCTCTAGAACATCCAATAAGGAGCACAGTTGTGGTCACCTCACCTTTGGCCACCTTCATGGCACCCTCCAGCACCATAAAACCATTTCAATATGGAGGTACCTTCCAGCTCAATTTTAGTTCCATGTAGCCATTGCCACTAATCGAGTCTGTTGGTGTTCTCAGGAGCACAGTTTGGCCATATGCTTCAGGGCCATGGCTAGGCATCTCAGACGCAACTCTGAGAGTTTACAGGGCACGTTTTACAGGCCCTGCCAACAATTCATAGGAAGTGACCCCATGCATGGCGTGGGGTGACTCACTCAAAATCTATTATCACATTGACTTATCTCTCTTTATTTGAAATGTTGTCTGTTTGTCACTGGAACTGTACATTTGTTATAAATTGGTTGACTACACATATGTGTATCTGAATTTGGACTCTTTTTTTTTTCTTTTGCTTTAGTCCATCTGACTATCCTTTTGCCAATCCTACACTGTCTAAATTAATATAACTTTATAACAGATTTTCAAATAGTATGACTTCAATTTTGTTCTTAGGGTCTATATTTCCTTGACTATTTTGACCTTTTACAATTCTTTAAAAGTTTTATTATCATATAGCACAACTTATTAAAAATTAACAAAAAACTTTGGAGATTTTGACTTGTGGGAATTTTTAAATTTGTTATATTTTATTTTATTATTATTATGTTTATTTTTTAACACTTCATTTTGAAATCATGATAGAATCAGAGGAATTTGCAGAAGTAATGCAAAGAGTTCCAGTGTATCCTTCATTTGGCTTTCCTTTTTGGTAACATTTTATTGGTACAAAAATATTAACTAGAATACAAACCTTATTAATATTTTTCAAATTTTTTATTATAATTAATGTTTGTATGTGTGGTTTATATAATTTTTGTCACATGTATAGAGTTGTGTAGCTACATCTTAAATTGGTACAAAAATGTTAACTAAAGTATATATCTTATTATTTGACCAATTTTTTACTGTAATTAATGTGTGTGTATAGTTCGTGTTCATGCAACAGTTGTATAGCTACTATTATAATTAACACTCAGAACTGTGCCATTGCCACAAAAGAACTTCTGTATAGTCATATTCTCTAGTTCAGTCCCCCTGGCAATTATTGATTTTTTCTCTCTATTTATGTAATTTTGTCATTTCAAGAACGTTATATAAATAAAATTATGCAGTATGTAAGCAACTGAGATTTGCATTTTTTCACTGAGAATAATTCCCTTGAGATACATTTAAGTTGTTTTGAGTATCAATAGTTCATTATTTTTGTATTGCTGAATAGTATCTATAGCATTGATGTATCACAACTTAACTACTTATATATATATATAGGGTCCATTTTGATTGCTTTCAGTTTTTTTAATTAGAAATAATGATGCTTTGAATAATCATATATAAGTAGTTGTGTGAAAAACATTATTAATTTATTTGGGATAAATGCCCAGGATTGTAATTGCTTGGTGGTATCTTATGTGCATGCTTAATTATGAAAAAGATTTTATTTATGTATGGAATTTCTTTAATAGTTATAAATCTAGTAATTTATTCTTTTTATTCCTTTTCTCTAGATGGGAAGTATTATTTTTATAGAGATTCATCTACTTTTAAATTATCATATTATTATCATAAACTGGTTTGTAATTTCCCTTCATAACTTAATTTTTCTCACATTGGACATTTTATATTTTACTATTACATTACTTGTATATTAGGATAACAGTTTTACATGTTTTATTCTTATCATAATAATTACCCTGGAGATGAAAACATGTATCTTTAAATACTCAAAGTGGAATATAAATTATTACTGTAGCTCCTTCAAGGAGAGTGCAATTATGTTAGAACATTTTAACTCTTTTTCCCTTCTTCCTGAATGGCAGGATGGCATTATATAATATACTTATCTAAAAATTATAAACTCAAAATTATATTTTTATAATTATTATATAGTCTGTATTTATTTATATTTACACACATTTTTACCTTTTATTGCTTCTCTATCTTTTTTATTCTACTTTTGAGTTTCTATCTGAAATGATGGGTTTTGACATTGCCTTCTCTATCCCTCCACTAAAAAAGAAAATTAATTTATTCTTGAATGTGGATTCATTGTTCATATATTGAGTCAGTTGATCTTCTTGGTTTTTTTGTTTGTTTGTGCTTTTTGGACCAAAAATATCCATCTCATTTTTATTCCTAAAGTTTATTTTTTCTGGCTATAGCATTTTGGGTCAAGCACATTTTTCCAGTGTTTTTATAAAATTATTCTATGCCTATGACTTTTACTTTTTATTATTTGATAGGTTAAGAAGTAAGTTTTGAGACTTAATTTTGCTTTTAATGGCAATATACCTTTTTCTCTGATTATTTTAAAGATTTCTTTTTGTTTTTATTTTTCAACAGTTTTATTATTATATGTCTGCATGTAATACCTTTGTTTATCCTGCTTTGGTATTCTCTTTCATAATATATATTTTGATGTGCTTTATCAGTTAAAAATATTCTTAGCTATAATCATTCTCTTAATCTTTTTTCTTTTACTATTTTTAGATCTTTGTGTATAGGTATCTTAGACCTTTCCCTTGCATCCTCCATTTTTAATACATTTTAATTATTTTTTTCTCTTTGCATTTATTGGATATTTTTTAAAATTATCTTCCAATGTATGATTAGCTCATAATGTTTGTCTATTCTCTTATCAAATCCATCCATTGAGTTCTGAATTTCCCTTCTGCATTTTTCATTTTCATTTTGTTCTAGTTTACTCTTTGCCAAAATTATTCAACTTGTTTATTTTTCATTTATTTAAACATATTTAAAGCATGGCTCCTTTATATTTTTTGTATGATAATTCCATTATTTCTACCAGTGGCTCTATTTGTACTGTCTTTTTTCACTCTTAAGTTTCAGTCATAGTGTCATATCTCCATATATATTAATACTCGGTTATTATGTAATTGAATGTCACATTTTAAATATAAAAAATCATGGAGATAATTTTAACTCTTGAGAATGCTATTCCTTTCAAGATTAGCTGTGTAAATTCCTACAAGGCAAATGGGCTTAGTAGTATTTCCTTAATTCAAAAGAAAATGAGATGACGCTAAATTGAGCTTCATCCCATGTGAAGATCAGTCTGTAGTTCATAATTCTTTCTGTGGTCAAGATGCAAAATCTGAGATGTCTAACATGCCTCTACCATTGGGCCTCAAATACAAATTTTGCACATTAGTCTTTAAGTGAGTTGAACATTCTTCTGAGCTTCTCGGTTTATCATTCATTTGACTTAAAATTATCGGTCAGCTGACACTATCGTATTTTAATCAGTAGAAACTTCCAAATAAAGGTTAAAATTCAAGGCTGACCTCTCTGACTAGTTTTCAAATATAACCTCTAACAACTATGCTTCTCTGTATGAATACATGATCCTTTTCACATCAAGAAATGGACCTATGGCCCCTTCTCTCAAGGGCTGAACCTCTGAATATTTTGGCTAACTGAATGTGAAGGAAGTAACATCCCGGTCCAGACACTAAGAAGTCTTCAAAGTTCCTGTATTCTACTATTTGGACCTCTGAGTAAATCTAGTGACAGAGGCCACATGAAAAGGTGCTGGGGGAGAACATGCCATATGGAGAAAGAGACCGTATGGAGCAGTAGTGAAGCTTTAGATATCTAATCTCAGGCACAGCTCCCACTGCCCTCTGAATGCAATTACACTAAGAAATTTAAAGTGAGGCAATTAGAGAAACCATCCAAGTCAGCTCAACCAATCTTTGGAATTGTGAGATATATGTAATAATGAATTTTGGCCATTAATTTGGTGCTAATTTTTTATGGTGCAATAGATCATCAAAACAGAATTTTACACCTAGAATATCATGCTGCTATAAGAAATACTGAAAACACTGTTGTATTGGGTCAAGGTCTAGGTGTCAAGTGCAACCAGGAGAGGCTGAAAGATACTATTTGTGCACATTTGCGGCATGATGAAGAAATTGTTATTTGAGCTGGAGCTGTTATGTACTAGCAGGACAATTAGCTAAGTTGTCACCAGAGGTGATGCGGGAGATAAAAAGGGTTTCTAAAAAACTTGTGGATTGTTCTAAATGGATTTTCAAGTCTAAAGTTTAAACTTCAGAAAATGTCAATGGGCTTCATTTATTTGTATATAGTAAAACGTTTTCAGGCAGAATCTAGGTAAAATATAAAGAAATATGAACTATTTCCTAGTTCCTAGGCTTTCCAGATGGCAAAATATTCTCAATGAAAAAAATTGGCATTAGGATAGAGCTAAAATCCAGGCCACTGCTGGGAAAATATGGTCTCATAGTAAAATTTCAGACTTACTGTTAAGAGCTCAGGAAGATTTAGGATGTTATCTCATTGACTTCATTGTCTAGGCCAGAACATTTCTAAGAATCTTAAGGGTGTGGAATCTGGATCAGTTCAAACAACGAACTATGTTCATAATACTTTAGAAATGATTCACTGCAGCTTTAGAACATGGTAGAAATGTTCTTGACTTGGAAAAAAAAGTGAGAGTGCAATGTATCTGATAGAGGTGATTATAATTTGATAATAAAAATCTCAAAAACTTTTTAAAGTACCAGCTTTGTATGAACAAGCTAGAAAGGATTCTGATCCCTCAAACTTCTACTGTCAGCAAACGAGCTGAGAAAGACATTAGGTGAAAATATGGACTGTTTTTTGTGAATATGAAGAACAATTCACTGCGTTTAGTTAAGAGTCCATGGGCCTGAGCCCAAAACCATGAGAACCATTCCTAGAGATCAAAATTGGTCCCTAATTAAGGACTGTCAAAAAGTGTCAGAATTGTCAGTGACTACATGTTCTTTCTTTATAATTGGATGTGTCTAATGCAGTTTTATTGTTCCTCACTTACCATTTTGTCAGTGTATAGGGGCAGATAACTTGTCTCTTCTTTCCCCCCCACAAGTCATCAAATCAAGGGTTTCAGAAAAACTATCCAACACATGGAAATAGAAAATGTGCTTATTAGATTTTCTCCCAGTGCAGTGTTGGGCTTGCAACTTTGGTTGGATTTTTAATTGAATGATGTTTGCAGAGATTTTTAATGAGAAACATGCAAAAATTTTCTTTCTTTAGGAAAAGATAAACCTAGAAGGTATAATTTGTTGCCCTCCTGGACATTAACCCAATTTTGACTCTAATCCAGGAATCTTAGATTCTAACATAACTTTTATTAAATTGTCTATGAATAGATAGCTCAAGTCTTATTAGAGCTAGTTTTAACATCTTATTGATTGCCTCATTAGTTAAGAAGTAAAATCAAATCCTTTGTACTCATTGTATAATTTTATAATTTATATTTTCTAATATTTTGGAAATACATTTTTAATAAAAGGAAACATACTTGAGGAGTTGCATCTATGAAATAATTCCTGAAAAGCTTCATTTTCATCTGGATCTGATTTAGTTGACAAGATAATGGATTTTGAGATGATGCTATAATTGAAGGAGAATTTGTGTGTTAGGGAGGAGATAGGATTTATTTTGCACATGTTTCCAGAAATGCCCACAAAATTTCTCCACCTATCTTTTAGCACATCATGCTCTCTTCCCATTAAGAGGTGAACGTTATGTTCTCTCCCACTGAACCTGGCTTGAGATCTATAACTGTTTAGACAAAGATGTTGTAGAGAAATTATCATCCTGCGACTTCAGAGCCCAGCGTTAAGAATCTCTGAAAGCTCACCGTATTTTACTTTTTTCCTGCCAACAAAGATTTGCTTTCCCTTTATATAGTTTTTTTCTTTTCCTCTATTAAAAAGTTTGTTTAACTTTGTTTCTTTTTGACATTTTGAAAATTATACTATATAGTTCTTTTCTTTTCTTATTATCCTTAAAATTTAGCCCAAGAAATTATTGTGAATGAGTCTTTATACATAATTTCCAAACTTATTTTTTTACCCTGAAAAAGGACAATTACAATTATAAGAAAACTATTACATTCAAATACATCATATGCTACAAAAAACATTTCTGAAATGTGTAGAGATTGATACTATTTGTTCTTTGTGGCTAAATATATGACATTTTTGGGGTCACTTCAAATCATACATTAAATATGGATCTAATTCAAAACTACATAAGTAAATAAATGTTAGTTACTAAATAGATGATCTGAGTGATTTTTATAAACTCTTATATGAAAATAATTATTTTGTAATTCTATATAACATGTCAACATCAATTTTTAAAATGAGAAATTACTTATATCATGTTATTTAATACAAGAAATAAAACAAAGATGATGTCTCAATTTAGGGCAATCATTTATGGTAGATCAAAACTAGGGATAAATTTCTATCTAGTATAATTTCCTATATGGATTTCTTTTAAAGTTACAATAATGATGAATTTTTTTTATAATTGTGAATAAGTTGTCATATAAATTATAGACTTAAATAAAATTTATTTAAATTATCTAATATATGGTAGTAGGACACTTTACACCTGTATTATTTACCTGATAATGAAAACTCATATTTGAAATACTTTTATAAATTTTTAAGATTGAAAATATTTATTTTTAAGAATCATTTTATTCTGATGTAGTCATCAGTTAATTTATTAATTCATATCACACTGAATCCAATAATTCATGTCACCTATAATTGCATAGGATTTTAAAATTTGACTATCAACAATTAAAAAATACAATTTAAAACACAATACAAACACAAAGCACATTATGAAATAATTATAGTTGTCATCAAAATGTGAGATTATCTATTATATTCATTACTAAATGGGTGGAAACAGCACATCACACCTTGAATATATTAATTTACTTACCATTCTATTTGTAGAAGTAATTATTTCCATAAACATATCTCATTGAGATTTGGAAACCCAATATGCCAACCCAATATTCCAACCCAGGATATAGAAATCCTGTATTGATATTCTGTTAGACTCTGGGTTCCCTAACTAATATCAAAATGTGAATGAGGCAGAAGAAGGGTATTTATTAAGATAATTTTTGCCATTCATAAATGAACTAAAATTCATAAAACAATTGAAGGTATAGAAACAGAATTGTTTACTATAACTTATTTTTTTAACAATAAAACTAAGAAATGATATATGGAATTCATATTTTACACTTGATTCCATTGAGTTTCCAAGCTTTCAAGTAACTTGACCAAGGTATGCTGGCATAGGGAGAATTTGGAACTTAAACTCTGAATCTTGATATTAGATATAGTTTCTTCCTGGAGGACTCTTTCATGCACATTTTGTATTGAACATCTTTTAATGCACAAAAGTCCCCAAAATAATTAGATCATTTTTATAGATGACTCATTAGTTTAAAATAATGTTTTTATTTAACTTAAAATGTCTAGTTTTATTTTAACTTTTTTAATGTAGAATTTTCTACATAGATTTGGTCTTTTTGAGCCCTCACAAAAACATGCAATCTAAAACTTGTCAAATTCTCTTTTTCTATCAGTCCTTTCCACAGGTGGGCCCTTTCCTAATAGGAGGTAGACTTTTGACATTTATTGATCAGTTAAGGAAAATTATGAACACTTATCATTTTCTAGACTAAGTGGATATTAATACATAACAACCACTCCTAAAATAGTTCTTCTGAATAAACCATCCATACACAATTTATTTATTTTATTTATTTGTTCATTCATGAAACACTCATTGGATGTCTAGTATATGCTAGGCACTACTGAAGATAAAACATCTATAAATAGAAAAAAAGTCTTAATTCTCTTGGAGCTTATGCTTAATGGTTGAAGGGAGGGGGAGAGGATGACAGTAAACAAATCAATATATAACATGTTCAGTGGTATTAATTATTATGAAGTAAAATAAAGCAAGAAATAATCTTGAAAGTGAAATGAGAGCACAGATTGGAGTGTAGCCAGGGAGTGCACAGTGTGTATGCCATCAGGGGAAAGCTTTGTGTGTAGAAGAGACAAAACACAGGAAAGCTCTGACTAGGTGCAAACACAGAGGGCTCAAGGAGCAAAAAAGTGGCCAGCATGGCTGGAGCAGAGGAAACTAAATAGGACAGTGGTAAGAAGTGAGATCAGAGACGTAGTGGGGGAGGAAGATCATTTAGGGCCTTTGGATTTTCTGAAAGAGATGAGAAGCTTTTAGGTGATTTTAAGAAAGGAATACAATCCTTTTTACCTACAATTTAAAAGAATCACACTGGCTGCTTTGTGGAGAACAGACTGTAGGAAGCAAGATAGGAAATAAGAAAACAAGTAAAAGCCTCATTAAACAGTCCAGGTGAAAGATAACAGTGGCTTAAATGAGCGCTGCAGAAGTGTAGATGCTAAGTAAGAAGCAGTCATATTTGTAATGTTTTGAAGATAGAGCCAACGAGATTTTCTGAAAGAACGTGGGATTCAATAGGCAGGTTTTTGGATAGAGCAGTTGGGAAAAGGCAGTTAGAATTCATTAAGATAATTCTTTCTGAGTAGGTTCTGAGATTAAAAAGGGAATTAGTACTATTTCATCTTGTTATGGCATTCCTGTAATGTGTATGTACTGTTTGGATTTCACACAATATTTGCTAGTACAAAGACAAATGTAAAATAAAAATGTGCAAATGCCTAAAAAGACTTAAAGTGAAGAACAGCTCGAGTGGAACTATAGTAAATAAGATAGGTCTTTCAAATCAGTTACCAAAGTGTTCTGTTTAGAAACAAAATAGAGTTCCCACTGATTCACTTTGGCTTTTTCTGCTGATCACGCTGGTTGTTAGAAATTGAAAGCACTGGCTGAGACAGTTGGCATAAGCAGAGTCAAATGGAAAGCACATAAGCATTGACATAATTGTATCACAACATGAGCAACTCTAGGAAGTGCTTCAAAATGGAGAGTGTCTCCCACAGTAGTATTGGTTTTGTATTGAATTCTGAAAACAGATCTCATCACTTTATATTGAATACATAGTAAACTATATCTCTTTTGTCCTTACCTTTTGTCTGGAATAGTTAAGGATGCTAATACTTGCTTCCTACATATTTTGTTTTTTCATTCAACACTTCTATATTCCAATCCAGTGTTTATGATTAACAACCTACAAAATCTTAATTTTCTCATTCACGTTTAGAAGTTATTACTGAAAATTCCTCACCCATGTACTTATGAGGTGTTCTGCCACATTGAATCACAGTGTATTCTACCTTTATTGCTACCGTAGCAATATATGTTATTTGAGGTTATCAATCATCTTGTATTTTTATTCTAGGGTAACTTCTAATTTTATATGTCTCTGCCAATAGACTGTGAGCACCTTGAGGTCAGAGAACTTGCCCTATTCAAACTGTGTTCTTATCACCTAGCATAGTAGCTTAATACATGTTTACAAAGGAATCAGTAAGTAAATGAATATGTGATCTGAATCTTAAAATTGAAATTATATATATAATTTTTTGAATTAAAAATAGATGAACTTCAAAGTAAATGCCTTTGCAAAATTGTTTCTATAAAAACAAAAAGTAGACAATCTTTTTTCTTTTATTTACCACAGTGCTTTTGAGATTGAGTCACACTGCTGCATGTATCACGAACATGTTCCTTTTTGTTGGTAAGAAGTATTTTACTTGACGGTGAAGAACTTAATATTTAACTCTGATACTGTAAAATAATCGTAAATTGTCAATGTGCTATACACTTTAAAGAAATACAAAAAATGATAAACAAACAAAGGTCTCCCCACATTTTCCTAAGCATATCTTTTAGTTTTGTACCTGGAAGGGAACAGTGCAGAAACATAGTGTTAATATTAAATCAAGTGAGAGTTCTCACCCTTGTGGTTGTATAAGATTTATTAGCTAATCTAAGCTTGAAATTTCTAGGTATCTTTAATTTCATTTCTTAACTTTAGGAGTTGAATTCTGCTTCTTTTATATAACATATTATTTTATTGATCCTTCTCACATCATGACTAGAGCAGTACAGGATTATTTCGCCTTTAGACTCTCAAATGATAAAAACTCTTTTTAGAGTAAGTCCTTTTATGGGGGTTTGAATAATTTTATTTTTCAAATGGACATGATAGAATGAAAAAATAAGTGAATTTCTAATTTGAAATGTTAATAAACAACAAAAACGAATCAGAGAATTTCCCTGAACTGACCAACACCTGTTTCCAGATTGAAACAGTCTACCGAGTATTCAGCACAAGGAATGGGATGAGAAAATCAGTCTGCATCTTTGTGCAGTTTCAGAATCACAGAATCTAGTATTCGCTTGGAATCCATGGGGGATTGATTCTAAAACCCCACCTCATACAAAAATCCTCAGATGCTCAAGTCTCTTATATAAAATAGAATAGTATTTGCATGCAACTGATGAACATACTCGTATATTTTAAATAATCCCTGGATTAATTATAATACGTAATACAATATCAACATTATGTAAATATATTAGTTTTATATGATATGTTTTTATTTGTATTATTTTTATTGTGTTGTTATTTTAATTTATTTTTAACTTTTAATTGTTATGGATACTTAATAGTTGTACATATTTATGGGGTACATGGGATATATTGATATAGGCACATAATGTGTAATGATCAAATCAGATTAATTGAGGTATTCATCACCTCAAGTATTTATTATTTCTTTGTATTAGGAACATTCCAATTCCATTTTTTAAGTTATTTTAAAATATCCCCCAAATTATTGTGCACTATAGCCAGTTGATTGTGCTACTAAATCTTATTCATTCTATTTAACTGTATTTCTGTACCTACTAACAATTTCTAAAGATTTCTCACAAATATTAATTTTCTCTTGGTAATGACTGAGTCATCTGTTTTTACAGATAACAGTTATATTCTAATTTCTGTCCAGAACTGTTGGTTACCAGTTGCTTTCCTTTTCTCAATGATTTTATTAATGTAATTATATTTATTCTCTCCAGCTTATTTTGCAAATCCTCAATGTTGGACATACAGGTACACTATTACAATTTAGTTTTTAAAGCTTTATTGAGGTATAATTGAAAAATAAAATCGAATATTCTAGAGGTACAGCATGATGATTTGGTATATGTATAAATTGTGTAATGATTACTACAATCAAATTAATGAATACATCCATCACCACTCATAGTTACCATTTTGTGTGTATGGTAAGGACACTTGAAACCTAATCTCTTATCAAATTTCAAGTGAACAATACAATATTATTTAACTAGAGTCACCATGCTAAATATTATATCCTCAGAACTTACTCATTTCATGGATAAAGTTTGCACACTTTGACCAATAACTTTCCATTTCCTTCACTCCAACAATCCCTAGCAACTACTGTTCTATTCTCTGCTTCTATGAGTTCAACATTTTGTAGTCCATATATAAGTAAGATCATACAATATTTGTGTTTCTACAACTGGTTTATTTTACTAACCATAATGTCCTTCAGGTTCATCCACATTGTTGCAAATGTCAGGATTACCTTTTTGTTCATGGCTGAATATTATCTCATTGTACATATACAAGTATTACAATTTAGAAAATGTATTAATTATACAATGTTTATAGTATCAATATTTTGTAGAAAAAGTAAATGAAATTAAAGACACAACCATAGATTATGATTAAGAATAAATACTATTTACCAGAAATGACAAGAAAGTTTTTATCTCATATGGTATCTTCAATTCATGGTATATGGTTCTATAAATGTGTGTTTCTGATAAGGAAGCTGAGAGAGTTTCCTGGCTCATAGTGAAGGTGGATTGTGATTGATTAGCAATTTCTGCTATAAAATAGAGTAAGGACAGACATAATCAACAATTGTTCTCTGTGCTATACTCCTCATTATAGTAGATCGTAGTAAAAGCTGCAGCATTTCTACTAAGGACAATTTGATTCATCTGTATAATTATAAACAATGAACTCTTTTACACGTCTTTGTGACATGTGCACTGTATGTTCACAGAATAGGTGATTAAATAGATTTGTTCTTTTCAGTTACATGAATTGGACCATAAAATTATATTTTGTTTTGGTTCATCCAAAGAAATGTTTCACTTGTTTGGATAGATTAATTTTTAAACCATCAATATATATCATCAATAGAAATCAGAGATTGTGTTTTATTTTAGTCCTAAAAATAAATTTCATACCAGATATGTCTTGGGAGACATATGTCCCAAGACCCAGAAATATTTCCCAACAAGAAACTCTGTATTTTATCTCTAAAAAATAAAATGTTGGCAGTAAGTATTAGGGAGGCTTACAACTCAGTTTCAATAGAGGAGGAAAAAGAATCAACTGTGCACATGCCAGGAGAACAAGGCAAGAGAAGAAAAAAAAATCAAAAAGTATTTCTACAAGTTTAAATAGTATACCACTATGCCACCATATCTTATGTATTTTATGCCAGTGAAAAACAGCTTTTCCATCAGTAGAGCTTATGATGTTTAGAATAATTGAAAAGAAATTCAAAAAGGTACCTCTAACTTGGAATCAAGTAAAACTCCTCTTTCTTGTTTGCTTTTTTATGTTAATAAAATATGCCTGTTTTATAGAATGACCAAAGCTTAGCTACACAGGTGATGTATGAAATAAACAATTTCTGCCTGGTGTTCAAAGTGAACTATAGTTATAGCTATGTAATTACAGAGTCGTTATTTTCTTTCCTATCAACCACACTTGCAATTGAAATGGAAAAGTATAACAAAAGAGTAATACAGGTAGATAACAATACATTTTTAAACAATGTAATACATATACTTTTGCAATTACTATTTCCCTGTAATAAAACTATGATTTCACATCTTTCTTATAATGCTCAAACTCCAATGAAGGATTTCATGAAAATTCAATATGCTGAAGAAATTGTTATTTTTTTAAAAAAACAAGACACTATACTGGATTTGAAGTCAATATATTCTTGGAAAGATGGTCCAAAGGAGGAAGGACAAACATAATCTATTTTAGAAATTTCTCTTTTATCTATGTCCTCCTGGCAAAACTATAGAATATATACTGTGTTATGTAGCTGAATAGAGCTTGTAAATTTAATTTAATGCCATTATTTATATAGAAACTTTGTTACAATGATCAAAACCCACAATTTCCCAATACCTCAATTTTGCAATGCTCTACATATACCTTAATTTTGCAATATCCAACAAATAAAGTTTATGCCTAGTAGGCATATATATTCTTTAGGTCTGAATAGCATTTGTATTTGCTTTAGGAATAATTTCTTTTCAATTCTAATCACACAATTCTGATAAGGCTATGGTAATAAAACCCTGGCCACTTTGGTCCAGGAGTTCACAAGGAGTGAGATCTAAGCCATGCCATTTTCATTCTTTTTCTTGACTTTATCATTTTAGAGCCTTATGGGTGTCATATATAGGAAGATCTTAATTAAATTTGTATTTTCTATATGAAGAAAATCTACATTTAGTAGTTCAGAATAAAGCTAAACAGAAATAAGCTCTAATGGAGGAAAGAGGAAAACAAAAGGAGAGAAGAGACATAGAAAGAGGCATAGAGAGGGAGAGAGACCAAAAATTCTCTGGTTAGCTCTCCACTTAATTTTTACAGTTACCTGAGATGACTAAGCACAAATCCCTCTGTTTTGCTTAATATTGTATAAGTGGGTTTCTCACATTTATATCTTTAAAAGGTAGATAAGCAGAAACATACAGCTAGTTAGAAAAATAGAATCAAAGACTGTAGTGTGTGTGATTAATACCTCGGTCTAACCTTTGAAGCTTTGTATTTAATTGTATTGAAACTTATATATTTTGTCAATATTCCTATTATCTACTAAGGAGTATATTAACTTTAATCAACTTATTCTTATAATGAAGTAAAAGTGAATTTTCAGAGTTCACATAATCTAGATTCAAGGATTTACACCTTGCACCAATCCTTTGCTAATTTAAAAGTTTCTTTGCATCTGCTATACTAGCAATTGAGACAATGCAGAATATTCTAGGTAAACGCTGAATTATCAAGATTAAGTTAAAAATAGCATAATTGTCTTTCAGAAAAATCTTCATGGAGGAGGTTCTTAAATGAATTTACATGAGCTAAAGAAGCAGTGTAGGGTTGGGGGACAGATTTGTACTAAAGGAAAAACATGAACATGAGCCAATATAGTTCAGATGGGTATAGTTCAAGTGAAAGGCACACAATATGAAATAACTGACTTAACATAGAACCAAAGGTAATTCTAAATTCTAAGGAAAGGAGTACATAGGGTGAGCATTCTAGAAAGAATGGAAGCTTACTATGGTAGCAAGGTGACAAAGCAGGCTGATATTATGATGTCCCTTCATAATGTCAGAAGAGCCTGTGAGCTGTGTGAGGACAGAGTGAAGAAAGAGGACCCTGGTGACAGCTCAGTTACTCAGTTGTCAGGAAAAATGTGGCTCTGGCCACAGACTTGTAAATTGAACTCAGCAATTTAACTGCACCTATTGATTATTAAAGCAAAAGTACGAACTATCTATTGCTACTGGAGCACTCTCCTTGAGGAGTCACCAACAATCATTATATGTATCAAAATGTTGTGGCACAGTAATATATTCCCTTATATTTACTCTCCTTTTCTGTCATGTTAGCAGTTTCTTTGTTGGCTTCCTTGATTTTGCTTCCCTATATTAAAAAAGTTCAAAAGTGCATCCTTAGTTAAATTTATCCCTAGGTATTTTATTTTCTTTGTTGTTATTGTGAAGTATATCGAGTCTTTGATTTGGTTCTGAGTTTGACTGTTGTTGGCATATAAGAATGCTACTGATTTGTGTACATTGATTTTGTAACTTGAGACTTTGCTGAATTTGTTTATCAATTCCAGAAGTTTCATGGCAGACTCTTTGGGGGTTTTCTAGATATAAAATCATATCTTTAGCAAAGAGCAATAGTTTGATCTCTTCTGCCACCATTTGGATGCCCCTGATTTCCTTCTCTTGTCTGATTGTTCTGGCTAGGACTAGTAAAACCTTTGTGGAAAGTAACATGGAGATACCTCAAAGAGCTACAAGTAGAACTATCATTTGATCCAGCAATCCCATTACTGGGCACATACTCAAAGAGAAAAAATACATTCTATGAAAAAGACATCTGCACTAGAATGTTTATAGCAGCACAATTCACAATTGTTAAGATGTGGAAACAACCCAAGTGCTCATCAATACATAAGTAGATTGGTAAGATGTGATATATATATACCACAGAGTACTACTCAGCCACAAACAACAATGGTTATATAGCACCTCTTGTATTACCCTGGATGGAGCTGGAACCCATTCTACTAAGTGAAGTATCACAATAATGGAAAAACAAGCACCACATGCACTCACCATCAAATTGGTATTAATTGATCAACACTTGAGTGCACATATAGTAATAACATTCATCAGGTGTAGGGCAGATGGCGGGGGGAAGAGGAAATGGGTACATACACACCTAACAGATGCAGTGTGCACTGTCTGGGGGATGGACATGCTTGAATCTCTGACTCAGGTGGAACAAAAGCAATACATGTAACCTAAACATTTGTACCCCCATAATCTGCTGAAATAAAAAAATAAAAAATCAATAAAACTACAAATAAAAGTACTTCATAATCAATAATAATCAATGATAATGGGCCCCATCAAGTCAAGAAAGATGGACTCCCTAATTATGAAGTCAACATGTAAGCAGGAAAAGTACGTACAGTGTAATTGAAATAATGCATATAACCTGAACGAGAGTATTAGCAATGGTATTAATGACTAGTCAGGTACTGAACATATTTTGAAGACGGAGTGAAGAAGATTAGAAATATGACATTTTGCTTGGCAAAATGGATAAAAAAAAAAGACACTCAAATGAGAGAAGTATTTGTAACACATATAAAAACAATAGATTTTCATCTAAAGAGTTCTAAATAAATTTAAAGTGACAAAACATAATCAAGGAAAAGAGAAACAGCAGGTATTACACAAGAGGAAACAAATGAAATTATATTCAACTTCATTAATAACCACAGGAATGCATATTTAAAATTGATTAAAATATATTTCTATCACTCTACACAAGATTGGACTAGCCCTTCCTCCAGAAACAACTAATAAATCTGGATAAAATATATGAAATAAGGTTTTCAGACATTGAATAACAGGCAGTCATGGCTGTCAGCCATGGAAAGTGAAACAAAAGGAGTCCCATGCCTGTCTACTGAGAGCTGTTTGCCAGCCTTGGAGAAGGGTAGGGAAAACCACAGATTAGGGCAGAGTATTCTCACAGAGTTGAGAATAAAGAGCTTCAGAAATCTACACTGGAGTTCCCATGAGTTTTTGACTAAATTCTGAGCTGCACACACACTACTAAGCTATGTGAGTTCATAAAATTCAGGAAAACAAAACAAGGATAGCTAATTTCTCATCAAGAATATATACAAGCCAGAAGACATTGGCATGGCATCTTTAAAGTACTGGAGGAAAAATATCTGACATCCTAGAACTGTACATGAAAGCATACACACACATCCACATGCACCATAAAAAAACTAATTATGGGTAATTGATAAACACTGGAAACAACTCTTTAACATCTAAGTAGGTTTATAAACTATGGTATATCCATATAATGGAATACTTCTCAGCAATAAAAAAGAGCACACTACTGATATACACAACAGTTTTGATAAATCTAAAAATCATTATGCTGTGCAAAATAAGCCAAGCAAACAAAAGTACATAGGCATTATTCCACTTATTGTGAATACCTAATATTCAGTTCCATTGATTATAGTCACAGTTGTCCCAAAATGAAGCAAAGGGACTTGTCCTCTGTACTTCCAAATCAACTAATCATTTGTCTGGGTGTGAGTAGTCAGGAATGAATGGGGTAGGCTTAGCAAAGGAGTGATAGTGATAGTGGGAGAATAAATACCTAAGTCCTGAAGGGGGATTCCTAGCAGTACACCATAGTATACACGAGAGCACTTTTTTTTTTTTTTTTTTTTAGCTTTTTTGTTTGTTTTTGGTTTGGTTTTGCTTTGTTTTGCTTTTGATTATATAATAGGTCCTTTGGTTATTCCTTATATAACATTGTTTCATTGTTTCTACATTCCTTGTATCTAGCAACTATTTCCAAATTTAAAAAAATTATCTTAGCATTTCAAATCAACATAATATGGTTCAGAGAAAATCAGTATTCACGAAAATACATATATACTATTCCCTGCTATGTTAACAGGAACAAATTAGGACTGGAAATATTAGGTTGATACAAAAGTGATTGTAGTTTCAGACAGCAAATTTTAAGTCATAACTAGGCTCAAACACATCTTTATTTATCAAAATAGGAATCATTACAATCAACACATTTTTGTGAACGAGAAATAAATTTGTTTATTCCTGTAACATAAAAATCTATGCTTCAGGATTCGATGAACTCTTGGAAAGTATTTTCTGCATCCTGCTGGTTGTGGAAGAGTTTTCCCTGCAAAAAGTTGTTGAGATGCTTGAAGAAGTGGTAGTTGGTTGGCTAAATGTCAGGTGAATATGGCAGATGAAGCAAAACTTTATAGCCCAATGCATTTAATTTTTGAAATGTTGGTTGTGCAATGTGCACTGTCGTGGAGAAGAATTGGGCCCTTTCTGTTGACCAATGCCAGCTGCAAGTATTGCAGTTTTTGGTGCATCTCATTGATTTGCTGAGCATACTTCTCAGATGTAATGGTTTCGCTGGGATTCAGAAAGCTGTGTGGGTCAGACCAGCAGCAGACCACCAAAGAGTGACAATGACCTTTTCTGGTTCGAGTTTGGCTTTGGGAAGTGCTATGGAACTTCTCAGTCCAGCCACTGAGCTGGTTGTCGCTAGTTGTCTTGTCATATAAAATCCACTTTTCCTCACACATCACAATCCGATGAAGAATGGTTCATCATTGTTGCATACAATAAGAGAAGATGACATTTCAAAATGATGACTTTTTTTTTTATTTTCAGTCAGCTCATGAAGCACCCACTTATTGAGCTTATTCAGCTTTCCAATTTGCTTCAAATGCCGAATGACCATGAAATGGTCAATGTTGAGTTCTTCAGCAACTTCTCGTGTAGTTCTAAGAGGATCAGCTTTGATGGTTGGTCTCAATTGGTGGTTGTCGACTTCCAATGTCCAGCCACTGTGCTCCTCATCTTGAAGGCTCTCCTCTCAGTGCAAAATTTCTTGAATGACCACTGCACTGGACATTCATTAGCAGTTCCTGGGACAAATGCATTGTTGATGTTATGAGCTTTCTCCACAATTTTATGATCCATTTTGAACTCAAATAAGAAAATTGCTTGGATTTGCTTTTTTCTAACATCATTTCCATACTCTAAAACAAATATAAAATAAACAGCAAAAAAATAAGTCATTAGCAAAAAAGCAATAAACAAGAAATGCACATTAAAATGATTTATAACATAACCACATTTATTTAAGAATGTATTCCAAAATCAAATGGTAAATGTCAGCAATGCTAAAACTGCAATTACTTTTGCACCAACCTAATATAACCAATTAGAAGACATTACAGATATAGTGAGATACATATTCTGAAAATTAAGTATATGAAATATGACACAATATGAGGCTTTATGCACTGATATAGTAGAAAATATACAATGCTCGAATATATCTCACAAACAAAATAATGGATGAGAACTGCTATTCATTATTGAATGCCATTTTATGTGTCACTTATACTTTCACAGGAAATTTTATAAGAATCCTCACCTCCATACCTCTCAACATCTTTTGAAACTTCCTTGGCTTTGCAGGCTTCCTCAAAGACTTAGAGGCAAGTGTAAATAATGTGTTTTAATGATTGATGTTTTGAAATCCTATGAAGTTTAGAAAAAGATTTCCTAAAAAACAGACTTGGTCTAATTAAGGATAGGTACCACATGTAAGAGCACTGGGAATGAAGTATTGAATGTCTGTGTACTTTTGATAAGCATTTTTTCAACTGTCAAATGAAGAAGGGAGGATCATGCTTTATACTGTGCTAATGGATTTTCTCTCTTCTAATAAACTCAAAGCTTGAAGTAAAGGAAAATTGCTACATATCCCCATTTCCATGATATTCATATCCATTTCTATGTTATTTTCTTCTTAAATGCAGATTTGAAATATTCTCACACATATATTATTTATGCATTATGCTTGAGGTTATGTTGTGTGATTAAAGAACAAACAACTGGAAAACCATATATTTATCCTTTTCCTTTATAAAGCTACTATGTGCTTTCAGGAAAATAAGATTAAAATAGAAAGTTTTAAAATTTACATCGTAATTATTTGAAGAGCATATACCAAATAAAAATATAATAAATATTAAAGCAATATGATACCAAAACATTAAATAAGGCTATATTGTGTTTGTTCCTTTGCATGTGTGTGTGTGTGTGTGTGTATGTCTACATTTTTTTTTATTTCAGCATATTATGGGGGTACAAATATTTAGGTTACATGTGTTGCCTTCCCCCTTTCCCCCCCGCAGAGTCAGAGCTTCAATAGTGTCCATCCCCAAGATGGTGCACATCACATTCATTATGTATGTATATGCCCATCCCCTCCTTCCCCCTCTCACCTGCCAGATGCCCAATGACTGTTATTACTATATGTCTACTTATGTGTTGATCAGTTAATACCAATTTGCTGGTGAGGACATGTGGTGCTTATTTTTCCATTCTTGGGATACATCACTTAGTAGAATGGGTTCCAGCTCTATCCAGGAAAATACAAGAGGTGCTATATCACTGTTGTTTCTTATAGCTGAATAGTACTCCTTGGTATACATATACTACATTTTATTAATCCACTCATGTATTGATGGGCACTTGGGTTCTTTCCACATCTTTGCAATTGTGAATTGTGCTGCTATAAACATTCAAGTGCAGGTGTCTTTTTTATAGAAAGTTTTTTGCTCTTTTGGGTATATGCCCAGTAATGGGATTGCTGAATCAAATGGTAGATCTACTTGTATCCCTTTAAGGTATCACCATAGTGCTTTCCACAGAGGTTGCACTAGTTTGCAGTCCCACCAGCAGTGTAGGCATGTTCTTGTCTCTCCTCATCTATGCCAACATTTATTGTTTAGGGACTTTTTGATAAACGCCATTCTCACTGGAGATAAGTAATATCTCATTGTGGTTTTGATTTGCATTTCCCTGATGATTAGAGATGTTGAATATTTTTTCATATGTTTTTTGGCCATTGTTCTGTCTTCTTTTAGGAAGTTTCTGTTCATGTCCATTGCCCACTTTTTGATAGGGTTGTTTGATTTTTCCTTGCTGATTTGCCTGAGTTCTAAATAGATTCTAGTTATCAGCCCTTTATCAGATATGTAGCTTATGAAAATTTTCTCCCATTCTGTCTCTTTGCTCTCATAAGAGTTTCTTTGGCTATGCAGAAGCTTTTTAATTTGGTCAGGTCCCATTTATTTATTTTCGTTGTTGCTGTGATTGCCTTTGGAGTCTTCTTCATAACTTCTTTGCCTAGGCCAATGACTAGAAGAGTATTTCCAATGTTTTCCTCTAGAATTCTAATAGTTTCACACCTTAGGTTTAAGTCTGATACCCAGCGTGAGTTGATTTTTGTGAGAGATGAAAGGTGTGGATCCTGTTTCAGTCTTCTACATGTGGCTATCCAATTTTCCCAGCACCATTTATTGAATAAGGATTCTTTTCTCCAGTGTATATTTTTGTCTGCTTTGTCAAAGATTAGATGGCTATATGAGGATGGTTTTATATCTGGTTTCTCTGTTCTGTTCCACAGGTCAATGTCCCTGTTCTTGTGCCAGTCAAAGCTGTTTTAATTACTACAGCCTTGTAGTATAGTATGAAGTCTGATAAATTGATAGCTCCCATTCTGTTTTTATTGCCTAGGATTGCTTTTGCTACATGGAGTCTTCTCTGGTTCCATACAAAGCATAAAATTATTTTTTCTATGTCTGTGAAAAATGATGATGGTATTTTAATAGGGCATTGCATTGACTCTGTAGGTCACTTTGGGTATTATAGACATTTTAACAATGTTGATTCTGCCAAACCAAGAGCATGGTATGGTTTTCCACCTGTTTACATCCTCTGCTATTTCCTTCCTCAGAGTTTCATAGTTCTCCCTGTAGAGGTCTTTTACTTCCTTAGTTAAATATATTACTAGGTACTTTATTTTCCTTGTTGCTATTTTGAAGGGAATTAAGTCTTTGATTTGATTCTCAGGTTGAGTGTTATTGGCATATATGAATGTATCTTTTCAGATCACAGTGGAATGAAAGTAGAAATCAACCCTAACAGAAACTCTCATTTCTACACAAAGTCATGGAAACTAAACACCCTTCTGCTGAACGATTACTTCATAAATGAGGAAATCAAGCTGGAAATAAAAAAATTCTTTGAACTAAAGACAAACAAGACAGAAGTTATCAAAATCTGTGAGACACAGCTAAAGCAGTCCTGAGAGGAAAGTTTATTTCCATAAGTGCCTATATCCAAAATCAGAAAGATCACAAATAGACAACCTAATAAATCAACTCAAAAGCTGGAAAATGAAGAACAGACTGACCCCAAACCCAGCAGAAGAAGTGAAATCATCAAGATCAAATCAGAACAAAATGAAATTGACAACAGGGAAACTATATGGAAGATTAATAAAACAAAAATTGGTTCTTTGAAAAAATGAACAAAATTGACATACCTTTGGCTAGACTAACGAAAAGCAGAAAAGAAAAATCTTTAATAACCTCCATCAGGAAAAATAAAGGAGAAATTACAAGTAACACCATGGAGATACAAGATATAATTTATGAATACTACAAAAACCTTTATGCACGCAAACTGGAAAATGTGGAGGAAATGGACAAAGTCTTATAAACACACAGCCTCCTTAGGCTCAACCAGGAAGAAATAGAATTCCTGAACAGACCAATATCAAGTACTGAAATTGAAACAGCAATAAAAAACCTTCCTAAAAAGAAAGTTCCTGGACCAGATGGTTTCACACCCGAATTTTACCACACCTACAAAGAAGATCTGGTGTCTATCCTGCAGAAATTATTCCACAACATCGAGAAGGATGGAATCCTCCCCAACAAATTTTATGATGCCAACATCACACTGATACCAAAACTAGGAAATGATGCAGCAGAAAAAGAAAACACTCCAATATCCCTTATGTATATAGATGCAAAAATTCTCAACAAAATCCTAGCTAACCAAATCCAGGTGCTTATCAAGAAAATAATCCATCACAACCAAGTGGGCTTCATCCCAGAGATGCAGGGATGGTTCAACATACTCGAATCTATAAATGTAATTCACCATATAAACAGAAGCAAAAACAAAGACCATATGATCCTCTCAATAGATGCAGAAAAATCATTCGACAAAATTCAACACCCTTTTATCATAAGAACACTTAACAAAATAGGCATAGACGGGGCTTACCTAAAAATGATACAAGCCATATATGACAGACCCACAGACAACATCATACTGAATGGGGAAAAATTGAAAGCATTCCCACTTAGAACTGGAATAAGGCAAAGTTGTCCACTATCTCCACTTCTATTCAACATAGTGCTGGAAGTGTTTGCTATAGCAATCAGACAAGAGAGCAGAATTAAGGGCATCCAAATGGGGGCAAAAGAGATAAAACTCTCATTCTTTGCTGATGATATGATTGTATACCTAGAAAACCCCAAGGATTCAACCAGGAGACTCCTGGAATTGATAAATGAATTCAGTAAAGTCTCAGGATACAAAATAAATACACACAAATCAGAGGCATTTACGTTTGTTCTTTCAATTAATTTTTATTTTTAAATTTTTAAATTTTTTTGAGACAGAGTATCACTCTGTTGCCCAGGCTAGAGTACCAGGGCATCAGCCTAATTCACAACAACCTCAGACTCCTGGGCTCAAGCAATCTTCCTGCCTCAGCCTCCCTAGTAGCTGAGACTACAGGTGCAAGTCCCCATGCACAGGTAATTTGTTCTATTTTTAGTAGACATGGGTCTCACTCTTGCTCAGGCTGATCTTGAACTCCTAACCTCAAGCAATCCTCCCACCTCAGCCTCCCAGAGTGTTAGGATTACAGGCCTGAGCAATAGTGCCTGGCCAATTAATTTTTAAATAGGCAAATTTAGAAGGCAACAAGGATAAAAATTTTAAAATAAGTGATTTATAAATAATATGTAATTCTTCCATTCTGTTTTTAAATAGACAACTGATATTTATTTCTTCTAAAAATATGATGTCTATATTTACATAATAATCTACATATATATGCATATATGAAACCTATTCTTTTCTCCCATTTTGCATTGACAGATACAAGCATATAGTTCCAAGACAATGATTAAGTACTCTAATAGATATGGGAAGTACATAGAAATGCATGAGGAAGTAAATAAATCTTAAAAAGGTAGGAGTCAAAGCAGTCTCCTCAGTAGTATCATGCAATTTTTATTTTTATTAAAATAGTATCAAAGTAATATATACTCAAACCTTATGATCCAAAGAAACTGTCTCCTGCTGTATACCTCCTCAACTCTGAGGCCATTATCCCAAGAAAATCACCTGCAAATATTTCTGGTTTTATGTCTTCTGATGTTTAACCTCTAAAACTCTAATTGATGTCTATGGACAACATCCATTGACTCCATAATATTATTATTTTTAGTTCTTCTCTTTTAGTGAAAATATTAAATTTTAAATTTTTATTTTTTTATGCTTTCCAGCCATCTATCTTTTCATTACGGTCATTTATCTCTTTACCTATTGTCATGTGTATGTGTATTTATACACACACACACACATACTTTAAAATCTATTGGGAATATAGAACAGATTATTCTTTAATTACAAAGAATTTTAATCATAGAAATAATAGTTTTAAAGCAAATATTTCCAGTGGAGATTAAAAAGCCTCCAAACTCAGTTTTCAAAAATAATGACAATACACAGGGTAGTATTTCTAAATGTTTGATTATGTACAAACACATACATGGATACATTAAAATAAAATTAATTGGTCTTATGTGGTTAGGCTTTTGTTTCTGCTGTTTCCTATTATAATCAAATTAACAAAAAACTTCTTTGAAAGTATATATAGTTTGCAAATGTTGTTTTAGGATAAACTTTTAGGAGCAGAAATGATTCAAAGTATATACATTTTATATTTTTACAGATATTTTCAAATTGCCCTCTAAAATCTGTATGTTGGTTTACAACATCATTACTTAAACTCTCATGTCTTATTATCAATTATGTTCCTCTTTGCCAGTCTGATAAGGATTCATCACATTTTTGTTTCAGTCCCCATGTTAGTGAGTGTAAATAACTTTTCGTGTTCTTATTGCTTATTTGTCTTTCTTCTCCTATGAACTTCTTCTTCATAAAACTTGTCTGTTTTTGAGTTGTTTATTTTTATTACACATGTCCAGATTTATTTTTATTTCTAATAATTACCCTTTTGTGCAATACATTTGTTAAAAATAATTTGCAAGCTTGCTCTATCGTTAGGTTCATCTGGGCGGTTGTTCCCTGGTTCCCCCCTCTCCCCCCGTTCCCAGTGTCAAGAATGAGTAGTGGTACCAAGTGGAGCCCATGACAGACTGATCACAAATACAGAACAATTTTATACAGACAATTTATTTCATAAAAGAAAGAATGAAAGCAAAGAAGGAAGCTACACAAAGAGAAAATGCATTCCAGAATGAGTGGAATGGGACAGTCTCCAGGACTAAAGACCCTGAAACCTGAGCACATGCTGCCTTTTATAAGCTCACTAGTTTGTCCTGCCTTTCTCCTGGCAGGATTGGCTGTTGTTTCCTGCCTTTTGGTGTGGTTGACAGGTTGTGGTTATATAACAGGCTGTATAACAGTTTCCGTAACAGATTCCCCAGAATCCTTCATAAAGATCCACCCATGTTATGCTAATTAGATGGTAATAAGCTCTAGGTCAGTTAAAGGTTACTAGGGACTTTTTACTATATATTAATATGTTCCCACTAGGGAACAGTTCCTAGCCACAGTTTGGTTCCTAGCTACAATTTGGTTTACACTCTCCTCCCTTAGCCAATTCTTTGCTACCTGTTTACCCTCCTCGCCAGACCTAACGTCATGGTATTTTTCCCATTCACATTTTTAAAAATATGTTTTGATTTTTTTCAGTCTTTCCTTCTAAGCATTGTTATTTTAATCATCTGAGCTTTTCCATAATACTTTAGTATATTATTTATTTTATTTTTAAATTGAGTCCAGCAGAACTTAAAACATATTTTCTTATGTTTCTTTTCATGATTGTTTTTAAATTTATATTATTTAAGTTGACTGCAGTGTACTTCTAAATGGTAGAATCTTTGGAAAGACTCCCACAATGTTATTAGTACTCATTTATCTGATTTATGTCTACTCATACTTTAAAGCTTCAAAAGTCATCAGGAGTGGTATTTTCCAATGAAGTGTTTTTTGTGAAACTTTTTGTTCCCTATGAAGCAAATCTGTTTGGTTTGTCTCTCTTTCCTATCTCATCAACATTACAACTATACCTCAATTTTCTTTTGTTGGCCTACCTCTCATTTATATGCACTATACATTTTCAATGTGGATCCAATGGCCCTGCTATCCCTTATCCTGAGTTTATTCATATCATTATAATTACTTTCTATTTTGTGTAAGCAACCAGTATCATTACTTTAATTTAAAGAACCCCCAACTGATAGAGCTTATCTTACTTTCATCAATTGATATTAAAATACTCCTATCAAATCACCACAAAAATGACGACTATGTGAGGTAAGACATTCATTAATTAGCCTGATTTAGTCATTTCAAAATGTATATATACTTCAAAACATTATGTTGTATACTGTAAATACATACAATTTGATCTGTCAATGTAAAAAATAAAGTTATATATGTGCATATGTTATATATGTGCATACATATATATATATATATATATAAAATCTTAAGCTAGGAGTTTGATTGGCATTATGCTACCTGTGAAAGCATCCCCTAGGTTCACTGCTGTAATATATACCTGTACTAACATGAGTTACTGATTACAGAGGGAGCTTGTAAAGTTTTTTTCCTAGGAATGACCACTAGAGTCCATTAGATTAAAAATTTAAGTTTATTGTGCTAGTTAACTGACATTACCAGCTCAGCAAATTCAAGTTCTCATGGGGTTTCAGATAAGGGCCACTTCAGCAGAACTAGCATTAAAAATCTTACATCCACTTTCCAAAACTGTTTATTTCCACCCTGGTTGTCACAAGTTGTACACGAGGGAAAGTAGGGAAAATCAATTCTGAGCATGAAGCATTAAACTCCCTCTGGAAAAGGAGACATGTTCATCTCCTCCTAATCACAACTCCCTCCTCATAATAGTTCCTGCTAAGTTAGACTGTTGATTGTTACTTGTCTTAAAGTGGGAGAACCAATGACTCAGGAAAATGTTGCTTTGTTTTGGAAAATTGGCCAGGAGAGAGACAATGGAGTGGAAGTGGGAGCTCCAGGGAACCAGTAGAAGAGTTTATTCCCCAGCCCCCATTCAGTTTTGCTACTTATAGGCTTTTCCTGAGAGTGGAATGGTCAAGTAAGACTTAACTCATCCTGCATATACTCATAGACATTGAGTTCTGGGTGAATGAAATGCCAGAAACATTGTGTAAAATGCAAGCCGAAGTCTGAAAGAAAAAAAGGGAAAAGGCCTCAGTAAGTGTTTAATATATGTAGACTGAGCCCTGCAGGAAACAAAGACTATAAATCCATGAAAGAGCCAGTGTTTGTGTAGCTGCCTCACAACTAGAGCTGGTATTGTCTTGGAAGAAATGAAAGGAGAAAACTACATACATTTGATTGTGAGGTATTTGTAAACAAAAAAATCCATTCACAACAATTTTAAATATATTTATATAAAATATTTATTCAATTAAACCTCTGTAAAAAAGGTAGTGATTTTCAATGAGACATAATTTTAACTTACTGAGCTAAAATTGAACCATAGTTAACTAATCTTGAAGTCAAATATGCTAATGAGTACCATTTCATCTCTTTTATCTATTATAACATCAGCATTATATCAGCAATCCAGAGCTCGAACTCATATTTTAGGGGGAAAGTAATGAGAAAAATAAATATATAAGATAAAAATAAATAATACTACCTTTTTGTCTACAAAATCAGTTTATATCCAGCCAGAAGTTTGTTGTACCAGATAACACCACCTGTCAAACATTGAAAATATATACCTACAGAGTATCTCCAGCTTCAGATAAGAATAGTTCCAATTGTTATATAACTGCAAAACTACATTGCTCTATCCTAGAAAACTTTCCCCAGGCTTCTCTATTTGCTAGACAATGAAAGTAAACACTTAATGTTTATTGACCAGGATTTATGAAGCTGTCAGTGAACTGACATATGGCAATAAAACGTATTGTGGCTAGAGCCTAGATAATCTGCAGCTGAATAAATTACACTAATTCTGGTGCTTGCATATTCATGCAATGGAAATAGTTCTTCTAACAGATTTCTTCATTGTCTGCAGGTGCCACAGCATGGTTAGAAGTACAGTTAATTGCACTCTAGGACTTGTGGGAATTCACACATCTATAGAATTGGCTTGTTTTCTGGAAGAGTATTCATGATTTGTGTAAGGAAGCCAAAACACCCATAATTAAATTATCACAACTGCAAACACTTAACTTTTGAAAAGACATTCAAAATACAGATAAGTATTTCTTCCTTACATTAATATTGAAATTTTATCTTAATCCACCTTCCAGTTAACACACACATTTACATCCAAGTTTAATGTCACTTGATAAAATAAAAGTGTTGGTTACACCACTGCAGTCAAGCTGTATGCATAGCTGCTATACCTCCTAGCTCAATGAGATTACCTAGTTCTATAAGCTTAATTAGAAGAGAAGTTTTCCCTCATGGGGCATAATTAAAAGCAATGTGTTTTATTTACTTCAGCAGAAAACACATTAGAGGATCTCTGAAAGGAGAGAAATGAATCAAAAATAAGATGCATACACTATTTCCTTATTACGACCTAGTGTACAAAGCTGCATTGCAGGGCTCAATCAGAAAAATGTGCCAATAATCTGGATTTTGCGTTGGTTAATGATTAGAAAATTGTTGATATTTAAAAATTTGTGTTTAAAATGTAGAATTATGTTGTTATTCAAAATATATAGTCTATTTTTATCTAAGCCCCATTTATTATTTTGTCACAGATCTTCCTTGCCTTAGAAACATTTTTCTCTGGTAGACTGTGCCTTTTACTCTTCTGTTCAATAGGAGCAAATATTTTGTGAACTATTGCTACATCAACATACTAGATATCATGGAGACAAAAGCACAAAAAGATTTATTGCAATACTATTAACATCAAAATGTAAGAAGATATATGACATTTGTAGAAAAATAGAAAAATCAATACCTTATGTCATCTTGAAAAATCAAATTATGTTTTCAGGAAGAAGTGACATTAGTCCTAAATTTTGAAAAGAAAAAAGTAATTAACTTTTATCTAATTGAAGAAAGTGTTATGTTTATTTAGAGGGATGGCATTGTTAAAATGAAGGTGATTCAAAGTCCTAAGTTATGGAAAAGTATAAGTATGTCTAGGATGCTGATGAAGGATGTATCTGGGGTTAAAAGAGAGAATAACATGGGAGAGAAATGAGAATAAATAATAGGCTATAAATCTCATGCTAATGAATTCAAAAGGAATGCAAACAGTGACTTTGAAGGATTTCTATAAAAGAAATCTACAAATCTCTCAAATCTACAAATCTCTCTGACAACTATGTAGAGGATGAATAAAGTGAAAAAGAGTGAGAATCATCAATATTCAAGCCAGGTAGATGTGTCAGGAGAAAAGAAGATTTAAAATCTTAAGTGTTTCAATTGTAACATTAAAGTGAAAATTTGTGGAGTTACAATTTTTATTTCTAGTGAGACTATATTTTGTATATTTTGGTATATGTATTAACATAACTAATATAGTTACTGATGTGACATATTAATATAATTAATAGCTCCAATATCAGTTCTCTTATCTTATAAGTATATTCACCTGTGAAGTACAGATCTATTATTTCTAAATTTTGATTTAACTCTTAAGTTATAAACATAAAGTTTTGTGTTGCTTCCAACAGAACTTAAATGTATAAATTATATGAATAAGAAAATATCACTTGTCAAAATATTTCACCATAAAGTAGAAGTTCCCAGTATGGTGATAAAATTCAGTAGTCTATTGAAATTTCAATTATAAATAAGAGTTTTTCAGGTGAACAAAGTAATACAAATACATTGGAAAAAATTAGAATCACCATTTCTTATGTATTTTTCTTCTGAGGTCTCACACTTTGTTAGGATTGTGGATTTGGGGATGAGATTCTTGTAGATATCCATAAGAGTAACTTTGTGTTTAATACACTGTTTATTATTCAATGCTATTTTTTTAATTTTAAAATATTAAGGGGGTACAAATATTTTTGTTACATAGATACATTGTATAATGCTTAAGTCAGGACTTTTGATGTATCTGTCACCAAAATAGTGTTCATTAAAAAATAGGTAAGTTTTTTTATCTAACACCTTACCTCCCATCCTCCTTTTGGTTCCCAATGTCATTTATATCTCTTTGTGCCTGGGTGTACCCATCATTTAGCTCCCACTTATTGGTGAGAACATATGGTGTTTGGTTTTCCATTCCTAAGATACTTCACTTAAGATAATGGTCTCCAGTTCCATCCAAGTTGCTGAAACCAACATTATTTCATTTCTTTTCATGGCTGAGTAGTGTTCCATGGAATATACATACCATATTTTCTTTATCCATTTGTGAATTGATGGGCATTAGGTTGGTTCCACATCTTTGTAACTGTAAATCATACTGAGATAAACATTGGGTGCAGGTATCTTTTGGTAAAATGGCTTTTTTTCTTTTGGATAGATATCCAGTTTGGGATTGCTGGATTAAATGATAGGTCTACATTTATTTCTATAAGGAATCTTGGTTCCATTTTCCATAAAGATTATACTATTAATAATTTGAAGTCCTACCAACAATGTATAATTTCCTATCTCTCTGCATCCACACCAATATCTATTGTTTTTTATTTTTTAATAAAGGCCATTCTGATGGGGGTAAGGTGGTATTTCAATGTAGTTTTAATTTGCATTTCCCTGACAATTAGTGATGTTGAGCATTTTTTCATATGGTTGTAAGCCATTTCTCTATCTTCTTTTGAAAACTTCTGTTCATATCTTTTGTCCACTTTTTGATGGTGTTGTTTTTTGTTTGTTTGTTTTGTTTTTGTTTTTGTTGTTTTGCTGATTTGCTTGAGTTCTTTGTAGGTTCTGGACATTAGTCTTTTGTTGGATGTATAGTTTGCAAATATTTTCTCCCATGCTATAGGTGGTCTATGCATTCTGTTGATTATTTCCTTTGTTGGCATCAGCTTTTTTAAAAATTTAATTAAGTTCTATTTATTTATTTTTGTTATTGCTGTATTTATCTTTGTGGTCTTAGTCATAAATTCATTGCCTAGGTCAATGTCTAAATGAGTTTTTCCCACATTTTCTTCTATAATTTTTAGATATTCACAGCTTACTTTTAAGTCTTTTATTCATCTTTAATTAATTTTTGTACACGGAAAGAGACTGGGGTCCTGTTCATCCTTCTGCATAGGGTTGTCCAATTTTCCCAGCAACATTTACTGTAGAAAGCATCCTTTCCCCAGTGTATGTTGTTTACTGCTTTGTTGGTGATCAGGTGATCATAGCTATATGGTTTTATTTCTGGGTTCTCTATTCTGTTCCATTGGTCTATATCAGTACATTGGTTTTATACCAGTACTATGATGTTTTACTCACTATGGCGCCTTGTAGTATAATTTGAAATCAGGTAATATTATGCTTCCAGGTTTGGTCTTTTTGCTTAGGATTGATTTGGCTATTTGAGATCTTTTTTGATGCGAAATGAAGTTTAAGATTTTATTTTCTAGATCTGCAAAATAAGACATTGGTATTTTGATGGGAAGTGCAATGAATCTAAAAATCACTTTGAGTAGTGTGGACACTTTAAAAATGTTGATTCTGCCAATCCATGAGTGAAGGATGTTTTTCAATTTGTTTATGTGGTCTATAATTTTATTCCTCAGTGTTTTCTCCTTGTAGAGATCTTTCACCTCCTTGATTAAGTGTATTCTTAGGTATTTTATACTTTCTGTATAACTATTGCAAATGTTATTGAGTCTTTGACCATTATTTCTTCATTCAATTTCTGCTTTGATGATCTGCCCAGTTCTATCAGTAGGTTGTTGAAGTCCACAGCTATTAAGATGCTACTGTATATTTCTTTGCTTATATTTTGCCAAATTTACTTTATGAATCTGGGAGCTCTTGTGTTTGGTGCAAATATATTTAGGATTGTTACATATTCTTTTTTTTTCAGCATATTATGGGGATACAAATATT
>VBSM01000361.1:55625115-55635726 GCA_008086735.1 Cheirogaleus medius | reverse complement strand
GCCACATCCCTATGATGTGGGTCTTGCCCCCCCTCCCGAATCCCTGGTGAACCACTCTCATTCTTAGATAACCTCTATGCTAGTAACCTCAACACATAGTAATATTTATGAGTTTAAAATAATCTTTAAGTGTTTAATAATAATAATTTACTTTACTTAACCATATCCCAGTCTATTTTCTTTTTCCTGTTATTTTGTTCAAAATCATAATTTGTCAAATCTAAATTACCATTAATTTTAAGATGTTCCATTATTTTAAACATCACTAAGAAAAAATGCTGTGGAATAAGTTATGATGGGCCGTCAATGTATGATACATATTGATTCAGAATTATTTGATAGTATAAAATGTGATGTGATAGCATAGAAAAATCCCCTAGTAACTATTTATTATAAAGATAGGAGTGCTGAACAAAGGATGATGCATTATTTAAACAGGTAAATTGCCTAAGCAAATACTATTTACTTAAATATTTAAAGTTCTGTCTTGTAATAATCAAATTCATAATAACTAGAGTGAGTCTTTCACATGCAGTTAGGGTCCTGTTTAAATCTTTCTTAAGATGTAGAAGGCTTAGCAGCAAGAAATTTTAAATTTTATGGAAACATGTAAGTTTTGTGCAGAAATATATGGGAGCAAGAATGTGAGAGAAGTAGAAATAGAAAGAATACCATGAAATGTGGTCCTTATACTGGTCCCTTAGCTAATAAATGAGCTCAAACAAAGGAAACTTAAGCAAATAACTTTGTTTTATCCAGAAAATATGTAAGGCATATATGGCAGAGAAGGTGAAAACAATAGAATTTTTGTTTTTGGTCTAGATGAAAATGTGAGATACATAGTGGAGATTTTTTCCCCCCGTTTTAGTTTATAACATAGCATGGCTCAGCTCAAGTGGAGACTAAATGGAAATGAGTCATAGTTGATACTTCCAAGGTTTTGCAAGCTAGATACTCTCAACTCTCTCTCAGCAGGGAAATAGCTTTCTACTCTAGGAACACCAGAGGAGCAGTCCCCAGGCACTGAAGAGATCACACAACTTGAGAGAAAACTTCATGTTCTCAATAGAATTTTGTACTAGAAATATGCTCAGGAGAATATAGAAAGAAAGATGGCAGCAGACTTGTTTGTAAGCATAGGTGAGACTCCCGAGAGTCTCAGAAATATTTCTTATGGTCATTACAGGAGATGGAAGACCTTAATATGCATGTGAAAACAATGTTTGTTTTATTCACAAATGTAATACATACACATAAAGTGATGAAGTAAGAGAATTCCAAGTTATCCAAGAATATATCCACATATTTATTATACCATAGGTAATTAAAATTGAATTAAGATAATTTCCTATTGAAAAACTTTCCAATTATTTTACGTTGATTTAACTTATTATACATACCAATGGTTACTTATTTTGACTTTAGAATTTTTGTGTCTATGGTAGATTGATTATAAAGTGTGAAGAAGAGGTGTAGGGCTGCACATGCTATCGCCTTACGGCAAGAGTGCACAACAAAGGCAGCTATGGGAAAGGAACATAAAATTAAAAAGCCAAGAATATGTACTGAACACAGAACTATAGCTATGGCAGGAGCAGGAACAAGAAGAACTCACCTCTAAAACCCAAGGACATGGTGCCTGCCGAAGACTGAGTCTTATCCAGTACAGCATAGAATCCTCCTGTACTCCCACTCACAAGTAGGCTAAGAAGCAGGGAATAAGTAATGTGGAAATATTCCACGGAGAGTTACAGGAGCTACATAAAGGGGAGACTTTTATCAGATGGTGGAAATGGAATTGAGAAAAATCCTTTGGCTTATCAGCCTCCACTCCAAATTCCAGGTTTTCTTGATGTATTTGAAGATTATGGTATGCTCAAAGTAACCACTGAAACAACAAAACCAAAGCCAGTGCAACTTCAGACAAGATTGTCTTAGCCACTACAGACCTAGTGGCAGGAAAGATGAGCCCATTTCCAGGCATGCAAAATACCGCAGTCAGTAGTGTTCTACACATGATTTCTGGAACTCTATAAGAAATTGTGAGTACATGTGGTGCTTGTTTTTCCATTCTTGAGATACTTCACTTAGTAGCATGATCAACACCTAAGTGGACATATAGGAATAACATTTGTCGGGTGTTGGGCAGGTGGGAGGGGGGAGGAGGGGATGGATATATACAAACATAATGAGTGAGATGCGCAACGTATGGGGGATGGTCATGCTTGAGGCTCTGCCTCGAGGGGGGAGGGGGGCATGGCAATATACATAACCATAATATTTGTACCTCTATAATATGCTGAAATAAAAAAAAAAGAAATTGTGAAAACACAACACGTGGCAAAAGACAAAACAAAACAAAACAATCATTAGAACCCAGGCCCACGTACAGAAAAAACACATGTGATGAAACCATTTGACAGATAATATAAGTGGAACTCTGTTAATCAGTATACAGTTTGCACTAATTAGTTTCCAGTTTGTTCATCAGAATTCGAGTTATTTAAATATATGTTCCACATATAACATAGTATAATAGACCTAGGCAGGACCAGAAAAAATAGTGGATAAAATGATGATGAAGAAAATCATACTGCACGGAGTCAGGTAATATAATGGCAAAATAGATCAAAATGTTCAATAACTATTTGCCTGCCTTTCTTCTTTTATTAAATATTACCTATGTTTTCTTGTGTGACCCCATTCTTCCTTTTTCATTTAAATCCTCATGTTGCAAGGTTGTATATTCATCTTTCTTCACTTCAGATTCTTTACACATTCATTTTTTATTCATTTCCTGCTTCAGTTTTGAGCTCTTATCAATATGCTAATGAATACTAACTCTACATCTTCAAACCAGTAATCTGCCTGGATGTATAGTCATATATTTAAGATAGGATTGCCGCAGGATATTCCACAAAAGCTTTTACTACATGTACCTAAAATAGATTTCAATATGCACGAAATAATACTAAATATCTCTTTCTCAAAGGTATTTTTAAAAATAAACTTTTATTAATTTTTAATATATATCACAACTATCCAACATCTAAAGGTAGAAATAAGCATTCTTAACCTCTCTATCCACTTCACGTAGTCTACCTAAACTTTCCATTCCCTCTAACACTCATCACCTCTTGTCTAAACTATAAAATTCATCCTTTTAACTGGTTATCATGTCTGGATTCTCACCTTCTTCAAATTGAACTTAAAATTGCCATAAGTATATTCTATGTACTCTATTTAGCTACAAGCTGAAAATAATAATTTATTTTTATAAAATTCTTCAACATTTATCTATTGCTTGGCAAAGTTATTACAAGTTTCTTAGAAAATGTGTGTACATACACACATATACTTTCTTTCTCCAAAATTTAGGTGTATATCATCTGGCTACTTGATTCTTATACATATTCTGCCTCAGGTATCTTGAATAATCTTTCTTTTCTTTGAAAGTGCTTTGATTTCTCATAATTCTCTATGTTCATGCTGCTCCCAGTTACTGGAATCCCTGTAATCTTCCCAATGAGTTACATTTGAGTCTTCTTTCTCTTTTTTCTAGCACTTAATACATCGTGTTTCTTGATTTTCAGATGACTAGATTGTACTAATCCTATGTAACCTAGAGTATGAGACAGAGTTCAGTAAATTTATATCTCCAAATATATTTTTATTATTATCTGCTGGTAGAAAATGGAGGTATTATTAAGCTAAAAAATTGTTAGCAAAGAGCTATTGTTTTCTTTTACTAATACTATAAGAATTCTTTGGATAATGCAATTTGATAAACACATCATAATCAACTATATGAATGGTCAGATGTCTTTGTTACTATTTAAAAATTCCTCACATTTGACTAAATTAATTATTATGCTTTTGATGGAAATCAAGAGTTGAGGAATAATTCTCTAGTTTCAATGGGAAATCATCCTGTTTTACAAAAATGTAAAATTATTAAATAATATTTATAATTTAAATAAAAGAAAGAAACAAGTCTCTATCATGCATACTAACAAATCCTTTTTTATGAAGTAAGGATATCATTAACAGTAGAGAAATTAGTTTGGAAAGCAATGATTTGATGTTCTGTCTTTAAACTCTTCTTTCCTGGTTGGCCCCAAGCCTTCTTCACCTTTTCTCCTTATTAAATCTCAGCTGTTCAACTCAGTCACTTTAAACTCATCTGCCTATTGTGATTTTCCTTTTCTGTATGACTATATAACTTAATATCAAAACCATTTGATTGTACATATCATATTGATTTTTGAATTTTATGCCAGATTACTTTATTTTACATTATATCGACATATAATATGTTGTATGGATAAATCGGTTTTCAGTCAAATCCTGATGGTAATTTCTGTAAGAACAGAGTGCACATATCGTAAAATTTTGTATGCAGATCAGTGGATTGTTAGCTTGTGCCAAAGTATACCAACAGTGTTTTTCATGTAATTCTTCTAATTTGTATCTCATTTGTGCTCACTCATAACTTAAAAAGTTTCACCAATGAAAGAAAAATGATGACATACATTGATATATAATATATGGATTTTAAATATATTTTTCTCCCTTTGCTCACAGACTAAGACACTGCTCAAGTATGCGATATTAGAGTACTGGTGTTAGGCAAATAATGAGAGCCTCCAGCTTTCCCGGGGAAGTGGGCAGGGGGGGGCAGTGCAGGTGTCTCTCTTCAAATAACCTCACAGAGGGAAAAGGAGGACACTCCCAACCAGAACTCAGCATACTAACTGCTAAAACTGCTGGGGATTCCTGGAAGAAGAAATTCCCAGAAAGACAAGCAGCACAGGTGCAGTAGTATCTGGAAGATGGTCAAAAGTAACCTCGGGACAATTATCATGTTGTTAGCATAAGTCTGCATTGCAGTTTTGCCCCACCCCACAGTGGGCTTTCAGAGAGGCTCATGGGAAATCTGCATGTACAGTAAGACTTAGGTTATATAACCAACAGCTGTCTATCAAGGTGACACATGGACCGTGCCTGTCACGAAGGGTCCAGCCCAGGCAATATAAAATAAACCTTTAGTTAATAGTCAGGGCCTCCTGTAGCAAGAGGGGCCTATTTGCTTTCTGTAGCAAATGTATCTTGCTTTTGTTCAATAAGCTTTACCTATCGCTTGCATTACTATTTGTGTGTCTGACCATTCTTTAGCCCAGAATACACCAAGAACTGGGAACTGACCACAGACCCAATACTAGCAGTATAGAAAAACATAGTGAATTTGAATATGATGAAAATCTTTAAAGATCAAGATGTCTTTTACTCATTTATTATTTTCAATTATTTAAAATAAAATTACTAATGTCACTGTTCATCTCTGGATAATTTCCATGGTCATCCCCGCTTCCTCAACCCCTTCCCAAATGTTTGCAAATGGACTCAAAGCTGCTTTCAAAATCCAAGCAAATCTGCAAGTTGCAAGGCTAGCAATGGGCTTGAAAAGCATAGAATATCTACTCTCTCAAAAGTAATTTTTCCTTTTTTTCAGTACTGCAATGTGGTGTATTGTTGCATTTAATTTAATAGACATTTTATACAGGTACAGGCAAATCTAGCTTCATTCTATTTCTATATTTCTTTTTGCACTGTAAGGGCTATTTGTGCCCACTGAAAGCAATATTTTTCCCAATCCATTTCATTAAGATGGATTAACCAATTGTTATCATTTCTCTGTGATAATGAAATGAAATTATATCAATCATATGTTTTCTAGTCCCCTTTTTTCTGATGTAAACAGGAGAAAAGGAAATGGTGAATCAACTTCTTTTCAATCCATTAGAGTTCTGATTTTAAAGCAATAAATTATTTAAAATTTATAAAGATATAATATTAATTTAGAAATAATTTACTTATTAATGGTTATCAATGTCATATGAATATCTGAGGCTTTAAAAGAAAAAAAATTATAATACATTGGATTATACCCTATTGCTTTGTCTTGTAGGCTTTCTGGTGTAAACTATCATGTTCCTAAAAGATTTCCATTCTCTGGATAAATGGATTCATTCAGAATTGGGCTACTGATAAGCTAGTGAGTTTTTCCCTAAAATTTTTGGATTTGGTATATAGAGAACAGGCTCTTTATTGCTGGTAGATGAATCAGTAAGAAGACTTCATATCTGAAATTTAGCAGAAACTACATTTTACCTATGTATATTATAGCAATTGGAGAATTCTGTTCTTCAGAGAAAGATAAAGGAAAGAAATAGATGTAGAGAGAGGAAGACAAATGAGAGGTAGAGTAAATATTCTGATAATATTTGAGTCTCTGATTCAATTTGTTACTAATCTTACTTTCACAAGACATTGTATTTTTCCTGAAATCCATTTCTCATTTATTTAAGCTAGTTTGAATTTTTCTGACATCTAGTAAGATAATCCTAATTAAAATAGGTCATAATTTTTAAATGACATACACAAAATGATTGATTATTGAAAGGTTATAATATATAACTGTTATCACAAAACTATAAATTCTTTATATTTAATGTATTTTAAATTTAAATTGGTATGCATTAAATATTTTCTTTGTATGATTAGATGCAACATAATCTTAATATAAGGTAAATAATTGAAATTAAAAACATAGTGACAAATATTCATTTTATAAATTTTTTTAAAATAAAGTTTTTTTAATAATTTGATATTATGCAATATTTTTAAAAAATAAGGATAATGACATGTAACAACTCTAAAAGAGTGGGACATATAATTGTACCTTCTAAAATGCCATTATAATTTAAAGGAATGATGCTTTTCATCCAAATATATGAATTTTTAAAAAAATATTATCACTTTTCAGGTTTCTTAAAATAATTTGAAATTATTCATATATTTTAAAATATTTCTTATTCTTTAGTGCTTTCTTTTTTCCACATTTACCCTTAATCATTATATATCAGAAATTTAATAGTGAAGAAAATATTGATGATGAGGAGGAAAATAGTAATAAATAACATGTAATAACTACTTACTATGTGCTAGGTAGGGATCAACTTTCTTTGCATTTTTAACTCAATTTTCATACAACTCCCTAACTTCAGCACTATGTTTAATCCTCATTGTGTAGATGAAGAATCTTGCCTCAAATAACTCAGAGAAAGCTGGTGCCAGGATTTAAACAAGCATTTTGACTTCAGAGTAAACACTTTTAATACTGACTTTATTAAATTCCTGAGAATAAAATGCAAAAGGATTTCAGAGTCAGAATACCTATGCTTAAGGCCTCACTCAGTTATTTAAATGAGATCAATTTCCTTCATTGTAAAATGAACTATGTAATTATAACTGCTTTATTTTCAGATCACTGTAAGAATTAAATAAAGTAATAGCTGAAGAACATGTTTTATAAGCTAGTAATTAATATTCATATGAGCTTGTACCTACTTGCTATATGATATCCAAGTTATTTCAATTTGTTTTGGTTGGGTTATCAATTTTTATTGCCTCAACTACTGGATAATTATGACAATAATTAGTACTTTCAAAATTGAGTATAATTTAATATGTGATGTTTTAAATACAAAGAAGCTTTGGTTTTCAAATTGTATTTTTTTTAAGTAAAATTCCCAGCTCAGATTTACCTGTTAGCTTTTCTCACTGTCATATTTTAATTATCTTGAAATGAGAAAAAGGAAAACGAAAAATTTAGGTATAATGAAGGGTATTATCTTCCAAGTGTTTTTATTATTAATTGAAACAAAGGGCAAATCAGTTAAAAATAAATTAACTCATTCGTATTCATTAAGGATTGAAAGAGAATCACAATGATGAGCTCTTTATTATTCATAAAGGCCTTTAGCTATGGTGACAAAAGTTCTATCAATTTAAAATGCAATTAAATGTAAACACATTGCATTTCATACTTTATAGTTTTCTAATTTGTATTAATAATTACATGAGATCTTTTTTCATGTAAGAATTTGGGTAGTTTAAATTTTGACTCTTATTCTGTTTCAATCTCTCTCTACCCCCAATTTTTGTCAGCAATGCATATAACAAAACTTTAAAGTCCTACAAAAGAATTAATATGCAATCTTTGTTATTAAAGAGGGGAGAAACACTCTGTAGAAACATGTGTGAGTGATTCTGCCTTAGTACTTCTATCTTGTAATCACAGAGGAGACATCACACAAGTACTGAGAATGGCAGAAAGGAAGATTGAAGTCTCCTGAGTTGAACTACCAGACCGTTTCTCAGACTACCTACTTCCAAATTGCTTGTTGAAAAAAAGAATACATGTGCATGAAGCTTAAAACACTTTTATTTGGATACTTGTTTTTTTTTTTTTCTGGGTAGGAGAATCTCTAAGTCATACTTTCATTAGTATCCTTTAGTGATTTTCCACTAGTAAATGTAAAAGCTCTTAGTTTCCAAGGATAAGTGATCTATGACAATAACTTACTAAAGAAAGAAACTGTGTCTCTGGAGAAAACTGAGAAGAGGAACTGTCTGTATATACATACATAACACACATTTGTAAACGTATATGAGTGTTCCAGAAAGAGAACACAATAGATAATGACATCCAGAGTTGGAAAGAAATATGGATCCAAAGAAAGAGTATGACATTCTTATAGATGTAGGTGATGTTCCTGGGGAGACATATTGGAGGCAGTTTATATGAGCCAGTGCAGGCAATTTTAAAGATTTTGTACTCTACCCAAAAAGCAATGAGGTGGTGGTGGTGGTGGTAGTGGTATATAAACCATTTTAAGCAAGGTATTTGAATATGCTTTTTTTAATACTATATGAAACAGAATTAAAAGATGAGGCAAAAGTAAGTGAGTGTGACCCAGGTAGCAAACTTTTAGTTATTCAAGTAGGAAATAGTAGGATTCTTAGGATAAGAACTTTTGGTGATTTGAATGTGAAGGAGAAGGGTGTTATCCACTTAAATAACAGTTTCCCGGCATGAGGAGATGGTGCTTTTTCCAAAAATAGAAAATAGTGGAGAAAGTCACATAGGCTCTTCCTTTCTTTTTTCCTTCCTTCCTTCCTTTGTCCTTCCTTCCTTCCTTCCTTCCTTCCTTCCTTCCTCTACTTCCTTCATTCTTTCTCCATCTTCTTTTACTTTTCTTTTTCTTGATAGGGGAATTAGGGGTGGTCATTAGAGACTTCAATTTTTTCACAGGATGTACAACTGAGACTCCTATGTGGCTTCCAAGACAAGATATTGATTAGCAATGTGTATAGAGGTATGACATTATGTAAATAGATAATGGAACTATCAGCATAGTATGATACACATAAAACCATAAGAGCAGTTGCCAACATATGAAACTGACCATATCTTGAAAGTACAATACCTTTTAAATAGTTTAGAAAAGTACAAAATGAAGGCAGAACTAGGATGTCAGAGAGTGGGTAGAAACCTAGGAGAGTGTGATATCACGGATATAAGTTATATCAAGGAAGAAATGCTCATCTGTACTGATTGCTGTTGGCACTTAAGATGAGGACAAAAGCTATCTATATAATGTAAAAACATAGTTATTATTAACTTACTTAGAATCATTTTAGTACGGTAGTATAGGCAAAAGCCAGATCAAAATGGTTTGAGGAAAAATCGAAAAAAAAATCAATGTATTCAGAAAGTGTAAAAAATATTTCCAGTATTATCCTGTAAGGGAAAATTAAGGTCATCTCCCTAGGGTAGGGATCTTAGAACACTGTAAGATTTCTTTATGAGGATTTTCTGTTTTTCACTTTGGCTAAAAGAGAAAAACTAGAGCTAGCTTTTGTAATGATGAGATGACCCTACATTAGGAGAGTTTGTAGAAACTGAAAAATGGGAGGGGACATTCAACATTTATGCTTCTGGTAAATGTTTGGATTGTGGGATCAAGAATGGATGAGGGATTGACAGGAAGAGGGAAACTTCCCCAGTTTAAACAGATGAAGAGTACAAATGTAGATGAAGATTTTGTTTGCTTGATTCTTTGTCTCATTTTAGGGATCTAATATTTAGAAAATTCTGTATTCTCAATAGGTCATTTTAGAAACATTAAAGGAGTTAAGGAATCAGAAGCGATGTAGAAATTTTGAAGCGTGTATGAGAAAGTGTGTAATTACAATTTCAGGGAAAGTGTAATGAAGATACTAAAAATAAAAAAGTAAAAGGGAATGGAATGTTGAGTACCAAATTGAGATTTCTTATGATGACTTCGGAGAGATACTAATTCACTGTCTTGTATGATTTTCCCCAGCAGAGATCAGCAGGCATGTAATGAGAAACAAAATAGAAAAAGGAGAAAGTGGAGGAAGAGGAGAAGTAGACAAAGAGGAAGGAAAAGGAGCAGGAGGAAGAGGAGGGGAGGAAGGAATAAGGAGGTGACAGCACTGTGCTCATCATTTTGCCTGATTGTTCCACTTAATTTTTCCAACCTTGTTAAGTAGTTAATTCTAGTATTTCCATTTTTATTACAGATAAGGGAGAAAAGAGAATAGAGAGTTCAAATCAATTGTCAAAATTGTCACAGTTAATAAATGCTCAAGACTGACTTGAACCCTGGACTGTCCAACACAAGAGAACTTTTTTTTCATCATATTATGGGGGTACAAATGTTGTTAAGGTTACATATATTG